>CM059258.1:1248704-2497408 GCA_030347555.1 Lablab purpureus
AAGTTATGACCACCCCACTTTCCTCCTATTGCCAGGAATGAAACTGGGATTCAACAAGAGAACAGGGCAGAATTGGACCCTCACATCTTGGACAAGCAAAAGCGCTCCTGCTAAGGGTTCCTTCACTCTTGGAGTGGATCAAAACAACAAACAATTGGCCCTATGGTGGCATGGAAACCTGTACTGGACTAGTGGGTCACTCATTGATGGAAGTTTTCCCAATTTGAACTCAACAGGCAAGTACAAGATCTACTTTTCCTATGTGTCAAACGAAAATGAAACATATTTCAGTTATAATTCCACATCACCCTCGACCTGGAATGACCTTGATTTTGTTGGTTTGGATCCACGAGGCCAACTATATGGCAAAGCCTCTGTCTCTTGCAGCACAGACAATCCTGCACGTGTCAGAGGATGCGTCCCCCAAAGGTTCCCAACCTGCAGGAACCAAAGTGCCTATGTATCCACGCTCAACTTTAAGCATGGTAATATGTCCCAAGAAGGCTACAAGAACGAGGATTTAGACAATATTTCTCTTTATGATTGTGGCGTCACGTGCATGAACAGTTGTTCCTGTTTTGCCTATTCCTTCACGTCCCATGATATCACTGGCTGTGAGATGTGGAATAGAGAGACCAAATTTGTCGTGTCTTCTTCTGGTCGGCAAGTTTACTTCATCAATGAACTCATCACTAGCAATGGCTCTTCTGAAGGTAAATTCATAGCTAGAGTGGTGCAGTCAAAGAATGAATGCCCTTTTCTTTTTATCTTTTGTATTTGGATTTAGTATTCATACTATATTACCCCTAGAAGAGAAATTAACTACCAAAGAAAGAAATGAAATGCCTACATATCAATTCTTGTGATGAGTTTATCTTTGTCAAATGTAGCCAATAAAAGGAAACTATGGATAGGGAGTGTGATTGGTGGAGCTCTACTAATACTTGTATCATCCTTTGTGTTCTATGTATTGTGGAGGAAACGCAGAAGAGCGGGTAAATTTCCTGTGAGGAATTTTAACGTCACTTGGATTATCATTCATTGTTTACCTACTAATTTAACCTTCTGGTTGTGCTTATCATCTGCAACAGAAGAAAGATTGAAGCAAAAGAAGATATTATTTGAGATTGAAGGAACAACAACGCCTTCTTCCCTTGCAAACAGCAGATGCTCAAAAGTTAATAAAATTGAAACCACAAATCATGGGATGCATGTGTTCAGCTTTGAAAGCATCGAATTAGCAACCGATAATTTCTCTTCTGCGAACAAGTTGGGTGAAGGTGGCTTTGGACCTGTCTACAAGGTAAGATACAGGTACATCAGGGACTATTTTCATCTGACTCTTCTCAGCATTTTTCTTCAGTCACAGCTTCAAAGCATTGTATTATTGTCATCGGACTCAAGTCAATATTTTTCAAAGAAATGAGTACATAAAAAATATGGTTTTTATGTGATTGAAGGGAAAATTGCTTGATGGTCGAGAAATAGCAATAAAGAGACTCTCTAGAAGCTCAACACAAGGGTTAGCCGAGTTTAAGAATGAGGTTAAATTAATTGCTAAATTCAACCACACTAACTTGGTCAAGCTCTACGGTTTCTGCATTGAAAAAGAAGAAAGGATGTTGATCTACGAATATATGCCCAACAAAAGTTTGGACTGTTACCTTTTTGGTATGTAAACTTTACAAATCAAGCAAATGTAATTAATTTAGCAAGTGTAATTAATTTAACATGTTTCTTCAATTGGTCAAAATGCTATAACTTAATTTCTGCTAACCAATTTTCATCTCTCTTATACGGCATAGATCCCAATAATACTTTGTTGGATTGGAAGAGAAGATTTTCCATCGTTCAAGGAGTAGCACAAGGACTTGTCTATCTTCATACATATTCAAGACTAACAGTAATTCATAGAGATTTAAAGCCAAGTAACATTTTACTGGACTGCGAATTGAATCCGAAGATATCTGATTTTGGTTTGGCGAGGATATTTGAGTTGAATGAACCAAAAAAGAACACAAACAAGGTTGTTGGAACTTAGTAAGTGCACCTATAATTTAAGTTCTATTTCTCTTAACTATTAATTTATTTTAGAAGTTATTCTTATCAATAATTTACTCTTTCAGTGGTTACATGTCTCCTGAGTATGCTTTAAATGGCATTGTTTCGACAAAACTTGATGTTTTTAGTTTCGGAGTATCGATGCTTGAGATTATCAGTGGTAAGAAGAATTCTAGTATTTTTTATTCGGACCATCCGATCAGTCTCATAGGACATGTAAGTTTTATTTGTTCCTCATTCCTCCCAGACGTCATATGTTTGCACTAATTTAGTAAGATCAGGTGTTAACAATCCCCTGCTATTTGGACATTTTCAGGCTTGGCAGATGTGGAATAAGGGTGAAGCTTTAGAATTATTAGACCCTATATTGAAGGGATCATATGTTGTTAATGAAGTGTTAAAATGCATTCATGTCAGCCTTTTGTGTGTACAAGATCAAGCGGATGATAGACCAACTATGTCAGATGTGGTATCTTTCCTATCTAGCGAGTCTATTCTGCTAGCTGAACCGAAGCAACCAACATTCTTCTCTAATACTGGAGTGAATGAGCCTAGTAGAAGTCCTACTGCTGGTGGAAGACATGATTCTCTAAATACTGTAACAACTTCGACAATATGTGGTAGATAAATTTAAGACAAACCGAATGATGAATAAGCGTAAAATATTGAAATGCATGGGTAAAATTATGTCAAAATCACTTTGGAGTGATGAAAAATAGCAAAACAGTTTCTACCAGTTTGTTGACTTGGGGTTTAGTAGAAATATAAACCACATAATAATGTATATGTAATCAATAATAATGTAACTCTCTTTCATATACATACTTAATTATACATTTAGAACACTTGCATCGATCGTATTAATTTATCCGAAACCTTGGTTGGCTCTACATTCAAATGCTGAACTGGATTGGATCCGCATCAAGATATACAGAAGATACATAACATAATAACTTGAATTTTTTTCCGATCCCGGTGAGGTGAGAATAGTGGACGCGCTTTTGCACCGTCCATGCAAACACATTACATTCTAACTCTACAGTATGCAGGTCGATCTTTAGTCAAAGTCAATGGTTAACGTGGTAAGGAAAAGTAGGAAAGAGATTGAAACGGCTTGGTAGGCGTGTAAGAATTTGCTAGCGTTAGAACAAGAACATAAACGCGTGAAGGGTAAAGTTGGAGGATTGGAGCCATAGATATTACATATTAGGTTGGATTGATTGATTGATACAGAAAAAAGAAGTGAGAACAGAAAGAGAGCAAGATGAGGAGAAGTGTGCTTCCCTCTGTATTGTTCCTTCTTCTACTTCACCCCTCTGAAGGTGAACACATTGCCATTTACTGGGGTCAAAACGGCAATGAGGGAAACCTTACCGAAACGTGTGCAACAGGAAAATACTCCTACGTCAACATAGCTTTCCTTTCCACCTTTGGGAATGGCCAAACCCCAAAACTGAACCTGGCTGGCCATTGTGACCCGTCTTCTAACGGGTGTCATAAGCTGGGAAGAGAAATTAGGAATTGTCAAGAGCAAGGGATCAAGGTGATGCTTTCTATCGGAGGAGGAAGTGGTAATTATTCTCTAACTTCCCTTGAGGATGCCAAGAATGTTTCGGATTACTTGTGGGACAATTTCCTGGGTGGCTCATCCTCATCACGCCCATTTGGGGATGTAGTCTTAGATGGCATTGACTTTGTCATAGCAGCAGGTGATTCATCATTCTTGGGAAACCTTTCACTTAATCTCATTTCATACTCACAGACAGGCAGAGTGTACCTGTCAGCAGCTCCTCAGTGTCCATTTCCTGATACTATGCTGGATTCGGCCCTTGCAACTGGCGTTTTTGACTACGTCTGGATACAGTTCTACAACAATCTTCCATGCGAATATACCCAAAACAATTTCGATAACCTCATTAAAACATGGAACCAATGGTCCACGTCATTGAATGCAGGGAAAATATTTCTGGGGTTACCAGCAGATCAAAGTGCAGCTGGAAGCGGTTATGTTCCAACTGATGTATTAATTTCTAAGATCTTGCCTGCAATAAACAAGTCACCAAATTATGGAGGTATCATGTTGTGGTCAAGGTACGAAGATAAAATGAGTGGATACAGCTCCTACATTCAAAATTTTCAAATAAATCAGACTGCAAACTCTCTATGCACACAGCAAAGCCTCCCTGCATGCAGCAGCTCTAAAGATGGTTTCGTGGAAAGTGTTGGTAACATGTCCAGCACAGGCATACAAGTTTATGCTGGCGACAACGGTACGCAGTGCTGTGAGATCATATGTAGGAACAATTGTTCCTGTCAAGCATATGCCCCGATTAACCGCAAAAACAATACTGGATGCCAGATATGGCTCAAAGGAACAAAATTCGTTAGCGGTTCTGTAGACATAGCACTGCCTATCTATGTTTCTGTTGCATTGCTCCCAGAAGTCAAAGGTACGTCCAGATTCCCTACCACAACAAGTGGCATATTCTTTGCTTGTCATAGAACCAGGAAATAAAACATTTAAGCAATTACCATGCTTAGAGAATGTTTGGACGACTTTTCCCATGAATAAGAGCCTTCTATAAATTAGTTAATACATAAGTTAATTTTAGCTTATAGGAAAATTAATTTAAATTTTTCTTCCTTTTATTTTCTTTTAAAAGGAGTTTATGCAGAAAACAGACCTTAACTGAGAAAAATCTGATTGCTATTATATGAGCTTTACCTTTTGACTCTGACATAAGTATTTTAGGACATTTGTTATCATTAATTAAACGTTACTTTGTAAACTTTTTTACAGAAAACATTACTTCATATTAGGCATTGTAGAATTAACCAAAGATAAAAAATGTAAAATAAAAGGGTTCAGATTAGCTGAGTAAACTTGAACAATAATAAGAAGTATATCACATCCTGGTTACTAATCACTGGCTCAAGGTAAGTTGGTTATCACTCTTGATTCTTTGGAAGTATTTTCATTAGGTACCTTGCTTACGATATAAAGTAAGAATACATGAGTAATATAAACCCTCTAATTACCATCTAAAAAATTTTCAGCCACCTTTTCAGAGTAGTAAATTATCTATCTATGAATTACAGTAAACCGGTGGTACATATGGCTCATCGTTGGGGTGGCAGCAGCATTTGCAATACCTGTAATTTTCTATTTATGGCGTGCCTTGTGGAGAAATTACAAAGCTAAAGGTAACTGCCATAATTTGCACATGGTTTAGTGAGTTTAAGTCTGTAAGACCTTTTTATAACTTACATGTTCATGTCTCACCACCAGTGGAGAGGAAGAAGATGCAGAAGAAGTTATTGCATGACATTGGAGGTAATTCTATAAAAAGTAAGAAAAAGGGAAAGACAAGCAATGGGGTTGAAGTATTCACGTTTGAAACCATTGCTGCTGCAACAGAGAATTTCTCAGAGGCTAATAAGCTAGGAGAGGGTGGATTTGGTCCTGTTTACAAGGTAATTTGAAACCATATATCTGCATGACAATTAATTATTTTCTTGCTTATATTTGAAACTATCTGGATAAAAACTGATACAATGACACATTCAGGGAACGCTACGTGATCAGCAAGAAGTAGCAATCAAGCGACTTTCTAAAACTTCAGGACAGGGGTTAATGGAATTTAAGAATGAGGCAAAACTTATGGCCAAACTCCAACACACTCATCTTGTAAAGCTTCTAGGGTTCTGCATCGAGAGAGATGAAAGAATATTGGTTTATGAGTACATGCCTAACAAGAGCTTAGACTTCTACCTATTTGGTAAGCTTTCTTTTGTCTTAACAAAGGTATCGCCAAGAGTGTGCCAAATGTTAGCATGCAGTAGCATTTTAACAATCATGCTTACTTTAAAACAGATTCAGCTAGAAAGAATTTGTTAGACTATGAAACACGGTTGAACATCATTGGAGGCATTGCTCAAGGACTTCTTTATCTACACAAGTACTCGAGACTGAAGGTGATACATCGAGACCTGAAAGCAGGTAATATATTGCTTGATCACGAGATGAATCCCAAGATATCTGACTTTGGCATGGCTCGGATATTCGGTGTGAGAGCATCAGAAGAAAACACAAACAGAGTTGTTGGTACATAGTAAGTTTATAATTGGGTCATGCATTTTCAAAATTCTTCTCTTTCATTCATCCTTACGCAAGCTTTCGATCTTTTCAGTGGATACATGGCTCCAGAGTATGCAATAAACGGTGTTGTGTCCATCAAAATTGATGTATTCAGCTTTGGTGTACTGCTACTAGAAATACTTAGTGGCAAGAAAAATAATAGTCGTTATGATTCTGATCGTCCACTCAACCTCATAGGATATGTAAGTTTCTCATTCTCAAATGACTAGTCCATTAAATTTATGCTTATCAAAGGTTAAAAGTTTTATTTGGATGTTGGGATACTTGAAGGCATGGCAGCTCTGGAATGAAGGTAGAGCTATGGAGTTAATAGACACAGATTGGCATGATTTATGTTCTCAGAGTGCAGTTTTGAGATGTATTCATATCGGCCTGCTGTGTGTGCAAGATCAAGCAACAGACAGACCAACCATGGCAGACATTGTTTCATTTCTATCGAATGATACAATCCAACTTCCCCAACCAAAGCAGCCAGCATTCTTCATCAATGTGGTTGTCCAAGACTCAGAGCTTCCTTACAGCAGGCAAGAACTTCATTCCTGTAATGACTTAACAGTTTCTAGCACACATGGAAGATAATTGTACAATTGTGTTACACTGGGTTCGGCTTGTCAAGGTTTTGGAGAAAACACCCACCATTGTTTCCTTGTTATTCCTAAATATATAATAAATTAATTAATTATAGAACCCTATAAAGATAGTGTCAAATTAGTGTATCATTATCTTTGTTTTATCATTAGAATGAGCTTTTTTCATATTTAGAAAAAAATAAATCATAATTTTTTATAATAAAACTTTTAAAACTAGAAATTATAGAAGAAAAATTATGTAGAAAAAATGTTTCAAACTCATTAGAAACATTTTTTTAATGAAAAGAAGATAAATTTATACATTTTTTGTGGAAGGAGAATGTAAAAAGACAAAAATATTATTAAAAAACATTAATGAATTTAGGAGAATGTAAAAAGACAAAAATATTATTAAAAAATATTAATGAATTTATTATAAATTATAAAATTTAATGATTTGCTTAATTTGTATAACCTAATTTTAAAGGACTATTAAAAATAAACAGATATAATATTAAATCATAAAATTAATTATAATTCTTTCTTTACATTTAACTTATTTCTATGTTCAATTCATTATTCTCTTAAGTTATTTGTTACTTCGTGCCATTTTTGCAACAAAAAATAATTATTTCTTGTCTCATTTGATAATAAGAAAAGTAATTTTATAGTATGTATATATATATATATATATATACAAAAGAGCATCTATAAGCAATTTTCATAAACTTTCAATGAACTCAACTATGTTATATCATTTATAACTCATATTATATTTTTACAATAAAAATTACTTATAAACACCTTTACTTTTTGACAACTTATATTACACATTTTATTAGATTAAAGAAAATAATTGTTATGGATAATATATGAACATGAATAACAAAAAAAAAAGTTATATAATAAAAGAATACAATAATAAAAAAAATTACATAATCAAAAGAAATGAAGATTTTAAAAAATTTCATTGGTAAGTGTAGAGGTAGTACTTGATTTTGTAAATAATTAAAATAATTTTAAAAATTATATTTTAAATACAACCTTAAAAATAACTTTAAAAATATTTTACTTAACACAAAGAAAAAATATAAATAAAAAAATAATTATTGAAAAAAAATTAACACTTTTTAATGATTTTAATAAATTTATAAATTATATTATTTTATATTTAATTATTGCAAATAATATCAATCTATAAAAGTACCTTTAAATATATCTAATTATAATTATAACTATATTTAATTAAAATTAAATTATATTATAAAAGAAAATAAGTTTTTTATAAAAATAAAGTATTGTTTGTAGTATAATTTCTCATTCAAATTTATAATATTCTTTTTATATAAAAATAAATACTAAATACATATTAATTAAGAGAAAGAACAGAATTTATAATAAAGATGGTAATGAGTCTTAATATTTTTTATATAAAAATATTTTTTTATTTATATTTAAAATTTTTTATTATTTTTATAAAGTTTTTAATTAATTTGAGTGTTCTTATATTTTAAAATATTTTTTATGAATTTTTTTATAAATTTTGTTCTTTTATAATTTACAAAAGTTAGTATTCAATTATAATTTTATAATTTACTTTTAATTTTTAAATTTTATTAAAAATAAAAAATAATTATTTTTTATAATTAAGATTATAAATTTTTTGTTAATAATATAATTATTTATAGTATAAGATAAAAATTTGAGTTTAAATTTAATTACTAATGAGTGTAAATTTTTTTAAAAAATAAATAAATTTTTAAAATTAATATGTTTTTTATAATTATGATTATAATTATATTAAATTACATAATTATTTTATTATGTTAGTAATAATAATAATATATAAAATTTACGTATATTAATTTGATCATTTCAAAATCATTGGTTAAAATAGTCACCGCATATAAGTAGCTCAAATCACATCCAACCCAAGTTCCTTGAGTCGGTGAGCAAGCCTGGCGGTGTGTTCATTACGTGTTAGTCCAGGCGTAAAGTCTTTTCCAAATTTGCTGAGACCTATATATAATTTTTCTTTTACTTGCATGCATCAATTAAAACCAGGACTTTAGAAGCAGACATGTTTCATGATCTCGTTGATGATGGGAGTACTATTTCCCTTCATATTCTTCACGTGGCAGACCACAACCTCCTACATTTTTTGTTGTCTCTTCTGTAATTCTGTTCATTACAGGAAGGTGATTTGATTTGTATCCAGTTATTATATGTAAAATCTTTCCATCACCTCAGCTGCAGAGAGCCTGTCAAGAAAATTACTTTTTCATTTTTTATTAGTGACGTTCGAATACAAGAACAAAAACGCTTGAGGGGTAAAGTTGGAGGATTGGAGCCATAGACATAACGACATACTAGGTTGCATTGGTTGATTGACACATGAGAAAAGAAAGAGTGCAAGATGAGGACAAGAGTTCTTCCCTCTGTATTGTTCCTTCTTCTACTTCACCCCTCTGAAGGCGAACACATTGCCATTTACTGGGGTCAAAACGTCAATGAGGGAAACCTTACCCAAACGTGTGCAACAGGAAAATACTCCTACGTCAACATAGCTTTCCTTTCCACCTTTGGGAATGGCCAAACCCCAAAACTGAACCTGGCTGGCCATTGTGACCCGTCTTCTAACGGGTGTCTTAGTCTGGGAAGAGAAATTAGGAATTGTCAAGAGCAAGGGATCAAGGTGATGCTTTCTATCGGAGGAGGAAGTGGTAATTATTCTCTAACTTCCCTTGAGGATGCCAAGAATGTTTCGGATTACTTGTGGGACAATTTCCTGGGTGGCTCATCCTCATCACGCCCATTTGGGGATGCAGTCTTAGATGGCATTGACTTTGTCATAGCGGCAGGTGATTTATCCTTCCTGGAAAACCTTTCACTTAACCTCATTTCATATTCACAGGCAAGAACTTCATTCCTGTAATGACTTAACAGTTTCTGGCACACGTGGAAGATAATTGTACAATTGTGTTACACCGGATTCCACTTGTTAAGATTTTGGAGAAAACACAGACCATTATTTCCTTGCTGATATTCCTGCATCGCTTTAGTTGTGGATGTTCTTGGTATCATTGTTTATGCCTATAAAGCATGACCTTTTATCCTTTTACTTTACTCCTTTTAGATAATGTATCCAATCATCTTATAGTATATCTGGGACCCATCTTCATGTCATGTCTCCATAAGCTTATCTAATAAGTATAAGTATTTAAGTTTTTAATTTTTTTAAGTAATACTACAGTTATATTATGATTTCTTTTATAAATTTAATTAGATACATGGATAATATTAACAACTTTTTACTCTAAATTTGGTTACAAATGACCGTATAAGATAAAATTACTGACTTTTGTAACAATAGTGGTCATGCAATCGAAATTTAATTTACTGTTTATAACTTTTAAACAAACTTTTCATTCATGCAAATAAATTTTTATATTCAGTGTTTGTTTAACAAAAGTATTAATGCATTTAATTATTTGTTCGAAATATGATAAACATAAATGAAAGAATGTAAAAAGAATTGTAGATTGTTTTAAAAAATAATAATGAGACCCAAAAAACAAAACTTTCAAACTAAATTAAAAAATAATAGTAATAACTTTTATTTTATTTATTTATCTATTTATTCCGTTGGATAATCAATTTTCTTTTCTACCAAACACCATTTACAAGTCAGTTCCCACTTATACACTCCAATCCATCACTCCAACCTTCCACCAGTAATCAACTCCAACACGTCTTTCAAAACATGTTTGTTTTATTTTCCAACGTTGTTTTCATACTTAAAACGAGCTCTTTTCATCATAAAAAGTTGTTGCTTCTTATCATTTCAAAAAAGTTAGCAGATCACTAAACTCAAATCACACCCAAGCTCCGTGTGTCCGTGACCAAGCCTCGCCACGTGTTCATCGTCAATTAGTCCACACGTAAAGTATTTTCTGTATTTGCTGATCAGGCCCCATGGTAATATGATATTTCAATAGGCCTATATATATAACAAGGCACAACATTTCAATTCCAAAGTTTTCATTTCAGCAGGGGAAGAAGAGACTGAAAGGAAGAAGAGGTGGGAATGGAGTTTTGGCCAGAGTTTCTTGCGAGCAGCACGGGAAAAGAGTTTGTAGCAGGAGGTTTTGGGGGCACTGCTGGCATAATCTCTGGTTACCCATTAGACACGCTTCGTGTGATGCAGCAGAACTCCTTCAACACTGCCTCTGCCTTCACCATCCTCAGAAAAGTGGTGGCCAATGAAGGACCAACCGCTCTCTACCGCGGCATGGCTGCACCTTTGGCCTCTGTTACTTTTCAGGTAATTTTTTTTTACTTCCAACTTCCATCCCTCAATTAATATTAGGTCTTTATCTGTTGCTATAAGTTTAGAAGCAGACATTTCTATGATCAGGCTCATCACGTGGATAATGGGGGTACTATTTCCCTTCATATCCTTCACGTGGCAGACCAAAACCTACCTATATCTTCTCAGATTTTGGTCTCTTCTGTAACTCTGTTCATTATTAGATGTACAATCGTTCCAGCCACCTCAATTGCAGAGAGCCTGTCAGAAAATTATTTTTACATTTTTTTATTCGTCATATTTATGAACTGGGGAAGTCCTACCCATTACTCAAATTTTTTCATTATTAGGCTGATTTTATTCAGTTATAAATTTTAGGATTTGGTTATTGTGATTGTTAACCAAAATTCATGATTAACATTGCAATACATTGTTATTTATTAAAGAAATACATGTTGTATTAATTGAATTCAATTTTTATTGTAATATATTAAAATGTGATACTGCTATGATTGTTAGTGACTTTCCCGTTCTGAAGGGTTTGTTTTCTTATAAGTCAGGGTCCTACTCCTAACAATACTCGATAGCATTTATCATATTATATTCATACTCAGTTATGGGACTTCTCAAATCCTTTGGAATGTTTTGTTCAATTACTGATGGGAGTTCTGAAGTCCTATTGTTTACTTAATTATTTGTTTGTGGATTAACGAGCGCACTGAGTGATGCACGCCCAGAGGCAATATTAAATTATATTTTGGATGGGTCATCGATCAATGGCTTCTGGATTATTGAAGAATCATCAATTGATCCACGATCACCATCCTATTATTGAGGATCCCACTAGTTTTCTGAGTCCTGTTAAATGTTCGTCTTCCTTCTACAAAATACTACATTTTTTTTATTAGAGATTTAGTTTACTGCATAATTGTGACAGTAAAATGTGTCATGCCAGTAATAAAGTAGCATTTATCTCTCAATAAGACACTGAACATAATGAGTAAACTCAAAAGTAAATATGGTTTGCAGTATTCATCTATAGATATATCACGAGTGCTACTCTTTTTTTGTCCATCAAATGCTACTTTATTACTGGCATGACTAAAAAAAAATGTTCAAACATGAACTCAAATCCTTCATAAAATGTAACTCACCAAAATTGAGGTGATTGTTTTGTTGGGTGCAGAATGCTATGGTTTTCCAAATTTACGCAATTCTTTCGAGGGCATTTAGTTCATCGGATTTGGTTAACGATCCTCCTTCTTACAAAGGTGTTGCTTTAGGCGGATTTTGTAGCGGCGCCATACAGAGTATGTTGCTATCCCCTGTTGAGTTAGTTAAAATTCGGCTTCAGTTGCAGAACACAGGTCAATCCATAGAAACCCAAAAAGGTCCTATGAGGGTAGCCAAAAACATATGGAAAATAGAGGGTCTTCGTGGCATTTATCGAGGACTTGGGATCACCATGCTAAGAGATGCACCTGCACATGGTCTTTACTTTTGGACATATGAGTATGCTAGGGAGAAACTTCACCCGGGTTGTAGAAGAAGTTGTGAAGAGAGCTTGAATACAATGCTGGTATCAGGAGGATTAGCTGGGGTAGTGAGTTGGGTTTTGAGCTACCCTTTAGACGTTATAAAGACAAGATTGCAGGCTCAAACACTTTCTTCAGAAAAATACAGAGGCATTTTGGATTGCCTTTGGAAGAGTGTTAAAGAAGAAGGGTACGAGGTGCTATGGAGGGGTTTAGGAACTGCGGTTGCTAGAGCGTTTGTGGTTAACGGTGCTATATTTTCTGCATATGAGATCACTCTAAGGTGTCTGTTTGACAATAAAAACTGAAGCATTTAACTGTAGAAACAATCAAGTTCAAGGACCTTACTCAACTTTTGAGGGAGACACAACAACCACGTACGATGTCCGAGTAACAGATGTCTTGAAAGTTGACATTCAGATTTTATATTTCATAATGGTTACTTTGTATAATTTCCAATGTCAAACAATTCATTCACATTAAGAGGGTTACATTATGCTGTTTTGTACATTTAATTTTATTTAAAACTTTGAAGACACTGTTTTTTATCAATTATTTTATTATTTATTTTACTCTCAAAATTACTCTCTTTTAAAACGTTTTTCTTACTGCTCTTTAAGTTAATATTTAATGGTTAGATTATTGAAATTAATATATATTAATTATAATATGAGTATTAGTAATTATGTGGCAAATATTTACATGTATTATGACAAATAATAATTATATCAGTAAATATAATTATATTTTAATTGCACGCCTCTAAATTGTAAGATTTGGATATATATATATATATATATATATTAGATTATATTTGAGTTAGTGGCGGAAATATTAAGAGTGTCTATTTTTTATGATAATAAAATATAAAACATTAAAAGTAAGATGAGATAAATAGTTATATATTAAAAAATATGCATAAGATATGTATATATTAAATAATGGTTAAAAAAATATTTATCATTAATAGCTTTATAATTTTTTTTATAAATAATGAAATAAATAAGATGATTTAAAAGGCTAATTCCTTAGCATCTGTGAAAAGAATTTTTTTTGAGACCTATTACAACAACTGTAGCTTCACACCCGAGCATGGTTGGTAACATCAACATAAAATTGATGCACTGAGAAAATAAATTGGAAAATGGAGTTTGATAGAAAACTTCTAAAAGATGCAAGAGTTTCGAGACAACATCGAACTATTTGATAGAAGAAAATGACTACAACGTCCACTCTTCAAAACTCTGCATGAGAAAACTCCATATCTACCTATTTATACTAAAAAAATGTATAACAACTGCTAATTTAATAAAGCATAACATCTAAACTTCTATGCAAATAAAATAATATCTACATTGACGAATGAAAAATGCATAAACAATATCATTCAAACTTCTAATATAATTGTTTAGATCATGAGATTTATTCACACCATACTCTTCATAAACTTTTGTTAAATTGAAAGTTTTTCCTTCATAAACATGTCATATGGATAATGACTTTTATGAGTTTTGCTAAGACATTTTTTTTTTACCCTTAGTAATTTTATTCATTAAAGTCACTTCAAAATCTGTCTACCATTTAATGTACATTGATTGTTAAATAATGAAAATAGATTGCATTAGCAAGTCTCAATCAACATTAATATTATGATATTATTCAATAATATTTATACTAGTTACAAATAATATCAATCAATATGTTAACTTTTTAAAAATATTAATATCAATATGATGACTGTGGTGCATTTGCCATTCATTGGCTGATTCAAACTGTGTTTGAATGAGTAACTAAAATAATACACTATCCCCCATTCCCTTAACTTGAGGGAACAATTTTGTAGAATAAGTTTAAAAAGAAATTAAAAAACAGTGAAAAGGCAAAGAGGCAGCAAAAGAATGAGAAGAGGGGGGAAGGCCTGGGCCCAAACAGAAGCACGGTGCTGCGCCGCAAATTGTTACGGTGCGTGGGCATGAAGAAGCAAACCCGACCCATAATGGAGGGCACGTGGCAGACCCATTGAAAAGCATGGACGCAGAAGACCACAAGTTTTGAATGTGAAGCCAAGCGCGCAACGATAAATAGACACAAAACAGAGGCCGTCCCCACCCATGTGGGACGGACAAGTTCAAAAAACAACGGGACCTACCCCTTACCCTAACCCCCAAGGCTACGACGTCGTTTCACTGCTGAATCGCACGTGCCAGGCACCGTGTCCGTTCAAAAATTTTCAAAGGCTCCTTTCCTTGGTTTCACTACAACAACAACTTTGTCGCTCCCATCGTATCTATTCCTTCCTATATCTTCGGTTTCACTCCATTCCACTCCACAGTCGTTGTATGATACCTGTCCACCTCCCTCACGCCGTTCCGTTCCGATCTCATCATCGCCAAGGAAGATGAACGGTGCTGGGAGACAGGGCCTGAGATCTGGTGCGGCGGGTGTGCACCACCAGCGCCAGTACTCCGATAACTTCCTCGACGGCTCCTCCAACGGCAACAGGTGGCTCCAATCGGCTGGCCTCCAACACCTTCAATCCTCCACCAATCAACTTCCTCCGCTTCAGGTGATCTTATTCTCTTCTCTCTCCCTCTTTTTCCCTTCAGCCATCGATCTTGTCCTCGACCGTTGCGCGTAAGCGTTTTGGTCCGATTTCATGAGATTTGTCTCGTCTTTTGGAATGCGGACAGGACTATAACTTATACGGCGGGGGCGGAGCGCAGGGAGGAAGAATGTACCGGAACGCACCGAGGAGCTTTAACGGAGGAACTGAGTATTATGTGGAGCCTTCCACTCCTCCCGGTGGTTACCGTGCTGCGGTGCAGAAAAAGAACGGTGATGATTTGACTGGTGATTTCAGCCCTGGCTTGTTGGATCTGCATTCGTTTGACACCGAGCTTCTTCCTCCTGAGGTTATTAACTTATTACTGTCTACAACGGATAAACTTTCATTTGATTTCTGTACTCTGTTGGTCTGAAGTTGTGATTCATCTTGTGTATAACGGTCACATTGCATCTTTTGAAAGGTTGCGACTATAGAAGAAAATTCTATTTCGTTGACTCTCTAACCCTTTGAAAGTGTTTGTCTATACTATGCTAAATTTGTGTTGATGTTGCGGGATATTGTTATGTCAGCCTCAACAGATCATTAGCTCAGTACTTGTACGTGCGTTGAGACTTTGTTTTTCAATTTATTTTCATTCATTTTCATATAACCCGAGGATTAAAAAGGTTTCCTCAATCTAGATATTATGAGAATTGCATTCTTAAGTTGATCGTATGATGCAAAGTGTTAGTAGAGGCACGTGAGGAGATAGCTTAAACTTGCTTATAATTTGTCTCTCCTTCTAGATGCCAGTCTCCAATGCATATGATGCAAACTCCCTGTATCAACCTGGCCGGGGGAGAAGCTTTGATGACTCTGAACCTTACATGTTGAGCAAACAGACTGGCAGAGCCCGTGCTCCTGAAAACATATCGAAGAGTTTTCCTGCAGAAAAAGAGAAATCTAATTCTGTAGCAAAGATTAAAGTTGTGGTATGTTCTTCTGCATATCTAAATTTACCAGTCATGTTTCATTTTTATTTTATAATGTTCTTTTACTGACTGCTTGATAGTAATTTGGACTTTTTTCTTCTAGACTGTATTGGCACAGTTCCAGCTTTGTATACATTGAACATCATATAAATTTCATTGAATTATCTTACGATGAATGTTAAATCTTGTTCAATTGCAAGGAAAAGAACACTGCTTTTAATTTTCTTCTAATATTTGCATTTTTTTAATGCAGGTTCGAAAAAGACCAATGAATAAGAAAGAATTAGCAAAAAATGAGGAAGACATTATAGAAACATATTCAAATTCTTTAACAGTGCATGAGACTAAACTGAAGGTGAGTTCAAGAGCCAACATTGATCAATGGTTCCAATGTCCAGTGCAGTACACTCATCCTTGTTGTCTGAAAATGATGATGACTTATTTACTAAGAAATTTAAGTATTACATACTCTTTCTGGAGATTGAACTGAACCAAGATAATAATATTTTGTCCACTATTTCCCTCACTAGTCAGTTCTTATGGGATGATAATCTAGTAGATGTTTTATATTTACACATTTTAAAATTATATGCTTTACAGGTGGACTTAACTCAGTATGTAGAAAAGCATGAATTTGTTTTTGATGCTGTTTTGAATGAAGAGGTTACAAATGATGAGGTAACTATGATGTACATAAATGTTCAGATGAAAGGAATGTATGACAACATGTTTTGTATCCTTGTGTAACTCTGATTAAATTCTTTTTTTTAGGTGTATCGTGAAACAGTGGAGCCCATTGTTCCAATCATTTTTGAACGCACTAAGGCAACATGCTTTGCATATGGACAAACAGGTCATAACACCTTCTGAATTTTGATTTTGTTGCTATTGCATCCTGCCTGAACACAAATACTGATTTTTTATACTAAGTTGTAAAGTGATATTTCCTCTTTATATCATATTTTCATGTTTCTTTTCAATTTTGAAACTTAAAGTTTTATGTTTTGTCCATGACCAAAACTCAATCCTCAAAATTGTTTTCAGGCCTAGCATTAAAGGTTAGGCCAACAACTTAACCTCAATGATTTGTATTATGAGTGGACTTCTAAATACCATTTTCTTTTCTTCTAGGAAGTGGAAAAACTTTCACTATGAAGCCACTGCCACTTAAAGCATCAAGGGACATCCTTAGATTGATGCATCATACTTACAGAAACCAGGGATTTCAATTGTTTGTGAGCTTCTTTGAAATATATGGTGGCAAACTTTTTGATCTTCTTAATGATCGAAAGTAAGTAAAATATTTTCTTTTTTTGCATCTGTAATATGGTGTTCTCGAGGTTTAAAGTTGTATTTGTGTAGAAAACTCTGCATGAGGGAGGATGGTAAGCAGCAAGTTTGCATTGTGGGCTTGCAAGAGTACAGAGTCTCAGACGTGGAGAACATCAAAGAACTGATTGAGAAAGGAAATTCCACAAGAAGTACAGGCACCACAGGTGCAAATGAGGAATCATCACGGTCACATGCAATACTTCAACTTGCTATCAAGAGGTCAGTTGATGGAAATGAATCCAAACCTCCCCGTTTGGTTGGCAAGCTCTCCTTCATAGATCTTGCTGGAAGCGAACGCGGAGCAGATACCACAGATAATGACAAACAGACAAGGTATGACTCTTGAATTATTTAAGATGGATTTGTCTTGTTACTTCCATGTTTAAATAGCACTTATACAAGTCAAGATTAGATTAGATTTCAAATTTGGGTATGCATTATTTTATTGAAGATGTCTCAAAATTGGATTCTATTATGAATTGTTTGCGTCCCTCTGACATTCTCTCACACATTAGTCTAATGTATTTTTGTTGCGTCATTTGTTTACAATTGTATAATTCAGAATAGAAGGTGCTGAAATCAATAAGAGCTTACTTGCTCTAAAGGAATGCATTAGAGCTCTTGATAATGACCAAGGACACATCCCTTTCAGAGGCAGTAAACTGACTGAAGTTTTGAGGGATTCATTTGTTGGCAACTCCCGCACCGTTATGATTTCATGCATATCTCCAAGCACTGGTTCATGCGAACATACTCTGAATACATTAAGATATGCTGACAGGTAACGTGAATTTTCTAATAGGTATACCTTACTCCTTCAAACCACCCGCATCACACCTCAGACAGAACACAACACACCCACCCATCTGCTAACAAGGTAATAAAAATAATATTTTTCTTTTACAAACCAGGGTAAAAAGCCTGTCGAAAGGGAACAACACAAAGAAAGAAGCTATATCATCAAATTTCAACCTTAAAGAATCAACCACTGTTCCGTTATCTTCCATTACTGGATCAGCCTATGAGGATCGCACAGCAGATGGATGGCCTGATGAAAATGAAGGGGATGATTTTAGTCCCCCTGAAGAGTATTACGAGCAGGTGAAACCATCTTTGAAGAAAAATGGAAAGGTGGATTCATATGCTACAACAGATGACAAATTGAAGAAACCCAGTGGTCTGATGAAGTGGAAGGACCTCCCAAAAGTTGAGCCTCAAACCACACACGCTGAGGACGATTTAAATGCTCTCTTACAGGTAAGTTGTTGGCTACTGTGATAACGGTTATATTAAAAAATAGGACTGATCAACAATGCGTGTCTTTATTTCAGGAAGAAGAGGACCTAGTAAATGCTCACCGGACGCAAGTAGAGGAGACCATGAATATTGTTAGAGAGGTATTAAATTGTCGTTAGTGTTCTATCTTTTCATTTATTCTTTTTCTTAGGGAACTGAACTATGTGTATCAAGATTATTGAATTAAAAAAGACTTTTTTGATAATATCATAAACAATAATTATGTGCATGTTTTCACCGAGAACACTGATATATACACACCAAACTAAAAATTATTGAATCTCTTACTGAACACTGCCCATGGTTTCTGTGTTATTCATTCTAGAAATAATTATATGAATAGGTTCTAGAATCGAGAAATATGAATTCCTGAACAACATTCTTCCCACTGCATCCTTCCAAAGAAAGTTGCGAATTCCATTTCTCATTCATATTTTTATCTGCGCTTGGCATGCAGGAGATGAACCTCTTGGTTGAAGCAGATCAACCAGGGAATCAACTGGATGATTATATAACAAGACTAAATGCCATTCTTTCTCAGAAGGCTGCTGGCATCCTGCAGTTGCAAACACGTTTAGCTCATTTTCAGAAACGTTTAAAGGAGCATAATGTTTTGGTTTCATCTACCACCGGTTACTGATAATTTAAAACAGACTCCCTTGTTAGAATGTTTTATTTCGGTGATCGGAATCATGCATTTCTGTGATTCAGGTGGAGATGATGTGAGATCTGGGATATGACGAGACCCTCTTACTAGTTGATTCATCATTGTTTTGCCTATTCTCCTCAGGATAAGAAACTGGGGTTTGGAGTCTTCATTTGTATTGGTTTTACATGCCTCTATCAAGGCAATGTATCTTGTATAAAGCTCTCATTCGTGTCAGAAATATAATATAAGACCATTTATTTGTTTTCACTTGTTAACTTGGGCTTTTGGAATTATAGTAAATGGCGTAGTACAAGAGTTTTTGCGGCCAAGTGGTGTATCTGCCCCTGTCCCCATCCTTTAATAAAAGTAGGTCAACTTTACACAGCATATGATAATATAAAATTACCCACGTATCAATATTCAGTATTTTGAATATTTGATCTAATTACAAATTCTTTTTGATTGATCGGTGAAGTATTGATATTTTTCTCGATGTTTCCTAACTAATTTTGCGGTGGAGGTGCGTTGTGTGTGTAGCTCATGTAGCTATAAATTCACAGGCTATAGACACGTTCTGCTGTAAAATAATAACAAATCAGAGTTTACATACCTTAGAAGAATTGTTGCCATCGTGTTTTAATTCTTCTTTAGTCTTTTGTCATGATAAAATTATAGTTATGCTACTGCCCATCAGTATAGTACGAGCTGCCAGAGATCCTGATTTTTCCAGTTATTCATGGTTGTCATGAAAGGAGTGATATAATAACTACAGTACAGTTGAAGAATTAATATGACAGATAATGGATATAAAAACAAGGGGGAAAAGTGGCAAAAATCTATAGATGCCAAATAGAAGATTGTGACCAATATAATGATGCAGATACTTGAAATTACGACTGGTCCTAACTTTAATAAGTTGTCTCGAAACATTGAAAAGAGAGTGCAGTTAGAGTCTACTAGTAGGCCGTAATTTTTCAATTTAGTTTAGGTTGAACTTTGAAACATGATTTGATTGTCTTTTAAACAATCCAGTTCTAAAAAAATAAATTTGATTTGTAATTAAATATATATTTTTTGGATAAAGAATTTAATAGTTTTACTCGTTATTCTATTATGGAAAGACATCATTTCATTTAAAAACAGTTTTACCCATCCAGTGGGTTGAGGACCTTTTTTTCAGAAAAGCGGGTGGAGGAATTAGAAGTAAAAAATCCAAGAAATGTAATATTTTATACTTACTATTAAAGTACATTTAATATGAATAAACTTTTTATTGAAGTTAAAGAGTACGAAATATTTCATTAACAAATTAGTGCAAATTGAATGTGAAACGGCTCATGCTCATGCATATGATCGTTCGAAAAACAATAGTCAGTTTTCATGGAAACTGGTTTTTAAAATAAAAATTCATGTCTGTAAATGGTGTACCTCGTTTTATCTGCCATTCATTTCATCGAATCTTGCTATCCCTCGCCTAACTTTAGAAATGAGTGGGGGAAAGACTCCAGAGAATCTTAGAATCCCGCTTAAATGACATCTTTTCGATGTGAAACGAAAATTTTGAAACCAGACATGTTCTAATTCTTTCTTTCCCTGACATGTAACTGCAAGACTCCAACTTGGGTTTCACGGACTGAAGCCACACCCAGAAACTATACTTAAAATGCCGACTTTGGTCTCCTTCAATTTTCAAGAACTGCAGCACCGATATCAAACCAACCACTGTGTTTTCTTTTTCATTCAAGTTGGTTTGTATGAGTTTTCTCCTTAAACAGAAAATGGGACATATCCTGTCTCATTCAATAACTAGACAAAATTTGAAATTCTACTAAGATGACAGCATCTCTTCAAGAGAGAAACTGTATTCCTATAAAGTTTTGAAATTGGGAAATTTGACAAACTGGGCTAGAAATTCTTACCAGATTATTCGTTATTATTGTTTACAAAATAGATTCAATAGAACATTGAAATGACCAGAAAGTAAAAATGGAAAAAGAGAAGTATAAATAGAGGGAATTCACACCAAACAAATTCAAATAGCTCTCTGATCACACTGGGAGAAGGAAAACCAAAGACTCAAAATGGTAAAACAAAAGAATTTTCATATACACTACAACATTCTTTGCGTAAAGATTAACTTATCTACAACCTGATTGAGCCAAGTCTTCCCTTTGACTTGGAGCGTTTGACGCTGATAGAAGACTCTTGAACTGAGAATTCTGTGTGCATGTCTGTGAAGAACTTGTCCACGATATCTAAATAAACAGGACTTGTAAGGCGTGAGTAGTAGTGAAGTGCCTCTTCTATGTCTAGCACGTGCTCAACATCACCCGTATCCATCATCTCCAATTCCTTCATCTTTTGTGCCAAGTCGTGAATTCCCTCGTTCATGCCTTTTGAATTATTCAAGCATTCCTCCTTTCCCAATTCACAGCTCCCTTTGCTTTTCTTCTCTTCCACTTCTCCAACTTCACCAACGCTCTTTTGTGAACTTTGTTTGGTGAGGGTTTCAGTGTTTGCAGCATCTTCCATTTGCTCTCTCCGCCTGCTCATGCTATTATCGTCAGCCCTCTTTATTCTGTTCAGATCAGACTGCAGCATGTCATAAAACTCATTGTAGAATTGATCACTTGTGTAAGTTCTGGCATTGCCACTGCGACCGAGGAATGGATTAAAGGAGAGAGATCTGGGTAGTTTTTGGTACCCTCCAAAGATGACAGACTTGAAGCTACGGAGGGTCTTGTGAAATATAACCTTGGTCTTGCGAATGGTTTCTCTAAGCAGCATTTGTGGTTTGCTTCTAACTAACGTGAAAAGACAAGGTTTTCTCTCCCGGGTTCTCTAAAAGCCTTCTAGAGCAGACACAATGCTAATCTGCTCTAGCTCTCGTGCGTTCTGCAATTTTGTCCTACTCATGTTCGCATATAAAGAGACGTGATGCAGATGGTAACTATTTCAAAAGTTTACTAAAAGAGAAATACAATTGTACTCTAAAGGGCTGTATTTTCTTTTGTCTAGGTTTCTCTACCTTTTTTGTCTACGGCATCTCATGCTCTCTGTCCCTTTCAAACCTTCTCTCTCTCCCCTACACATGAAAGATTAAATATGGTGGCTATATGATAATCTGAGCGGCAAATGACTTAATTTAGAGTCCATTTTGCCCGCTGATCTAGTGCTCTTCCCCTTTGGATTAAAGATAATTGAAGAAAAGTGCAAGTTTGGAGACTTTAGAATCTAAATTATCACAAATATTATGCTGATTTTGACTGCATGCTGTTTAAAGTGTAGTGGCATTGATTAAGATGCAAAGCTAAAGGTGGTGGGTGGCTAAAAGATTAAAACAACAACAGCTATCAAATTCTTAGCCAAATTTGAATGAAACCTTAGACCCCTAAATCAAATAGTCCTTTTGATGATTCTTGCAGTGGTTAACTTTAAGCATGCAAATTTGTTTTAGGAACTACATTAACAGTAATTACTTAATACGCAATCAGCTACTGTTTTTAACAAAAATGTTCAGTATGGGTCGTTGAGAAGAATTACTGGTACTCATGCTGATATAGTTAACCAGGTTAATTGCCAACCGTCCCTAGCTAGGCCTTGTGAAGGTTTATTTGTAAGAAAGACATGCATGGTCCCCAATCTAAAGTCAGGTTGGCACTGAGAAATGGAAAGTGTAGACTAATTAATTTGATATAAAGATAAGATGAGATGCATTTCGTTGCTGTAGTGCGAGGTCACTATCGGACACTTGCAAGAGTTTAAGTCCTCCACCCACCTCTGTCCTGAATTATAAGGTTAAATTAAGTGATTGCACTTGCAAAAGAAAGTGGCACATGATTGTTTCTTTCTTCAAAAACTCGTGCCCTGCAACGAAAGCTACTGAACTCTGGCAATTTACATATCCTGTAGAAGCAGGCAAGAAAACCGATTGTATGTTGCTGAAACTGCATTTCTCATTCATGAGGATGCTGCTGCTGATTTTTGGCACCCCAGATATTTAAAATGAACTGTATAGGTAAACTATTGATGGAAGTACGTAACGTAACGTCCTGAAAATTAGACTTGGTGTCAGTTGTGTTAATATATCACTGCTCATTCAGATTTATGTTGAGTTATTCGATTCCAACATAAAAAAATTATTCTGGGTCTAGAATTAATCTTAAGTTCAGGCAATCTTTAATCACTTAAGTTTGACAACTGATTTTTCTTTTATACCAGTAAATAAGTTAACTTCAGATTTTATGGCTCTCACAAACCAGAATTTTGAGGATTATGATAAGATATTTTTTTTGGTAAGCATAACATTTATGTGTGGAATATGACGATGATAGTGCTGTGGGTCCTACACAGATGGAGGAGGCATTACAAAGTGCTATAAGTTACCTGGAATATTAAAGGAGAGTAATGGAGGGACCATGCAGCCATGCACGTAAACCAAGGATAACTTTTATTCAAATTTGGGCGCCAACATCTGTTCTTTTTTTTGTTCTGTGCCTGTTGTAGCACACACTGACACCGACAATTTAGTTGCACCTCACTACTCATTTACTACTTATTTCTCAGTTTCAAAAACCATTACAACTAAAACACTTTCCAAATCACCTCAGGAACGATGACCAAACATGCAGTTAATTTATGTGTCGTGAAAACATCAACAACCTCTCTCTGCATTGAATGGGAATGCAATTCATTTGTGTCATTCATGGTTTACAAAAAATGCTTTTAAAGCTGGCCCGCCATTATCCAATCAATCGTCTCATTCTACACTAACCACCCTAATTAACAAGACCTTATAAGAGTCGTTTAAGATTTTGGTACACATACTAATAAAAACAATAACTTTTAGTATTTGAAATAAATTTTTTATTTTTTTTCCAGTAATACCCTTGTCATTAAGTTAAAAGAGTGTATTCTTTTTCTCTCTATAATAAAGTATAATAAAGAGTATTTAATGTATTCTCTCCCCACTTAAAAAAAAATCTTTCAATTCTCAATAAACAGTATCTCTGAAACATTTTTTTCTCATCTCCATCAAAATAAGTTTCCCTCTATAACTTTTAATCTGAAAATTTTCACCACCAGAAATTTTGATTTAAAAATTTGAAGAATATTTTTGTTCCCACCAAAAAATTTCATATCACTCTTAGTTTCACTATATATATATATATATATTGAATCTAAACTTTAAAAAAATTATCATTCTACAAATATGAGTATTGGAGATAGATTCTCAATGTGTGTTATCAAAGGAGTCTTTAACTCTCTCTATGATATAATTGTCAATTTCTGTCTTCATTTTTTTGTGTAAATACCAACTTTTCTTTCTATTTCCTTTATAATTTCACTCTAACTTTTTTTAAAATTAAATACATTTTATTAATTAAAGAGAAGGTAGATGAAAAAGTGGAAACAATAAATTACTGTATTAAGTAATTGGTTGATATAAGCAGCAGACTACTTAAAGTCTGATAAAAGAAAAAATTTAATTGTTATTGATATTTTCAAAAGTAAGGGTATAATTGGTAAAAAACAATTAATGCAATCTTAAACTCTACAAACGACAGATAAAAAGAAACAAAATCACTTTTCTAAAACGACTTTTATTTAGAAACAGAAGGAGTAATAAATTAATGTAATTAATGCAGTACAAATATTTCACAACTATGTATTTATATAAAGATCCTATTCAAACAGTAAAAACAACATTTTAAATTATCATTCTATTAAGCAAATTTTGTATTTCTATCTAAGACAAATTGAATTTGTTGAGAAAAATTGAATCACTGAGTGAATTGTAAATATATTTCATTTTCAATTTATTATAGTTAGTTAAAGGATAAAAATAATACCACAAAGTCATATTCAAAATATAACTAATATATAAAATCATATGTATGACAACTTAAACAAAAAATTATTACCAAAATCAATTCTATCATTTAGTTAATATCTAGGCATAATTATATTTATAGCCCACAAAAACAAAGTTAAACTAAATACACTCTACTTATTTATATACCATCACTCAAAACTCAATATTCATTTAATTTATGGATTCTATACATCTATTATTACCCTTTGAAAATTTAAAAAAGTACAACAATCATAAAATTAACTTCAGATTGCTATTAATAATCTAATAATACCAAGAAGATCAAATCATTCAAAATTTCCAAATTTTAATTAAAGTCAACAATAGTTCTAGAATTTTTAATTAACCCATAAATTAGTAACCTAAAAAGTTCTTGATCCCTCAAAAATCAAAACCTAACCAATATCATGCTAACAAAATACACATGCACCATAAAAATCTCAAACCATATGCATGCATATCTTATAAAGAGAAATGGAAATTGAGGGAGAAAGAAAATGCTTAAACAAGACAAAGTCGCCCAAAAATTTCTAGATAATGAATTTAAATTTAAACACAAAATAGATTAAATATCACTCATAATTCATTTCATATAAAGTTATTTTATTGACAGATATAAACAACTTCTGATGTTCTGCATGAACATTTTGTGGGGGAGAGCTCACGTTTTCAAATTAGATTCAAATACAACATTTCCTTGACTTAACATTGAACTTATATCTTGCTTGGGGGTGTTTGGACTACTAAATGACATGCCATATGTGGTGGTGGTTTTGGGTAAACAGAAGAAAAAACAGTGTTTTTTTTTGGGGAAAGGTCCGCACTGGATGGGCTTTGATCTTAAACCGAACCCCCTCAAGAATATATTTGGGCTTTAAACTTTTAAATTGTATAAAAAAAATATCGTCTTCTTAAAATTTTATCGAGACACACCCTCAACTATAATACTACATTAGTATTCTCTTCAATATAATAAAAAAACATTGTTGTAAAAGTGGAAACACATTCGTAAGTGTGTCCACATTTTTAATAATAAAAATTAAATTATTAGACAAAAATTATTATTAAATTATTAAAGATAATTACAACAAAAATTATTTTTATGATTTTGTTATAATTAATCTTTTATTGTAGGTAACTAATTCAATTTGAAATAAAAGATAATCCTTTTATTTTTTTTGTAATTTTTGAATTTGAATTTAGAAAGTGATAACTAATTGAATTTGAAAAAAATAAAAACATTTACAAAATTTAAAGATAAAATAAAAACATCTGCCTTATGTATTGTTACAAAATAAAAGAAATGTCATTAAAGTTTAAAACTTCAACATTCATCCCCATTTTCATAAGCACAGGTAAATATGTGAATAACTCGTCGCCTTATTTTTTTATAATTTTAAATTACACATGTATTTTAAATAATTTATATATTAAATTATTAATTATATTTTAATTCAAACATGAAAAATATATTTAAAAAATAAAATTTAAGAATTATATTATTTGATCATTTAATAATATATATTTTTAGTTACTTTTATAGTTTTAAGATTATTATTTGATCATTTAATAATATAAATTATTTAACTATATTATATTTGCTAAAGTGTGAAAATTTAAATATAAACATAACTTTTATTTATATATATATATATATATATATATATATATATATATATATATATATATATATATATATCACTATCTTCATTCATTAACAAATTAAGTAATATCTTTATTCGTATTTATATCCAATCAAACCGTTTATTTCAAGTTAAAGTGGGAACTTGTTCTATTTTATTTATTACGTTAAAATTATGTCATTCGTAATTATTAGTACAATAATTAAATAATTATTATAAAAGAGAATATAGTAATCAGAAAGAAAACAACAAAAATAACTTTCGTCATTACTTTTATCTAAACTCATTTTCAATGACTTTAAATCAAATACGGATAATTAAAAATAATATTTTATGTCAATATAAACTATTTAAAATATAATATGTTCATTTTAAATTGATTAATTAGTGCAAAATTTAAACATCTTAAAATAAATAAATAAATAATTTCATCATGTGATTAGTTAAATTATGTCACGTAAAAAAAATCATGTTATTAGTTAAATGGGGAATGTCTTATTGGGCAGGTGAATTAAAATTATTAATTTAAAAAATTAAAAACTGAATGTTTCTGTTGTAAGATGGGATGATAAAAATTACTTACTGAAAAAAAAAAAAGAGAACCATAACTATGTATTTTCGTGAAATTTTAGTTATGTTCCTTTCGCATTAGTTTATAATAATATGGAAAATGATGGGTGAACTTAGTGAAAATGTGGTTTGAAAATATGAATTGACATGGAGAATTTGATTGGTTGAGGCCGAATCTCATACTCTAGTATTTCTTTTCAGAAGCTGATTGCATGAATTTGATAATCCATTAGTCAATCAAATAATCTAAACTTTTCAGTGGCATGTTCACTGAATCTCATCTTAGCCACTAAAACGCTGCCTTTAATTCTATTAAAAATCCTCAAAGATAATTGTTGCACACTTAAATGCCTTCTTTCACTTTCATACGAGGAGTAGCACCTTTCCATCACCATGGGCTCTCTCGCATCCAATCTAATTTGTAGCTTGGCCCACTTATAAGTTTATTAAAGAAAATCAATGTGAACATTCAGAAAAAGATGTGGGACATGTAGTTTATCTTTTTTAAACTTTTTAGGGATACATGTTTTACAAATAAATTTAAACGCTACAAGAACAAAATTATAAATGTATTATGAGAAGAGAAAAAAAATTAGAGAAAATACTGATAATCATATATAAGAAGAATAAATACAGAAAGAGAAAAAAGGTTAAAGTAAATATTTTTCATCATTTAATTATTAAAAAAATTCCACATAGATATTTTTAATTTTTATTTTATTGGTAGTTGTGGATTCCGCGTGAGGTGTGAGAAGTGGCGTGCATAACGTGTTATCTGTGTACCATATTGCATGCACTGCACCACTCTTGCTGCTTTCTTCTTTTAACACTATCACGAATTTCTCCTATTTTCACCTTATTTATCATTAAATTTAATATTTTTGTTAAAATGTTAAATTGAACAAGTTAAGAAAAAAAATAATCCATAATTTGTGATTGATCACAAAAAGACAGACAAGAAAGGCATGAAACATATCAATCAAGTGACGAATGCATAACATTTTATATTTTCTTTCAAAAAATAGAATAACATATGTAGTCCAAGAGGAAGGTGATCACGCCATTCACTTATATCAGCATTAGGTTACATATAAAATGTTTGTTATGCGTTGCTGTCATCAATAATCTGCAGCTCTGCTTCCCACATTAGCTTACAAATGTCTCTCGTTCCTTTTTTTTTGTCTTAAAATAATAATTTCTAAATGTAAGAAGCTTTATTTATTATTTTAAAAAATAGAAAAGAGGTTAGTTTCAATTTTTTTACATATTAAAATTAAAATGTTACATATAAATCCTTTGTTCATTATTTTTTTCACAATTACACGAAACATGAGCACCTGCTCCCATAAATATGGCTGTGTTTGGGTGAACGGTCTACATTTATAATCATTATTAATAAATGCAAATTGAAGTGTGAAATGGATGAAAAGGACGTTGCAGCAACTTTACTATTACTTGTAAGTTTACTTGCATCCATATCAGTGGGATTTAGATAAACCAAAGCAAATATTAGTCCAAACACAGCACAATAGGCATAACACAGTTCCATATAACTAACTACTTTATATCTAATCACCACCCACTCAGCATTTTTTCCTATTAGATTTCAGAGGGTCGTAACAAGCAAAATAAGTGTATACAAATCAAAGTCAACTATTTATCAAAATGTGAACTTTTTTTCTTATTAACTTTTGTTGATCCATTCAAAAAAACCTTTTTCACACTCTACAATTTTACAAGTCAAGAAAACATGTTATGCAAGAAACTGATGAGGAAAAAAATAACTATTTGTCTCTTCTGTTAATTTATTTTAAGCTTTCTTGTGAGTTTTAATCATCACCTTGTTTCTTTTTCCAGAGGAAGGAGATGAACTAACAAAATTGTTTTGTTTAAGTTTATCAGGACTTATAGGAGAAAGAAACATGTTATAGAAGTTTCATTATTTAAACATTTAATTACAAATATTTGACGATGTATAATTAAAAATTTAGCTATTTAGGCATAGCTATATTATTCGTATATACTACACACTCACAATCAAATAAACAAATAACTTTTTCGCTGAATATGTTCCAAAACCCTAAGTCCATGGTCAAAACAGAAACTAAAACCAATGATTTTGGTCCCACATCTAAAAGGCTCACGTTGAACTAGTAACACACAACTCAACAAATAAGAACGAAAAATGGAGAAAGGTTCATTGCATCTTCAACATCGCAAAGTTAACAAATACATTGCAATCATGTAATACGTGTCTTCATTTTCTAAAATACAGATATCCAATAATAGCTGCATTATTATATATTGGACTCTTCTAAAATACAGATATCCAATAATAGCTGCATTATTATATATTGGACTTGCACAAGAATAATATACACAACATAGTATATTCATTAAAAAATAATATATAAAAAAGAAGTTTTATTTTATTTTATTTTAAACTATAATTTTGAAATAGCATTTCTATGAAAAAAGTTAAAAAGTTGAGATGTCTTATATTTATGAAACAATAGTTATAAGTGTAGAGAAATCAAGTAATATTTAAAAAAATAATTATATATCTTGAGAATTTGAATAAAAAAAAAGAAATATTAGGGAGTTTTTCTGTGTTTATTAATTTGATGAGTATCTAGTGAAAGGAAACAGTGACAGATTCCATACATTTAGGTGAGTGTAGTAACTGCCACATTCTTTGTTTATATTGGAAAATAATTCATATTTTTGGAGTCATTATATTTATACACTATTTTTTTATCCACGCCTTACCAATTAGCATAAATGATAGTTTTACGTCAGATATTACTAATTCAATATTTTAATCAAGTAAAATAATTACAAAAAACATTCTTCAAAATAACAATTAAAACATCTCTCTATCTTTTTTAAACTTAAGATGTGATATTTGACTATATAAACATGGATTATGCGTAATTAGCTAAATAAAAAATAAACTACTTTTTCTATTTTTTTAAGACTTATTATGTTATAATGTATGCTATTTTAATTTAGTTTTTTGAACTTAATTACTTATTATTATTATTTTAGTTTATTAAACTTATAATGTATTATTATTTAGATTCTTAAAATTACTTTTAAATTTTATCTAATTCTTGCTTTGGAGGTAAATTATTAGTACGTAAGTCTACCTCGTGCATACGAAGTCATGAAACACATGTGGTATGGTATATAATATAACTAAAAATTTACACACAGATTTTTTTACATATTGTAATTTAAGTTTATAAAGTACTACACAAATACTAAAAGAGATCGTGTTAGGTTTTCATGAAAATAAAAGAATATTTGATCCATAGAATATAAATAGAAACATATAAAAGCATATAGCGACAACAAAATCTTTAATGAACACAAATAAATTATTTTTTTGACTTTTTTCATATAAATAGTACTATGGAAAAAGCTTTATTATTATTGTATATTTATTAAATGTGTGTTATTATTTAGTTAAATTGTATCTTCATTTAGACAAGTACTAAATAATTTTACACTAATATCAACATAATTTAAATTCAAGTCAAACACAATAATCAAATATTAATAATTATTTAATGATTAATATTAAATAAATAAAACTTGAAAATGGATAATATAATTAGGAAAGAAAATTATAACTTTATCAAATATTTTAATATTATAAATTTGTAAGTATATTTTAAAATTTATTTTATATATGATATTTTTTTAAAATTTAATAGTAAACTATATAAAATTATAGTTCACTGTAAAAGTAATTATTAAAATTTCATAAATAATTTTTAAAAAAAAATTAGTATATTGATTTCATTTATTTATGTATTTTATAAAATTAACTCAATATAACTCAAATAATTCACATAAATTAATTTAAAATTTAAATTATTTTCCTTATACCCGCCTTTTACGTCAAAAAATACATTTAATGAATTTCCTTTTTTCATGGATAATTTTTTAGCCTCTCTTTCCATTCCAAACAAGGAAAGACGAAGAAATTCACATATTAGAAAATTAAAAAAGTTTAAAAATGAGAAAAAATAAAAATAAAAATATAAAAAACAAAAAAAATTCTATAAAATTTTTCTTCATAAAAAAGAGAAATTTGCAAAGAAAACATGCAAATAGAAAATTTTCATACAAAATTTTTAATTACATTATATATTAATTTAATTAACTTTTTAATATAATTAATTATAAATTTGTGTTATAATATAAATAATTAAAATAAAAATAAAATTTTAAAATTAATTATATTAATAGATTACATATTATAATATATAACTAATTTTAATTATGTAATAAAAAATTTATAAAATTGTTAAAAATTATTTTAAATTAAAAATTTAATCGTGAAAATAAATTTTAATTATGTTATGAAATAGAATAATTTTTTTAAAAATAATGAAAAATTATTTTAAATAAAAGATTTAATTATGAAAATAAATTTATGTAATAAAAATAAATATTAAAAATAATAATAATCTAAATAAATTTATATAATAATGTTAAATAAAATTTTAATATAATCTAATATATAATTAGAAATCATTTTTTATATATTAAAATTTATAATAATTATTTATTTTAGTTTTAATTTTTAATTATATTTTAGAATAATTATTTTTATATTAAATTATTTTTACGTATATTAATATATAATTAAATTTAATATATTACATTAATAAAATTATTTACACATTTTTATAAACTCTTTTTCTATATTTTACTATTTTTATCTTTTAAAAAGTAATACACTTTTTACTTTTTTTTTCTTTAAATCTATCATTTTGTTTTTCATTTTGATCTTAAAAAGGAACATAGCATTGGGATCTGGCTTTATAGTTGTCCCATGTGGGCCGTACTAATTTGTTTTTGACATTGAACTAACGTGTTCTGTTAGGTTATTGTCACTGTAATTTTGACTTGTTAAATCATCACAGAGTAAAGAGTAGTAGTTGTGAATAATATGTGCAGATTCATTATTTTCTTACATCTTATCTACCAAAGTGATTATTTAGTTGTGGGAAAGAAAACTGATAAAGTGGATGAGAGAAAAGGTTTTAATTACATCAATTTGTTTAGTATCTAATATAAAAATATAATTTTTTAGAAAAATAATTTCTATTAAAAGACAACGCAACAACAACGGCACAGTATAAAGATCTAAAAGTCCAAAACAGCTAAATAAAATAAATTTTAAGTTAGCTTAGTACATATAGAAAAAACAACATACAACATATATGAAATAAAAAAATTATTAAATCTATATTTAAAATATACTGTAGATCTATATAGCATAGATAATATTTCTAGTGTGTATATATATATATATATTATAGACGGCTATTCTATGGTTTCGGCCATATGAGGTCATGGTGGCAACAGAGAAGAGAGGTGATGGTTGGCATGACATATGAGGTACCGATGATGTGTTTGTAATGGCTGTAATGGTGACAGCTTATTGATGTTTTCACACAAGTGAAAATACATTTGGAGAAACCTTATCTAAATCAAAGTATTTGAAGTTTTGACTTTCAGATGATAGGTTTTTTTCCTCAATATTATGATGTTCTTGTTCTTTTATAAATTTTTTATCAATTAAGTTTTCATTTAATTAAAAATAATTTATGTAATATTTTTGTTAACTCAATATTAAGAGATGATGTGGTAGCTGCATAATAACACAGTTACATACTAACACGTGACATATACACTATAATATATTATGTATAATATATTATATAAGAATAGTAACAAATAACATGCATATTGACATGTTAACGAGAGAGAATTCTATTATGTATTACTCTATATCTATTATACATCTTTCAAATGTTATTATATATTTGTCTTATCATCAAATTTTTTATCTTTATAACATCTATTTAACAGAAAAAAATTATATTAATAATTTTTAACTAAAATAAAAATTTAATTAATAAAAGAATTTGTAAGAAACACATTGAAAAAAACCTTAAAATATTAAAACAAAAATACTTATTACACATATGACTTTTTACACAACCATTACAAAATATTTTTTTACATTCAACGGATTTATATATAAAAAAATTATTAAGTAGTTTCTTTTCTTTTAATTATGGTAATTTTTTAAATTTTATTCGTATTAATGTCATTACCGTAAATTTTTTAAAAATATAACATTTTTAAAAGTAATCAAACTAAATTAAAACCATTAAAACATGTCTTTGTTTAAAAATACCTTATATTATAATTTAAACTAGTATTTATTACAAGTTTAAAATAATTTTTACATTAAAAATGTTATATTTATTATGATTTACTTATAATGTATTTATATACTCCAAATATATATTTATTGTGTTACAAATTCCAGCTAGAAGCCTAGCATTTAATTATCCTGGTAAGTTCATGGTCCACACCCAAGCACAGTGTTGACTTTTAATGAAAATACAAATCCACCGAAACCTCCTTACATATTCATTCATCTATCAGTTTCTTCTAGTTTCTACTTACGTTTCTCTTCAGCAACTTCATCACTGTGTACTATTCAACTCCTCAGAGCTATATATATGTGTGTAATTAACACAAACCATTCATTGTACCTTCATCTTCCCCCATCAAACACACCATAGCAGATACATATAACTGAATTTTCACTAACTAAGCCATGGAGAAGAAATCATTAGCTGGCTTATGCTTCCTCTTCCTTGTTCTCTTTGTTGCTCGTAAGCCACTACTTGATAGGAAAAATTCCAACACTACTCTCAACTTCATTCTTCTGCATGTCTATTACTATATTATTTATCAATGCTTATGATGCATAATCTGCATATGCCTCTAGCTATATATTCTTAGTGTAATTATCGTATTGATAAGAAAATATAATTCTTAACATAACCCTTTTGTTAATTACTGAAAAAATCAATTTGTCTGCTTGTTTATTTTTACTATAAGTGGATATAACTTATTTTTTCTTACTATACTTTGCTATATATGGTGTATAACTTTTAGTTTTGTACAAGGTTAAGCTATTAATGGCTCTGTGGTGAACTTAGTTGTTTTTCTCTATGATGATTACTACTGATTATAACCAATGAACTTACTTGAACATGCAGAAGAAGTTGTGCTGCAGGCTGAGGCAAAGACTTGCGAGAACCTGGCTGATACATACAGGGGTCCATGCTTCACCACTGGCAGCTGCGATGATCACTGCAAGAACAAAGAACACCTGTTAAGTGGCAGGTGCAGGGATGATTTCCGGTGTTGGTGCACCAGAAACTGTTAAGAGGAGTCTCTCCACGTAAAGAAGTGTGCATGCAGTGCATTTTATAAATAAAAACCTATATATATAGAATAAAACTAACACTAAATCTATGAACTATGTACTATACTATTACTTTCATGTCAGAACTGTATCTGTACTCTGATACTCTCTGTGGCTGTGCATAACGGCTTAGTTATGCACTCAAGTTATGAATAAAGTTTTCCTGAAAGTAACTTGTTGTATATATTAGACGCATGTTTGATTATCATATTCTATCACCCACTTCAATAATGAACGAACCAGTGACATTAGTGAAGAAACTAAGACTTTTTTTTTAAGGATAGATTTAAGAAATGGAAAAATAATGAATTTGAAGAAAAAGAATATTAAAAGTCAAGTTGTGTGTTGAGAAGAAAGAGAAAGAAAATTTTTAAAAATTTATAAATAATTTGATTGGTGTAATAATTTAAAATTAATTTTTGTAATTAATAATAATATTTTTATTTATTATTATTAAATAAATTTTTATAATGATATTAATAAAAATTAATAATAATAATAATTAAAGATTATGATATTTATTATTATTATATAAATTTATTTTTATTATTAAAGTTTTTATTTCATTATTATTATTATTTATAGTTTTATTATTTTTATTATATTATAATATATAATTAATTATGTTTATTTTATTATAAGATAACAAAAGTTAAATATTATTAAATTAAAAAATAAATAAATAATATAATAATTATAAACATACAAATATAATAAAATATTATTATATAATATTTTATTATATTTATATATATATATATATATAATCAATTATACATTTAGCTTAATCGATTATTTGCAAATCTTCACATCTTTACGACAAAAAATCACTGTCAAATTCATGTCTTGTTTTTTGTCTTTTATTAATTTTTTATTTCTTAATTTCTGTGTTTTTTTTCTTCGTTTTATATCTTTTTTTATAAATCCGTGGCTTGAAATAAGCACACCGTAAAATAAATTTATTCCAGCTACCTAATTAATTAGTTGATAGATAATGCGGATAATTGAGCTATTACTTGATTGGATTTGGTAGTTTATTCTATAAAAAATAATTAATGTTTTTATGTACGATAAATTATTGTAACCATAATACTTTCAAAAGTACACAAGATTATTGTAACCATCATGAAAAATAGTGAAAAGAAAGAAACAGTAATTTATAGTATTTTTATAAAAAAACATTATACATTTATAATATCGAGAAAAAAGAAACTCCAAATGCTTAAATATTCTTAAAAATTATAACTCTCTTTACCCATTTTTATACTTTAAAAAGGTTATATACAATTTTTACTGTTTGTTTAGTTAGATAAAAATAAAAAAAATAATGTGACGTAATTAATATTAGTGTACTCTCTATTTTATATTTTATATTTGTTTAAAAAAATTCCTATAGAGATAAGACCGATTTTTTTATGGAAATAAAAAATATTAAATATATTTGGTGGACCAATTTTCTCCACTCCTCAATGTGGTGGATCATTGATGTCTCTTTGCACAGCTAGGTGAGAGTCAGTTAATTTCAAAGTGGTCCAGGATAGTTTTCGAATAAACAAAATTAATTAAATTAAATTAAATTAAATTCAATTAATTAGATTAGATTAAATTAATTGACATGAAGTTTGTTTTCTTGACAGAATACACAACTATGTCTTCGTAAAGAGAGTAAAGACAATTTTTGTATTTGTATTCATTTAGCTTCTTTTCAAGAGAGTTTTTGGGAATTGAAATATCAGTCACAAATATTCTGATTCAAAGTATGAGATCACGATGACAAGAATTGATAAGCAGTTATCCAACCATGCTTTTATTAATTCAATGTGAAAATGAGTTCGTGATTTTTTTTTAATTTCTTTACTTTTTCTAAACTGTATAATTTTCATTTATTTTTGCAAAATAATATGGCATAATGGCACATTATCAATTAATGTTGGATCAATTTTTTTATATATTTTTCGTTTAATATAAATTAAAATCGGCATATATGATATATATTACCAACAAAATAATCAATCATATTAATTATCATAGAAAATTATCGAAATTATCAAAACATCGTTCATAGTATCTATTTTAAGTATATTTTAGTAATTAAGGAAAATAAGCATATTTTTATTTTTTAGATTTTAATTTTATGTACCGTCAGTATAAATTTTTACATTACTAGCCAATAATCATTCTTCTTAAAAAATTTCTTTTTACATTTAAAAAATTATTCTTTTTAATATATACATTAAAATTTTACATTTCAAAAATTTTTTTTTACATTAAAATTTTTTACATTTCAGAAAATTTTTAGAATATAAATTGAAATAGAACACATATTTATATTAGTCAAAATAGTGAGATTAACCGAGAGGTAATATAATATTTATATTTACTTTATTTATAAATAAGTTATATAGAATTTATTTAAACTATTCATAGATATTTATTTTTTATATTTTATAATTAATTTGTGGAGCAAAATTTGTAAAGAGAATTAGATATAATTCAAGGGTCAACTGAAATAAAAGTTTAACTATTGTAATATCCCGTTTATTTATTAAAATTTGTAAACATAAATAAATTTATGAATAATAAATTTTTAATTATTATTTTTCAACTATTCTGATTTGTATTTCACATTTTTGAACCCTTAATCTTAATATTTGATGTTGTTGTATGATGAAAAAGAGAACAAATTTAGTAACAAAAAGTATAAAACATATGTAATATTTATAGAGCTTTAACCTTAATACAAATCAAATAAGTGTGGAGTATATTTTGCAAAAATACATTCAACCTATATAATCTTATAAGTTACATAATAATGAGTTGAATAATATAAAAATTATCAAGTTTAGAGGGACTTACAACTATTTTGAAAATTAATGGAACTTGAAGTAATGCACTTGAGAAAACGAAAGCAATCTTAAAAAATTTGAAAAATTTCTAACATTTTCTCCTTAGTTAAGTTTTCTATTAACAAGAAACCTATATGAATCATGGTGACAAGTCATATAATAATAAGTAGTATCTCTAATGTATTGCAATATATCAAGTCTCTCAATTTCAACTCTTAACTCAATGAATAAAGCTTTTTAATCATCATACACTATGCGAGGTAACCTTAAAAGAAGAAACCAACTCGTAGTAGATGCAGAAGATAAGATCACTTTGCACTTAGAGATATAACTCTCCTAGTTAACATAAAAATTTAACTAAATGTTGATTTCTTGGTAACAACTTAGTTTGTTTATACATAATGACACAATTCTTTATTCTTTTAAGATGCTTAATTACTTTCTTTTCAAATTTTTAGTGCTCAACATTAGGACTACTCTTATATCTTCTTAAAACTCCAATTATAAATACAATGTCAGATATAGTGCAAACCTAGGGTTACATAAGGCTTTCAACAACTAAATCATATGAAATATTTTTCATGTGTTTCTCTTCAATGTTATTTTTCAAGCATTAACTCAGTTTTATTCACCTTTTATGATGAAAGCTACATTTGATGAACAATTTTTCATGTTAAACCTCTTCATAACTTTGTTGATATAAGTCTATTGAGATAAGTCTAAAATGCCTCGAAATCTTTCTATATGAATCTTAATGAGTGTGACATAAAATTTCTTGCCCACACCTATATAAGATTTTTTAAAGAAACTATTTCACTTCATATAACATACCCTTGTTATTAGTTGGAAGAATGATGTTCTCCATATGTAAAACAGGAAAGAAAATTATGCTCCTGTACCTTTTGGTATATATATATATATATATATATATATATATTGATCAATTATGTTTTCTTCAAACTAAACTGAATAATTATATTTTAGAATAATTATTTTTATATTAAATTATTTTTATGTATATTAATATATAATTAAATTTAATATATTACATTAATAAAATTATTTACACATTTTTATAAACTCTTTTTCTGTATTTTACTATTTTTATCTTTTAAAAAGTATTATTACTTTTTACTTTTTTTTTCTTTATATCTATCATTTTGTTTTTCATTTTGATCTTAAAAAGGAACATAGCATTGGGATCTGACTTTATAGTTGTCCCATGTGGGCCGTACTAATTTGTTTTTGACATTGAACTAACGTGTTCTGTTAGGTTATTGTCACTGTAATTTTGACTTGTTAAATCATCACAGAGTACAGAGTAGTAGTTGTGAATAATATGTGCAGATTCATTATTTTTTTACATCTTATCTACCAAAGTGATTATTTAGTTGTGGGAAAGAAAACTGATAAAGTGGATGGGAGAAGAAGAGAGGAAAAATAAATAAATAAATATGTGTTTTTATTAAAAATTTGTAATGATTAATTAATTATAATACGTTTGTATTTTATCATTTTAAATAAGAAAAGAAAAAATTGAATTTATAACTTGTACTAATAATTGCAAGAGATTCTTACAAAAAGAACCTAATTAATTATTGTGATAGATACTTACTGAGCACATAATAAATGATGGTGTTGTGTTTTTATGAGATAGTACGTACATTTACACATCAATTAATTTCCTCTATAAAAAGATTTATAAATCATTATATTCTACATAAGCAGTTAATATGCGAAAAAAAATCTCTTAAAAAGAGATGCATAAGAAAAAAACACTTTTATTTAAAAAGAAATTACAAAGTCAAAATTTAGAGAAAAAAGAAAAAGAATACATAAAATATAGTTAATTTAATACTTTTAAGAAATATCAAAATGTCTTTCTTTTTGGGATCAAGCCTCTTTCTAATTTCTTCAAAGTCACATGTTCTTAATAAATTAAAGAATTTAATAAAATACTTCTTTTATTTTATTTGTGTTTAATTTCGAAATAATGTTAAATTCAGTGTTAAGAGTTTTTCATTATCAATCAATGAAAATCATTTAAATATACTTATCTTTTGAATTAATTGTCACTAAAGTTAATATTTTTATTAATTTATGGTTAAAAATTATACAAAATATTAATATTGAATATTAGTATAATAATATTACTATTTATGATAATTTATTAATTGTAGTAATTAAATTCTTGATTTTATTTTGTAAAATTGAATAATTTGATTGCAGTAATGTTGTATTGACTTTCAAATAAAACATTAGCTCATTTTTCAAAATTTTAACATTGAAATAATTTATTTCGATTTTCTACTTCACGCCAAACATCACTTATAAAGTTTCAGTATCCTTAAAAAAAGATATCATTTTCAAAATTTTCAACCTTGTTGTTCTAAGTAATAAATAAGTTATATATATAAAGTTTTTTTTTTAATAAAAACGTTTGTAAAAATTATTTTTAATGATTCGTTGTAGATTTTTTTTAATTAATATCACTCCCTGTCTATCTCTACTCTTACTTTCTAAATTAAATTTCAATATTTAAAAATAAATTCATGACAGGTTACATTTTACTTTATATTACCATATACATTATATTTAAAAAATTAAAAATAATAATTTTTTTTTTCTTTTTGCGTTCCTCTATTTTCTTCCCTTCTAACAAAGGAGTATAAATTATCTTCTCACAAATTAAATTCTCACAAACTTTATATTGATTCAACTCGTTTCGTAATCATCTTTACAATATATAAGTTTAAATATCAATTTACTGATATTCTAACACTCAAGTGGCATAAATTGCAGAAAAAGTCTTTAATCCAACTCATTCCTGACTCAGCTTTTTGAGATATAACTCATTCCCATATTCCATAATTTCAGGTGGATCAGCAACGAGAGAAAAAAAAGACAAAAAAACAAAAAAAAGGTGATGGATAAAAATCAATGAAAATAAGAAAGATGAAAATAATGACATATGTGTACCATAAAATTCATACACATATTTTATACAGTAATTAATTTATTATGTATTTATTGAAGTCCTATAAATTAATTTTATAAGACTAAGGTGTAAGAAGAAAGGATATGTAACTTGCATTAAATGTGGGGGAAATAAGAAAGATAAAGAGAGTGAAAAGGTTAGAGAGGGAGAAAGTGTGAGTGTGCTTGGTTCAACAATTATTACTTGTCTGAGGAAACTGAGTTTTTCATTCATTCTTTTAATTTTCTTCACTTCTCTACCTAACACACATGTGCATGATTATTGATTCTTGCAGCGAGACCAAGTAGCATAGCATCACTTCTCTACCCTTTGGGTTGTTTGAGTTTATGCTACTTTTTATTTAGCAAGGTTGGGTCTTGGCTTTGGTGAGGAAACACACACACACACATCAACATGGCTGTGAAAGGATCAACAGAAGGGTGGGACGTGAGAGTAGTTGGAGTGGTTTTTATAGTAACTCTTCTTTTAATCTCACCATCTGTTTCTGTTTCTGTTTCTGTTTCTGCTCATAAAAACCTAAACGACAAAGCCATTGATCCCTCCACCGTTGAGACAACGGAGGGCACTGGTTTTCTTTCAAAAGTCGCGAACTTTCTTTGGAGCTCATCTGGGTCAGGATACCAACATACTTGGCCAGTAAGTGTGCACTCACTCACAAAACTCTTCTCACTGCTTCTCCTTGTGTCGTAAATTTGACTGAAGAATAAGTATTGTATATGTGTGTGTATACGATGATGGGTTGTTTAATTTGCAGGACATAGAATTTGGATGGAGAATAGTAACAGGGACGATAATAGGATTCCTAGGATCTGCATTCGGGACTGTGGGAGGTGTTGGTGGTGGTGGCATATTTGTAACCATGCTTTCCCTCATTATTGGATTTGATCCAAAATCAGCTACTGCAATCTCCAAATGTAAGCATTACAGATCTCTCTCTCTCTCTCTCTCTCTCTCTCTCTCTCTCTGTACTGGTGCTACAACAAATTATTTCAGATAAAAAAGCTTTTACTCTAACATTTTTCTGTATAAACTAGTTTTTGAAGCTTGAAAATTTCCTAAAATTTGGCCTATTTATAGTTAGATTATCCTTCGAAACTTTAAATTCGTTTTGATTAATTTACAAGCTTCAACCATTACCAATGAACTTTGTCTATTTATTGTTAATGTTAGAAGAACATGGTTATATCCAAATTTTTCAAAAGTATACAACGGATGGGTTGGTTTGTATTGGATTTGCACAAATCCATCTGTCAATCCAATAAAAAAAATATCATTTGAATTTGGTTGTGTTTCTACTTTTCTTAGGATACAATCTAGCCTAAATCACTATATATATATATATATATTTTGCGTAATTCTAAAACATTTTTTTGTTATATTTTTGGAATAAACTTATAGAGTTACATTTGACACGATAAAAAAGTCTAAGTTAATCTATTTAAGTTATAGGACCATCGAACTCAATGATATCCCTGGTATTTATATATAATGAAGTCTAACTACTCAATAATTTAATTTTTAATTATTTTATTATTTTTTAGACTTTTTTATAATAACAAAGTGGACTGCATATGGTAATTTATGTTAAGTAGTTTTAATTTAATTAAGACAAGATATTGATTTTAAATACTTATAAATAAATTTAATTTTATGCATGGTTAGATTAACTGTTAAGGCATTTTTTTTATTAATGGACATATTTAATTTATGATTAAATTAATGTAATGATATCATTTACGATAACGTATGCTTTCCAACTCTTGTGTGAAAAAGAATAGAATTTAATATGATTGGGGAGATCTAAAATAAGAAAACTGAGTTAAAAGGACAATCTTTCTCTTTTAAGGTGAGCTTTGTGGAATCGTGTGTGCTAGATAAAAATACAAGACTTCTTTTAATAAAAGGAAAAAAACTTAGACTTGTTTATGTTCTGATTTATCTCCTTGATAAGGGAGATTTTTCACTCTCTTGATTTCAGCTTTTTAGGAAGAAAAATAAATGACCTTCAGAAACAATTATAAAAGTTTATAGGCCATGCTCCGATCATAAATTTACAACTTAAATTTTACAACGTTTTCATATTGAGATAATAAATTTAAGATCAGGATTTTATTAATAAAAAATATTTATTTTTATCAACAGTTAAATAAAACAGTTTCTAGAATATATTTAAATAAATATAGAAAAGGTTTAAAAAATAAACAATGCAGTAAAATTAACAAAAAATATATTAAAAATTTATATTATTATTTCTGCACTAGACATGTTAAGAAAAGACATATATTATTTTTGTTCTTTTTGGTTTATTTATTTAATCTTTCTGTCTATTATACTGGGCATGTTTCTCTTTAATGCATTAATACCTTTAAATAGTAAAAGCTGAGGAGGAGGATGAGAATGGTGGGTTTGTGCATTATCTCTGGTCTTCCACTTTAAACATGATTCCTCATCATAGCTACCAGTTGCCCACTTGCGGACAAACTTTCCTTGAACAGCCTTCTTTAATATATGCATATTTTTATAGTTTTAAATATATTCAAAACAGTTCATAATATAAATATTCTTCCACAAATTTATATACCTCAATATCGTCTTTACACTTTCTATTTTTTTTAATTTTTTAAATAATAGTGAAAAGGTGTTTTTAATTATGTTTTCTTAATGAGGAAAAGTTCCAAGGAAATAAAAAAAAACATACAAAGAAAGTTGAAAATATGAGAACCTTGTCCTCCAATTTGTAAACTCTAATGTCACCAAAGGATTATTGGTTAGATGAAAATCCATGAATAGCTTTTGTAGAGGCTATTGTTAAGAATTTTGTTTATGAAATCAGATTTGTGAGTGCTGATGGTTTGATATGAGTGAAGGTATGATTACGGGTGGAGCAGCATCAACTGTTTTCTACAATTTGAAGCAAAAACACCCAACACTCGACATGCCAGTCATTGATTACGACTTGGCACTTCTTTTCCAGCCAGTGTTGGTGCTTGGAATCAGCATTGGAGTTGCCTTCAATGTTATTTTTGCTGATTGGATGATCACAGTCCTGCTAATAATTATTTTCATAGGCAAGAACTGTTAAAAATTGAAATTTTCATCATTTTGGCTCTTCTTTCGCTACCAGTCTTTTGACGTAGCTTATCTGGGTATGTACAAAACAGGAATTGCAACCAAGGCATTGTTAAAGGGGATTGAGACATGGAAAAAAGAAACCATTATCAAGAAGGTGCTTAAATTACTAATAAATTTGCGTTTTGGTTTTCTTACATCCTTTTAATGCATCTCCTGTTATAATTCCAGGAATCTGCTAGACAATCACAATTAAACGGTAAGTGGGTCGGTGAGAAGTGTATTGTAGAGGTTTGTACTATGTTTAGTTGTTTTGTTTGTGGTGTCGGAAACTATAATGTCATATATTCCACACTGTAATTAGGCACTGAAAGGACCGAGGAGATCGCATATGAGCCTCTACCAGGAGGCCCAACAGCCCCAAATCATACTGCTCTTAAAAAAGCAAACCAAAAGGTGAGACCGATGAATAAAAAATAGCATCAATGGCGACTCACTTTATATTAAAAAGTAGTTTTGGTCCCTAAACTTTGTCACTAAGCAGCTTCTACTGACCATTCTATTATTTATGGGAATGACACATGTGACTTCCATGCAGAGATCTCTTATTGGGAATATTCGCTGGAAAGCACTTGGAATGCTTTTCACCGTCTGGGTCCTTATACTTGCATGCGAGATTGGAAAAGTTGGTATCTTTTCGTTTTCTTAATTTCTTTGTTGTATGTGCATACGTGGAATAGTGATTAAACCACGGTTTTGTTTGTGTTCAAACAGAGTCACACATCAACTTGTTCAGTGGAGTACTGGATACTTAATCTTTTACAGGTGCGTAAATATCATTTCCACGTGACATGACACGACCTACAACAAAGTTGCATTACTCTGCAAGGAGAAACTGGTGTTAGAGAAGAAGAGGCATGATAGTGATCATATTTCTTAGTTTTTTTGCAGGTTCCTGTGGCATTAGGAGTGACATCCTTTCAGGCCGTGCGTTTATACAAAGGGAAGACAGTGATAGCATCGAAAGGAGATCAACAAACGCAATGGCGAGCACACCAGTTAATTATGTATTCTGCCTGTGGCATATGTGCTGGTATGGTTGGTGGCTTGCTTGGTCTTGGTGGAGGTTTCATTTTGGGACCCCTTTTCCTCGAGTTAGGAATCCCTCCTCAGGTACCACCTTTCATCCTTCTACAGCAGAGTACAGTTGATTGAGACCTGTGGACAACTTTGTGAGTGGCAAGTTTGTTCTATATGCAGGTTTCAAGTGCTACAGCAACTTTTGCCATGACATTTTCTGCATCTATGTCAGTGGTGGAATACTATCTTTTGAATCGGTTTCCCATTCCTTATAGTAAGTACGGTGAATGATTAATAATGGGAGTAGAAGTGATTAAGCAACTAACAACTTTATGGCTTTAAATCATATCCATAATTTCAAATATTCACCCTGTGATTGCCTCTTGTAGCTCTTTACTTTGTGGCTGTATCCACTTTCGCTGCCTTTGTTGGGCAAGTTTTAGTGAAAAGGCTGGTTGCCTTACTAGGGAGAGCATCACTTATCATTTTCATCCTCTCTGGAACCATTTATGTCAGTGCAATGTCACTAGGCAAGTCTCGTTAACATTTTTGTTCATGCCTAAAGCCTCCTATTTTTGCAATGTTTTATTTACATTGTTTCATTTTTTTACCCTGATTATATGTCATTGCAGGTAGTGTGGGCATAGCAAACATGATCAATAAAATTGCACATAAAGAGTACATGGGTTTTGAAAACCTATGTACCTACTCAGCCTAAGCATCAAAGTTCAGGCTATTTGTAGATTCAATTTCAAGGAACGGAGTATTTAATTCAGATTTTTCGATTGTCTTTCAGTTCAATTTTTTTACTAAGTCTTAATTTTTAGAGTGTTTTGTCAAGAATTTTAAGCAACAAAAACTCAGCATTTAATTGTTTGTCAAACATGCCTGTATCTTGGATGAGTTCCCACATTAGAAAAATTATCTAAAAAATTCACACCTTTTTACAATTTTCTTCATTATCAGTTTAAATTATCTAGTGATAATAATTATAATTACTACTATTTTTATTATTTAGACTATGTAATTGATATATGTCTCTAACTATAAGATATGTGTGTCTTTATTATTTATTAAAGATTGTTATGAAAACTAGTTTTGCATTTATTCTGGACTATGCCCCTCTTTAAAAAGGGTTGATGAAATTAGTATAGAACTTATGTTTCATGAATAAACGTATGATTTATAAAAAAAATATTTAGATGAAAATATTAGTTAAAGTATCATACCTTTTATTTACATTAAGTTACTTCCTATATTGAAAGCACACTTGATCAAATAATTTACGTACATTTAAAGTCAACTTGAACAAATTTCAGAATATAAACTGTTCTAATTTCGATTTGAATAAATTTGAGAGCTTTGGATGAGAGTGACATAAAAAAATATAGTGTATTAATCTTTAAAAGATTTGTAAGCCAGGGTTATAAAATTTAACTTTTTCTTAAAAACATAAATATACTGAAAGAAGTGTAAACAAAAGAATTTTATATTCCGTTAACAGAATTATATTATATAAAACTTTGAATACATATATTATTTCTAAAATATTATTGAAAATACCTAAAACTATTGTTATTATTAGAAGTAATTTCAGAAGTAAAATAACTCAAAATCCTATTTGAGGTTAACTCTCTTAAAGGATAACGTTATATATTGAGACTGAACCGGCACAAATAATTAGTTATGAAAATTTTAATGAATATGTCACTAAAGAGTTTTGATTATATAATGAGTTTAATGGGCATGTTAACGCAAGTTTTTTATACTATTGCAAAATAGATAAACATTTTTTATAAATATTTCTAAGAAAATGATACTTGGGTAACTGAACTTAGCATATCCATGAGATAAAATTTATGGTACAATTATTGACATGCGATGCGAGGCTAGCACTTGGCTTTTTTCATTTTCTCTGACTAACTACAGCTGCAAATTATATCGAGGTCTGTGAAATGGGAAACCAATATATAAATGTGCACATGCACGGATAAACGCACATGAATTTGTTCAACACTTGAAGCTGAATGACCCTTTTGCAGAAAATGAAAACTTTGATACATGTGATGTTATCTACTTCATCACGTACAGAAAATATGCCTAGCTTTTCACGATTTAGCAGTGAGTTAATTCAAATAATAAAGTGACTTATATCTGGTGCAGCAAAAAAAGGTATGGGAGAGGATACCAATTAGAAAATCCTTTCCCAAGCCAACCATTATATTTGTTTCTTTCCATATAATGTTTGGTTACTTTCAAGATGGTTGAATATTTTTCTCCCAAAACTTGTGTTCTATAACTCATCTTTGACATTCTTCACTTTTAGATATTTGTTGAGGGATGCAGCCAATTCTTTCAAACTAGATTTTGTAGAAAGTTTAATCTGCATAAAAAAATGTTTGGTTATGGTAAAGTGGTAACTATACAAACAGAAATTCTATCACCAAAATCAGACTCCCGAGAAGTAATAATTACCGGATTTGCCTTATCATCTGCTCTGTAAAGCAGAAGTGTGGGGTAGTCATTCACCTGAAACATTAAGCACAGGTAAAATGCATCTTCAGTAAACATAAACTTTCATAAAGTTAGTCATCAATATGGAAAAACCATTTGTCCTTGAAAAACCCCAGGATCTTATATTTTCAAAATAGATTCTGTGAACATGTTCAGCCATGAAAAATAGAGACAACAAAGCTTTTCAGGACGCTTACTTGCAGGTTTGGATGTTCATTCGCTGAAGCATCTATCCTTGCAAATATTAGATTACTTGATCCTTTGTGGTGCTTTGCTAACTTCTCTACTTGCTTGCTTGTGGCCTCACAGTTGATACACCAAGGTGTAAACACCTGATTTTCAGTCAAGAAGACTCATGAATGCAAATCCACCAAAGAGTAGTCAATGATACAAGCTTCGATTTCTGAAAAAAAAAATCCCCCAGCTGGGGAGATGGTGGGGGCACTACTTGCCCCCTTCCTAAACTCATAAACCAACTACTTCAAATGCTTAAGCTATGAGTTGAACACACACGAATGACATTATGACGCTCTTCGGATAAGTTTTTTCCTAAACATTTATCTTGTTCAAAAACTCGTGTACGAGTTAAATAAAAAAGACTGACTTTATCTTGTGTACGAGTTAATTTTATTTTACGGGAGAAATTTATTTATCCTTTTCTTCTTATTTACTGCTAGAAAAGACCCTGTGTGAGTAGCGTGGACAATCAATAAACCCACCTACCTAGAGCTGAAATTAAACATTTTTTATCTTCACAATTGAGGGTAACAGAGATCGAGTTTTATACCACTTGATCATACAGGATCTGCTACCACCACATAAACCAATTATCCCCAAAACTTAAGCATTTAACTAAATACACATGAATAATTTTATTTTTTATTTCCAACACAAACAAACTAATGAAGTTGGAGCACATGACAGATAATATAGAAGGGATGAAAATTTGCAAACCTCCAAGAGCACATCCTTCTTGCTGCTCAAGATTTCATCATCAAATGTTTTCCCAACAATAACATGGACACTTGCTTCATTCTGCAAATTACAATGCCATGATGACATTAATTAACAAGACATTGAAATAAGTTTTAGGACTAAAATAGACAACATCTTTGCGTTTTCTATTATATTATTATAATCATATAGAGCAAACTATATATCTCTAAGAATGAATCTGGTATTTTATACATCTAATTTGTTTTCAAAGAACTAAAGTACCACATATGACATGACGTATAGGAAAATTATGCGGAAAATATTAAATGGTACTCACGTTATCAGGAATTGGCTGTGACTTGAAGTAAGGTGACAAAGAACCTTGCACAAGACCATTGCAGAAGTCCTGCAGAATGCCATTTTAACATTAATTAGTCTCCTTTGGTAGGTGATCACTAAAAGAATAATTTACATAAACAAAAGAGAAGATAGTACTTCAATATTGCTTTGAGTTGGTTTTGACTCCAACAAATATTTTGAGCTCATTCCATTATCAAATGCGGCGACCTATTTGGAAAACAAAGAAGTAAATCGCATCAGTAGCCAAAATTATTTAAACTAATAAAGCAATCTGCAAATATCATTGTTACTAATTAATAAACTAACCACAGTATTTTTTGATTCTTCAAGACCGAACAATGTCAAGAAGGGCTTTGCAAGGTTCTCATCATTAATATCCACATATATAAACATTATCTGCATTTAAACAAAAAAATTAGACCCAAAGTTCTAAAAAAATGCAGGAAAATGGTTTGAAAGCCCCAAATGTAGGCCAACGTAACTAATCACCTTTGACTTGAATATTCTTGCAACATCTTGAAGAGGATCAAGAAGACTCTTGAAGTCATCAATGTTTGCAAAGACCAAAACCTAGAAAAAAGTAAACAGTTAACCTTGATGAGTTAAGTTTATTATTGATTAACAACAAAGAAGATCCACTCGTTGGTGTGCAGTTGAAGAAACTTTAGGGAGTCTGTTAGCGGATTAGTTTCTACAAGGTTGTTTAATCTTTTAACCAAAATACTGTCATGGAAAATCAAATTGGATGACAACAAGCACAGCCAAGTTCTGAACCAATTTGGTTGTTCAGATTCTCCAGAATATTTTTGTACAAAAGAAGTACTACTCAATACGTTCTGAAAAGGACATTCATTTCCTTTACATATATACTCACATTTGTTTCAATTATCAACTATCAACCATCAAGGGGGTCACCGAGTGATCAACACATGGCAAATCATAGAAGAGAATATGATTTTGATAAGAAGAAAGACTTGATAAGGTGATTATCTGAGTTATTTTTCATTGGTATTACATACTCAAATAGTAATTTACACCTAATAATCAAAAGTAAAACCAACCATAATGTCAAATAATCAGAACCTAGTCACTTTTCATCCAGAACATTCATTAGCACCAGAAGAGTTTACTGTAATTAACTCTGATGATAGTCATAGATCTGTAGAATATTGAAAAAAATATTTGAGTGATGGGTATCATGTGCGTAATTTGAAGCATATACCGAGATGAATTACAACATATATCCCAGTAAACGTCAATAGGAACATAACTTCATGTCACAAGAATATCTATTGTAGATTAAACATGGATATAATACCAACCTGAAGCTTGACGGGGCTGGCATACACTCTGACAGAATTCATTTCAGTCAGCTTTGTAACTAAAGGAAACTTGTTGTAGTCTACAAATTCTAGTATCTTGTTCATTGTGAAAGGTCCATCTGCATAGTCAGGAAAGTTTTGAATGTTGCCTTAGTAAGTCCCACTCCTCACCATTTGGTGTGATTGTTTGGGGAGAAAACAGACAAAAGTAAGAGGGAAAAAATCATGTTATACATAAACAAGCCTATAATGTGGTTCCACCAAATTTTGACTGCTTAAATAACATAAATCTGGCATGTATATACAATACCCATTTCAAGTTAATTGAAAGGCCAGGAGATTCTAGTTCATTATTTTCTTTGCATAGTTCTAATTTGCAACAAGTATAGAATTCACATATGAAGTTATAGCCACTCACCATACGCAGCGTATCTTTCTGGTTCACTCTTGACAATTCCAAGAAAACGACCAGTAGGATTGATAGCTGGATAAAGAACTCGGGCAAGCTCTACCTGATTCACTTCAACAAACTGGGTTTCGTTATCAGACTTTGCAGCACTCACAAATTCCTCATAATCAGGTCCCTGCGATATATAAAAAAATTTGCTATAATACCACACCACCAAACTCAGTGGTAATATAAATGTCTTTTTATCAACAGGAGAGTTCATTAACAAAAAAACATCTGCAGCACCAAATGTTTCGTTAATTGATCAACTCCATAATTCTCACTCATCTGAACCTCATGCCAATTTGGAACCTCAAGTATGATAACCCTAGCATACCTTGAATCATAATTTCACTTACCTCAAATTTATCAAAGTGACCAAGGAGAAACATTTGATACTTTTTCAGAAACTTCTGTGCTTCTACTACTGAACTTATCCGAATAACAGGAGTACCAGTCTTTTTTCTTGCCCATATCACTATATCGTCCCTGAAAGCATCATGGAAACTTAGCCAATAAACATTTCAGGCCAAAACAGCACATACAAACATAGAATACATTTATCAGATACGGCAATATGATTATCTTAAAAGTATATAGGATCGATACACACAAGATACATATCCAGACATAAACAAAAATTCCTAAAACATAATTGCTATTCAGCAAATCCAAATTAAGAACGTAGTTCTTGGACATTATTAAAAACACAGATTATAAACCATTACCATCATAAGTTACTTCTTGAATAGTCCTGTTAATATCATGCCTTTCTTGAAATCAGACATAAAGAGGACAATTTCAATATGGTCATTAAGGGACTATGTTTCTATATATCTACATTATACACGTTTTTAAAGTTTCACGTAGCAGTATTAGATTTTCGTAAACCATTTCAAAGGTTTGAATGCTTCACCAATACATATCAATGAAGTATAGTATCAGTATAGGATACACATCGGGAAAGCCAATTATAAGAGAGAAGAGTTAGAGCATCTTACGCAGTGAAACCACCAGAGTAGGGCTGAGAGGTGCCATTGACAAAGAGAAACAAAGTGGGGAAGCCTTTGACACCAAGGAAAGATGCAGGCTTGGGATACCTGTCAGCATCAAGTTTGGCCATAACAAGAGGGATTCCCAATTCCCTCAGAGAAGTTGCAGCCTCTGCAAAATGGGGCATGAGCTCAGCACTCCTTGGACACCAAGGTGCATACCCCAGAATCAGAACAAACTCGTTTCCATAAACAACCCTCTCTGTGTTGTCGTTGTTGAGCTCAATAACGATCCTTTGGGCTTTGCTTAAAACCTCCGCTTCTGATAACTTCTCGCCACCCCCTTCGGCTTCACGCTCTACTTCCTCGTCCACTGCTAACAGCTCCTCCAACTCATCCTCAATCTCAGTTGCAACGTTAAATTCCAGTATGAGGAGAAGGGAGAGGAGGACAAAGATGAATCTTAAAGTGGGTTTCCTCGTACACATGTTGTTTTCTGCCTACTAGAATTGGTTGGGGATCAAGATCTGATGGGGTTTCTGAAAAGTTAGGAAATTGGGAAAAGCGGCACAATGCACATCAATGAAGATGTGCCTGAACTGTGAAATAAAACGCTGCGGAGAATGGTTTAGAAGGGCACTGTGACAAACTATGAACGCGCCTTAATTTCAGGGCCACCATGTTAACAAGATTTCAGAAGAGTCCATGGATATCACTATCCTTGACCATTGAGAAAAAAATGTTTTTTTTTTTCTGCAAGGAAAAAAAGCGAGGATAAAAATTTCATATTTTTATTAGGAGGAGAATTTTCCCTGTTATATTTACCTATTAATAAAAAATTGTTGATCAGTTTGTTGAAAATTGAAAAAATAATTTTTGATGGAAAAGATGCATATATTTCTTTTGTATTAGAAGTGTTTCTTAAAATTAACTATTAGAGTAACCCATACATATAAAAAAGGCATGAAAATATAAGTTTATATAATTGTTTACATAAATTTTAGTTTTTTAGACAGTTATATTTTTATTAAAATGGTAAAGATAATGATAAAAACATTGTAATAAATTATAGTAAGTTAAAACCGAAATAACATTTTAATTAGTGTCTAAATCATTTTGACCCAGTGACATAATCCTATTTATCAAACATTTTATTTAGATGACGCAGGGTTATAATATAAACAAACAAACTTAACTTTTATACGAAAAAAAGACACTAATTTCAAACAAACTTAGGAAATCAATTAGTTTCATTAAAATTTACTAATCTCTTAATATTATTCTTAAAATATTTTTAAAAACCGAAAAACAGTGTAATAAAAAACCAGACATTAATTAAAGTTAAGATAATTTTATAAAATATCTCAACGTTTTATAAAAATACTGTAACTTTTTGTTGTTGTTATCTGGTTAATTAAGATCATTCTTGTGTTCCATTTTATGCATATACCTGCCCAAACATTAAGCTGCATTACACCATGGTAACTTTGCTTAAACGCTCTCTCCGTAAACTGATTCAAACGATTATCCATGAATCTACAATTTCGCAATCTCACTTGTGCTTATTATAAAGATGACTTATCAATTTCCTCTGTAATGAACTGGCGAATTGTCTATTCATTTTATGCATATATGAAGATTCAAATTTACATGCTTTTATTGGAACAAGGCGGATAAGTAAAGTACAGAAGGGATTCAGGAGAGTGTTTGTATGTAAAGTATTTTTCCGACTGCATATATTGCTTCTCTTGCAAACCAAACGAACCTTCTAATCAGAAGCTAGGCACAGACCATAGATTGTACAATTTTAAGGTACAGTTTCAAAACAGATTAACTCTCTGAAAATGGACATTCATCATTCATAGGTGCATGAATTCCTTTTGAATTTGATAGGTTTTGATCCGGAAGAGTTGATGACCAAGGGGCAAGTGATTTCCTTATGATGCTTTGTCTTTACCAGTTTACCCACCACATTTCCACGTGAATGGATTTCAAAGTTCAATGTGAGTGGAACTTCCACGCCAGTTTGGGATACAGTTATGGTGGATCCAGCACCATACAGGGGAACCTTAGTACCCTCTACGTTCACTGATACAACGCGGTGACTTTTTCTTGGCTGATAGTATTTCTTCAGCTGCAACATGCACAAGAAGCAGATCTTATGCCATGTTCATGTTATATTACTTGATATATTTTCAATTTTTAATGTCCTATTTATGTTGATGATGAGCATAAAATATGTCTCCCAGGGGACACCAAAGTGGGTTTGGCATGACTGAATTAATAGTTGTTTAGCAGAAGAAAGAAGTGGTGAGAGAATTCTTACCTCGCCTGTGGCAATAGTGATGTCTGAGAAGATAAGATTGATGGGTGTGGAGTGCACATGAATGCCAAAAAATGTAGCAGGGTTATAGATGTTCATGCGCAAAGTCACATTAACTGTCAGCATTCTTGTGACGACACCCGTGGAGTCTGAACCCTCTCCAACATAGAGATTGCGCACCGTCAAACTCTGCAAGAATCCAAATGTCAACCATTATAGCCTGTGACTAGCAACTATTTAGTGACATGCAATGAGCATCCATGACCTTTTGTTTTATTAGATATCTTCAATTTAGGCCATACTTGAAAATCCATTGCTCAAGTCTTTCGTTTTGCATGCAAATGCAGTGACATACTTTAATGCTAATATCAGCTTAAAAGTGGAGTGTCCTATCCTAATCTAGGAATTGAATGAGTAAATTGTGCACATTGAAACAGAATCCTAATATACTGATACCCAAGTTTCTAAGTGGTTTATTTATGGTATACATGTCCCATGTTCTGATTTGAAATAAAACAGAATTTCTAGAATAGCATAGAAACCCATTGACAGGTTCAGAGAACAAATTATCTCATAGGTTAAAACAATAATTTGATCTCTGGTGACACTTATTTAGGAATTAGTTCCCACATGAAAAGGAATTAAAATGTCAGTTCTTGTAAGAGTGAAAAGGGACTACAACTTAAGAAACATAATAAGTACAGGAACTGATGATTACTAATAAGAACATATATATATACACACAGAAGCCTTAAAAATGTTAGTTATCAGGACCTTCACTATTAAATAAACATTTTACTGGAAATTTATTAGACTATACAGCTCTTTGGGGTTGAAAATCCGTTTCTAGCATGGATAGACTTGATATTACTGTTGCAGCAGCATTTAAGATGGATGCAAAAAAGACTATGCGTATGGTTGGAGGAAATTCAAGAACCAACCAACCAAGTCAAAGTACCAGTGTCTAACAGATTCTGAACTATCATGTAAATCATATTAATTTTAAGTAATAATTTTCTCCACTCCCTAGCGCAGTCATCATCTATCAGTCTACAAATAAATAAATAAACCAGAGAAGAGTGAAGTGTGGCACAAATTCTTACTTTAACATTAACTTCTGCCTTGTAAGGTCTGCTGGCACCCCAAATTATCAGGCAAAATACTGTGAAGACAACCACAAAGGTAAACACAGCAATCAATGCTTGGAAGCGCCTTGTGAAACCCTTGTCTTCAAACTCATGATAAGACCCTTCTTCTAAAATGACATCACACTCAGGCCATCCCTTATCATTCCTCTTCCTACCACCTTTCCTTCCAGAAGACGACCTGAAAATCCCAGAAAAACGGCTAGCAGAAGAGTTCCTAGAGTGACGCCCAAATGAAGGGTGTGAAGGAGACTCCATAGGACTATTTGATATTGGAGTGGCCTGCATTGAAGATGACTTATCCCCATCATGAGAATCCCTAGAAGGACTTTGCACGTAGTAAACAGGACGCTTTGGAGACCTTGAAGGTGAAGAAGGAGCTAAGCTTGTGATATCCGATTCAGATTTTGTGGACAACATCATAAAATCTCTACAGAATACAGGAACAGCTGATATAAGAGTCTGTATCCAATATAGAGTGAATTCAGTGGTACTGATAGTACCAGACAACAATCTTGAGAACGTGTGCCACTGAATTTGTACGTATATATATATATATCAGCAAAATTGAAAAAGTAGTGAGAAATTCAGAAGATGCCAACACTCAATATAGATAATGGTAGATAAATAATGAGAAAGGACTAATACAACTCAATTCAGCTGTATTTCTTTCACTATGAGAGAGAGCCTTTGTCTGCATGGAAGGAAAGAAAGAGAAGGTGTGGTGAATGCAGAATAAGTGCTTAGGCTTGAAGGATTAATAAGAGCAACGGATAACAGTGTTGGAAGGCTCGGAACCAAACCTCACTGGCTGCTCAAATTCAGCAGGATCGGGAATAAGTGTCGGCAGCTTTCTTTTTTTTCTTGTGAGTGCTTAAATTAGAGGACAACAGTTATTACGTTGTCTTTTTTCTTTGTGGGACACAACCACTTCATACAAAATAATTCTTGAACCTTCAATTATAGGAGTAGGACAATTGTCTCATTATATTATGGGTCCTCTCTTGTTTGTCTATGTTGCAGTGTGATTTTATTTGTTATCATTTTAGGTACGTTCTATAATTTATTGGTGACGTTTAGCTCTCTTGGATAATGCAGATTATGAATGACAAAAACACCTTAAGTAGCTAAACAAAACCCAAGTAAGGAATATCGCTAATGTCATCTGTGTAACCCAATGACAAAATTGGTTGCACCATTAAATATTTTATTGCAAGGTTGTTAACATCTGATTAAAAAACAAGACAGGGAATTGACATGCATGAAATCTCAAAAACCCAATCAGTTTTGCAGGATTTGGGGTGTGATTAATCACAAATATTCATGTGAATTTGTTTTCGTTGGTAAAGTTGTCTTTTCACAAGCCATTATAGGGATTTATTGCATCATAACGAAACAACTTTTGACTTTGAATTTAGAGTCAATTTACGCACATATTTTACACATTTAGGATAAAGCAATAAAATATTTAAATCCTATTGAATATTTCCTGAAAAATTGTTTGGATTTAATTTAAATATATTGACAATGTAAAATAGTTTTATCCAACAATTGAGATGTGTAATTATATTATTAACTCCACCTCTTTATAAGTTTATAGTCACGATGTTTTCGAAATTGGTTAACAGTATAATTTTGTTTACGCTAATAATGTATAAAAGCTAAACTTAATGTTTTACACTTATGGTATTAAAAGTTAAATTCTTGAAACGAAAACTTATATACAAAAATTTATATATTCTAATAATTAAATTTGAAGGGGGATGACCCATTTGGAGATGGCACAGTAAAGAATTTTTGGGCCTAAAGTGTTTCCGATGTCCTGACAAAATTCCTTGAAGGCCCACATTTGACCCAAATAGTGTCAGAGTCGAAAATCAGCCCAGATGTCTATAAGAGAAGATAAGAAAAAAAAATAAAAAATTAGCGGAAAGCCTTCTCTATTATATCAGAGCCAGGTTTCGATCCTGGGACCTGTGGGTTATGGGCCCACCACGCTTCCGCTGCGCCACTCTGATTTGTTGGTATTTATGTGTATATATTTTTTTATTAATCTTTTAATTTAGATTGTAAAATAAAATTTAAAGCAATCATACATATTTCTCATTCAATTTTTTTTGTGTGAAGTATTTGACCATCAATTTAATTATTAGAATATATAAAAATAAACCAACTTATCACATTTTTAAAATATTTTTAGCTTCATATACAAAATTTTTCTTGGCTTGAGTTAACCTCTTCTTGAACAAGATTTTCTATTTAATTTTTGTACTGGTGTTGAATGACTTGTAGATTATTATTTTTAACTGATTAATTATTTTTTACATTTTCAAGGCACATATTTTACACATTGCTACCATGTTGAAACTTTGTATTAATTTATAAATAACTCTTCCATCATAAAACATTTCTCTTGGTTTATTACTGAGATTGTTCATTCGTTTGCATTTGTGCTTTAGCTCTAATAGGAAATGATATACCTTTCGGGTGTCTTTTTTTGTTAGAAAAAGCATATCTAGTGAAAATAAAGCCGTACAAAATCACAAAATCACCATTTTTTCTATTAAATAGTGTTGAAATTTGTGGTCTTGTGATAAATTATTGAGCAGATAATTAAAGAAATCACATCCACACAAAAGAAATCTAATGATATTAATAATATTCGTTGGATTCCAGCTATAAAATATCTAAGGAATCCTTCATGCAATCCCCATCTGGCTGTTACTATAAGACTATCGAGTGTTGACCTTGTATATCCAACGTAAAATATACACAGGTATAGAATATTTTATATTTTTTTTTCATTTCTTTTTAATATAAAATGAATACATAAGAAACAGTGAGTTTTTTTAACGATAAAAAAATAAAATATTAAATTTGGGATAATCGTGTATGGTTTGAGAGTTGTGTTAAAGATTTTAATGTTAAGAAAATACTATTGATTTTAAAAAAGTGTTTAATATGTAATAGATTCTGATAATAATTTTGTTGGTGTTGGAAACGACTTCTGTGTCGTCATCACATTCACAAAAAGTCATTACACCGACAAAATTACTTGTCATTTTTGTGTTTCAAAAATGTATATATGCATTAAAACATGCGTAGAATAGTGACGATAAAGAACATTGTAAGATATTTCGACAAGTTGTAAGGAATTCGAATCAAATATTTTCAAAATTTTATATTTGATGCAAAATAAGAGTTGATTAAGTAGTGTTGTTTCGAGTTGACGCATGATAACTGTCTTAATGGAAAGATACTTCCTGAGAAACATACATTTCATATGCCATTTGAAAGCTTGCAATTTGTCACAGGTCTAGTGAGAATTGGGCCACCATAGTTGAAAACTCATTATGTATTTCTCCACCTCAAACTGTAATAGAGGCTAATTAATTAATAATCTCATGGCTACTTGGTTAGATTAACATTTTCTGTAAATGTTTAATATCATGTTGGAGATAATGCAGTGTTTTACTCCAGCTTATGTTTTGATATTCATTGGAGGATTCATGATGGGAATAAGGTATTGTTGTTAGAATTTCACTTTTGTTTTCAAAATTATATACCTTGAAATAGAAATTATTAATAAATTTATTTCTATATATGTACTAATTATAAAGGAAGAACCTTTATTTCATATTTACAGATGTGTATTCCCTTGTACTTTTTGTTCAGGACTTTTCTCTCTCTACCAATTAATGAAGTGTAATGAATGACTATTTTTTTGATATTGGTGTACAGATAGTTTTGAAACTTGTCCTAGTCAAGAGAAAGAAAAAAACAAAACTCACTAGATAGGTAGTTCAATTGAATCCAATTCCAAGTTCCAAGAAAACATGCACCTAGCCAAAATGACCAAACTGACAAATTAATTCCCTTTATTTGTGGCCTCACCAGCTTTATCCTTAGCTCCTCTCACTCTTCTTTGGCATCAATTTCCTTGTATGACTCTATGACTGAGTGAGTCACCACCATGACCAAAAATCATGATAGAGAGGCCAAAAATGTGTGAGTGATTTGAGTGATTCCCAACCACAGTGCCAGCTTTATGGTCATTTGAGTGATTCACTACCAAATGAAAATTATGACATCATATATAGAGTGATATGTTATTGCTATTGCTCACTCCTTGGAAAAGAGGAAGGGTGTGAAAGCATGTTGGAAGGAAAAGCTGTGATAGAGGATACTGACATGCCCCTTAAGATGCAGATCCAAGCCATGGCATCTGCTTCTGAAGCTCTTGATCTCTACGATGTTTTGGATTGCACATCCATCGCTGCCCACATTAAAAAGGTAACATTTTCTGCCATCTTTTCGATGATACACAAGAGTAATTAGTGTTTTCAAAGTCAAAAAACTCTAAGACATTAGTAATGGATAATAAATAAATAATCGCTCGTTCAAGAACCAAGTGTCTAAACTTTAAAACTGATTTAATGTCACATGTGTATCATCTTGGAGACTAATTTCAGTATCATTTTTCTGTAACAAGAGTTTGTGGTTGGTCGTTGACTAAGTTTATGGTTTATTTGACTGGTAGGAGTTTGATACGAAGTACGGTTCTGGATGGCAGTGTGTGGTGGGATCAAGTTTTGGGTGCTTTTTCACCCATTCGAAAGGAACCTTCGTGTACTTTACTCTGGAGACTCTCAATTTCCTCATCTTCAAAGGGGCTTCTTATCTTACATGAGTACATACATACTCATGCTTGCTTGTAAATAAAGTTCCACCAGGGGCACATAGCTAGGCAAGTTAAATATATGCAGCAGCTCCCTAGTCATTAGCTAATTGAACCCTTTTACTGTTTTGAAGGGTGCTATGCAGTGTGATAATGATGTTCTTTTTTACTTTGTATATAATGATAAGTTCCTCTTCTTCGGTTCTTATTTTGCTGCTTTGGATAAGGTCCCATTAAATTTCTCGTGATATTGTGGATGTTATCATCTGTTATTTTTCCAACTTCTCTCTATCAACAGATCAAAAGAAAGCAGAGCAGTGTTAGCTATATCAGAAAGAAAGAAGATAAAGTTTGAAAGCTGAAGAAAGAAACACAAAACTGAAAGAATGTCCAGGAATTGGGTGATGAATGATATTTTTTGTATGATGATCGAGGACAGTTATCCTTTTCTTTTCATATATGTGGCCAGTGGGGTCCTTCAGTACTTTTTCACTTTTCCTTTTCCATTTAAGATCATTTTGAAGAATATTATCTGTACACTGATACTTCGAATTTTGGATAAAATATAAGGACAATGGTTGGTGTGGATGGGCGAAAGAAAAATAAAGGAAGGATAAATGAAAACTTGGCAAGTCCATCTACGCAGAAATTCCCATCTCTCTAGCTAGCAACGTGGAAAATCTCTCGTTGTGGTTCGCCTTCATCTTTTTCGTGGTCTATATCATGAGAGTTAGAGCAGTCCTAGGGAATTTGTTCGTGTCTGGAGTGGTAATCTTCCTAATAATGATTGTGACAGATACAGGATACGTACTACCTTAGCGTCTACTTTTTCTTTTACCGTAAGTATATGATAAGAAGAAGAATTTACTTACATACTAAAATTATTCCCATTAAGGACGACAATATTTGTGTTTATATTAACGATAATAAATTCAAAATATATAAAATATATCAAGAAAGTAGTTTTTTAAACTTTAGTTTAATATTCTGTTTATTTTAAAAATAACGTCTTTTAAAAAATTTAAAATTAAAATATAACATCTTTTAATATTTTATTTCTTTTAAAAAAAATTATTTATTTTAAAAATAAGATTAATAAACATGTTTATTTAAAAGTTTAATTTATAACGATAACGGTAACAGTAATCATATTTATAAGGATAACCATAATAATCATATTCATAAGGATAATTATAATGATAATAACTTTTACATATGTATATGTGTGTGGTGAGAATGAAAGAAGATGTATTTATATATCATTTAAAGAATAAGAAGTAACAGAGAAAATTTAAAGGAAAACATTATTGTATGTGGTTTCAACTTTTTACTTGTAATCTTTTTCTATAAATCATTTAAGGATGATGCTTTATTGAAATGAGATTTTTTTTTAAAACAAAAAAGTAAGAAATTAAAAAAATAATAGTAAAATATTTACCATTTAAAAAATAAAAAATAATCTTAGAATGAAAAAATATAGAGAAGAACACTACATTTTATCCTTCACTATTTGATCTCGTAGTCTTCTTCCTATGTATCACAATTTCCAGCATTGTAAAGTAAAAGATGAAAGAAGTGAAAGATGGTGCTTTTCTTGAAATGAGAAAACTTTTTAAAATTGTAAAATGTGAAAAATTAAAAAAAAGAAGTTAAAAAGAACATAAAAATAGAAAAGTTACATTTTTTATATGATTAAATTTATTTTTTATTATTATTTAAAAATAATTTCAAAAATATAATATAGAAATATTAAAATGTATACAATAAAACAGAAAATCCCTTTTATATATTTTTTATAGATATACTTACTTAATCAAAGAAATTAAATTTAAACTTTAAATAAATTTGTGTCTCCTGTGTTTGTTATAGAAATTTTCTGTTTGAATTGTGATTTGAGTTTTAAATTTAAATTTAACATAAAAGGAATATTTACTGTTTTTACCTTATGTTAATTCTATCGTAAAAATATCATTCTATATAATACATAAAAAATTATTTTTATTAACATTACTAAGACAATATTTATTACGTTAAAATTACGTTTTCTAAATATTTCAAACACTAATCTACTTATTGAAAGCTAAAAAATTAGGCTAAAATATTTAATTAAAAACTAATCGATTAAATCCAATTTTAATATTAGATAATGACATGTTTTCAAATAATTATGAATTTATATTTTTTTTAATTTATTTTAAAATTTTATAATCTAAAAAAATTATATAAGTTAAATTTTAAAAGTGTGTAAAAACTTATTCTTCACTATAATTTAAAATAATTACCATTTATTAGTAAAAAAATAAATATTTTATTAAAAATAAAAATAAATAATTGAATAATTAAAACAAGAGTTATATTAAATTGATACTTGAAAAAAGTGTATAGTAAAACAATAATCCAAAAACGATAGCCAGAAATAGACTAAAAGTCAGTAAAAATTTGATCTTGTTAATATAATAGGAACAACTCAAAGAAACAAGTTAAAAACTATTAAAAAAATACATTATCAAACACATGAAATAATTGTATCTATTATCAGTTTCATATAATCCAGGCGAAATGATTTATCAAACACAGAAAAAAAGGGGCAAAAATGAATTAGAAGGGACGCTCAAAACAAATGCCAACAACATCAGCAAAGTGTGCAACCTTAAACTGAGAGTGTTGGAAGTAAGTATCTAACATTTTACTAAAACATCAGAAGCTGGAGCTCTATATTGTAGCCATAGATCAACCCACAAAAATAACTAGATGATTTGATTGCAACAAATGTCAGATACTTGCTTGCTAGTTGCCAATTAAATTCCAACTCGATATCAACTTTCAAGTGAATATGAACTGATAGATTTGAGACAAAAGACAGAAGAACAAGTTGTAAGTTAATAAAATAAAAGAATGTTATTAATCTTCTATGAAGGTTAGGTTGTAGTGCAGTGATGTAAACAAAAGCAGGATCAAATGATCGGAGTCAAAAGTGGCTTGCCAAGAAAGTGTGCCTCTAAGTTTGCAATCACAAGGTCTGCCATTGCCATGCATGTTTCAACAGTATCACTCCCCACATGAGGGGTCAACACAACATTCTCAAGCCTCAGTAGCTCTTCACGCACCTCTGGCTCCTTCTCAAAAACGTCAAGGCCCGCACCACCAAGTCTTCCTTCGGTCAACGCGGACACAAGTTCGGGCTCATCCACGTGCGGGCCTCGCCCAATATTGATCAAAATCCCCTTTGGCCCCAATGCCTCAAGAACTCCACGGTTCACAATGTGACGGGTTTCTTGGGTGAGGGTACAAGCCACAACTAGTACTTCGCAGTTAGCAGCTAAGTGAAGAACGTTAGAGTAATACTTATACCCTGACTCTGCCTTTTCAGATCTCGAATGGTAGCTAACTGGGCACCCAAAAGCCTCAGCTCTCTTCGCAATCGCCCTCCCAATCCTCCCCAACCCAATGATTCCAACTGCTTTACCACTAAGCTAAACATGCAAATCACAAAATCAATTTTAATTTAATCACTCTTTTCATGTGATATTTAAACTATATTAACATTTTAATCTTAAATATTTCGATTTTTTAAAACTTAAAATGATTTTTTTATATAATAAACCCTAAACCCCTAAACTAAAAGCTTGATAATTAAATAAAACAAAAAATTGCTGATAAAATGAGTAAGTGAAAACCTTTGGTGTGAAGTGAGGAGCAGAGTTACGGCGAGGGGAGTGAGAAATAGTGCAGAAGAGGGACAAGGCAAGGGCGATGGCGAGATCGGCGACATCGTCGGTCAAAACGTTGGGCGTGTTGGTGACGGGAATGTCTTTCTCTCTGCATTTTCGGAGGTCGATTTTGTCGTATCCGACGCTGTAGGTGGAGATAATCTCGAGGTTGGGCAAGGAGTCGATGGTGGCGGCATCCACTCCGACTTTGGCGCTTGCGACGACGGCGCGGACGGAGTAAGCGTGGGCTTGGGCGAAGGCGGCGAAAGAGGGAAAGTACCAGAGTTTGAAGAGATTGAAGCGCTTGGCGAGCTCTTCTTGGATGTAACTGTGCATTGGGCAGATCATTAGCACGCCCATTGATTCCATTCACAACAGAAGGGTTTAGTTTCGACCAACCGTTTTTTGATACAGCCAACTTCAAAACCCACTCCAACAACCCCATCCCTACTCAAATCTATTTGTACAGTCATCGCTAAACAACAAATGACATAGAAGAGGAAAACGAAACAGAGAATAAAAAAAACACACGTTAATTAATTTTAATTTTTTATTATTTTTAATATCGATCTAAGAGTTAAAATTACTTATTCTCATTTATTTACTTCAAGAATTATACTAATATGAAATGTTATACGTATTATTCACTAGTCAAATGTATGTAGTTTATTTTAAATGAAGATACAATTGAATTGCAAAGGGTAGAAAATACAAATGTTGATATAATATTGGCGAGTGATGGGCTGTGTTGGGCCCTAAACTTTTGATGGTTCTAAAGTGGTGGGCCGAATTGTTCTTCCACTTGCGTCGCCACCGCCATTTCTGTAGCTTCTTCTTTCACCAATTCTGCCGCTGAACAAAACAATGAACAGTAGCATCAGTATCCATCAACACAGCAGCCGAAAATGGTTGAAACTCTGAGGGAAAGGAAAATCACATACCTCTCTGTTTTTCCATCCAACTATTTGGTGAATTCCACTGAAACAAAGAAATAGAAGAAAAGAAGAAGAAGAGCAAAGTAACAAATCAGGAATCTTGAATGATTTATTTTTATCAACATTAATTGGATGGGCCCTACCAGCAACTTCTTGAGATATTCATTCTCTTGTTGAAGGCGCCTGACATCATCTTGTAACTTTTCGAAACAGGCCTGCAACAAGTTAACACATAGCAAGATAGGTGTATGTTAGAAGATGTTATTAAAAGTTGAATTTGATGTGAAGTGTTATGAATAGTAACACTGACCAGACTCCAACTGTAGTCGGAGTTGTTGTTGTTGGTGGTGAGAGCGTCTTCAGCCATGGGGTTGGTGGTAGATTTTGAAGTGCAGGTTAGGGATTCAGATTCAGATTCAGAGGTTGCTATTTAAAGCAGCGATTCAATGATAAATCCTCCAAACAAAGTGTAGGTCAACAACACTTCTCCTCCTATTAGTCAAACACAGCTCTGATATTTATACACTTCCCCTATCACTTCTTTTTTTTCTTTTTCTTTTTCTTTTTACACCAATGCTATGCTTCAAACCCTTCTTAGCCTCCTCTCACACACAAACAAACACACCTACCTTACCAACTTTTAATTTCTTAGAATTAACAAATTTTGATTTTGGTGTTTATAATTTTTCTCCCTCTTTATTTTTTATTCTTTTAGTTATTATAAAATTATTTTTAAATTTAGTTCCTATATTTTTTCATTTTTTGTCTCCAAAATTTTAAATAATTATTTTAGTACTAATATTTATTTTAATATAACATTTATTTTATAGATTTTATGAATTTTTTATTCTCATATTATAACATTTTATTTAAGTTTAATAAAATTATAAAAATAAAATATTTATAACAAATAAAAAATAAACAAATACTTTTAAATAATATATAACAAATGGATATTTCACTTGGGTATGATATAATATTAATATTAATAAAATAATAAAAATATTTAATTATATTTGATAAACAAATAATATTAAACAACATAAAATATTAAAGATACAAGTTCTGTAATAAAAGTTATAAGATTTAAATGTTGAATCTGTCTCACATTTCTTTATAATCGATTCAAATGAATCCTACAATTTTTTTTATAACAAGTTAAAAAGAGACTTGTATAATTTTTCATTACTCTAATCTTAAATCTAGATTTTATATTATACTTTAATTATATATATATATATATATTTATAAAATTAGATCTTAAAATATAAATTTTAAAATATTAATATTTTTAAAAATAATTTTATTTTCATATATTTAAATAAAAAATATAAATATATTGAGTTAAATTCTAAATAATTTGTAAATAATTAATATTTTATTGATAATTTTATTTTGATCACTTAATTTTTTTAAATATTTAAATAAAATTTAATAATAAAGTAAATAGTAAATACTCACTAAATAAATATCATTATACCAGTACTCATTTTATTATAAAAAAATAATTAAAATAATTAAAATACTTCTACTATTAAGTATTAAAAATGTTGATTTAATATCCGTTATAAATGCAGATATATGCAGGAATTTTCTTTTCATCCTTAATTATACACATTTCATATTTGATTAATTAAAAAAAAGTTTAAAATATAAATGAACATACGTTATAATAATCAAAAACATAATACACATCACACTAAACCACATAATATACTACCAACCATTTTCTATTATTTATTAATTATTATTACTATTAATTTTATTTTCTTAAAACATATACAGACACAAAATATATTTCCCCCGGTACTAATCATAAAAATAAAAGAGAGTAAATTATATATGCTTAACATATTGAGATTTTATCAAATTACACTTATATTTTATTTTTTTTCTATCATTACAGTGATATTCTTAAATCAGTACACGTGTAATATAAAAAGAGGAGATATGTGTAATATTTTTAAAATTTAAGTGGCAGCATTTGTAAAACAAAAAAGGAACAATGTAATGTTTTTTAAAATAAAAAAGTTGTATAAAATTTTTAAAAATTGAAGCAACAAATAGTTTAAGAAGCTATAGAAAATGTTATTGTAATTTCCTGAAAAAGTAAAAGCCAGTAATCCAGGTTCCTTTATCCAAATTAAAATTACATATCTCCCTTTTGTATTTTTCTAATAATGTTTTGTTATGTTGATTAATACTATAAGACATGTGACAAAAAATTGTTTAAAAAACATGAAAGAATACACACAAAATGAAGAAAAATGATTTTAATCTCCTGTGATGGTTGAATCTTTGCACATAACCTAAGCAAACTGTTACTAATTTATCAAGTTTTAATACACAGCAATAATTTTAACTTAGTTACATAATAATTTTATATTTTTTTTATCGAATCAACGTCATGTCATTAATTAAAAAGATTTAAAGAACAGTTTAACTGTATTTTTTCCTGTTTTAAGTACGATTTCATTTTTCATTCTTTTAGTTAATCTTGTTTCTGTAATTTTAATATGTCAGTAAAAATGGCTACTAAGATTTTTTTTTTATTTAGTTTATTTTTATTATACAAATGTTTAGTTTTCATTTTTTTATTCAGCATTTTTATACATTAAATCAATGAAAATATTATTGTACCTTTAAGGATCAGGTAATTTTCATCTTAACGAGGTATTTTTTTCTTAATGTCACTTAGTTTATGGTTTTCCTCCTTAGTTACATCTAATCTTATCTTAACCTAGATTATTAATTATGTCTTAATGATATGTTTTGTTAGGTTTATTTGAGAGTATTCAAACCTTCTTAGTTCTTAATATGCCTATAATAGATGGGTAACATTAATCTTTTGACTATTCAAAGATATTATACAACTCTCAATATTTCTTGAAAATATAATGACAGAATCAAAATGACACGTTGGTCACAAATAAAGAGATTAAAAGGCTCAATTAAGACATGATTCTAGTGGTGGAGAAAAAAATCAGATTAGAGAAAAGGCCACTATTTTATTAGGTATTAGAGCATTGTTTCTTTGATTCTCCTTTTTCTTATCACATTTATGAATGAACTGTTCCAAGCTAATGGTTATAAAAGGAGTGAAAAGATATGCAGTTGGGAAAAAAACAAGAAAGTAGTAAGATTTTGGAGTTGAGAAGCAGTAAGAGAAGAGGAATTGACATTGACAGATACGTTGGTTTGATTGTTTAGAGAAAGGAATGGAATGGTGGGTTGTCATACTATTTTTAATTGGCTAAGCGTGCATGTCTGTTCCTCCCTGGTCTTCAGCTATATTTTGACCTTTAAATTAGAACCATTATCAACAACCACCCAATTTTCCCCTCTCCATACCAAAGCAAAAGCTCCCCTAAAGCAAACTTTGTTTCTCTTACTCTTAACCCATCTCATTTCTTACAACATGCACCCCACGTTCAAAGAACCCAGCTCAAAAAAGAAAGCCTAACAAAAAAACAACCAAACCACCTCCACCCTTTTCTCAAACTCACCAACTCCAAAAAGAAAGAAGAGAAAATACAACTTCCATTTCTTTTCTCAGTTTGGCTTCCCCTCTCTACTTTCCTTCTCTCCCACTATCTCTCCTTGCAGGGTCTGTCATACCCCATGTTTTGTTCTAGTTCTTCACACCTTAAAAGTTAAGCTTTGCTAGGAAAAATTCAAAAAGAAAAAAACATGGTTAAAGCAGGAGAACAAGAGCATGAAGGTTTCAAAACCAAATTGTTTAGCTTCAAAGGGATATTTGAGGGCGCTGGGAGGCATACCAAGAGCCTGAGCGTTGACACTGCTTCCATTTCAGAACCTACAGAGGATGGTGCAGCCTCATCGAGAAGTCAAGGATCAAAGCCTCTCAATGATTTAGACAAGATTCCCAAAGCAAGGACTGTAAGCAAGGAGGAAATCGCAGTAAAGGAAGCCAAAGAGAAGCTCTTGCAAGGTCAATACTATTACTATTACTATTTAACAATCACATTATAATTTATAATCAACTCTTCCATTTGAAAATGTCTGATATATTATACCATCAAGTTCTGTTGATGTCTTGCATTGGATTTGTCTGTAAAGTTGACATTCATGGCTGGGATTAATTCAGATATGGAACAGATGAGGGAGAGATTTTCCAAACTGCTGTTGGGTGAAGACATGTCCGGTGGAGGAAAGGGAGTTTCGTCCGCTTTGGCACTATCAAATGCTTTTACAAACCTTGCTGGTACGTTGACTTTTTTTCCCCATTCTTTCTATGCTGATTGATCTGTAACGAACAGATATTTGCAATATAGCATTCCTTCTTCTTTCCTTGAGAGCTTATCATGACATGTTTCTAATCATTCTTATCTCACTGAAAATGCAGCTTCTATTTATGGTGAACAAAAACGCCTAGAACCAATGCCGGCAGAAAGGAAAGCAAAATGGAAAAAAGAAATTGATTGGCTTCTATCGGTCACGGATTACATTGTTGAAATGGTTCCTTCACAACAAAAGTCCAAGGATGGTTCAAATATGGAGGTAACCCTCTTTCTCTCTGTTTCTATATAAACAGTGCCTGTGTTATTCTTTCTATCGTCATAACTGCTATATTTGGACCTGATTTTTTATTGACCAGATTATGACGACACGACAAAGGACGGATCTCCACATGAATATCCCTGCCTTGCGCAAGCTTGATACAATGCTTATTGTAAGATCATTAACCTTGATTACCTCTTGAGCTAAATATGATAATTCTCTTATAGGTTTAAATTGATTATTAATCATCCCGAGCAATTGCTGATGACAAACAGGAATGTCTGGAAAACTTTAAAGATCAAAATGAGTTCTATTATGTGTCAAAGGATTCAGATAATGCAGATCAAGACGGTGGAAAGAAAAAAAATGATGATAAGTGGTGGTTACCTACCCCTAAGGTTCCCGCAGACGGCCTATCTGATGCGGCTAGAAAATTTCTGCATTATCAGAAAGATTGTGTTAATCAAGTACTTAAAGCAGCCATGGCAATAAATGCCCAAATTCTAACAGAAATGGAGATCCCTGAAAGCTATATTGAGTCCCTACCCAAGGTGAGACAAAAAGAACCTACGAAAGCTTAAAGTTAACACCTGGAGCAACATTGTGACATCTATTTACATAATCTACTTTATTTTTTCCTTTTCTTCTTTTACAGAATGGAAGAGCAAGTCTAGGGGAGTCGACCTACAAGAGTATAACAATTGAATTTTTTGATCCTGACCAGTTCCTGTCAACCATGGACTTATCGTCAGAACATAAAATTCTAGATCTCAAGAATAGAATTGAAGCATCAATAGTGATTTGGAAGCGGAAGATGAACCAAAAAGATGGAAAATCTTCTTGGGGTTCTGGAGTGAGTTTCGAAAAAAGAGGGCTCTTTGAAGAGAGAGCAGAAACCATATTACTTCTATTAAAGCACCGTTTCCCGGGCCTTCCTCAATCTTCATTGGATATAAGCAAAATCCAATACAACAAGGTAAGAGCATGTCCTTGAGTTTAGTTGTTCAATATCTTCACACACTCTAGTCACAATGAACAGCCTAAGAGATTCGTTTGATCTTAGAAACAACAACATATTTGGATTCCTTTTCAATTTATGTTGGCAACGTTGGAAGGGTCATTGAATAGAATGATTTTATTGTGCTTAATTAACACGATGAAGTATTTTATATGTTGGCAGGATGTGGGGCAAGCTGTTCTAGAAAGCTATTCAAGAATATTGGAAAGTTTGGCCTTTACAGTACTCTCAAGAATAGATGATGTGCTCCAAGCAGATTTCCAAATTCAATGTCATAATATATCATCAGGAAATTGGAGAAACTCAATTTCAAGGCCTCCTAGAGAAGATATAGACAAAGGTAGTGCTGAAGCACCTGGTTCAATGACATTATCAGATTTCATGGGTTGGAGCACTGATCATTGTGAGTCAGAGTTCAAGAAGGACCCTTTTGCACTTCCAGATGAATTATTCAAAGACGACGATACAAAGCAACAAAAACTTACTAACGTAGTGACCAACAAGAAGATATCATATCTTGAGAACTTGGGAGTCACGAGAAGCCCAACAGCACGTCATTAAAAGCAACATTAGACTCAGGCGTTTGTTTGATTGTTGATCAATTTTTACCTGGGAACGAACATACAAAATCAATGGCTTTGAATCCTCAATATAAGAAGGATTTGTAGTTCGGTAGCTACTGAGTTGTGGTTTTTTGACGATACCTACGACAAATATCATCCATGTTTGTCCTTCCCCTCACCTGTCAACTCACCATTCCTTTCTGTGACTGTGACAGTGTTAATGTTAATGTAGATATCATGTTGTATTGATGTCACAGGCCAATATCTGTAACATACAACTTCCACTAGTTTGCTTTCTTTAAATTAGGATCATAACAAGGAAATCGAGTTTGTTAGTAAATTAACACATAACATCAATTGCATTAAAAGATCTTGAGTTTCATTCATTTAATAGAAGTAGATCTTGCCACGGGGACCTAGCTTTGGTGGAAATACATGGATAACCCTATTCTATTATCAATGAACTGAATTATATTTTTTAACACATTTTTTATATATAAGATTACTATATACTGTCAATCAAATTTATTAATTTAACTAAATAATAAGACGGCAATAAGAATAATGAAATTTACTACAAGACATATTTTTAAACACGATTAGATTTGGAAAAGGGTAATTCTTGCACTTCTTACCCTTCTCCCATTTCTCCCTCCATCTCCAAAAAAAAATTAAAGTTATCAAATTATTCCTACACATAGTTCTTTCATGGTAGTTTTTTTTTAGGATTTTGTAATTCGATAAAGATTTCTGGGTATAATTTGAAAATTATATTAATGATTGCATAATTTGAAAGTCATTTCTTTATTTAAAAATAACTTTCAAATTATGCAATTTGGAAGTCATTTTCAGATTGAAAAAAAACTTTTGGATTGTGCAATTAAATTTTTTTTTTGAATCTAGAAATAACTTCTGGATTGTGTAATATGAAAGGAAAATTTGTTGTTTAAACATGACTTTTGGATTATACAATTTGAAAGTCCGATAAAAAAATTTGTCTTCCAAATTTTAGAATCTAGAAGTAAAAAAAAAATTATTTCCAGATTCTACAATCTACAATACAATTTTATCTTTCGGATTAATCCAGAAATCAAAACCCAAAGTTTTGGTATTTTCAAAATTTGGGACTGCAGGAAGAAATTAGGGAGGTGCAGGAAGAATTGGTCTTTGCATAATGTGCGTGATTCATACTGTAGAGGCAGATAAAGGCTCATATTTGTTGTTTGGGCTTTAGGCCCAACTATATGTTAGTTTGGAGATGTAAGAGAGAGAGTGATAAGGAGATAAAATATAAAGTACAGAGACGGAGCGTGCGTGGAGTGATAGAGAGAAACGGATAAGAAATGTGGCTTCTTCAGCTCCCTCCGAAGCTCTCAACTCCATTTCTCAACGGCCACGCCAATGGCTCCGCCCTTCTCTCCAAGCCCAGTTCCGGCGTGGCTCGGCCCAATTGGGCACCGCCATGTTCTGTGCCCCAAATAAAGGCGATGAAGACAATGCAGGGAAAGGTTGTGTGCTCCAGCAGCGATAAGACGGTGGCTGTGGAGGTGGTTAGGGTGGCCGTTCACCCAAAGTACAAGAGGCGCTTCAGGAAGAAGAAGAAGTACCAGGCCCATGACCCAGATAACCAATTCAAAGTGGGCGACATCGTCCAGCTCCAGAAGACCAGGCCCATCAGCAAGACCAAGACTTTTCTCGCCATCCCCGCTCCCCAAAGGCCCTCCGCCAAACCCTCCCTGCCCGAAGAGCTTGCCATTCCTTTCGAGTCCGAGCCTCAGCCCTAGACTCTCCTCAATTTCACTCTCTCACGCGTATTTTATCCAAATCTTTTTTCTTTTTTTTGCTTTCGTCGTTGTGTGTTGTAATTTCTATGGTGTAACTCTTTCGTGTTAGTGCACTGTTTATATGTGCAATTCTTATCATTCTAGCTTTGACTATCATTTATAATCGTCTTTTTCTTTAATCGATTATTCTTGCTCGATGGTAATTTGGAGGATTGAGAGAATTCAGGAATTTGTCGCGTTTAATTCCATACAGAAATGAAATGCGAGTGAGACTTGCTGGGACTGGGAGTGGAGAATTTGGTGCAAACGAAGTCAATTTGAGATATGATTCTTGTTAACTATGTTATCGTCAGAGCTTTTATTGCTTATTGCACTCTCTGAATGTTTGATGAAATGTCTCATGGCTTTTGAGATCTGTCTTCAATTCAAATGTGGCGTTATGGCAGTGTTGATATCTTTGAGAACTTGTTGTGACAGGCAAGTGTGTGATGAAATGTTCGATTAGGATTCTGATAGCCAAATTTCCATCATAATATCTTCAGTTTAACTTCCCTCTTGACCCCTGAATTTTTCCCTTCCTTGTAGATTATCCAACTCATTGCTTCGTCTCCAAGAAAGGAAGACTTTTTTATTTTGATTACTTTTACAGGTAGTACGGTTGTCAATAAAATGAAAGCTCTTAAATTGTAGCCATGTGAATATGTGCATAAAATGCAGTGGCCGTGATTATGTTTTTGTGTTAAATATGGTATTAAAGTTCACCTGTGATTGGCTCGAGGGGAATGATGGTGTTCTCACCAATATTTTACCCCCTCTCCTATTTATCCGTAGACTCAAGGAATATAGAGGAAATGGTTCTACTGTACTTTCTATAAGGTCATTCCTAGAGTTACATGTATAGTTCATGGTTCACACTTGTTTTAAGCTTTCTAAGAGCTTGAAAGGGGGTAATGCAAATAGGGTGACTTGATGCCATCGGCAACCAAATTATGCGAAAAGGTTTAGATAAAATACCATGGCACCTGCATGAGACAAAAGAGAGATGTCTGACGTATAAAAGAGGATCTGATTACTATATTGCCTCTATATCTTCCGAGACTGTATATTTGTTACCATTTCTTGTGGAAGAAGTTCCCCGTGTAAATTTAAAGGTTATTAACATTGCCTACAGTGCAGGGTTAAATATATTCCCCGGTCAGAAGTTCTGAATAAATGAATATTTTTCTGAAGTAACTATTTAGACCGATCCATTATTTTTGTTACGATGAGTTCTATCTTTGAAACTTAATTGGTTTTAAGTTTTATCAACCTTTTTTTGTCATCAAATGGTGTTATTAACCTAACATGCACATTTTTGCATGTTTATAAGTTGGGCTGCATCAAACTGTAACCTAAGTTTGCTTACTACATGAACATGAAACGCACAGCGTGGAGGTTGTCCAAAAGATGAAAACATTGTTAGAGCAGGACTTGGGTGTGAAATAACGTATCATTTTGCTGCCGTTTCTATTGAAGAAGTGAATAATTCGCATCTGAGCCATCAAACCAACCATGTGAGGCATGGATAACCAGAATAGCTAAAAAAAACCAACTGCATAAGGAATTAACAAATGATAATTCTATACACGCCATAGTTAAAATCTAGATTCTAAAAGCTTTTTGTCTCTCTTTCTACCTACAGAACTGCAGATACAGATATACATACTCGACAATGGAATAATGAATAAAACAAACGCAAGCTATTTTTGCCAAACCGAATACCATCCAAAAAGGAATTAGAGAGCCTAAGATTATCACTGCTAATTATAGTCTATGACTCTCTATCAAGTGATTATCTGATTTTGACTAACCCTCTTCACATTGTAAGCTTGTTCTGATATTTCTCAATGTACAAGATACAAGAGTGTTGATGGAGTCCACGGACTCCACTGTTAACTTGGCTGTGGGAGATGCATTAGTCAGGATCTGGAATGCCATTGTAAACAAAGATCCTCCCTCGGTATATTTTTCTTCCTGCCTTGAAGTAATCACCAATGGCCTTGACTCGAGGCCATCAGGAATAATAGAGAATCCCGAAGGAAGTATCGCAAGGTTGCTTGAATCACATCCTGTCATCACAGACTGAATACCAGTAATGTCCACAGAAGCGTATACCACCATTGACTCGTAAGGATTTGTGCAGCTATCTTGTAATATCCACACACTGTTTTCTTTCAATTTAATTGTCTGTCAAATAAAGAATCCCGTATTTCACTCAGCACCATATTTTGATCTGAATGCAGTTTACATTTTCATTTCGTGAAGTTTTGAAATTTGAACCCGAAACAACTTACTTGGATGGTTACGGCATTGCCTCGGTCTTGTCCTTTGGATAAATTTGCAATGGATTGCACTGCCCCACCACTTGACATGATATCCCACTGAGACAACATGATAAGTATCAGCAAATTTAGCCATTCAATTTATTAACTAAAATTGACAAATAGATTAAGAAGGAAAGAAAACAAGAGAGCGTTACTTCATTTCGGCGTGTTTCATCCCTCAAGAAATCAAACAGAACATTTTGTGAGACTGGCAACCATACAGAACAAACAGCGCACAATATCAACCCAAGAGGTTCACCAGGATCGTTCAAATTCTTTCTAGAACTTATCCTTATGTCTTCCCCGTTTTTGCTTGTAACCTTAGTCCATGTGTGGAAGCTTGACGCGCCAATTGCATGGCAGAAACTCCATGTCATTCTCTGTGCCAACTTCAAAATGCTTTTCCTCCCAGCCAATGTGGCAACACCTAATTAACATTTTGTCATGCAACACCCTTTATCTGTAGACGCTCCTTAGTAAAAGTAGTATTTAACAAAGTAACTTGTTGGAATTGATTACTCACCGGTTGAATCCTTCATGGGAACATTAGTTGCCATGAAAAAAACTAGACGTTCACATTGAAGTTGCAGAGTCGTAATCCAATGCTTTGCTCCAAAGGCTAGGCCACTGTTCACAATGGTGCGATACATGGAATGGACTGCACTCTTCTGGCATTCCAAGTGCTCCACCCATATTACCTAAACACGAAAACAAAGATCAATGCGTAGTATAGTCTCTATTACCTTTTTTACTTCATTAACTATAAATCCCATTTACCAATTCTTCTAAATACTAAATGTTCACCTTCACAATATATTAACTATCTTCCTTTATTTTATTAACTTAACAGCTTTATTGCTTTGCTTCTTTCAGATTATTGGTTACTAATGGTGGCTATGAAAGTGCATCCTTAAAGTCACAAAATATCCACCGACAAAGTTACCAATGGTACCAGCTGCACTAGTACTCACACGCTAGCCAGCTTACTATAGTAACACCTAGTTTTTGTACCCACCCTTTATTTGATTTAATTTTTCTCGTTGCTTAGTTTTTGCACCGACTACAATGACCAATGCTTTTCCTAAAAACAAAATATTGAGGTTGAAAATTTTATGGGTCCGAATGTAACAGAAGTGTGAACCAATATATGACTTGATTTGTACATACTTTGCAGTGGCCATTGGACTTGTCCTCAATAATGCAACCTGAAGGGCGTTTTCTGCATTTCACGAGGGACGCGTCAATGTTGTCTTCTACTTTGTCTATGGATACGTCGACGATTGCCCACTGTTCAGCACTCAACTGTTTGCAGAAACGGACAAAATAGACTTCTCTTGTGGGCACCATTGGAGTGAGCATTTGCAGCTCAGCAAACATCTGCACCCAATACAAAATTAAGGTTTAGGACTTTTCTTGTCAAATTAAAACTTTAGTACTTCCAGGGCAAAAGCTTCACTGTCCAGTGTCCACATCTTAAAACTTCGACAAGGCTATTCTCGTCTTTCTATGTTCATGTATTTTATATAATGGGGGCACAAGCAATAAAACACTGATTTACGTGCTTTTTTGTTGGCATTTAGCCTTATAGAGGAAAAACTCTTTTCATAAAAGGACACGTAAGAGAAAGAGACACAGAGAGAGATTCCAGCTGGACACACACAACAGTTATATACGGTACTTGAGTATATTATGTTACATCTTTTTGAAACTTTCTGGAACTTTGTCTATACTTTGCGTGATACAAATAAAGGTTGTTCTAAAGGCGCCAAAAAAAATTTGCACTTCGAAACAGAAGACCAATGCATGGGGTTATGAAACCGTATTTTCAGCAAGTGGAAGCGTAAGTTTACTCCTGCAACTCAAATTTTAACCTTAAACATTTATAAATTTAAGATGAAATGTTCAAAGTAGGTCGAAAGCATCTTCTTCTCTTGTTTTGCAATGGTTGGACCACTTGAGAAAAGAAATTTCCATATCAATAAATCCACGTTTGAAGCGTTGTTTGTGGATTGAAACGGGAAATAAAATTTATTTAAAACATTTGGCTGAATGAAAACGATTGACCGTGACTACCTAAACTTTTAAATTTTATATCAAACCTTTCATTAAGTAGGGCCCGATGAATTCAATATAATATAATAACATAGTTTGCAGGCACGTGGAACACAAGCAGTTGTAGGTATGCAGTTCATCACTTTTTGCGCTATTATCGTTGTTATTATTACAATAAAATTCAGTGTGCAGTTTGTGGTACGGTGAATTCAGTGTTTGATGGGGAGAATTAATTACTGACAGAAATCATGTAAAAAAAACTAGCACAGCGGTAATAACATTTTCCTCTTACCAGTTGCACTGCACCATTCCTGTTAGGACCTTCTCCATTGCATATAACATCAACAGTTGCCGCCTTAGATATCAAACACGGAAACATTTCTTTCCATTGATTCTGCAAGATGCATAACAAACACCTTTCACAAGTCAAAAGGAAATAGTATTCTAAACCCACAAGTATTTTAAGATAAACTTTTATATGAGACTACTAAAAGAGTTTACTTATTGAGACATCATAAAATTCATGTGGTTCTTCAAGATTATGTTAATAATTCAAAAAGCTTTCAGCATACATATACAGGCATATAGGTATTGCTTTTACCGCATCAAGAAAACTTTGGACAAGCCGAGGGAGATCCACAAAAACAACTCCAGTGTCTCTCGAGGCTTCAATGGATCTCTTTGGCTTTCCACTGCTTGAATTTTCAACTGCAAACTCCTTCACATATTCGTCGTAGTTAAGTATTTCGCGACCAGTCTCAAAGCTACGAAGCCATAATGGTTCCCCGATGGTAGCCATCTTAATCAGTTCCTCCATTGCTTGGTTCACTATATCCATTATCCTTGAATTGTCAATTCCGAAAATTCCAGTGTAAAAATCCAAAGAGCTTCTATTCTCTTGGTCTTGGCCAGAAGAACATGAGGGGGACGTTGACCCAGGTGCGTATTTCCCTAAAGCTGCTCGGAGCTTCTCTACCTATGAACACGTGATGATTGAGAGTGTAAATCTTCATTGTTAATTTTTCTTTATAATCAAGAAAATAAGGAAACTGACAACGTAAGTTAACATTAAACCTCAGCTTTGAGTTTGGCATTTTCAATACGTAGTTGTTGTTCTTCTGTTGGCATGGCACCATCTCTGCTTGTGGTGGGCACGCCACAGTTGGGGCAACAAGCTTTGTTTATTGTCTCTCTTAAGGTCTTATTTTTCTCCTTTAGTTTCTCTATTTCTGACTTCAACAAAGAATTTTCATGACGCTCTTGTATTGCCTGCAAAAGCCAACGTATATGTATAAAAAATAGTATCAAAATAGAAAAAAAAAGTTATCAAAAAAATGAACTTGAGTCAATGGAGTACCTGGGTTTATTGTTAGCAAGGGAAAAAATTTAAATAAAATTACCTTGATTTGGGTTCGACGATTTTGAAACCAAAACTTGACTTGCCTTGGGGCAAGGCCTAATTGCTTGCTCAGCTGTTGCCTCTGCTTTTCATCAGGATGTGGTGACTCTTTGAAAAGCCTGTATAGCAACATTACATTCATGTCAGCGCTTTAAGAAGTGGACTTTAAACCTAACTCAACCCCACAAAATCTGTCCAACACCTTAAGATGGACTATATGGCTCTGATACCATATTAAGAAGTGGACTTTAAGCCTAACTCAACCCCACGTAAGGTGAGGATTGCACCCACTTATATAGACTAGATTGACTTTATCTTTAGTCGACGTGGGATTTCCAAGAACCTTTCACTGCAAGCTTCACTTCTTATACGCAGAGTGGTCCAACAAATGGGGTTTAAAAGTAATCAAACATGATATACACTTATTAAAGAGGTGTAACACAGTCTGATCAAGTGGGAAGGGCTAAGAAAAGATGGTTTACATGGGCATATGATATCAAGAAATAAAGCAAAAGCAGTTCAAAAGTAAAAATTTTAAGCTTTGTTTTAATCATCGTCCATTTTATAAGCATGTGATATCAATAATTTTCTCATAGTCGTGGCTAGTAGTAAGGTACAAACTAAGCAGCTATGCTTTAAAGTCACCACTGATAACGCTGGCTTCCAAATCATTGCTTGGTTTCATTGGTGACCTAAATTAATGATTGTTTACATACAATAACATGTGTAAAGAAAACCACCCCAAAGGGTTCTCAACGAAGAAATAGTAATCTAGGACTTTTCTCTCTCTCTAGCAACTACTAATAATGAAGACGCATATAGAAGTATGTGCAGGAGGGTGACAGAGACTCAAAGAAAAAGTGCAAGAAAATATTATAATGCAAATTGTTGACCCATTAATGAATAATGTCAATAGTTCCCCTTCCAAACTCACCTCAACGTACACGTTATATAATATTTGCTGGGAACTGCAAAATCATCTAAGAAAGACGGAAAATAAATCCATAAAATTTGGTATTTTTAATAAATTTTAATCATTAATAAAGAGTTTTCTGAGAAAAACGTGACAGAAGAGAGAACTTGTTAGTAATCTCTGTGAACTCACGAAATATGCAAGGAAACATAGACATAGGGTATGCGCACACACACACACACGTAAAATAAAGTGAGATTATGTATTATTATACTAACGCTTCCATTTCTCTGATCTGATCAGCAGTGTGCCTGTGATATTTCTTCCTCTTCTTCTTTTTCCTATCCCCGTCAGCATCAGCATCAGCATCCTCGTGTTCACCTTCTCCTTCAAAATCATCCTCTGATCTGGATCTCGTGGGACCTGAATTCTCGCTGCTAATCTCTTCTAGCCTTTCACCTCCTCCACTCCCGTCTTCCCACTCCTCCACCTCCATGTTAGAAGTGGCAGCTTCGGCCTCCGCCGCCACACCAGCATGGCGAAAAATCCCAGCCTAGAATGCAGGAGGGGAGAGCAGTGAGAGAGAGAAAAAAGAGAAAAGTGAAAAGCATGTATATTCAACAGGAAAGAAAGAAAGAAAGAAATGAAGAAGAGAATTAATTACAAGGCTGAGAGAGAGAGCTGGGGAGGCAAAGAAGTCTTTGGCGTGAGAAGTGGGAGGTGGATTGTTGGACATGTCAGCGCCCATTGGTGAAGAAGAATGAAGAATGGAGAATGGAAAATGGTGAAAATGGTGTGTGTTTTTGAAGAGGAGATTAAAATGGTTGTGTGTGAGTGTGCGTTGTGTAGAGGAGAAGAGAGAAAGAGACGTAGTGAGGGGTGGATTTAAGAATATAAAAACAAAGGAAGCAACTCGCTAAGGTCATTTATTGTATTTTATTTTATGCTTATGTAAAATGTGGAGAGAGAGAGAGAGAGAGAGAGAAAGAGAAAGAGAGAGAGAGAAAATACTGGTAGGATTGACTGTTAGATAAGATAAAGGGGAAGGAGTGGGAAGAAGAGAAGAGAGCCAACTAACTTGGACAGTTGAATTTAAGGCCTCAACGGTATCTTTATCTTAAATCCAATCAAATCACCCCAGCCACTATCTCCACTCGGCTCATTCGGCTCACTCGGCTCATTCGGCTCACTCGGCTCATTCGGCTCAGCTACACTCACTTTCCATTTATCTTCTTTGGAAACTTCTTTGTGCTTTTTAGTTTATGTGTTTTGGATAAATTTTGTTTTATTGCTTATATTTTTTTAATTCATCTGTTACTCCTCAAACTTTATATAACCTTTAGTAAAAAAACCAACAATAAATATTAAATTTAATCATAAATAACGATTAAATTTACTTATTTTTAAAAATTCAAAATATTAAGAATATGTTTGGTAAAACTAATAAATTAATTTTATTAAGATAAACAGTATTTCAGCAAAACAATTTAGAAAATTTTAACTTATAAATTACAAACTGCTTTAATTACTATCTTGGTTGCATCTTATGACTTATTTAAAAAAAATTATCACTATTACTTATATTATTTTCTTACTATTTTTAGTTTATTTTTATCTATTATTTTTTTTAAAAATTACATAAACAAAAATATTTTTTTTGCCTTCCATATTCACGCTTTGAGCATTTCTTCATAATAGATAAATTTTTCTTTATGTATAAGGTACTGTATTGTCTTCTTCTTATTATTATATAAATAAAATGATTATTAATTTTATTGGTGGTTCTCACTTCTAAATCAAGATAGAGGCAATAATTGAGAAATTATAATTATTAAAATAAGTAATTTCTAATTGATTTTAAGAAATCGTAAAAAGAATCTAAATAAATGAATGTCTTTGACATTCACTAAATGCTTAAAAAGATTATTTTTAAGTTTAAAACATTAAATTTAGGATCGCAGAATGGTTGGAAGGAGCAGCTAAGGAATGGTTTAACCCATAAACTTACCATCACCTGTCCTACTAATTCAACATGTTATTAGTGAGGCGTTGGTGAGTTATTAGGTTGCCTTTTCTAAACAAATAAAATTTACATTAAAAATTTAAGTTTTGAACTCTTAGTAATGAATTTTTAAGGATTTTAAAACTCTTAAAGAATCAAATTATATGTTTTTTAACATTGTTAACTTATTTTAAACAAATTATATAGTACTTTTGCAAATTAAATTTAAACTAAATTATGAATACATTCCATCTTTTAATTCATTATTTATTTAAATTATTTTTTAAAAAAATATTTTTTTAAAGGTTTTTTGAGGATTGGTTGCCAAAGCAATTCTATATTTAAGGACTTATTTTTATGAGTATAGATAAACATGTTTAACTTAAGTGAACAATGAATATTATAATTATTTTAAGACTCTCTAAACTATCTTAACTCATAAATCCTAATAAATATTTTGACATAAGAATGTGCACTAATCAGATGGAAATACAAGAAAGGAATGTTTAGAGGAAAAATTGATTTAAACGTTAACAAATTGAGTGTAATAGATAAAGCTGTTAGGTAAACCCTTATCAAGTTTTGGCATCTAAACAAAATATCACCCCACAACAATTAATAGTTTCATTAAAAAAAAAACATATAAATAAAAGGATTCTACAATGAACAAAAAAAACACTTATGATCTTACGTAAAATTACATTATGTAATTTGCATGTTGTGCTGTTTATTTTTTTTCTAAGTGTTATTCTAAGATTGTTAGATCGGTGAAAAACAGAGAACTATATTTGTAAATCATTTATTTCTATAAATTTCTCTCAAGCAAATAATGTTTAAATTTTGTATCATTTTTTAAAAAGTTTTCATCATATCTCAAAAACAATTTTCTTTCTCCTTTGTAGTCAGGAGTGACATTAATAAAATATTTATAAGAGTAAAATATACTCATTAAAAAAGAATACTTATATTTTTATCTTAAAATAAAATAAAATAAGTTATTATTGTTGATTTGTTATACTTATATAAGTCATAAATAACACTAAAAATGCTTGTGTAGTATTTTCATTATAGTAAAACTCTTTGAAAGTTTCTTAAAATAATAATTGAACTTAACCTAGTTATAATGAACTGTATGTAAATTAAGTTTTCATTGTTTTTGTTGTTATACAGTTGCATGCACCCTTTTATTCTTACACAAACTTTACGAAATTGCAACAAATTTATTGTTAAGTAAATTACTCTATCAGAATTGTTTTAGCTATATCCTACCTTTCTTTTAGAACTAATTTATTTTTTTATATTTTTATTTAAATTTTAAATTAATTTACCATTTTAGTGTTTTATTTTTTTATTATTCTAATAAAATTATACTTTGTACAGATTACAAGTAAAAAATCATGGAAGGATATCATAAAATATTTATATTAGTTCTTTTTTATGTCAAATGTTTTGTTTACATATATTTTGAGGGATACATTTTGCTTTATGAAACCCATTTTTTTATTTTGTAATTAACTATTATATGCTCAGTTTATTATAATTGTGGTATATATTAGGTAAATTGGTGTTTTGAAGACATTACTTGTGATATATTAAAATTAAACTTCAACAAAAATTTGAAATAAAAAACTAAAAGTTATGGTTTAAGATAAATAATAATAATAATAATAATAATAATAATAATAATAATAATAATAATAATAATAATAATAGTAATAACCAACATATTTTTTTCATCCACTCTATCAAAGACTAGCTCTACATGTGTAGGTATGACTAACCTAACAAATATATATAATCTGACAAACAACAATAAATACTTAACATCAATTAATTTAGTCTTTAAATTATTATAGATTATCACTTGTAGGTATGACTAACCTAACAAATATGTATAATCTGACAAACAACAATAAATATTTAACATCAATTAATTTAGTCTTTAAATTATTATATTTTTAAAAACTATAAAATCAAATGATGTGAGAAAAGAAAAAATCAAATAATAAAAATTTAATTGAAAAATATAAAATTTTAAATATTTAATAAAATGAAACTTTTATAATAAAAATTTAATTAAAATTTTTATATTTATAAAAAAATTTAAATTTAATTAATTTAATTTTTATTTTTCATATAAACATGAATAATAATATAAGATAACAAATATGTCATCTTACTTAAGAATTAAATCAAAACCAATTAAAAAATATAAGTATGGAATAAAACAATTTTTTAACAAAAATTAAGTTAAAAATAATCAAATTTATAAAAGATTTAAAATTTAATTCAATATAAATCTATAATTAATTGAAAAAATCTATTTCGACATCTTTAATGATTTCTTTAGAAAAAACTTGCCAGAATCAAATAATTAATTGAAAAATAAAAAAAATGGGTTTAAAAAAATAGGAATCTACATATCTTTTGAATGATGAAAACGTCAATGTTTTTTACATAAATGGTTAGGAATTTCAAATAAACTCTTCCTTTTTTAATAGTATTTTATCATTTTCATATGCGACTTTAAATTTTTTTAATATGATTAAAATCTTACTTGATAAACAACTCATAGAAAAAATCTCTTAACCAGATATTAAAGATAAGGATATTGTAAAGTTTAAGACTTTAAAAAATTTGACAACAGTAAGTGGATATCTTTTGTTAATCCTAACATATTATTGGTGTAATGATCAATAAAGGTTTCAATCAGGACACCTTATTTTGATTTAATGTTAAAGAATGTATAATTTTATTTTAACTTATAAAAAAATTTGATATATTTTACTTTCTTATTTCCTTTTTCTATAAATATTTATGAAAAATCACACAAATAGAATCTAAAAAAAATTACACCTATCAAACAGGCTTATGTATAAAGTTTATAACAACTAGTCAACTACACATTCAAGAAAAAAAAATCATGTATCATGTTATGTTATGGATCATTGTTAAGTGTAGTAGTATTTTTCTATTATAGATAGAAAATTTAGATAAGTTGAATTCTACGAACTCATAAAAAAAAATCACATCTTAAAACATATTTATAAATATTTACATACTGGTATTTTTATCCATACAATGCTCGAGATTATTTTAAAAATATATTATATAAATTTGATATTTTTCTTAATTATAGATTTTTTTATTATGTATGAATTACAAGTAGTTAAATAAAATTAAAATAGATACTTTATCAAAGTATTGACAAAAACAAATTGTCAGTACTTAAAAATAAGAAATCTTACTCCCTACTTTTCGACATATATTTGATAATAACTAAATCTAATTTGTGATCATGAACTTCAAAATGATGAATTTTATAAATTTGGATTTGATTGGATAATCAATTACAAAGTTAAATTTTATAAAAAAAATAATAAATACATACATTAAGAATCAAATAAATTTTATACTATGTATGATGAAATGTTATGTTTTTTATTTTAAAGATTAAAAAACATAAAGTTTAATATATATTTTGGTTCCGATATTTTGTAAGAATTTGCAATGTTTTTTCACATTCAATTTTTTTTTTAATTAAATCCTAAATTTTATTAAAATCTTCAATATGATTTTTTCTATTAGATTAATGTTAACGCGATAACTATATAAGACATAACACATTTAAATTAAATTGTGACACATTTAAATAATGACAAAATGGTACAAATATAAACATTAATATAAACACTACAGTATGTGAATTTTTGACAAAAAAAATCATATTAACAGATTTAATAAAATTTGGGACTTAATTAAAAAAAATTAAGACTTAATTAAGAAAAAAAAATAAAATCTAAACTTAATTGAGAAGACAAATAAACATGAGAAAATATTACAAATTCTCATAAAATATTAGAACAAAAATGTCTATTAAACCAAAAAATAAAAATCATAAAGTTATTATATTTTCATCTTATAAATGAAGATTTTTAACTTATATTTTATTTTTTACTTTACAAAGAACAATATATATTTAACCATGTATGAATAGTGGATACAAAATATAAAATTAAATTTTAAAAAATAATTATCTTTTACTTTTATTTATTATCATCATAAAATATAAAAATATAAAAAAATATATTTGAAACAATCCTAAATCAACACTAAATCCGTAACTATGAAATTTCTGCAAATATAAGTTATATAAACTAGCTTTTAAAGATATAATGTGTCTTAGTTGGAATTTGTTGACCAAATAATATCATGATTTTCTTGCAAAATTTGCTGGAATTGGAGTTATTTATTTTATTTTTCTCATGCATTCGTACATGTTACTGTGTATAAATAGTTATTACAACAATTGTTCTCACCTAAAAAGTAGAATTATAATTTTCTTGGAGAAGATGCTCATCCTGATATGGAATTCATTTTTTATTCTTTACATGCATTTGTACATTTTTTTTATATTCTAATTAACGGTTCTCTTCTATTTATGTTTTTACCTTTATTTGTTCTTCTAAAATTTACAACATTATGTATAACTTATAATTAATTTCTAATACATTTATAAAAATTCTATTATAAATTCATTGTTTAATAATTTTAGTTTACGAGTTTTATTTTAAAAAAAAAACACATTTACTCAAATATAAATTTATCCATATGTATATTTGCGTGTGAAATATAAGAATAAATTTGGGACATCACATTAACTTTGTACTTTGCTTGCATCTCGTACTTTTGAATTGAGGTAAAAAAATAAATAAAACACACTACACCTCTTAATTATATTATGTGCGTGTTTAAAAAATAATCAAATAATTTATACGCCAGTAAATAACTTATTTGATAAAAATAAGTCATTAGAGATGTTTAATTGTGAATTTTTCTTCTTCTTTTAAACTGTTTTTTTTCTTAGAAGCTAACTTTTGTGATTTGATTTGTTCATAAAACATACTGATAACTTGTCAATTAAGAGTTGCATGGTATATTTCTTTTTCAATTTTGTCCCTCTTAATTCCTAAAATGACAACATTTTATCCTAATTATTATTCTTATTTTAAAGAAATTATATGTGCAGGGTAGTAGTTTTGAATGCTTTTTTTTTTTGAAATATATTTTACTAAAATAATAATAATAATAATAGTTTCAAACTTATATTATAACTACGATAAATAATTTATGTTGTGATATGAGTCAAAATTATTTGACAATTTATTTTTAAAATATTAAAAATTCAATATTAAAATAAATATAAAAAAGTTAATTTTGAATAAAATAACGTTTACTCTTAAATTTTGTTAAATAAATGAACTCTAATTACACCTTTGTTTATGTCCCATTCCTAGCTGATTCAATGGTCAAAGCATAATGTTTTTTTTTCACAGTAATGATTACTTAGAATTATGAACATTACTTTGTAAGATTAGATAAGTCGTTTTAATTAAATTAATCTACCAATATGTGGATAACAAATATATAGAATCATTAATTTTATTTTATGGGAAAATTTTTATTGTTTGAATTGGATAGATCTGAGTTGCGTGGGATAATTTTCCGTGAAAAATATTTATAGAATATATAAAAAAACAATTCAGTTAATTTATAAGTTTTTTAGTAAATTATAAATTTATTTAAGCAAAGTAAGAGACTAACTAAATTCATCATTCATAAAATAAAAATATTTTCACTAAATAAACTTTTCTTACCAACAGTAACATTTTTCAAATGTGTTACTCGAGCTAAAATAAAAAAATTATAAAAAAAATATATAATATGTAATCTTATATAATTTTTGTTTTTATTAATTTATTTTAAAAGAATAGTTTTAAAAACATTTTCGTTATAATAAATTATTATAACTATCAACTTCCGGTCTGTAACTTTGAATTAAAAATATTTTTCGAAATTATTAACCGAATTATTTTAAAACTACAGTGCCCAACTACATGCCACAACGACCATTCTCACTTGAGTTGACTGTGAAAAAAAATGAAAATAAGAAAAAGAAAGAAAAATAAGAAAAAGAAAGAAAAATAAGAAAAATTGAACATGTGGTAGTAAGGTAGAGAGCGGTAATAATGGAAAGTATAAGGACACATGGGAAGCGAGACACGCGAGGGAAGTCACATACTCTTCAATTACTTTATTCATATTATTATTATTATTATTATTATTATTATTATTATTATTTACTTATTTATTTTTTATTGATTTATTTAATTTATTTGTGTCGTATGGCATTTAATTTATAATGTATTTGCATCCAACCCATTATTCCCAAGTATTACGGAGTATATTCCACGTTAGTGTGATCAGTATTTTCATACGTCACCTCTCTTCTATATACCGTATGTCGCATTATTCACTTTAGTCAAATTCTTCTTCTACGTCTACGGATACTATTATTTATGATGATTTTTTTTATTAGTATATAGTCATATAATGTTTTCTTTTTCCACCAGTTAAATGGTGTCCATTAAAATTGGATTTTTTTTTCAGTTCCTTAGAGTTTATGTGCAATTTAACACTTATGTTATGTGTAAGGTGTGCAATTAGAGTGGAAAATGTCATTCAATTTTATTTCAAAATTTTCTTCAATAAAAGTTATTCTAGTTTCTACCCTTCGCCTTTGATTTTGTAAAATATTATAATCTTCACACTTAACTTTAATGATATTTTAACAATTTCCATCTTAATCCGAAAAATAAAATTACAGATACACCGATTGAGTTTTTATTTTATAAAGTTGAACTATTTAAATTAAAAATAAATAGTTTAGAGACTCAATGTTGAAGACCTATTAATTAAATAAGATTAATTTAAGTTTAAAGAATAAAGTTACTAAAATAAGTTTTAGATGATAATAATGCATTATTATATATTAAAGGGTCAAATATAATGTGTTAATATTTTTACCATGATTATCATTATAAAAATACAAAATTATTCATGTCATAAAATTTAATAAAATGTATTAATCTCCAAAAGTTTTTATCAAATTTATTTATTGTTTATAGAAGTATACATATAACTTCTAAATATAATAATTATAAAAAAGTGAAATAATTAAATTGTGATGATAGTTTCTTTTAATAATATTAGTTCTACAAGCTTCGTTAATAATTAATGATGTGTTGAGATAATTAGTTAGAAATTTCATCATAGGGAGTTTTCATATTCAATCATCAACAATATAATTAATCATCTTAAAAATAAAAATATTATAATCAAGTTTTGTAACTTTCAAGAATTTTTAAAAAATATTTACACTTTGTTTTCCCAATAAATCTTTTAAGGAGTTTCTATTTGAACGGCAATAGATGAAATTATTATATAATCTCATGGTTTTGTCTTTATGGAATTTTCATCACAATAAATGAAATCTTTCCATATTTTTTGTAATTTAAATTTATTTTTTCCAGTATAGAATATGATTATGTCTAGTTGTGTAATTTTTTTTTATAGATTTTTAAGAAATTTGTATATTTTGAATGATGACATTATTTTGTATGTGAAATATGGTTGTAATATCACTTTCACGATTATGAAACAATCCCACTATATGGTTCAATTGATTGAAAACTTATAAATTCTAATAAAATCAAACTAGTATAATTAAAATATGTGTTTTTCTTCTTCAATTTCTTTTTTTTCTTCTTTATTTATTTTTTATTTATTCTTCATAATTCTTTTATATTTAACTCCTTAATGAAGTGTTATGAGAAAAAAATTGCTGAGAATTTATTAGTCAATAATTTTGTTTATATTCTAAATTTCTTAATTTTTTTTAATTATTATGAATAAAACACTATTTATTGACATTAATGTTACGGTAATAAGTTTTTCCACACGTACATAATTTAAGTCTGTGCCTATTTTTTTTTTTAAAAAAAAGAAGCAAACACGTCCTATACTTAAATAAATCATCTATTGGTATAAAATAAATGTATAATAATCCAAGTTACAAACTTATAATGATTGAGGTGAAAGAAAAAGCTTGTGCTTGATTTATTTCATTATGGACAGATAAATCTCAGCTAAACAGGTATTAGTTGTTCACTGTCACAGTCAACATGTTATTATTTTATAGAGTTCCAATAACTTATTGTTCAATTATTTTAAAGTTAAGTAAAATTGAATTAATATAATTAATTTTACATTATTAAATACGGTATAATTAAGAGATGTCAAAATTAATTATAATAATAATAATTTTTAATGGAAAGTTAGATAGTTAATTTTGCAAAAGGTGTAGGGTAGGACATGCAGAGAAAAGTGAAATAAATGCTTGTGATGTCAAATAACAATTAAGAGAAATGTTAGTAATATATAATTTGATATATTTTTTACTATTAGGTGAATTTTATACGTATCTTATTAAATTTTAATTAGACATATATTTTTATTGAATAATTGTGATTTAAAATTTATCTAACAATAAAGATGAGATTAAAATTTTATTAATAGCATTTCTTTCATGATCAACTCTAGATCTTTATTCCTTTTTTGGATCTGAATTTTGTTTGATTGTTGATGTGGAAGATCTAAACCTTGATTGCAGAATGTTGTGACAACGAAGGATAAAGATCATAGGCCTACTTGTTGTCAGATACATCTGCCATATCACATTCCATAATTAAAGTTTTGGTGTCATGTGGGTTATGATTAAGTTTATCTACTATTCAAACCAGGTAATAAGGCTACTGTTATGTTTTCTTTTTAGTTTTCTCCATTCTCTTTTCTGCTTTATTTTGGTGGTTGGGAACGGTAGATAACTTGAAGCAATCACATGACTCCAGCACAAACCTAATAGAGAAAAACATTAATTGATTTGAGGTTACTTTCTCACCTCTCTTTACTTTATCTTCCCTTTATTTTGCTTTCATTGTTTTCAAGTTTTTGTCATTTTCTTTGGTAAAACAAGTTTTGGGTTACAAAGATGGTTTCCAGACTCTATTCATAGTTCTTATTACTTATAGAAGTTAAACAATTAATAAATTGAAAGGCAAGGTTTTAGTTACTCAAACTACACCCATGTTCATAATTTTCAGCACGAAAACATAGATACAATAAGTTGCTGATGAATTACAAGTTGCTAATATTATTAGTTGTTTTATATTTAACAGGTTCTTCTCAGGATTTGAATTTGCGGCACTGTCATATTGCATGTATGAAAAATGAATGGCAAGTTCATATTAAATTATCTCAAGGCACTATTCACTTGCATATTCTATATCAGCATCAAGTTTAACTGCATAAACATAAATCACTAGTTCTAGAACCTCAAAAACAACGCTAGAAACCCTTACATACATTGAACAAAGAGTGTTTCTGTCAAATTCTAATCATCATCATCCAATTCCTTCCCTTTCACACAAATTAAACATATGAGCAACTTCCTATATACCAACTGACATTACCTAAGAGTAGCACAGCAACATATTAGAAATATCTAACAACCAAGCTAATTAGCTTTTACATTTCATCACGGCACGTAATTCATGGAATTGACCAGCCACTTATAACACAAATTAAAATTAATACAGAATCATATAAATTCAAATTAAAAAAACGTCATGACAGTTAAAAAATAATATATTTTACAATGAACTCCCCCTGTATATACAAAAAAAATCATTCAGATGACCTTTTCATCCAACCTTGAGAGACAGTTAGCTATGAAGAGTAGATGAAATAGAATAAAGTCATGGAACTGAAATGAAAAGCTAACATGGAACAATCTGTCACACATGCATGCATGCATTCAAAAAGGGAATCGTGGCGCACATGTTAAAGAGAGTCTTTTCTTTCTACACTTTTTCATGAATGTTCAGTTGGCCATTGCCAATGCTGAAACTGAGGTCACGTTAGTACTAATTACGCAGTAGACCTCCCATTTACTGGTTTCATCTTCGTGCAAAATACTCTCCTTACAGACTACTGATATTCAAATTTTGCAGACAGTGCTGGATGTATACTATACTTGATCGATGTAAACATTGCATATTCAAAATACTGTACAATGTATTCATGTTGAACACTGCATAAACACATTGAATACTTTTAGTTGCTTATAATTTTGTACTTTTTATTTTTTAAACTTCTACTTTTATACCAATGCAAATTAGAATAGCATATATTAGATAACTTTAATTATAACATTTTATTATGTCTGCAATATTGACTCGTGTTCATTTTTAAAATATGAATTATCTGTTATGCTTTGTATTTATGTTAATTTTATATTAATTTTAAAGCATGTTCATTTCTATGTATTGTATAGTGATAGTGCAGAAACTTGAGATACAATACTGTAAAGAAACTATTATGTAGTCTTAAATCACCACTATAGCTCTCAGAAATTCAAACCTGATACATGTTTAACTTTTATAATTAATTTGAGACTAAATTATTTATGCTTAGTTACGTGTAATATAAAAATGACTCGATCATATTTTTAGTTCTTAAAATTTGAAGTGAATATGATTTTGGCCTCTAAATTTATAAATAAATATTTAAATCTTTCAAATTTGAAAAAATACATCTTTAGCTATTAAACAATATATTATGGCCCGTAACAGTTTTTTCAAAACCTTAGCAAATTTGTATTATAAGTCTTGGGTTGGAAATATTGAGTCTTTGAGGTAAAAAAAAGAATAGGATAAAAAAATGAGCGATGAATGTTAATCTGGTTTCTGCATACTCGTACAACAGAACTTTGGTCTCAGTTTGTTTTCTGGCTGCTCAACAATTTGGAGTGAATTCAAATATAGCCTAAATAATTTTAAACGAGAAATCTTGAACTATTATTGGAGATAAACTTACAAAATGTTTGGTGGGACTGAAATGATTGAAAGGTGAATTTTCTTGGTTTGGTAGGAAAAAAATATACACTTATTTTCTTATCAAAGTTCAGACATGCACATAAAAGCTTTTGCTCACCGAAGAATTGGAAAGACATCTTCTTTTGTTGTTTCACTATACATGTTAATTAGTATCATGAATCTTAATAATAAATAATTTTAATAATATATAAATAACAATACGTTGATTTTTTTTTTATATCTTATTTTCTAAATATGTTTCTATTTTATTTGTAATTTTTCTTTTCTTATCTCATCAATATTTTCTATGTTTTTCAAATCTTTTCCTCTAAGAGTCAGTTTTTCATATTTCGAAAAAGAAGAAAATTTTCAAAAATAATTAGATGGAGGTTACACAACATTCCATAACTACTATAAATAAATTATATATATGTATATCTAAACAAAACATATATTATCCAAAAATAGTCTTGATTAAAATAAAATATATTTATATTTTTCAAAACATATAAAATAAAATACCTTTAAGTGACTTTAAAATGTTGCTTGAACTTGCAATATCACATACTATAATGATACACTAAGCGTTATATATATATATATATATATATATATATATATATATATATATATATATAATTTAAGAAAATCTACTAAATTAATAAATCTTTTAATTGTTTATACATTGTTACATGAAACATTTACATAAAATAAGATGACTACTTCGAAAGATTAAATATTGGTTTTATATTCAAATAATAACGCATGCTAATATTTGGCGTGAAGGTAATTTATTCTATCTGCCATAAATCTCATCTCATAAACCTGAGTGATACATTAACCTAAGTGAATGACTAAATCCTATAAATATACATATACATACATACATTATATATATATATATATATATATATATAAAACTGAGTTTTAGTAATTTTATAGATAGTCATTCTCTATATTTTTCTATTAATAAAAAAATTAAATAATGAAATTTATCCGAATCATACTGTAATTATATAAAGTAAAATTACTTCAAATTTGAACTAAATTAGATAATTAAATTTATGTATTCTATCTTAGTTTTATGACCCATGAATTGTTAAATGTTATGAAATAAATATTTGTTGAAATGTAATTAAGAACAACTTTTAAGTACAAGTTAGAATTTCAAATATTACAATTATTATTTTTTATTGAAAATCTTATAAACTAACTTGTAGTAGTACACTTATTTTTATTAGTTACTCATAACTAACTAAAATAATTTTGGTATTCTAATTTATTTCTTTATGCTGTATTTAAAATGATTATTACAATTTTATTTTATTACATATATTATTATGATAATTATTATCATATCACAGAATCACTTACTAAACGATATAGTGAGTGAACATCGATGTGATTAATTGATTAGGTTGTAATTATTTATTACTAATTTATTTTTGAAATGAAACACGTTTAGTTTTTAATGAATTTTTTCTGGCTTACCTTCTTTCATTTTCTGTATTTCCACCCTATGAACCATAAAAAAAACTCTTCAGTAATTAGAATTGTCCAAATGTAGAGTGATGCAGAAGTGTATGTTTGATAAATGAAATGTGTGTCTATTCCATTAGGAAGACGCAGGAAACCTCAAGAATCCTTTCTACACTTTCACTCTCTTTCAAAATCTTCCCCGTTTCACCGTCTTATTTCCAACCCTGCCTCTTGTACCATTCCTATGCCACACAACAAATCCCTCACAACAACCCTTCTACTTCACTCCATGCCCAACTCCAATCATTTCCTTCATCACCATCTAATCACTACTGTTACGCTTCACTACTCGAGTCTTGTATCTCTGTCAAGGCGTTACGGCCTGGGAAACAACTCCACGCCCGATTGTGTCATCTGGGTATTGCTTACAATCAAGATTTAGCCACCAAACTCGTCAATTTTTACAGCGTTTGTAACTCTCTGCACAATGCCCATAAGCTGTTCGACCAAATTCCCAAAGGGAATTTGTTTCTGTGGAACGTCTTGATTCGGGCTTATGCATGGAATGGGCCCCACGAGGTTGCCATTTCACTCTACCACCAGATGCTTGAGTACGGGCTCAAGCCCGATAATTTCACTCTCCCATTTGTTCTCAAAGCATGCTCTGCACTCTCCACAATTAGAGAGGGAAGGATCATTCACGAGCGTGTGATACGAACTGGGTGGGAAAGGGATGTGTTTGTAGGTGCAGCTGTTGTTGACATGTATGCGAAGTGTGGTTGCGTGATGGATGCCCGTCACGTGTTTGATAAAATTGTTGAGAGAGATGCTGTGTTATGGAACTCCATGCTGGCAGCTTATGCTCAAAATGGACACCCTGACGAATCGCTTTCTCTATGCCGCGAGATGGCGGCAACGAGTGTAAGACCCACGGAGGCAACTTTAGTCACTGTTATTTCATCTTCCGCTGATATTGCCTGTCTTCCTCATGGAAAGGAGATCCATGGATTTGGTTGGAGACATGGGTTTCAATTCAATGACAAGGTCAAAACTGCTTTGATAGACATGTATGCAAAATGTGGTTCGGTAAAAGTTGCTTGTATCTTGTTCGAACTGCTTAGGGAGAAAAGGGTTGTATCTTGGAATGCAATTATTACTGGCTATGCGATGCATGGTCTTGCTGTTGAAGCTTTGGATTTGTTTGAGAGAATGAGGGTAGAGGCTCAGCCGGATCATATAACCTTTGTTGGTGTTCTTGCAGCTTGCAGCCGAGGGCGTTTGCTTGATGAAGGGCGAGCACTGTATAACTTGATGGTGAGGGATTACTGTATCAACCCCACTGTTCAACACTACACTTGCATGGTTGATCTCCTTGGTCACTGTGGTCAACTGGATGAGGCATATGATCTTATAAGACAAATGGACGTAACGGCAGATTGTGGTGTATGGGGTGCTTTGCTGAATTCATGCAAAACCCATGGGAATGTGGAGTTAGCAGAGGTGGCTTTAGAGAAACTAATGGAACTTGAACCCGATGACTCTGGCAATTATGTGATTTTGGCTAACATGTATGCTCAATCAGGTAAGTGGGAAGGAGTTGCTAGATTGAGGCAGTTAATGATAGATAAAGGAATAAAGAAAAACATTGCTTGTAGCTGGATTGAAGTAAAGAACAAGGTCTATGCATTTCTTTCTGGAGATGTTTCACACCCAAATTCTGGTGCAATATATGCAGAGTTGAAGAGGTTAGAAGGGCTAATGCGAGAAGCTGGGTATGTCCCTGATACAGGATCTGTCTTCCATGATGTTGAGGAAGATGAGAAGGCAGACATGGTGTGCAGTCACAGCGAAAGACTAGCTATTGCATTTGGACTCATAAGTACATTGCCAGGAACCAGGCTTTTGATAACAAAGAATCTTCGGATTTGTGAGGATTGTCATGTAGCAATCAAGTTCATCTCGGAAATCACTGAGAGGGAGATAACTGTGAGAGACGTCAATCGCTATCATCATTTTAAGCGTGGGCTGTGTTCATGTGGTGATTATTGGTGAAGAAGCTTTTTTAACTCTACAAAATGTCATTCACTACAATTTTTAAACCAAAGTAAACGACATTTAATACTATAAAGATTGCATTGAGGGATTTGTAAAATTAGGAATTGAAGTGATCGGTATTTATATTTTCAGTGGCTAATATTAGAGTCTCAGTTTTGAGGAGTAATTTGAATGTGCAAAATGAATTTATTCTTTCTCCGAAGGAAGCTTTAACTTACTAGCTTAGGTAGGTAACATTGATGATCATCACCCTTTTCTTCTAAACATTATCCTTAAGTTATTTTAAGATCATATTTTATTCATTAGGTTTTATGATCAATCAAAAGGTTAACATTGGCCTAATAGTCGATTTGGTAAAACTTCTGTTTAGGAGCTACTTGTTTCGTGTTGTGTTTTCTATTTCCTTGTCTATTTCCAGTTTTCTCATAGTACAAGAAAGAAGGATAAATGACACTCATTTCTGTTGTGACATAATATATTGAGTTTCTGCTGTGAGATATTTATTGTAAACAAATAAATTAAAGTACTCCTCAGTCTCTTAATCATGGTTCTTTAAATTTTGAATGGAGTATATTTTTATGTTTAAAAACGCGACTAAGAGTCGTTCTCAAAAAATGGAAGCGAATAAACGAGTGTTGTCCATTTATATATTAAAAATAGAAATGTTCATTTGTAAACAGTAATGGTAATTTTAATTTTTTTATCGAGTCATGACATATTTTACATCGAATACTTTTTTATTTCACCAAAACAATACCACTTAATATTTCTAATACAAAATAATTTAAAACTCCAAAATTTGATAGACCTTACAAATGAAAGTTAATTTTCACTCATCAAATTGCTGTATTTTGATTCAAATAACTCTTTCCGGTTTTTTCCGTCATTAAGAAAAAAAATCTTATTTCAATCCTTTTATTGGTTGCATCGTATTTCTATTTTCTACCCTATTGAACCCTGCGAATTTGAAGTGATCTATCTATCTATCCTACTCACCAAAGTAATTAAAAAAAGAAAAAGAAAGGAAAGTAGGCATAAAACGACAGCGTTGCATTCGCCCCCAACCCAACGTGCGAGGAGAAGAAACCTTTAGAATCGCGTTGGAGGAGGATCTGTCATCCCTTGCATAGCATTAGTTTTGCAGAGCTCATAAAATTGAACATCCATTCCCGCGTTTCTGCAACGCCACTCTCCGTTCCACGTTTTTTCTCACCAACAGCTTTTCTCTCTTTTCGATGATTCAATTGTATTGTAGGTGAAGCTTCGTAATAATTCAACTATGAGCTCCACCACTTCGACAGCCACGTCCACGATTTGATTCCTGGATCCATCGCATCCATTAAGGTTCGCCTCGCGTATTTTTACTATTGATCTCATCCCACACCAACTCAATCCCTTTGCATTCTTATCTTCCTTTCCAATTATCAGATTTCAGATTTACCTCACATTTCCCTTCTCCTTTTCTCCTTTCGGTGCGACGAATGGTTTTTTATATGCATAGTTGTTTGTCGGTGTGGTGTGGTGCATGAATTGAATACGACCGTCTTTTCTTTTTGCAATTGATACGTATCTGATGTTACATTGTTGATGCTTTTTTGGGATCCGGGATTGGAATAGAGTAGGAATTGAGTGGTGTTTTAAATTGTTAATGCGCATCACAGTTCGGCTTTGTTCTGGTTTGTAGCTTTTGCGATGGCGTGGTTTAGTGGGAAAAAATCATGGGGAAACTTCCCCGATTTGGCGGGAGCCGTCAATAAGCTTCAGGAGAGTGTGAAGAATATTGAGAAGAATTTTGATTCTGCCCTTGGCTTCGAAGAGAAGGCTGAGTCCAGCAATGAAGGTACTTAATGCCAGTTCCTAGCATTTCTTTTTGTTTTTTGAATGGATTTCTTTGTCGTATGTGAATTTTATGATTACATGTGAAGTTCATTAGCTTTTATGAGATTTGAGTTTTTAATTGTTGGATGGGATGCGTTTTCTCTATGTACGGATTTCTCAGTTTTGACACTGATTGGAGCTACATCCTCTGTTTTTTGAATTCCAGCTGCAGGGTCATGGCCCATATCTACTGACAGGAATGCCCTATTTAATCCTGTCATGGCCTTTATGGGGAACAAAAGTGAGGAATCTACGGAAGAAATGTCTGAAAAAGATGAATCCTCTCGACAAGAGTCTGAAACAGAGAAGTCACTAGAAAAGCCCGAGTCTCTGGATCATACACCCGTTGATGAAGGAAACAAAGCCCTTGAAACTGATAAGGAAGTCCATATGGAAGCAGAAGAAACCGCTGCTCAAGAAGAAAGTGAAATGCTAAAGAAAGAAGATATTGAGCATACAGAGTCAGCAGCGGATGGAATAATTGAACAGAATTTGGATCATGGAAAGGAGGAACACCACTTACTGGAGATGCCTGTTGAATTGGCTGAATCCTCTGTTGAGAAGTTTGAGAGTTCAGATTCTGTAGACCCTTCTCAAGAGAAAGAGATTGCCGATGAGGGAACCTCCAAGAGTCCAGTGTCGATGCAACTCACACCTCCTAGTCTTGCGGACGAAGTAGTTGAGGGTGTTACTAGTGGTGAGTCTGGTGAAAAACATGGTATTAGTGATGGGAATGCAAATTCTCAAGTTGAGACAGAAGAGGAGAGTAGAGAAGAGAGGGTGCAAGTAGAAGAAAGTGTAAAGAGAGTATCTTCTGCTGAACATGAGGCATCAGGTGAAGGTGAGAAAAGAGATGATACTGACACTTCTGTTCTGCAAGCTGTGGCTTCTGAAGAAGCCAGTAACTCTGATCAATCAAGTATTGAACAGTTGTCCAGTGATACTCCACCAAATGAATCTTCTAAGGTGGTAACTGAAGAGTTTTCACCTGAACATGAAACAACTGCAAAAGAAAATGAAAGCGACCACTTTGCCCGAGATTTTGAAACTGACTTGAAAGAGCATCATATGAGTTCTGAAAGAACTATGTCTGACTCTGGCTCCATGATTGAACTAGAGAGGGTGAAAAGGGAAATGAAAATGATGGAGGCTGCCCTACAAGGTGCTGCAAGACAGGCTCAGGTATTTCATTTAGTGCATGTTATCATGACAGAAACAAAACTTTTGTATACACATTGCTTTTTGTTGCAAGATCTCTTAATATAACTAGATCTAAGCGATACATCATCTCTAGGTAGGCTTTTTCTTGGTCCGTTGTACTTTTTTTTATCTTGGTTAGGGTCTGTGTGTTTGAGGAACTAAGTTTTTTTCCTGAACTATATATTTTGCCAAGCTTCTCTTTGCACACAACAAAAATCGTGAAGATTATTAAGTGGTGTAAAAATAGTTTAGTTTCTAGTTTACTTTGTCAAAAGCAAATTTTCTTAGCCTTTCATTTACGATTGAGAATTGAATTGAACTTTATCCACAACAAAAACATTTGGGATTCATATTCATTTTTTAAGGAGATTATTTAGTCGGAAAAGTGAAAACTATGATAAATGATGGTATCATCTCTAGATAGATTTTGTCTGGTTAAGAAGTTTTTTGTGGGCTTATAGTCCTTTTTTCTTGGTTAAGAGCCCTAAACATTTGGGGTGCTATTACATATATATGTATGTATTTTTTTTTCTGAAACAAGATATTTTGCCTGTTTTGTGCATTAAAGATAATGCAGATTGATATTGTAAAAGTGAGTTGTGAATCCCTCTTTTGTCAATATGCTTTCTTCCTCCTCTACACCCCTGTTCTTTAGCTATAATCAGCTACAATCTTCGTACTCTCTTTAATGGCTAAAGGCTGTTCAATTTAATGTTTCAATATATTTAAGAAGTTGCATATAATTACACTCCTCTTCTATATTTTTTTGTGGCCATTATAATGTTGCGTTGCATATCTTATTACATTTTCATAATCTTGATTCTCTTTGCAGGCTAAAGCTGATGACATTGCAAAATTGATGAATGAAAATGAACAATTAAAATCTGTGATTGAGGATTTCAAGGTATATTTACTTTTTCAATACTAGTAGTAGCTGTGTCATGATTTGATTTAATACAACTCTTTTATTTTACTTCCTGAACGTTTGAAGTATTTAAACCAATATTTCTTGCACATATAGCATTGGAAGCTAACCATTATTCCTATATGCCATTTCTAAGACATGATCTTGCAATGACATTAAACAGCAAATGGATTGGCTAACTAAGTGACCAACATGGAATATAAACTAATATCATGAAAAAGTAGAAGTCAAAGGATGCTTATTTTGTCAATAATAGATGTTGTGGTTCAGTAGACACATTTTTTTTTAAAATATAGTTTTTCATCCTTGATTCAGCTTGTGTCAGTTGTAGTTGGATAAAAGATTTATTGAAGGTGAATTTTTTTACGTGTATTGCTTAGATGATATTGTCTGTGTTGTAATTTTCTGGATATTCAGTGTTGTGTACTATGTATGACATACCAGTTTTCCGTTGCACATCTTTCTATGAAAATCCTTTGGTGTTTTTGTAAGTTAATTAGCACATGTTTTCTCATTTTATTCTGTGTTGTTCACTGCTGCATCCATTTCCTTTGAAATGTTTATATTTCATTGCTGATAATTGTGTAACAGAGAAAATCCAATGAGGCAGAAGTTGAGTCTTTGCGGGAGGAATACCATCAGAGAGTTGCAACTCTTGAGAGAAAGGTATCACTTCAGTAAATCTTATTTGGTTTTGTGGTTACTTATCAGTAATATAACTCAGATGCTTGATTCAAAAGTTGTGTATAGTCTATACAATGAAGTTCTGGTTGTCTTTTTCGTCCTAGAAACTAACCTAGTATGGCACAAATGGCAAAAGTACTATTAAGGGTCACATGTTTTTCTTTGCATGCTCATTTTTTTCGTTTTAGAAGTTCTGAAGTTTCTTGTCATACGAGTGCATAGCTGCCATAGATGGCATTTAGGTTGCAGAGTCTCTTTCTTTTGATGTATGAAATTTCTCTTAATATGCTATGAAGAAACCATCTTTGACATGGACACCGGGAAATGACTAATATCGAAAATATAGGACAGATCACATTGCTTGTATATATAACAAACCTGACAAAAATCTCTTTTAAGAATTGAGATTTATATAATTCACATTGTAAAACAAATTTGTTAAGTTTTACAATTTTCATGTTATAATGGTCGTCACAATACTAAGAAACATCTCATAGTTGAAGTAACTACTTATGTGCTATGAAAACGAACCTCAAAAAAAAGGTTGAGTCTAGCAATATTTATAACATAAGTTGTTGTTTTTTCTTTTTTATAATAGCAGTGTTTAGGAAGTGTTTAGTCTCTTTAGTTGTGTTGGAGAGATGTCCAATATGTATTAGAGGTGTATGAAATGAAATATTGTTTTTTTATTGTGACCCGGTTGAGGGATGCTGGACACAAGTCGAAAGTGTGTTTGACTAGTGTTGTGTCCAAAAAATGCCAGTTATGCTAAGACACTATTCTATAGAAGAGCTGACGCTTCCTAGATCATTTACTTTATTGAGATGCTTTAGTTATGGTTTTATATGCTGTATCACTTTTTGTGGATGCCAATCAAATTCTTGCAACATTAGTGCATTGATAATCAAGAAGTTTCCATGGAAGCAACGAGCATCTATATCATTGGGGGATTGGTGTTAGAAATTTGTTTTCAATATCAAAGGATTAGGCATTCCTAGTTTGAGCTACAGTTGTTATGAGATTTTATGATTTTTCTGGAATTTAATTGCAGGTTTACGCTCTCACCAAGGAAAGGGATACACTTCGCCGTGAGCAGAGTAAAAAAAGTGATGCAGCTGCTCTCTTGAAAGAAAAGGATGAGATAATTACCCAAGTTATGGCAGAAGGTACTGCAGTCTGAAATTAAACCTAAATTTGTATCATCCAGGCTCTGGTGGCACAATATCATTTTTTTTTGTTATTATCTCTTTGGGGTTGATTGGTTCTTTTAGATGTATGTCATCTAAAGCCTTAAGGGACAAAATTCATAGTGCTAAATTATTCAGTCGGGTACTTCTTTGGATTTCTTTAACATGGATATTCATAAATGCTTTGTAAACACCTTTACTCTGGCATAGAGTGTTTTGCATGGTCGTAATTAATTAATGCAATTATTGTGTAGTTTACTTTGATGTGTTAAATGTAGGAATTGGAAAGTGAGATATTGTCGGGATTTCTTTTAACATTTTCATAGTAATAGAGTAATAAATGCTTTGTAAACACCTTTACTCAGACTCGTCATTTAATGTTTTGAATGACTGGATTTAATTAATGCAATTATTGTGGCGTCTACTTTGGTGTCTTCCAATATTGGAATTGGAAAGGGAGATCTTGTTAGCTTGACACTTCAGCTCGAGATCTAAGATTTTTCTTAATAAAGATCACATGCTAGATATCACTATGAACCTTGGCATCCCAGCGAGGCTGGCACCCCAACATTCCACAATCATATATCATCACATGGAAAGTAGAATATAAAGGAAAAAAACATATACAAAATTGTGAGGGACCAAACCAAACCAAACCCATGCTATTAAACAAACAACCCCTGTTCCACAAACAAAACCAAAATTAGGGATTTGATACCTATTGCAGAAAGAAATCTAAACTAATAATAGGAGGAAACCACTTAAAATTCATCAGCAAAGCAATTGCCTTCCCGACAAATGTGAGAGACCTAAGATTACAAAAGAAAATATTTTGATTAAATTTAGTTTCAAATTTATGCTTATAGATTTAACTATTTCCCTTAAATGGACATCCAAGTCTTACTCCAGCACCCTTGTATACCTTTATTGTTTGGCTTGGTGGAAAGCTTTGAACAATGTCTATAGGAGTCTAGGAGAGCTAGATGATAAAATTGAGGAAGGCTGAAGTTACATTATAAAATTGTGTGAAATGTTACTTTTCATTGTTTTGGTTGGAAATTAGTAATTTCATCTGAAGGGCTTTACGGCTGTAATTAAAAAGTTTCTCCATTGAAGCATGTTAATGGTTTAATTAGTTGAGATTATAGAGGCCCTTTTTTCATATTATACTATTTCTCATCTCAGGTGAAGAGCTTTCCAAAAAGCAGGCTGCTCAAGAATCCACAATTAGGAAACTGAGGGCTCAGGTATGCAGACATTTGCAGTATTTCCCACAATCTTCAATTCTATACATGCCTACATATTGTTATAAATCTTTTAATTACTTCTTTTATGAAAGCTAGATTAGAGATCTTGAGGAGGAGAAGAAAGGTTTGACTACTAAACTTCAGGTAATGGAATTATTCTGAAAGCATTATTAGAAGTTATTATATTCTGGTGGTATCTTTTTGATTGATTTCTCTTCATGCACCATAGAATCTAGGAATTAGAAATTTATTGGGTCGAGCTTTATATTTACTGTTTGGGTGCAGATTGTTTATCTTTTCACAAAAGATTTTCTTCAGTAGTTTGATTATAAAAGTCCCATCATGCTGTTTATAATTTGAATTCATATTATTTTTAAGGGTAATTTATCATTTATAGTTGTGTGCTACTGTGGAGTTGTGGGAATCCCCCATATCGTTGAAAGTGTCACTCTTTTTTGCAGTAGCATGGGTTGACAATCCTCATATTTACTAGTACTTTGAAATTGTTTTTTGTTTAATGCCATGCAAACCAGGTAGAGGAGAATAAAGTAGAAAGTATCAAGAGGGATAAGACAGCTACAGAGAAGTTGTTGCAAGAAACAATAGAAAAACATCAAAATGAAATTGCAGCTCAGAAAGAATATTATACAAATGCTTTGGCTGCTGCTAAGGAGGCTGAAGCATTAGCTGAGGCTCGTGTGAATGATGAAGCAAGAACTGAGCTAGAAAGTCGTCTGAGAGAAGCTGAGGAACGTGAATCTATGCTAGTCCAGGCACTTGAAGAATTGAGGCAAACATTAAGTAGAAAGGAACAACAGGTTTCTGTTGTATTTTCTGTCATTTCTTTTACTGAGTTAACTTTCTCAAGATCCCATTTTTCAGTTTTGGTGTTTTCTTTGTTCTTTTTCAGGCTGTCTTCAAAGAAGACATGCTTCGCAGGGACATTGAGGATCTTCAAAAACGTTATCAGGTCTGCTCTCACGCACTCTGCTTGTCTTTCAATTATTTAATTTTCTGAGAATATTACAAGTAAGTTTTAGCCACTTCATTTGTGCTTTTGGTAGCTTTTATTGTTTGGTTGGATTTCTCTAGGCAAGTGAAAGACGGTGTGAAGAACTGATTACGCAAGTTCCAGAATCGACGAGGCCACTTTTAAGGCAAATTGAAGCCATGCAGGTTAATACACACACGATTCAGAATTACTCTTCCTTCTGTTTTTTTTTTTTTTATGTTTTGTTCCATGTGATCTGTACTATACTAGAATTCACTTTTTAACAGGAAACAAATGCCAGAAGAGCTGAAGCTTGGGCTGCTGTTGAAAGAACTCTGAATTCTCGACTTCAGGTCTGTAGAATACTTTTTTAATTTAATTTTAGAAACTTTCCCACTGGATATTATTGTATTTCTCCATCTTTTCTTTTGGATCCCACAGGAAGCTGAGGCTAAAGCTGCAACTGCAGAGGAAAGAGAGCGATCTGTGAATGAACGATTATCTCAGACCTTGTCTCGAATTAATGTCCTTGAGGCTCAGGTTCTATAATTTCTCCAGTGAAATCACATGTTTAATGTCAATTTCGTGTATATGTGACTTCTTGCTTTAACAATGAATTACAGATTTCCTGTCTGAGAGCAGAACAGACTCAGTTAAGTAGGACCCTTGAAAAGGAGAGACAAAGAGCAGCTGAAAGTAGGCAGGAATATCTTGCAGCAAAGGAGGAAGCTGACACTCAAGAAGGTCGTGTGAGACAGCTTGAGGAAGAGATCAGAGACATTAGACATAAATACAAGCAAGAGTTACAGGAGGCATTGATACATAGGGAGCATCTTCAACAGGTAGAGCGTTTTAATTATGGATTTCAAACATAGCATTGTGAAACATGTTAATGAAGGCTTTGGTTTCACCTCCGATTAAATTTTTTTTTATTTCTCATCTTTCGGGTAATGGAATTACCAGCCGAAGGAGAGATTTGGTTTCAAGCTGCATGATCTTTTCTGTAAAAAATTTACAAAAGAAAGTCAACTTGCTTTTGTCGTGGACGTTTGAACATTATATGGATTATTGGAATTAAATATATTAGCAAGCTGATGTAGAATATTTGGGCAAATTATGGAGCACAAACAATGCATAAAAATGAAAACAAAAAGGAAATAACTAGGTATAGTATTATTGCTTGCAAGGGTATTGAATTACCTTTGTGATATTCTTTCAAGATCCTGAGTTAAGTTCTTCATTTTTGCCAGGAGATAGAAAAAGAAAAGGCTGCTCGATCAGAGCTGGAGAGAACTGCACGTGTTCATTCTGCTCCATTATCAAATCAAACTCCCACTACAAAGCTAACTTCTGCTTTTGAGAATGGTTTGATGCTCTGCTTCTCTTTCCATCACTAAAGCTGTCTGTGATATATGCTTTAATATTCTTTATGATGTAGGGAACCTGTCTCGGAAAATCTCTAGTGCAAGCTCCCTAGGAAGCTTGGAAGAAAGCCATTTTCTGCAAGCATCGTTGGACTCATCTGATAGTATTTCTGAGAGGAGAAACCCAGGAGAACTAAGCATGAGTCCTTACTATGTGAAAAGCATGACAACCAGTTCTTTCGAAGCTGCACTTCGTCAGAAGGAGGGTGAACTTGCTTCATACATGTCACGCCTGGTATGATTTTTCTTGCCTTCATTCCATGTAAACATTTGCCACCATACCTTCTGGTTCATAGCTCGACATTTTCTTGTCACTGAGAACTTATCATGATGTTTAAGTAATAGAATTTATAGTTTATCACTAATATAATTTATATTAAGCTGTTGGATCATGGGACAGTGATCTGGATGACCCTTTTATTTGCGATACAATGATGATTTCTTTTAATAATAAATTCCAGGCATCACTGGAATCTATTCGGGATTCTCTTGCCGACGAGCTGGTCAAAATGACAGAACAGGTGAATTTTGCTTCCTGTTTACCACTTAGCGGTCTCGTTCCTTGTCATTAACCATGACATGCATATCATATCCACCCTGCAGTGTGAGAAGTTGCGTGGAGAGGCTGCTGTATTACCCGGCTTACGATCAGAGCTAGAAGCACTAAGGAGGAGGCACTCCGCTGCTTTGGAATTGATGGGCGAACGTGATGAAGAGGTGATTTCACTTTGCCAACCTATGCTTTCTTTGTAGGACTAATATCGCAGACATAATTTGGGTTTTGGATTCCTGACCTAGTGACCTGCCTATTCTGTACAAGGAAATCACTGCAATTCTATGAACTAATTCATAAGTTTGTTTGCTAATTATTTTTCTGGTGTTGAAATACTCTAGGGTCCAGACAAGAGTATGGAACTACTGAATCGTGATCTTTTCAGAAATCTGAGAAATCAAATGAAATAAAAACGCTAGACAAGCTAGGCCATAAATACAATAATGGGCGAAAGAGAAAAGAAAATAATTTGTCGGCTTGTAGTTATAATAAAGCATAGGACTTTGATATGCCAAGACTGTCATGTTTCCTTTTATTTATTTATTTTTATAATGGAAAAGTTAAGTACTTTTTAGTTTTTACTAAAAAATATTGAATTTGTTTATAGCTGGAGGAACTTCGTGCGGATATTGTAGACTTGAAGGAAATGTACAGAGAACAAGTAAACTTGCTTGTTAATAAGGTATTTTAAGCTGGATCTTTTACTTCTGAGATGCCATAGTTTTTTTTTTCTCGCTCTCCACAAAATGCTTAACCTTGTGTTTTATCCATATATTTGGATTTTTAACCTTAATGTGTCTTTTTTCAGATCCAGACTATGAATCCATCAATGGATAGCGACTAGTTTGGTTGAAGAAAAGGGGTTGGGGAACCGAAAAGGGTAGTATTCAGTAAGCATTTGAGATGGTCTTGACATGACCATGTCTCTGGGCTGCCTGTGATGTACATTGGCAATGATAATATATTGGAATAGTGCCTTGGGACTCTGGAGAATGATTCGTTCAGGTCTTCCATCGGAAGTATATATTTTGTTTGCCTGGCCAACAGACACTGATAGTCAGTCACCCTTGTTAAGGGAATGTTGTATAGGCTGTTTTTTTATACCGTATTCATACTTGGAGAGATCCATACAATATTGTTGCTGAGTTTGTTGACAATATAGGGTTTTTTTTTTCTCCCCAAGTGTGTAAACGTTCCAAATAAACAAAGGGAAGCGCTAGCTAAAACCAGTTTTTTGTCGAGTGCTGTATTTTTTTTATTGCTGAATGAATTTTTCATGGGTTTAATTAGAAGTTCTCGGTTCATTATCTTTAATTGAGAATTATATAAAACTTTCCTCATATTAAAGTATTAAAAAATGCGTTATTTGTACTTTTTATTACTAATAATTAAAAAAGCACTTTACTAAGATGAAATATTCTTTAGAAGGTTCAAATATTTGGTTATGAACAACTACAAATAAAAAACTTCGGAACTTGTGCTCTTTTAAATAAAAATAACAAGTTAAAAGTAATAAATCACCAAAATAATGTTAAGTTTTAGTCGTGTTAATTAAAAACTAAATTATTGATGAATTCTCTTTTCCCATTTAAATCTACTACATACATTACTCTTTACTTTATGTTTTAAGTTTTGGCACAAACTTCGGGGTCCGTTGTAAGTAATATTTAAATAAATTTTATTTGTCATCATATCATGTTTACAATTTGTGTGACAATTAAATTAAATGACTTTTAAAAATAAAAGCAATTCAAAAAAATTGTGAAATTAACTCGTTATAAATTACCTTTGTTTTTGCCAAATATATTATGTTAATTTTATGGAAGAGTATATAGTTGATGTGTAAAAGTTCATATATAATTAATCAGTAAAACATGTTTTTTTATACAACCTTTAAGTAATTATAAAGTTGAAATAAACTTATTATACACAACAATTTGGATAATAATATAAATTATTTTGCACTAATAACGTATGCATTATTTCTTTTTTTATAGAGAATTAAAAAGATTAAATTAAAAAATTCACCACATATATGACAATAAATTCATCAAATACTTTTAGGAAACTACAAAAATCCATAAATTTGCCATATACGATAATTTATAACTGGATAACAATTTAAAAAACTATACACTAACAGTGCATACATATATTTTTCACACTAACTTTAATTTTTATAAAAAAAGTCATTAATTAGGTGTTCTTTTAAAGTATATTACACAGAGATTTGAGATATTTTCACGAAGTATATTGGTTTTAGCAAATGATCAGTTCATGATAGTATAACAATCGACTTAGAACAACTTAGAGTTTAATCTTTTGATATGAAAAAAAAAAACGAAAAACCCATGACTCTATTTAAGGGTCTTTTTTGACAGAAGGATGTGAATTTTATATTTTGTTGTTTGGGGTTTATAATTTTTGAATTGCTACTTTATTGGTTTTGAATGTGTGTTTGTCAACACAAATTATGCCTACCAATCTAAATAAAGTTATTAGTGCAAATACTTTTTATTTTCTTTCTCATTAATAACTACAAATTTTATATTTATATAATGATACAATAAGTTGTATATTTACAGAACACGAAATTAATATGCAATTCTCATTCAAAAAATTTCAATGAGTAATCTATTGATATTATAAGGAATAAAAACTATTTAAAAAATCTATTTTTTATCACTCTATTCTATATCTGGATGACTTGAATTCAATTGGAGTTTGGACTCTTTCAAATGAAAAACAAAACATGTCGTAAAACATTCTGTAAAAAAATGAAACAACATCAAAAGTACATCTTTAGTATTGAACCCCAAACCATATTTATTAACGTGAAAATAATTTAATTATATTTGCACCTAACATCCATATAATCCCATTCCTTTTCTAAATAATTACAACATCATTACAAGAACCTTAATTCTGGACCAAATTCAACCAATGTATTCTTATTCATTTTTTTGTTGTTTTTTTACTGAACTTTATCCATATCATGGTTAACCTTGATCCAAACACTAGATTAACATAAAAATTAAGTGTAAAATTAAAATTATCTTATTTATAATGAGACAGAGAATTACTACTCATAAGGAATTTTGTACTGCATGGTACATCTAACTTTAAATCTCTTCTAAGTATAAGAGTTAATTACAATAACACTTCCACATATTTCGACCCCTTTGTTTAAAACATCTCTGCTGTAACTTAATTAATTGGTTTTAGTTATTAAAAATGATTTTCATTATTTTTTATATTTAGTTTTATACATGTATTCCTGAACTGCTGAAACTTTTACAAATATTACAAAAATATTCCTCAGTTTTTTAAAATATTACATGTGTATCCCCTTTCTTTTAGTACATCACATGCGCACACTTCCTATAATTTACAGAACTAATACACAATACTACGTCTCATATCCTTCGTTAGAACGTCAAATATGGACCACGAATGTTAATTACAAATTTCAAAAAATACATAAAAAATTCTAAAAATTAACACAACATAGAATAATGTTAAAAAAATATCACTCGAAGATACCTACTGCAAATGAAGAAAACAAGTTGCCCAAAAATAATAGAACACATGGGTTCAATGCTAGCCAATAGATAGTCTTCTCAAATCACTACAATATATCTAGAACAAATTAACGACTACGTTTTTTGTGAAAAAATTGTCCTCAAAACAAAGAAATTGAGATTGCTCTTCTTCCACGAGAAAAAACCCAGGTGATCTATAAAAGGGGCCAGAAGAATGTATAGGCGTAATTTCATCCCCAGATTTTGGCAAAAAAATTAGTTGAAAATATATGATATTTATAAGTTAAAAGATAAAACCAAGCGTTGAGAGAAAATTATTTATATTAAATTAGAAATAATAAAAGAAAATGTAATGAGAACAATTAAATTTTGTTAATGTGGCTTGAAATTAAGATACATTGGCATGAATTCAGTTAAAAGAATGATGGGTCTGCAAAATCCGCTGAAGTTACACATTCACACAATGGCTTTGAAGTTGAACCTTGTTAAGAGCTGATCCTTTGACCCAAAAAGAGAAGAAACCCATGCTTGGTTTCATTGAATACCATCAGTCAACTTGAACAAAACCTTTGATCATTATTGTCACCACAACTTGATAATGCATTTTACTTTTGCAGCATATTTTCTTAAGAGAATACAGTGATAGCTGTTTTGAGTTGTTTATTGGACTTGACTTTTTGCGTATATTAAGATGTCAGTGCATGTACTTACTTTGGTGTCAACCATTTCGGCTATTAGCTCCAAAATCTGGTTTGCTTTCATCTCATTCTCTACGACTTTCAAAGTCTACTTCCATACAGTTGTACACATCCAAGAATCAAACTTCTTTCTAAATTTTTTATTATATTTGTATCAATTGGATGAGATACACCAATTTTCTACAATATACCCTCTGTCCTTCCAAATTCCAATGTTCCTTTAAAGGCTGTTGTTTCATTTATTTATTTATTTATTTGCAAGTCCAGCAGCATTTGCAAAAGCTAGCTGCTTCTCCGATTGGTTTACTTCTAGGCTTCCTTCATTGTTGGCTTATTTGTCATAACTTTTGAAGAAAAAAAAAGGTCAGATGCAGGCTAGTGAGGATCAGAAGATTCAACAGAATGAAACCGTTGGTTCAATTGCTCCAAGGTATGAAGCTGACACAATTCAGCCAGTAGGGAGTCCATGGAGCACTGGACTATTTGACTGTCATGAGAATCAGACAAATGGTAATATCTACTCTAGTTTAATTCTTTTTAAACAAGCTATATATAGCTAGATTACACGTTTAAACTTGTTCTAGGAAGATAACCTTAATGAAGTTCATTACCATGTGATGAGTCTTTAATTTTTTGGTAAGAAAAAATTTGGTGGGGAGGTTGCTCTTCATTCCAAAGCTAGAAAATAACCGCAATGAATGCTAACAATTAATACTTACATATCATGTTGTTTGATGAGTTTAATCTATAAGCTAATCTTCAGTGGTTAGGCCTAGATGAGAGTATTACTCATCGGTTACTTTTCCACAAGCAACTTCTTTTCAAAAATAGAGCTGAGTTGATGCTTAGTTGAGCAAATTCTGCACATTATGTTATGAGTTTGTGCTAGGACCCACAAAGGAAACCTAGGAAATAGAAATAAGTTAATTACCCTTTTATTTGTCCTTATCTAGAAATATAGAAATAATTAGCTATCTTTTTCATTTGTCTTTATTTGCTTTATGCAATCTGCAGTATGATTGATCTAACCATGTATACCTTTTATTTTGGTTGGCAGCTGTTATGACATCATTTTTCCCATGTGTAACATTTGGGCAGATAGCAGAAATATTGGATGGTGGAGAACTTAGTAAGGACCCTAATCCTTAGCTCAACATGCATTCGTTTCTCATAACAATTTTTTTTCATTGGATATAACTCAATGCGATTTAGGTTGGATTTAAATGTGAGTTGAAGTAGTATATTATTTAGAAATAGACAAGTTAAGCAATATATAGCTTATGTTTGTTGGTACCATAGGTAAAGATTTTCCACTATTTATTTTGTGGGATTGTCCAGCAATTCACACATTAAAATGATTTCAGGTTGTCATCTGGGGAGCTTCATTTACCTATTAATGATGCCTGCTTTGTGCTCTCAATGGATAATGGGGTCAAAGTACAGAACAAAGTTGAGAAAGAGGTACAATTTGGTGGAAGCTCCATATACGGATATAGTATCTCACATTTTTTGTCCATGCTGTTCCCTTTGTCAAGAGTTCAGAGAGCTAAAAATTAGAGGACTTGACCCTGCTCTTGGTAATTGAGCTCCTTCCTTCTGTTCTACCCATTTTCATTTTGAATTATTATTCATTATCTGACATAATTTCCATTTTACATGCAGGATGGAATGGCATTCTTGCACAAAAGCATGCAAAACAGCAAAGTGATCAAACATTGAAGAATCCTCCTTCAAACCAATTCATGTCCAAGTGAACACTTTTCTGTCATGGTGGAGCTGTTAAAATTAAATTCAATTGTATTTCTCTTTACTCGTTTGGTGTTTGTTTACTTTTAATGTCTGGTGCTTCTATCTGAATTATAAAAAAATAAAGCCTAAAGTTGGCAAGTTTGGTATGATAAGTATATCATTGTATAAATTGTTACATCCATTTTTACATCAACACGTCTTAAATCTTAAACTTTAAATGTCGACCATTGTATTAAAGAAGTTAATATATTTTAGTTGTTGAATCAATCTTTCCAGTTAAATCGTTCCAGAACTTTAGGACCAAGTTGTTCAAATTGTCTTATTTTATTCAAGTTTTATTTTGATCGTATTTAGTGTTAATGTACATCACACTTTATTGTTATGTTCTCTAGGTGAGTCTAATGCCAATTTTTTTTTTCTAATTTGGAAATGAAAGGGAAAAAGAATACAGGTTTAGTGAACAGACATAAATGTTCTATATACAAGTTTAATATATTGTGTGATTTCCTTTTTTTATTATATTTTATTTTTGAAAGATATGCCTTCCTCTCCTAACATATATGGCTATTTTTTTCCTAACATACATATTTAAAGTAACATAATGTTCGACCATTGAACATTGATTTAGAAGATATTCTGTTTCCACCCATTACCCATACACTAGTTCACTTTCGTTCTTCTTAATTATTAAAACTTCTATTGAAGATGCAACTGCCAAATATTTTATTCATGAATGCAACTTGTACAAAGCACAGTTTATTTTAATATAGTACTACAGCACACAGGACATGATCATTAAAAAAAGTTACAATATTCAAATTATGTACGTCTCATTTTGGTAGTAAAAACATAACTAATTAATTTGAAGTGAAAAACTATTGGGGTTCATTATATTGGCTCTTGTTGTTGATCATGAACCCTGTTCCCTCTCTCTTCCTTCTTTGAAGCTGCTTCAGCACTACGGCCATAAGCCCAACTGCAAACCAAATAGTAAAGAATATTAACAGCACTCATTATGGCAAGAAGCCAATAATACTTGTCATAGTGACCCTTGTTAATGTTATCTGAAACCCAACTCTGTTTTCCACCTTTGGAAGTAATGTTATCCACAATGCTCACTATAAGAGAAGCCACCAAGTTTCCCACAGCAGATCCTAGGCTGAATAGAGATGCAGCAATGCTTGACATGCTGCTTGGAAACTCTGAGTAATAGAACTCTGATTGCCCTATGGCATTAAAGGCTTCTGCTATACCACACAAAATATTATGTGGGATAAGCCACATTGCAGACATCTCCAACACTGCCTCAGGATTATGAACTTACCCCTTCCCTATTGCTTTCCTCCTCCTTATACTCTCAACAATTGCTGAAGTCACAAAGTCCAAAAGGGAGAAAAACAGTCCAATTCCTGTTCTCCTTTTTGGCACTAATGGTAACTGGTTTTCCTCTCACTTTTGAAGCTAGAGGAAGGATGACTCGATCCTAGACACCCGCAGTTATGCATACTGCAAACATCATGAATACGCCGAAAGAGCCTGCTGGAATTTGGAAGTTTGAAGTGACATGTCTGTTCATGGTTTTAGCTTGGAGCAACCAAAGTGATGTTTGGCTTGTGCTAACAGCCACCATGATACCAGTAGACCAAATAGGGATAACCTTAATGATTGCCTTCAGTTCTTCCACTTGCTCTATTGTGCAAAGACTCCACTTATTTGAAGTTGACCCATCAGAGGCTATATCCTGTTCTCTGTCTCTCATGATGCAAGCTCTGTTTAGAAACCTATAATGGTAAGTATCACCTAAAGTCAATTATTATTTTGACATGTTTAGATAAATTTCTCGTGAGTACTTTTATGGGAAGAAAATAAAATAAATTAAACTTCTTGTTTTAACGTGCAAGTTTCATCTTTTAAACTTAAACAAGAAAAACAATTTATTTTGCAATCTTATTTTTTTCTTTAGCAAGTGCATACTGACAACAAGTTTATCAGTTCATCAAACTCAAGATCATCAGGGAAATAATTGTTTTACTCTCAACCTTAGTTTATCAGATGGAGCAATAAGGGTAGAGTCGTTGTTATGGTGATACACGCCATTGGCAGTGGAGTCCTTAGGTGGAAACGAAAGCTTTCTGTTCTTGTAGGCAACGAAAAGCACTTGGGCAAAGCCAGAGATCAAGCTGCTGTGTGGTTTGTGCTTCACAATAACCTGTTTCACAATTGTATGACAAATCCTATCTCACCAACTAAATTGTCCTTTATCCGACTTTAATGCGTTACTATTAAAAACAGAACAACACAGCTGCATTATTTCAAAGATCTCAGTTAAAAAAACAGAACAACATGCACAAGTTCATGATACCAAATAGAGAATATTTTATTATATTTATATATTTAGTTTTTCTTAAAATTATAAATAAATTATATAAATTTTTGTAAATTAATATTATGATGAAAATATTTCTCTATAAAATTAAATATATTTTTAGTTTTTAAAAAAAAAAATTTATAATTAACTTATATCAAAAGTACTTAATAAAACCTATAGATTCTTTAATCATTAAAAAGACATTTTTGTATTCTTAATAAATAACACTAATATTTTTATAGTTTTTAAATACATAAATATTTTCTTCATATATTTAATAAATGAAACATGTTTCTCTTACATTTTTAATAGATTGATATTTTCCTTTCTTATTTTATTTTTAAAAGAATTGAATTTTTTTATGATTAAATATTTAATTTATGCATTCTAAAATTTAAAATTTTTAATTTTTATATTTTTATGTAAGTTTCCGCCAATATGATTTTTTAAAACAAAATGAGCAAAATAAATGTCATTTCATTAAACATAGAAAAAATAAATATTATTTATTGAAATATAAAAAAATAAACATTATATATTAAAAATATAAAAAATAAATGTATATTTAAAAATTACAACAAATTATTTTATTAAAAGTATAAATACCATCTATGTATATGTTGAAAATTTTTGTAATTAACATCCCGACGTCAGATATAACCTCGTTTAAATAAATTTTAATTTATTAAAAAACACTAGTTCGAGTGTATTAATATTTATCAATTAGTCCCAAATTTATCCAACGTCTTAATTCAATCCACTTTTGACTCAATTCAAGACAACAAAAAATTTGTTGATTTCGGCACTTAAATTACGTTAAAAAATTCAACTCAGTCATTATTAGATAAAATATAACTCATATTACTTTTAGTTTATTGTATTCTTAATATATTTTGAAAAAATATATAAACATATTTACTAAATAAGCTAACATTATTACATTCGTATAACTTTTAAAAGGTTTTCATAAACCATTCTAACAATCTTTAATATCATATTAAATTTAGACGATAACATTTCTTTTAATCAGTATCATGCTGTAATTTCATGTGTATTTGCATAAAAATTAAAATATATACTTATATGCAACATATTATTAAAAAGTACATTTTTCATTATATTTTAAATATATTGGTCACGATTTTAATAGTAAATGTTGTCAAGTTGTATATGCTTCCTCACTGACTCTCACGATTAGTAGAATCAAGATCCGAAACTGTAAATATTAGTTTAGAATTGTTTTTCTTAATTTTTTAAGCAGAATCTACGTGTTAATTAGCACTTGCTGATAAAAAATCAGGAGTTCATAATAGAAAAATGATGAGTAACTTAGAAAGACTAAAAAAGAAAGGAAGAGATAGGAAGCAGGAAACTGAGAATTGAACCTAAACCAATGGCAAGGAAGCAACCCAAATAAGCATCAGCAATGAAAGCAGCAAGCACAGAACCAACATTGGTAGCAGCAAACCTTAGCCACTGCTTCATTTGCTGCAACATTATTCATTTTCAACAACCAAATCAAACACATTATCATAACCACTAAACATATTTCGTATAACCTTTTTTCTTACCTATTATAATGGAAGACATGGTAATGAAGCCACCCTTTGGCCTTTGTACATGTGGATTCATGTGTAGGTGAGTCATCTCCACATGACGTGAAGCACCCTCCATTCCCTCCTCCATGTCTGGTACAGAGAAAACCAAGCAAGAAGGAATAGCAGAGAAAAGAACTACAAACTAAATCTTCATATATACTCTTCAAAAGAAAATTCACTGATTCATGCATAACATTCTATATTGATTATTATGTATATATATATATAAGAGAATGAGTGTATTTTCTTGATTCTAGTTGTAAGAAGATCACGAACTCATATTTGAATGTGGTGATTATTATTTTGTATTAATTTTAATGACTTATTTATTATATTAAGGAAGGGAGGCAGTGTTTAAAATAATTAAAGACACCACTATATTAACTGGAGATGCTTTCTTCCTGGTATTACAAAGTATACATGCCAGTGTGCCGATTAAGTATATATGATTACCCAATAATTTGATAGAACCATGATTCATTGGGTTTCTTCTCCTTTTTCTTTCTTAATTATTGATTGAAAAAGATATCCAAGGTCGTACAGGTTAAGTGTTGGATCATATGCCAATTTATTATATATATTTTATTTATAAATTTTTTATGATGTGTGCTGTATATGTTAGGAACATATCTGATTACTTAATATAAATTTTCTTTCTCATCTGTCTTTTTTACTGGTAAAACTTAAACCTTAAACTTGTCTCAAAGAATTTTAATATAGTTTTACTCAATTCAACATAATGTTCCTAGCTATTAATGGTTTTCTAATTTATCTATTTATTTATTTTGTATAAAATACATATATTTTACATTTTAAAATATACATTCAATACTTGTTTTATTTTTGTTGAATAAAATTATCAATATAAGTAGATGTTGTAAGAAAACAAAATTTATATTTTTTATACAGAAAGAACCTTGGATAAAGTTATTAAAATGAAAAATAATAATTACATGGAGTAATAGATCGCAATTAAAAAAGAATACATAAAAGATTCATGACTATTATCCTAAACCCTAATATATATATATTATTAGCAGTAGTAGTATATAATTAGAAGGTAACAATAATCACGAAAAGGATAAATGTAAGGATAAAAACAACTACAATTATTACAGTGTCAAACTAAATACCATTTTTAATAATTTATAATTATAATATAATAACTTGTATTAACAGTTTTCATATCTTTAAAACTTTCCATATAACATTCCTTTATATTCTTGTTTGTTTACTTAATGAATTATTTCTAATATCTATCTTTTTAAAAGTTAGAGATAGTATTATCTGTAATTTTTATACTCTTATGACCTAATTCTCAAGTAACAAATAAGAAAGTTAAAATAATAAGAAGAGAAATGAAAAGAAACAGAATCCATGACATTTAATTAATGAAACTCAGCTAGAAGTTATTGTATATTTTTATTTCATTAATGAAGATCAAATCTTATAATTTTACCTATCAAATGAATGCATGTGTTGAAAGCATCGCGTATTACAATTTTACTATGCAGCAAATTGGTATCTGCAAACACAAATGTTAATATTATACATAAACATATATGTGTATAAGCGTCTAATTCGACTGACTAGTAGTGAAAACATGGAAAAGACACTTAATCCTTTGAGCCATTTTCTTTACTGTTGTTGAAGTCTTTGTCAACCTCACCCGCATTCCTAAGTTCAGTTGAAGTTTCCTCCTCTCTTGAGTCATTTTCTTCACCTACCTTGCGTACTTCATCAACAGTAGGTCCATAAGCCCAACTGCATAATAGGTAATACACTATATTAAGAGCACTCAGTCCAGAAATAACCCAGTAGTACTTGTCATAACGACCCTTGTTAATATTATCTGAAATCCAACCCTGTTTTCCCCCACTTGAAGTAACGTTTTGTATCACGCTGAATACAAAACTAGATACCAAGTTTCCTGCAGCCATTCCCAGTCCAGAAAGAGAAACAGCAACGCTGGACATAGTCTTAGGAAACTCCGTGTAGTAAAACTCATTTTGGCCTATTGCATTGAATGCTTCAGCAATTCCACCCAAGATAAGTTGTGGGAAAATCCATATTGCAGACATATGCAGCACTGCATGGGCATTATTAAGATATCCCTCCTCGATTGCTCTCTTTCGCCTTGTAGTCTCAACAAATGCTGAAACTACCAGATGGAGAAAAGAGAAAAGCAAACCAAGTCCCATTCTTCTCTTTGCATTTATCCTAACTGGCTTCCCTCTTATCTTTGATGCTAGAGGAAGAATCACTCGGTCATACAACGCTATCCATACAAATATTGAAAGCACCAAGATTACACTAAAAGAGCCAGGTGGCACTTGAAAGTTTGAGGTGATATGTCTGTTCAGGGACTTAGCTTGCAGTAATCCAAATGAGCCTCCAATGTTAACTGACATCATGATCCCTGTAGACCACAAGGGAATCACTTTAATAATGGCTTTCAGTTCCTCCACTTGATCTACTGTGCAGAGTCTCCATGGATTTGACGCTGAACCATCAGAAGCTATATCTTGTTCCCGGTCTTTGATAACACAAGCTCTGTTCAGAAACCTAGATAATAAAACATAAGCTGAGGTTTAGTTTTTCATCCAATGGAAATGCAAAAGATAAAGAATAAAAGTGTAAAGATTTTATATACTACATTCCATCGTAGATTGACAAGTTTATAATAACTACTTTAAAATAATCTCATAGATTCTTTCTGATTGTTTGACCGGAAAGAGTTTTTTACGCTTAAGCTTATTAAACTCAGACAAAGGGAAGGTAATTTGATTTTACCTTAGTTTATCAGTTGGAACAACAAGATCTGAGTCCTTCTTGTGATGGTAAAGTTCAGGGGAGTTCTTAGGTGGTAATGGAAGTTTTCTGTTCTTGTAGGCAACAGCAATCACTTGTGCAAATCCAGTGACCAAGCTGGATTGTACTTTATTCTTTACATAAAGTGGAGAGGCAAGGAAGAAGAAGATGGTAGATAAAAGCATAAGTGCTGCTGGAACTCCATAACCCACTTTCCATCCAACGTTGTCTTGGATGTAAACTATTGCAGTGAGTGCAATGATGACAGAAATAGCAGCAGAAGCATAATACCAGCTGAAGAATGTTTCCAAAACCCTGCGGTTGTTGGGGTTATCTTTTCTGTTGACCTGGTCTGCACCGAATGCTAAGGAGCATGCAAGACCACCATTTCCAATAGACGTGAGTGCAAGGGCCGAGATTAAGATTGCCATTTGCCCTCCTGTTGCCGATTTACAGCCTTCAGCTTCATGGCTGCAAGGGGGAGGCCGTGCCTGTGGGATCATAGCTGTTAACCACAGCAGTGTCATTCCCTGTGGACAAAGAAACAAAACGTTCAGGACTTTTCTGATTACAGCACTTCTTAAAAAACATCAAATCTACTAATCCCGTTGGAAGACTAGCTACATCGTTGGTCATCCTAATTACCAAAGACTGTTCACAATAATGGCAAATTCCCAAATGATAGTTTAAAAATTGATATGCAAAAGAATCATAAAAAAGTTTACATAAGAATATTCTCTTCCGTTATACTTGTACCTATCGAGCATTCACAAAAGCATGAAACTTTGACGGCACTTTTCACTCGTTTTATTCTCTCTTTCTCATATAAGTGAATTGGTTGTCGTCATCCAATTGTGAACAACAGAAAAGGATTATGTTCGAAGAGATTGATCAGAATCAGCGGATTTAGCAATCTAATTGGCCGTATGCAATCACATAGTATTCATTAACAACTAATTTTATTCCCATCTTAAAAGTGACCAGCTTTATCTTCTCGTTCAGAAAATGCCCAACACCCCACTCCAGAAAAACATATGTTGCGAATATTTCTTTACGAAAATGGTAACATACTATCATTAATAAACAAAAGTACTCCGCCATCCAGATCTAGAACCGCTTTCTAATTAATTAGAGAATTCTTTTCTCGGGAATCTGCTACTCTGACTGGTGCTCAGTACTCTCATATTGAACAATTAAAGGGCAAGAAAAGAAGCAAGCTCAAAAACTGAGTTATTCAAGTAAAAACACGGAAAGAAATAGAAAAACAATACCAGAAAACTGATGGCGGAACCAAACCCAACAGCGAGAAATCGACCCAGATAAGAATCACCAATGAAAGCACCCACCACAGGGGTGAAATTGCTGGTAGCAGAGGACAAGAGAAGTATCTGGGTTGCTTTGGCGAGGTGAAGCTTGTAGCTCCCCATCAAGTACTGTATCATGTTAGGCAAAAGGCCCAAACTTGCCACCCTCGCAAGTGCCTCATTTGCTGCAATATCAACCAGAAAACCATTGAGTGAAAGGGAACAAAATCCAAGTATAGTAAACGAGCAAGCAAGTACATTTTATTGCTCCCACCAATGATGAAAGGCATGGTGACAAGACCACCCTTGCGCCTCTCTGGTTGTGGAATGTGTTGGGCAGACACTCCACCTTCAAGGGAACCAAGCTCCACTTCCTTGTCCATTCTCGTTAATTGGTACAAGGCTCGACCAAGCCACCAACAACTTAACTATTAATGTCCATGCATAGATATATATATATAGAACGATGTCAGTGCTTGCGAACGCTCGATCAGTCAATGATCAATTTGCGTGTTCATACGGCCACTGTCTCCATGCATATCTGGAATCAACCGTCTCCATGTCTCTTTATTCTTAACAGCCTACAATATATATCGCCAAATAATATGTTGCAATTATAGAACCACTCAATACGTTCATGATTTGCTGTGACTCACCAGTCAAAGGTTGCTTGGACTATTGTAATCTCATTTCCTAATTACGACAACAATAAAATAAAAAACTAATTCAGGTTGCGTGCCCCAGTTGCATCATGTTCACACTCATAATAGCAAAACTCTTGTGTATTTTTTTTAAATATAACAATCATCACTAATGATATGTTCACACTGATGTAATAGAGATGAAGCAGCAAAAAATGTAAGTTAAGATTATGAAAAATCAAATAAATTTATCGTTAAATTTATTTTCCGTAGTAGGTAATAATAGATTATGTACGTAAATTAAAATAAAATATTTAAAAGATAATTGATTCTTTTGAAATCATAATTATTATGTTCGTAAATATGGTATTACAAATTCAGTTTTCATAACTAATTACGTTATAATAAAATAAATAATCAAAGGATAAATAAAATAAAATAAAATAATTTAATTTAATTTAATATTTTATTATCATACGTTTTTATATTACAAAAATAAATAATTAAAATAAATAAAATAATTTAAATTTTGATATTTTATATTTTTAACTAATTAAATTTTATTATGAATATTTAATTATTATAAAAGCCAAATAAAATTAATATGTATAGTACATTACAACTGGATTATGGTGTAAAACTTCTTTAGCCTAAGTATTTATTTGGCACATGGAGGGAAATAGGAGGAAAGGATGGTAGGTGAACATAAAAAAAGAAGTAAAAATAGAGTGAAAATAAAAATTGTTTAGTTAGATAGAAATTGTAAAATAAAAATATAGTCTAATAAATATAGATAGAAATGTGTTATGTGCAGGAGATTGTGCAAGTTAAGTGTTCCTTAATCTTAATTTACATCCTATTATACTATTTCTACTTTATTAGATAAGAGATTAATCTCCTTTATATATATTAGAATGATTGCTCTCTATGCATCTTTCAACTTGCAAATTTCATAATCTGGTTATCAATAGTTATTAGATATTACTAAAACTCACTAACAATTAACTTACTAAAACTATAATTATAATTGCTCTACCTGACTTACCAATCCACCTAAAATAATAATAATAATAAAAAAATTATAAAATTCTCTTTTTAAGAAAATAAAATAGACCGAGTGAAGTCAATATTTGTTAAATTGAAAGTAGAGTTTTAAAATAATCAATATTAAAAATGTTTATAAACTATATTTTATTAAATTCATTACAGAAAATAAGTTTCTATCCATTTTTAGACTGTCCACATTATTATCACATTAAATGAAGATTAAGAGAATAAATATAATACTTGATAAAAAAAATACTAAAAATAATGACATAAAAGTTCAGAAAGTAAAATTGATTAAAAAAGTTATTAAGAAACCAAAATTAATCAGCAAAATATAGAAATAAAAACAAATTTACTATTAAAATTTACTATTAAAACATACATATAATACAACCATGAAGTTATGTGACATTGTAACTGCCAACATAATTATGAAGTAATTATTTAACCTAAAAACTACAAAATTAAAAGAAAATATAAAAATAAGTTTAGAAGATTTTGTTTTGATATTAAAAAATAAAGAAGAAAAGGAAAAATAATTAAAAATAAAGTTGTTTAATTCAAGAAATAAAGAATAAATAATGAATGAAAAATTTATAATAGATGTTATTGAGATAATTAATAAATAAATTGTTAATATATGTTTAAAAATTTATTTGTAAAAGTATTTTGATATAAAATATTTTAAAAATATAAATTAGAATTAAAATAAGTTTTGAATTGAAATAAGAAATTATTATGAAAAGGTTATTTGGGAAAGCAATACATTAAAATAAATTATTGAGTGAATTGATGTATTTGATCGAAAATAGTTACTGAAAAAGAAAAGACAATGACAGGAAGAGTTTGGGTTGCATTCACACATTCATTTCAAACACGCTTCCTTCACTTCTGCAGTCCACCACCTTTTTCTCTGCTACTTTCCTACTTCCCAATCATTCATTTTGTAATAACTTTCATAACATTAATTAATAACGTTTGTTTCTGCTTTTTCTATTTTCGCACATCAAAACAGAAGCTACTACTTGTGCATATGATGATGTCGTAATATATATGGTTCAATGATGCATGATTAATGGCGTGTTTGATATTTGGTTGAAATGGAGTGGTAGCAGGAACTGATTCTGGTGAACGTGAATGGTTTGTCCAAACACACACTTAAACGGTCCCACACACACACTATAAAGCGCGTTAGAAGACTCCCTTATCCGAAGCTGAATCGAAGAACACCAGAAATTTTGTAATAAGAATAAAGAAATAGCGCATGGTTCACGAGGTCCATTCATGAGTTAATGGTGGGGTCCACACTCCACACACTCTTCTCACCTAAGTCATCTTCACCATTTTTTTTACATGTTAAAGTATTCAAAATAATATAAATAAATAAAATTGGTATCTGGTTTAAAAATTATACATTCAAATTGGCCAAGCTTCCAATCCTTGTGTTGATTCCTAAAATAAATAGCAAGGACCCAAGGCCCAAGAAGAACGGGTCTATATGAATGCAGGGTTATCCATGCAACTATGTTTACGGATAATTACTTTTTGCACCCCGCATGGTTTCTTCCTACACCATCATAGCTGTTGAAAAGGTTTAAAACTTGTATATGGGATTGATAAATCTTTAGTAAATGTTGGGAATGGGAGATGTTCTCACATTTTCTGTATCTTTCTTATTTAAAAAACTTCTCACTAACACGCTTACTTACTAAAATGAGTTCCATACTCCACCACCTACTCTTATCTTCATATAAGAACACTTCCAAACTCACCATTGCCTATTTAACTAGCTTTCATTCAAAAATATCAACACTTCAAAAACATAAGCAAATGAACTCTATTGATAGTTGTTCTTTTGTAATTCTTGATGTATAAGATAAATAATGTTGGCAAATTATCCATCCAAAATAAAATAATATGTAGAGACCTCAAACAACATTATTTATTTGCTTGTACCATGTTTGTGATACAGTAGGCCCACGGGCCAAATAGAAAGGGGCTGATTCTTTCTGCACCTCCAAATTTTCGTCCTGCATTTTTCAAAAATTTAAAATTCTAACATTGTCTTTGTAATTGAATTCCGGTTTCTAGAATTTGGAAATCACTTTTTGGCTTCTGGAAGTCACAACTGAAAGTCACATTTGGACTTCCGGTTCCTACAACCCGGAAGTCAACTAATTTTTTGGCTTTCGACTTGAACAGATTGGAAGTCATTCTCTCAAACCGGAAAAACACGAAAACGAGAAAATGAAGCAACTTACCTGTGCCGGCACTGGTGTGCAGTCGTGTGTGCTTGCTTCTACTTGTTGGAATACCTTCACACCATCAAATGCAAGAAGGAGAACAAGAGGGACGGAGCATGCCAGAAGAGAAGAGAGACCAGAAGGAAGACGCATAAGATAAAGAAAGACGACACGAAAGAGAAAGGAAAAGGGATGCATATAATTTAGGTTTAGAAGATATTTTGATAATTGCACTGCACTGTCAGTGAGGGGGGAAATATTTGGGATGCAGGGAGAAAGACCCATAGAAAGGATGTACACACAGGTGTGGGCTTTTACTTCCTGCACCCCCGTAATTACTAACTGAATACCCATAATTTTGAAATGATCATTTTACCCTTCATACTCTATCTCTCATCAAATGAAAAAAAAAACATCTAGATTTAGTAATAAATAATAATATGAATATAGAGTAATTTGTAGGAGATGATGTAATATGGAGGTGATGATGATGAAAGTGTGAGGTGGGAGAGCAGTTGAGTATAAACAAACGGTGAAAGTGGTCCAATATGAATGAGATGAGAGCCACGCCACATCCATCCACATGAATGTCTGCCATAACCTTCTGACAACAAATTGTTTGCTTTTCAATTCAATTTTACCTCTTTTCCAATTACACTCACAAACCAACAAATGCAAATCCACAATGCTTATAATGAGTACTCCTTCCCACCATACAAAACAACAACAACAACAATAACATTCAATGTCTTCCAAATGTCATCAAACACACCTTCCCATCACTTCTTCAACTCCACAAACAATGCAAATTTCTCATACTAAATGTTTCCTGCTTTAAACTGTTGGTATAGCGCATGCTATCACATGCATATACATAAGTATTTTGAACTTACAAAAGATGGTAGAATTGTGTAGAATGGTATAATATAATTTATTGGTATTAACTCTTCACTATGTCTCTTTTTAAAATATTAAAGTAAAGCAATCCCTATTGAAAATCATAAATGTTGTAACTTTTAAGAATAGTTTTAATTAAAGAATGAGTTTCAATATCATTTGCACGAAGTTTTAGACAACAACAATGCATTTATATTATTACTCTACTTGTATATTTTTTTTCTCTCCATATCGCACAAAGCTAAAAAGTTAGGACACCCTGGGAGAATATACTACATGTCTGACGGGAGTTGTTAAAAGAGCACTTCCCTGAGGGAATATAATCTCGTCTTCATTCATATTTTATGCATATCCAATATCTTGACATGCTTTGAAGTAACTTTATAAAGCAATAATATTTTTTTAGGTTGCCACTTATGTTATTTATATGTTTCTTTTTTTCATAAACCCCTTTTCAAACTTTCTACTTTCTTAATTATAAACCTTCATCTTGTTTTAATTCTATATAAATGCAGAATAATTCATACAAAAAAAGTTTTAATAACACATCCTTTAAATACAACTCACATAATTTTATAATTTTTGAATAACTCATATATAAAGTTTAACGAGTGCGAACTACTACCATTTCTCTTCACATAATAAGCTTTGCACTTTAGCTTCTTAGGTTTCATTAACCTCTCCTAAAGTCTTTAATTCTTCCAAGAAGTTCATGAGAAAAGTACACGCGAAGGTTTAGTTGTTCTGTACCTCTGAACTTATATACTCTTATAATTTAAATAAGCACATGCTGCAAGTCAATTATGAGGTGGCTATTTGCTTTAATATCTGAAGCATATTAGAATGAAAAATGGCAATAGCTAGATAGGGGAGGGAGGGAAAAATTAATATTACAACTTTAAAAACAAATACTGAATGCAGATCAGTGATATATCAGCAACACTATCACTAATAATGTGAACAAAAACAAGGAAGAATTTGAGCTGGATCTCCATAATGCATATTTAGAAGAACCAGAATGTTTGGAAAAGTTAAAATACCAAGTTATCCTCCTACCTAGATCAGAGTCAGTAGATATTACATTTAACAAAGGATATAAAATCCCATTGAGTGATTGGTGAGCAATTAGCCTTTTCATTGTTACATTATATAATCTCATCCACGAATATTAATTCTCCAAATGTGTTTAAAATTCTCTTCCGTATATGCGGGTGCCCCAGTCATTTTGGCTCACAACATGTTGGGTACAAGACACCGGGACCAAGCACAACCCTCTACTCTTCAAGTCCTTTGGTTTATCTGCATCCTGCACGGTATCAATTATATTATTTTCATAAAGGCTCGTACCCAATAATTAATGTTAACATTAACCATGCAAAGTCTGACAGTTAATTCCTACACTCATTTTCATTCTGCTGCTCTATGATGAAACTCATGGTAATAATTATAACGACTGATCAGAATACGCATCTTCAATATTCAAGCATCAACGAGTCAATGAAGAAGAATACTAAACTTGTAGCGTAATCATTTGTTCTTTTACGTACCTGGTTTGGAGCTCTCTTTCTTTTCAGGCCATTATTGTCATCCAACAGCTAGATGGGAATAGAAAAGAAGAAAAAAAAAAGTGTCAACTAGTAATTTCAATTATCTCTCAAATCTGAACCCTTTTTTGACTTCAAATAATCAATTCAGCCTTATCTCATGCGTTAAAGATGTTATGAAAAGCTGAACTTTCAATGGCTTCGATTCTTTTACTGATTAAATGTTTCAATAATTGCAAATAAGGGCTCCTAATTTGTTTATAATGAATTGATGGATCCAATAAAGCATACCAGACCGGGGTCCTCTGGAAAAGCACAAGTTCTTTCTCCATGCACCTATTGTTTGAAAAATAAAAATTAAAAAGAAAAGAAAAGAAAGGAAGAAACATTCCCTTCATTTATATATTCTAGTACATACAAATATAAGTAATTTTTGTCCTTCTCAAACTAGTGTGTCAAGTCTTTGGGAAATGGGTGCTTACAGACTGTTGATTCCCCTTGTTTTTTGATGCATCGTCCGAGTAAGGAGAGCTCAGTGCCTGAATCCAAGGATGGGAAAAAGGAATAAAATTTTATAACTCCCATAACTGAAGAGCGTTTTTGGACAAAGCATCGTCAATGTTGGTGAAACTTTAAGTGCATGCTTTCACGGACTCTGAATAGCATACAGTAGTATAAATAATGTGTGAGAAACATTTCACGAAAATTTTTTTTAGCGAGAAACATCACCTCAATTTGACCCTGCAGGAACCTTATATATCCTATGGCTTCTAACAAGACAGAAGCTGTGTCAGTCTGCAAAAGTGAAGAACATCACTAAACGAAGGGCCATCTTTCTTTAATGTTAAAAGTGAAGTTCCAAGCAGCCAAAAGATATATGGAGGTTGCACAAGATATAAGTGCGATCATGGGAGGATTGAAAAGAACTATTCATGGGGAATTTATAAACCAAACACAAATGGTTCTTGTAGTAATGGTTTCTCTTACGGTTTTGTACGGTTTGTTTATAATAGTAACGGAACAGTTATAGTTGAGCTGATTAATTACCTTTCCAAACGGGGAAACTAGTCGGTGAAGGGTTGTTATTCTATCACTTAGCTTCTCCTTTGGTGCCTGATTTAGATTCATACATGAAAATCATTACATGAAGGTATGCTTTTCTCTCTTCCAACAATTATTTGGCAGCAAAAGAATATTAATCTCAAATACAGACAACCAAGAAAGACAACAATAACAAAACACTCAACATATATACAAAGCTCACTCACCACGGGAGAGAAAGATGTAGTAGAAAAAAAATTGAAGAGGGAGGGAGTCACCTTGAGAGGTGCTTGACTTGAAGATGGCTGAACCCTAGGTTTCTTACAAACTCCAACTGTGGCTGTGTTATTACACTTGAGCATAAGAAAGAGATGAAAATAAATTTGAATAACGTGTCAATATATATACATGTGATATTAATTTAAGTCGAAAGTTTGGACGAGAAAATAAGAAAGAATTAATAAGAATCTCCGGCTAGATTACCTCGGATATTTGGTCTTGTAGAAGATTACTTCTATGATCTGACTTGTTATAAGTGAAATCCAATATATTATTACAACTGATGCTAGTGACAGAAGAAGACCCGGGGGAAGAAACAGGCATATGTGACCAAGATGAGTCAGCCAGACCCGAAGCCTGAAATGCTTCACGCCCATGTTCGTACAAATTGCCCCTTCCAGAATTTTCTTGCTTTATTATGCCAAAATTATTAGAAACTTCGGAAGTAGTATTAAGAATTTCGACATCCCAGTTTCCCAACTCTTTCGGCTGAAAATCAACGAAACCAAGCTTATCTTCTTCTCCTGGTAATCCGGTACTGCAAAACAAACAGAACCAACAAATCTTTCTCTCATGTAAACTAAAACGAAAGCCTTGGACAAGGTACGTCAGGTAAAAAAAAATAACTTGGCACTTTGCACCAATTCCATAAGTGCGTAGTTCTTCGATCATCATGTAGTTAACCAATCTGACAAATAACTTTTCTAGCATTTGCAAGATAGTCTAACAACATTCATAGTAGAACACACCACCCTGACAGACACAAATAAGAGAGATAGAGAGTGGGGCGGTTTTACTTACGAAAGCAGTTGGGTCCATGACTGAGGAGGCTCTGGATTTTCAGTCAAAAAATTAAAAGAAATTGAAGAAGGTGGAAGCACATATTGGGGAGGAATCACAGATGGTGGATGCATGCTCCACCAGTTAGGAAACCCGGTCATCATTTGCTAGCACTAGATGAGTTTGATGGGAGAAATTGGATTGATATCATAAGAAACAAAAATTTCTATCTCCTTTTTTCCTTCTACTTTTTCCACTTTCACCTTTGTGATATTATATACACCCAAATTTAACAAGCCTTGACTAAAGGTTTGAAAGTTCTGCTTTGCTTTCTTACTGGCGGTTGAAGAAACTTACAACTCTTTACTTTCTGATGTTTTCTCTTTCCTTTGTTTCATGTTTCCTTTTATTCCTACTACTTTTGCCTTTTTATAAAGTAGAAGAGAAAAGCCTATGAGCAGTGTTTTGAGGTTAATACTTACTCAGTGCTTAATTCCTTAATTCGGGGTTGCTGCACCTTGGGATTGTTTCTGGCCTGGATAAGCTAGGGTTGGGGGAAGAGGTAACACTGCATAACAACAACACTAATTATAATAATAATAATAATAATAATAATAATAATAATAATTTGTTGAATAAAAATATTTAATTAAAATATAGATTAAATTATTGAATACAAAATTAATAAAATGAGTTCTACAGCGAGAGTGAAAATTTAACCACTCTGTCACTTTGAAAAAAAACTTTTGGCACTTTTTTTTACATCCATTTAACATAAGTAAATGATAATAAAATATTAAATTAAGCTATTTAATTTAAATATAAATTAAATTATTGAATATAATTAATAAAACGAGATATAAAATGATAGTAGAAAGATTAACCAGTGTCAATTAATTATGATTCATTTTTTTATTTCTTCTGTCTTACAAACTTTTTTATAAATATTTATGCATATATGCTATTTTTTATTTCATATAATTTTATTTATTATATAAAATTAACATGATTAAATATATTAATTGAAAATATATAGTGTGTTATTTTTTCCATTGATAAAGCACGTAATTGGAAACTTTCTTACAACCCCTTTATCTAACTTTTATTTTTAAATATCTCTTACATTCAACAAACAGAAAGTATAATTTACAATGCATTTAAAGAATTCATTTTTCTATTACTTTTTAATTATAATATTGAATAACGACTCATGATTTTTAAAAATGTTTTAAAATGAACATACAAGCGTTATAATGTGTTGTAATAAAAAAAAGTTTGATTATATTTAAACACTTACAACTTAATTGTATTTAAAATGTCAACATGTTTCTTAATTTATTATTAATTAGTCATTTTTACTAACTATTTTTTATTTATTTTTAATTTAACTTTTCTATGTATTTTTATATTTTTCATGCCTTTTTCCCTTTTCACCTGTTAAAGTTGTTAGAAATTTGAACAAAAATGTCATATTAGATAAAAAATGCCTTCCTCAAAAAATGTATAAGAACTTGTTAAAAAACACCTAAAAATTCCACAGATATTTGGGTCAAACTATTCTACCATTTACTTCAAAATTCAACCAAAAAATACCTACAGCTCCCATTTCAATCTTTTACCTTTTGATTGCATAAATTTTTCATAATACAAAGTCTTTCAAAACCTTTTCTTAAATTGTAAATTGTGTAATATATCTTTAAAATATTATTTAAATAGAAAGACAAGTTGTTATATTAAATGGAGAATTTCCATTATATCTCATAACAGATAATAATAATAATAATATTATTATTATTAATAATAATAATAATAATAATAATAATAATATTGAGATTGATTTCTGTATTGTTTTCTATATATGCTTTGTACCAATAATTGACTTTAAGAAAATAAAATATATAGAAATGTAGTGGATGAATAAAATAAGAAGACGAAAGTAGAAAATGATAAATGGCATGAGTGAGAGGTTTTTGGCAACTAAAATACAAATATAAATCATGATGATGTTGAGGTGAGATTCAAATCATCAGAAAAGACACATATGCTAACATCTACTCCTTAATTATAATCTTCTCATTATGAACATAATTTCTTTGCTAAAATAATAAAAAGAATTTGGATAAAAAAGCAATTAATAGAATAAATGTGATATAAAAAAAATAAGGAAACATATTATTAGAAGAAATATTCCATTTGAAATATAATAGTGAATAGTTAGAGTGAGTGATGTGTTGGATGATCCAGTACTGACAAAAAAATCAGAGTGTTTGCATAATCATCCAAAAGCAGGTAAAGATTGCAGAAGATGCAAGCAACACAAAATTACAATCCCCAAACGCCAAGCCCAAGTTTTAGATCTATACCACCACGTGCTATTATTTCTATCTCACAAATAATGCCATAAATAAACAAACCAACAATCACAAAATCACTTCTGCAATTTCAAAACTCAATTCCTCAAAATAAAAACAAAAAAACTATGCAGTTTAAAAATCGTCGACAGCAGGATTCGAACCTGCGCAGGCAAAGCCTAACAGATTTCGAGTCTGTCTCCTTAACCACTCGGACATATCGACCAGTGATGGTTAAGGTTAAAACATTATTAATCAAATATAATATTACTTTACCTGATTTGCAAACTTTCAGGCTTCAATGGGATTGTAAACACATCGCTTTAACAAGTATATGAATGTTAATTTCGGCTCGAGAGGCCCATTTGTAGAGTATGTCTAAAGCCTATAATCAGCAAGTGTAACCTCCATATTGAACCTGAGCTTGACAGGCCCACTGGTCCTCTATTCAAAGCCCAAGCCCGTACTATGGAATAGCACTGGGCTAGTTGTTGCAACGTTCAATAGAGTAATTTTTCAAATGATACTATTTTGAAATTAATATTTGATATTACTTTAAGCACAATAGTATCATTTTTCAAGAGTGTTTCCTAGTTCCTTCATTTAGTTAGACTAATGGTAATGGTTGGGGATTATGAACCAATTTAAGTGCCTTTTAATTGAACCAATATCATTGGCCTGTTTAAATTTAAGCCTTAATTTCATGTTTAAGGTCATCGCATTTCAATAACCATGTATTCTGTGCTGTAAAAAAATAACAATATATTTTATTTAAGAGTGGTGTTATATAAAATAATATATTCACCTATAAATATTTCAACAACTTTATTTGAAATATTAAATAAAAAGTAAATATTTTTTTAAATATAAAATACGTGTAATACTTAAAATAGAAGGGAAATTTAAAAGCATTAGTTGAAGAATGGTATAGGAGAATTTAAAGCAAAATTATTTTTCGTTAATTATCATTAGCTTTAAATAATGGTTAAGAAAATAAATAAATATTTAACACTTAACTATATTAATATATTTTTATTAATTATTAATATTTTAGCATTTAATTTTTCCATTTAATTTATATATATTTTCACCATTTCATTAAATAAAATGGATGTAAAACAACTACAATTTTCTAGCGATTTTTAAACCGCTCATATTTGTTAGTAAAGTTACAAAATAGGAGTTTAACGTGGTCATTAAGCCGAAGTTTGCTAATGTTGGCACTTTAAATATTAATTTAAAATTTGATAAGTATGTATTTCACTGCTGCTTATGAGATTTTATATGATTTTTTTCCCAATAATATATTACTTCAATTGCATTTTCGAAAAGTATTGTTTGTAATAATTTACTTCTTTTATTGTACATAAAGATTATTAATTTATTAGTAAAAGTTGTTAGCTAGCAAGCCTCATAAATGTTCTAAATAACATCAGCTCACCTAGCACTTTATAAAATAAATTATAACACGACAAAACAAAATTAAAAATACTTGTTTACGATTAAATTATATAATATTTAGATATAGGCACAAAAATAGAGATAAAATGAGTAATATATTTTTTAAGAATTTATTGATACAAGTTATGTGTTTTTTTACACGAAATCTAAAAGTGAGAGTATAACTACGGTCTCTCACGTTAGTATAAATGAAAAATATATATTCTTTGTAAGAAAAAAAAACTTAGACATTTAATTTTAAAGTTGTGTTAAATATGGTGTGTAATTTCTTATATCATTTGTTTTCTTTTCATCTATGTTGATTTTTTTTTTAAATTTTCCATTCTGAATCTTTCCTTAAAAATTTGTAAACACTGATATCAGACTGAAGTTGTCTTGATAAGTAGCTTACATGATCGCAATGAGTTTGAAGTGAAATGTTCTTAAAATAAATTCAAATGAGATTCTTATAATATTTGTTTCTTAGTGATTTAGTATATAAAGGAATAAAATAATTTTTTTGCATTCCAAGAGGAACAATTAGATGAATATGTGATTTATAAACCATAAAGATAAAGAAACAGGTGATAGATATGCATGTTGTTCGGATTGACAATTGGTCACTCGTAGTATGAAAAAGATAATGCATTCACCAATTCTAAAATGCTCTCATCAACATCATTGCAACTTTTGAAAGTCTTTTCATCTTGGAAAGATTCCAAACATATAACTTCCACTGAGAAGTTGGGTTCTCAGTGTAAATATAGAGCTCATCTCTGTCCTTACTTCTCAGAACTCTGTTTTTTTCATGTTTTTTTTTCTCTGAAGTGCGCTTGGTTGGTGTCCAGAAAGAGACTACTGATACAACTTGTGAAGTTATCTCTTGTTCATAGCAAAAAGTGATCCATGCATCGGGGGCACACAGCTAATGGTCAGATTCTTTGCACCAAAACAAACGGATTAGACTTCAAAAAAATAAAAGAGAAAGTGATTCACATATATGATAATTATAGAGAAAACTTGCGTCTTTTTCGTTGTTCTAATTTCGTTCTAGTGCCATGTAACAGCACAGTTTTTTAAATTGTGAACCCCCAAAATTTTCCTCCACCAGCCTGAGCCTTATCGGCTCGTATACCTGGAACCTGAGGGATGTGGAAAACATTGAACAAATTTTCGTTAATAACGGGTTTAGTGAGATAATAATAATAGCTGTAGTAGATATCAAGCACATCATCTAATAAAATAAATCTGAAAACATTAAGCGCAAGGGTCATTTTCATTAGTACATTGTTGAAGCTGCACGTTCTAGCTTTGGGCAATTCCCTTAGGACCCTCACACTTGACACTGCAACGTGCGCTTGTTACATCACACAGTGATTGGTTTCGTGTCGGCTCTTCATCATCTGCCATCATTTCCAACAGTTACAACGTCACTGCAGCATTAGTAATTTATATCATGCGTATGAATTTAACAATTTACGAAAACCTCATCAGTGACCACTTAACTGCAGAAGCAGCGTAACTACTGATGCAGCTGATTAAGCTAAATATTTGTTTCCTTACAGTGTATGGAAAAACTGGATTCTAAACCTAATTCATTCTCATAAAATACATTCTTTTGTATGGTCTGTGCAATGGTTGTTGAGGTGGGGGATTTTCAGACGAGTGGGTTTTAGCTGAGTCGTGAACAGTACTGAACGTGCAAGTCATCAGTTGTGGCTTTCATTCTCTGATGCAGCATGTAGTGACCTTTCCTTTTCATTTCTATCTTTGCTCATTATAAACCCATAATGTTCCTTTGCAGCTCTGCATCCCAGCCTGGCTATTGAATTACCCTCCATGAGCTACTCATTTCGAGATCTTCCTTCAGTGCTAAATTGATTTCCACCATTACATCTACGTTGTACCATTTTTTGATTACAAAGTACTGGGAATCGAACATTCGGTTTATATATACTTAGCAAGAGTAATGTTGAAGAACCATTACTTACTGTAAACACTTTCTCGGTCCTTATATCTACGCTATGTAACCATTGCTACTTAATTCAACTCGAAATTCTATACACTCTAAGTGATTATATCATAAGTTCTTCATAAAGAAAAAATAATAATTTTTTTGTTTATAATTAGTTTTGATCTATTTTTGACTGTTTAGTAGGCCGTGATTCGGAGCAACAGCACAATGAAATAGATTGATCGAATTGAAGAAATGAAATTAGATTTTAGTTTGTACCCTAAAAGAATGATTCTTTGACCCAGTCTACGGAGTGAATTGCTATCTATGTATAGCTTCATAATTAATCATAGCATGGCAGGATGAGGATTACTGTTGTTGGATAGGGTTATGGTAGTGACTATGGCCTCACGTATAATGCAACGTGTTTGGAATATATACATATATACTACTAGTTAAATTTGGATAAAGTCTTGTGAATTCTAAGAATGTGAATGTTATGAAAGTTAGTGTGCATGTTGTTTGGTTTTGTTACAACTGAATCAACCATTGAACTAAAATTGGGTGTTGATGCGGAGGAGCTATGACTGGGTCAAGATTACTGTGCATGATTAGGTTAGGTCAATGTCAATTATTCTTGTATCTTGTTTCCTTCATGAAATAGGCCACAACTTAGTAAGTAGAAATGAGAGGTCCCCACTGAAAAATGAGTTTGATGTGCAATAACTTTTCTAGTGTCGGAAATTTTATGTTTGGAAAGAAAGCAAGTCCTTCATACAAAATTCAACCCCTCCCAACCCCAAAAGGAAAAGCACACCACAATTAAAAGTAGAACAAAAAGTTCAAAGAAAAAACAAAGACAATGCGACTCAACAATTTATGCCATTCAAGTAAATTACGTGGAATTTGATATATATATATTATTATTATTATACGATAACATGATGAAATTCAATACATAGGTTGCTTATTAAATTTGTATTCTAGAAAAAAGTTATCTAAGATGTAATTTAACTAACTTTTGTTCGTGTGTTGTGGTTCAGACCAGTATTTCCTTTTAAAAAAAGTAAAAAAATATATTACAATTTTTATTCTAAATCTTTTTATGTATTTTCTCAAAATTTTATTATTCTTAAAAACAATAAAAATATAAGTTTGTTATTATTGTTAGTTTATTTTATAGATTTGATTTCTCTAATTCTAATAAAAATTAATATTCTAATAAAATTTAGACTACATTCTTAATATATTTATATTTTTCTTTAAATTATTTATTTAAATTAATTTTAAAAAATAAATAATTTAAAATTTTATTTTTTCTTTGTTGACATCATTTAAAAAAGTTACCTTTAGAAACTATATTATTGACATTTAAAATAATAAAATTAATTACTAATTTGATTAAAGATTAATTTAAAATCTAATTTAATAAGTGATTAAAATTTTAGTTAATATTAAAAAATAATTTAGATTATAATTCAAAAATTAATTTAATTACAATTATATAAAAACTAATTTATATTTTTTAAGATCAATAACTAAAAGATATATAATTTCTATTTATTTTATTAATAATTAAAATTATTTTAGATATTAATAATTTTTATTTGATAAAATAATTTTTAATTTAATCAATATAATTACTAATTATTTTTTATTTTTAAATTAATTTATATTTAATAAATTTTTTAGTGCATGCTCATCCAACAACATTTTAAAAAAATTATCAATGATGTTAGTTATGGTGTAATTTATATATATATATATATATATTCACTATAAATTTAAATTGTATAAATAAAATTTTACTTTATAATCTACGGGGTAAAATACTAGTTAAAAAAAATTATAAAAATTATGTTATACGCAAATTTTGAAACTAAAAAAGACAATAACCTCAATTCATGACTAATTTATGAAGTTGATTACAACATATTTAATTAATGATAAATGAATTTTCTAAATATAATCATTGGGATTTGATAATTAGTTGCCTCCCCTAAAAAATGTTAATGGTTTCTAGAAGAAGAATAAGAACATATTCTTGAAGCATTCTCATGTTGTTAATCAAATCTCTATTTAATAGAAATTGATCATATTAAAAGATGAAGTAAAAGAAGTTTTTCAACATGAATTAGGTAAACTTGTATCTTCTTTTTTGATCCATCTATTATATGTGATGTGAATAAAATATTGAGTTAAAAGATATATATAATAGAAGGCATAAAAAACTCGTTTGTAAAACAAACAAATTAATCAGGCATTTTATGAGTTAAACTTGAATAATAGTGGCAATATATATATATATATATATATATATATATATATATATATATATATATATATATATATATCAGTTTCACAATGCAATAATGCAGAAAGTAAAAAGATGGAAGCAAATAGAAAAGTGTGTGCATATGTTAAGGTTGTCGAAGAGGGAAATAGTGAGGAACAGAGAGAATCCCTTTTGAGTGAAAGGGAGTTGCATTGGCTTATCTTCTTCTCTCAGGTCAGGTTAGGATCAGAAGCAAGTCTTACAATTTTGTTCACTGTAGCAATAGTGCGCAACAAACGGGTCCCATTAATTTCTCACTTTCATACACGTGTGCTCATAGTAATGGCCACTTAGTGAGTGCCCATACTGAGAGAATCGAATATCATGAAAGGTGCCCAAAATTTAATCCACTTCCTCAATCTTTCACTAACAAAACGCCCACTTCAACAATTTTTCCTTCCTTTTATTGAGATCATAAGTAACTTCGTAAACCACAGTCAATGTCATGACTCTTGTTATCAAGGTTGATTAATACATCTATTTCGGGAATGAAATTGACATTTCACAGTTTATTAAGGATTGTTTGCCAAAACAGTTATACAGGTTAGCATATACATGGTGTTTGTGTTGTGTTTTTTTTAATATTTCAACAGGTTTCAAGTTTAATGTTGGATGATTTGGTCCATTGACATTTGTAAAAGGTGTGTTTATATATATACTTCCATGTGGAAAGAGGGTTAAAATTAAAACATGTTAAAAATGGAAATGAATTTGGACACACGTTAGATTGACTCAATCATATAGTATATCCGTTGAGGTAGTTGTTTTATTAAAGCAGTGATGTCCTAAGAAGCTTTAAACAGGCGTGGGGAGCATCTGGGACAGCACAACATGGTCCATGCATCATCATCATCATCATCATGATCATGATGGTGTTAAAGTGATTAAGGTGTTATTGTCATCATTATCAATCTATCCCCTAAATCCATCATTTCACCAAAACAAAACCCCATTCAACATTTCTAATTTTATTGGAACCCAGCAAGCAAGCAAGCATGGCCCAGAATTATTATGAGAAGACTAACGCTCTTTTCATATCTTCTTTTGTAAATTTTTATGTTGATATCACCCTTTTTGGGAGATAAAATTAATAATTAAAGACAAAACACACACAAACTATTTATTTATAAAATTCAGGCATCATATTTCTCTCCTTATGTTAATTTTATCAATGATATGTATTTTCCTTTTGCTAAACATACATTATAGTAAGTTATCACCTTCATAATATAAGATGAGAATAGTAGAAAAGTGATTACAATCCTTCATACATCTTAATCTTCTCACATAAATGCAAGTTGATGACAGTTTTTTTTAAACATGGCTAAGTTGAAACCCTTTTTGGCACATAAAACTTGAAGCATGTATGGTAAGAGATTAGGTTGGGGAACTGAAAAAGAAGAAGAAGAAGAAGAAGAAGGAGAAGGAGGGGAATAGGGCATTGATGAGCAACCCCATTTAGCAGAATGAAGGAAAGACATGTACAACTATACCAACTACCAACAATTCATTATATACTGATAAGTGGGACACAATCCATGTCTATGCATTGTACTCAGTCTTCATTTCGATTAACTTAAGGAGAAAAAAACATAAAGAAACCAGTTTCAGTCGTGGAAACTAATAATTGATGTGAAATAAATGTATACAATAGCTGCCTCTTTCTGCTTTTCCCAACCTCACTTTTCTTTTTTAGGTTTCTAAAATTAATACTTCTGCTGCCTCTAGAGGAAATTATTATCAACCTCAATTTTTTTCACAATATTACACACTTCTTCTCTTTTTTAATTAGTTAACCAATTCTTCAATGATGGCTATGCTACTTTTTATTCCTTCTTTTTCTTTCAGAAAATACATATTTATCAAGACTTCATTTACTTGATGCACAAAGAAAGAAACACCAAAAGAAAGAAGGTGCAGTAATAATATAAGTTTGATTATGATGAAAGGTGCATAAAATACGTAAAACGAAAAAGAGAGACATGGGAATATTTTTTTTCGCCCAAAATTGAAGACAAATATACGAAAAATGTATTGTTGACTAAATAATTACCCATTTTTGTACCCTAATTGATATGATGTAGAGATTTTTAAAGAATTCGTTTGAAAATTAAAAAAAAATATAATCAATTACGAAATCGATTATAGATTTTATTATTACAATAAAAATAATAAATAAGGTTATTAATAATAAATTTATTTATTTTATTTTATTTTTTACCTTATTTATTTCCTTTTTTTCCTTTTTTTTTTAATTTTCGTCTTTTTTTTCAAACGGAGCCTAAATGTATTTTCGTATCATTATACATCAAACAGAATTTAAGAAAATTTTTAATTTCATGGTACCAAATAAATTATTTATCTTAACTAAATTTAATTAAAATGTATTAAGAGTGTAAGAATTCTCTTGGGTACCATTACTCAATCACATAATATATGCATGCTAAGTATGCTTACTTTTTTTATTCAATAACACCTTTATTAATATTTCAAATTTTAATCCATAACACATTATATCTGCTGGCTACTTCTATAAATTTTAATCCATAACACATTATATCTGCTGGCTACTTCTATAATAAACAAGGTATTTGAGCAATTCAAAGTCATGCTTAAAAACAATTTGGCTGATTCAGGGTGTAAAAATCTTTAGACTATCAGTTTATAAAAATTAAATTAAAAATATATTGTACGATATGAAATTGTTATAAAATTTAATAAAATAAACAAATAATGTAAAATTTTCTTAATATAAAAAAATTACAGTCATTGTGAAATTATGATAAGTTTATTAATTTATATAATAATTAGTTTTAAATTTTATATTTAAAAAAATGACCAGTTAATAGTGTGAACACTTTTACATTTATAATATATAACAATTCAAACATATTATTTTACTAAAAACAAATAAATTTAAAGATGAAATAATATATTCTAAAAAACAAGTAAGTAATGTTAGAAAATGTAAACATGGTTAGATGGTTGGTGTGAGATTTTGGATTGAAATAGAAGGGTTGGGTTGAATTTGTTTGAAGGGATCTGAATAACAAAACTAGTTAGATGTGAGTAATTGGGTGAGAGGTTATTTTTGGTCAAACCAATAATTCAGGTTTAGTTTGTTAGCAGTTATGTTCAGTCTAGTGGTACACAAGAAAGAAATAAAGAGAGAGAAAAAATAAAGATGGTTTATTTAAGAAAAAAAATTCATGGTAATATTATTTTATTTTTCTATTATAATAAAAACAAGGTTTTAAAAATTTTACATTCCCTCATATAGTCTTATAATTGATTAAATTTAAAATATTCAGAATTATAAGTTGTGGTGTAAAAGCTTTATTTTTGGAAAGAAATGCAGGAATTAAGGAAAGTGAGTGTATAGTGAGAGAAGTTAGAAGAAGAGGGAATGAAGTGAGGCAGACAAGACATTTAATGTATGAAATGATATGATAAAGCTTTTACAGTGGAAAAAACAAAAAACAAAAACAAAGTGAACGCGAAGCCCAACAACTGAACCCCGTTTTGTCCCCTAACAACCCTATAGTGTGACCTACACAGTCCGATCTCATCTTCCCAGTTTCGGATCTTCACAATTATTAGAGTAGGATACGGGCGTGGATGAATATGCACCGCCACTGTTTCTCTTTAACCTCACATACCTTCCTCCTTTTCATAATAATTACTATCAATAATAATTTTTTACATTTAAGTAATCAATAAATCAATTTCAATTTGAAATTAGAACAATCCCATCTCATTTTAGTAAAAACTAAATAAAAAAAAGGGTTTCTTTTTCTTTTTATTCTGCCACTGGAGAGGAAAAAGTTTATTAGAGAAAGAGCAGCGAAGGTTCTTTTCTGCATCAACAAAACCAGCTCCTGCCACTTGCTGTCAATATCACACCATAACTCCTGTTGTTCAAGCTTTGCTTTCTGACTTGCTTGCATACCCTGTGCTGTTTCCAGTTCTAAGTTTCGTAAATTTGTCTATCATATAGAGTATATACCATATAGTATACTCCACCTGTCTAAACCTGTGTTGCATATTTTGGATACTCTCATATTGTGTTTTTGATGTCTAGAGCATTAGAACATGATTACATAGGCTTGGCAGAGAAACCGTCTATAGACGGAGGCTCTGACAAACTATCTTCTTCTTCTTCTTCATCATCTTCTGTGGATGGTAAAACCTCATCACTCAACTTGAAGGAGACAGAACTGAGGCTTGGCCTACCTGGTTGCAAGTCGCCAGAGAGAAAATCTGGTGCTGGACTCTGTCTCTTTGGCAAAGAGTTGCAGAACAAGCATAATGTTTGTTCAGTTGCAAGCCCTTTGAAGGCTGGGGCTAAGAGGGGCTTCTCTGATGCTATTGACACTTCTTCTGGGAAAAGGGGTTCTTCTGTCACTGATGGATCTCAAGGAGCTGCTTTGTTCTCTCCTAGAGGGGGCATTGTTGGGAAGCCTCTTATTGGTTTAGACACTCAAAATAATACCCCGCATGCTAACACCTCCATCAAAGAGGTTGGTGCAGTTCCTCAATCTGTCAAACCGGTTCAGGAAAAGAATAATCAGGTTGCTGCAACAAATGGTCATGCCAGTGCTCCTGATGCAAAGTATGTTTGTTTGCATCCTTCCTGTCTTTGTATTATTCCTTTGTTTTCTAATCCACATGTTTTGCTTTTTGCTTAAAAGAGTTTGAGTTACATGTCTTGGTTTCGTAGAAAGATATAACAATCCATGAAACTAGAATTGTCTGTTCAATAACTTTTTTCGCCTTCTCATGGAGGATTTGAATTGGGGAGCATGAACGGGAGACTAGCCTTTTGAAATTTGGTATTAAATCTATTAAACTCACTCATGCCTATGAAAAAATGAAAAAAAAATTCTATCTATCTATCTATATAGATATATACCATATAGACGTGGTTAAAGCTTGTGTAAACAAATTGCGTTATTAAAAGTTTTCTTATTTTTATCCCTGTTTTTCAGTTTGATGTTTCTAATGAAAACGTGAAGTGGCTAATGAATTTTGCCTTTATGGGAAAGTTTTCGTCTTCTGATATTGCTCTTGTTGGTGCTAATGAAAATGAACACTTTGGAACAGGGCACAAGTTGTGGGATGGCCCCCAATTCGATCTTTCCGAAAGAACACGATGGCATCTAATTTGACAAAAAACAATGATGAAGGCGAGGGAAAACCTGGTTTTGGTTGTCTCTATGTCAAAGTCAGTATGGATGGTGCTCCTTATCTTAGAAAGGTTGATCTGAAAACCTATAACAATTACATGGAACTTTCTTCAGCTCTTGAGAAGATGTTCAGCTGCTTCACCATTGGTACTACCTCTACCTTCTTTAAATTCTCTCATTAGCTACTTACTTAATTTTTGACAGACCTGTTTTTCATAAGTTTAGTAGTTCCACTTTTAAAGGCTTAAAAGTATTTTTAATCATTTGATTAGCACTAAAATTTATATGCTAAATCTAGAAAATGGATTTTTAACTTTTATGTAGTTTTACTAGGCAAGGAAGTGCCTAAGCTGCTTCTTTAGCCATAATATCTCCCTTCTGAAATTCTGCACAACCACTTTGCACCCTAACATTTTCTTATTCATAAATTAGGTCAATGCAATTCTCCTGGACTTCCTGGGAAAGATGGACTAAGTGAGAGCTCTTTGAGGGATCTTCTTCATGGATCTGAATATGTTCTTACATATGAAGATAAAGATGGAGACTGGATGCTTGTGGGTGATGTTCCTTGGGAGTAAGTTATTTCTCCTCTTGCCATGATTGTAATAATGTTTTTTTTTTCAATTATGATTGTACAGTGGTTGAACTTGTTAATACTCCTTTGTTATTGCAGGATGTTCACTGATTCATGTCGGAGACTAAGGATCATGAAAGGCTCTGAAGCAATTGGGCTAGGTATGTCTTTTTTCTTTAATGTGCAGTAATTTCCATTTTAAAGTTTAAACTTTAGGCTCTTCTGAGGAGGTTGTAAAGCTATTCTGTTGGATGAACTCCTGCATATTATGGTCACAACCGATTGAAAATACTATGAGAATCTTTGTTAGCTATTTAAATGTTATCTTTGAGATTTTTTTCAGTTGTGTTTAATGGGCACTGTGCAATACTCCACATCAAATATACCATCTTTTCATCATAATTTTTTAGATGGATAACTGGTTTTATGTTGGAATGCAAAATTGCTTAAAATATGTTCCCAATTGTCTTGGTTGCAGCTCCAAGGACCATGGAGAAATCTAGAAGCCAAAACTAATGCAGCAAAACCGTTATACCAAAGCGGCCTATTCACTGAAGCATATAAAAACTTACAAGGGCTTTCGACTGCATGATTCTGTTCAAAATCGAAAACATATGTTAATCAGTGTCTCAGTTTTTGTGCATTAATAGTCTGACAAGTTTTATCAGTAGAATTCAACTGGAGACATCCAGAAAATATATACACATATTTTGTTTGTTTTTCTATTTTGTGTATCTTTGGATTCTAGTTGCTGTATAAAAGAATTGTTTGCTGTGTTATTCACTCCCTATATCTATTCGATTTTTCTTCATGTATTTGCTTTAATTATACATACTAAACAATTGTATTTCGTTATTGGTAATAAAGATATCTCTTTGGCCTATGATGTTAGTAAGGAAGTTATATTATGCACCGACATCATCATAAGATGTGCCCTCGCCTCCTTCACCTATCTTTCAGAAACTAAGAACACATTTGCATAGAACTGCCATGTTGTGATTGTTACAAGCTTAAATGTGAGCTACAAGTCTCATATTTAGTATAGATGAGAAAGATAAATAATATATAACAAGAAAAATCTGTGAATTTATTAGTCTAAGTTTTGAATTAAAGATGGTATTTTGGTTTTTTTAAGAATATTTCAAAAATGTCATGTTGTATTATTTAGTTAATAGATACATTTAAAATAATTGAACCTTTAAAAATGTGATTGTTAGGAGAAGATTAGGTTTTCTTATGCGGCTTTCTCTTTTAATTTAAAAGCATTCGATCGATACGTGATTGTTAGGAGATGATTAGGTCTTCTTATGTTACTTTCTCTTTTTTATTGAATTTATCATTTTATCAATGAAAAAACTCTTTTTAAGTTTAACAAAACTACTAATTTTTATGTGTCCAACTTGATTTAATTTGAGCATTCAGAGTAAAATATCATAATTCTTCTTTTATATGTTTGACATGACATAATGATCATTGAAAGTAAAATATGATAACATGTCACAAAATAAGGTTCAATTTATAAAATCACATGACAAGGTTCAATTCATAAATTTTTATAATGAAGTTCATCATCTAATTTCAGATTGTTAAAACTTGGTTAAAAAATAATAAAAGAACTTGTTGAAAAGCAAAATTCAAGAATAATAAAATTTGTTGAAAAATAAAGTTTAAGAGCGATCTATGAGAAATTAAGATTGAAAGTGTTCTTTTTTTACAGTTGATTTGATTCCTCATTCATATTCATTACTTATGATTTAATTTCAGTAGATTTCTTATATTTTTTCAATATAGACTAATGTTATATTAAAATATATTACCTAATTAATTGTTTATACTTTTTAATATAGCTTAATGTTATAACTTGATGGGTTGTCTAATTGATTATTTATGTTTTAATACAACTCAATGCTATAATGTGATGTCTTGTGTATTTAATTGTTTTCTTTAATATAGTTCAATGTTATAAAATGAAACGTTGCATAACTTATTGTTTATTCTTTTTAATGTAATTTGATGCTGTGACATGATGCCGCGACATGATGCCTTGCACAACTAATTATTTATGCATTTTAGATTTTAGTGTAGCTCAATGTTATGGTGCAATGACTTTATTAACAAAGTTTAGTGCTTATACTTGATAAACACAATGTTTACTTTTTAGATTGGTAAAATATAATGATTTGTCAATAAAAGAAATTGTTCAAAGCACAAGTTCAGCCTAGAAATGTTTCAAATATAGAGTTAAGTTACAAATTCTAAAGCATGGAATCAAGTTAGGAATGCTAAAAGTGTGGTGCCAAGTTAGACATATTTTTATGTGAAATTAAGCTTGAAATAGTCAAAATATAAGATGGGTCTAGAAATACTTTAAACATAAACAAGACAAATTAAATATGTTCAATGGATAAAGCTAAACTAGAAATACTTTACGTATAAAGTTGAGTTAAACATCCAAAGTTAAATTAGAAATGTTGAATGTACAAGTTCGAGTGAGATATATTCATAGTATTAAGTCGAGTTATAAATATTCAAGGTTTATAAATAAAAATAAAATATCTAATAATAAGTAAGTTGACTAGTTTTTAAACTTAAGTTTATTTAGACAAAATAATGTTATTGATTTTGTATTTTTTTTTTAAACAAAGAAAACACACACAAACACATTAGTAAAATAAAATTTTATAACATAACAAAATGAAATAACTTAACTATTTTTTATATTCAAATTATGATTAGGTTTATGAGTATTAAATTAGTTAACCACATATATATATGAGTGTAATTTTTTTTGTATTTCATTGTTTATATGTATTCTTTGGAGAAAATATAGATAAACACTAATATATGAAATAATAAAAGATATATTTATAATTTGTATAGTGAACTTTTTTATCAACTTTGGTTTACCTATCTTTCTTTCTTTTTTCTTGTTAAATAAAAACTTTTGTTTACGTATCTTTCTTGTGAAATAAAGTGAATGTAAAAGATACTTCTACAGAAAATAGAAATATATGAGAAACAAAAGCATATAATAGATGGGATTAAAAATAATAAATGGGATTAAAAATATTGTACAAGTGTTGTAATAGAAGTTTTTTTACAATTAAAATTGATTAAATCATATTTAATATTAACTATGTTATAAATATTAAAATTACTTATTATAAAACTTTAATAAATAATTTTACAACTAAAAAAAATAACATAAAAATATTAGACTATATTAACATGGGTCTTATCTTAATTTTTGTCTAAATTTCTGAAATTTTTAAATACAAGAATCTGATGTATATTTAAGTTATATTATTTTTTAAAATGTGTTTTACAATACTATTTTTAAATTGGAGTACAGTCATAATTGTCCAAGAAGCTAAAGATGTGACTGATCCAATGGACAATGTGCTCTAAAATAAGACTACTTCTTCATGCACATCTATAGTTTTCTCTTACATTTTCATAGTTTTGTAAAATAGTTATTTTACCTTTTTAATGTTTCAGAGAGAGAATGTTATAGAAAACTTTCTGTATTTTAAAATGATATTTAACAATATATATTTAAAAAAACATTTCAGAATAAAAGTTTTATAATTCTATTCTAAAAAGACATTTTCAGAACACTACAGCTTAACGAAAAATAATATTCTATAACATCCAAATATGAAATTTTTTTGAAAAAGAATAATAATCCATAACATAATTTATTAGGTTATAGGTTACTTGAGAGGAACAGGAAGAAGGAGCCCATAATAATTAGCATGTTTGAAATGACAGTGTTTGCATCAGTCAAGCACTTCATATGGGCAGGGAACACAAATTTTCAACTCCAGATGAGTTGCGTAGGTCATGTTATGATTTCTTCTAACACTTCATTATCGGTTAAAATTTGTTTTTAAAACTATTAAACAAAAAGATAAATCATTGTTTATAGTGCTGAGGAGGACTAAAAGTCTGAAAACAAACTATCACTTATACAACAAAGAGAAACAAGTCCACTACAACTTCGGTTGAAGAAATCTAGCATATAGAGTAAACCTATAATAAATAATCATCTCAACATGATGGTTACGAGCTGAAGAATAAAGATAATCTACAACAACATTAGCTTTCTGGAACATGAAATTTTTGAATTTTCCCGTCTCACTAATGATAACTTTGAATAGTTGAATATTTACTCCCTTATAAATGAATTGATCCACATTCAATATGAACTCTACTAAAGCAACCATTCCAAACTACTTCCAACCCAGATATATTTGCTGCTAGAGTATATTATTAACATGTTAGAGTATATTATAATATATTAAGAGTATATTATTAACATTTCTATATCGGATAATATGTTATAGGAAGATTCTATCTCAGTGGCTCCTAATGTTGATACATGTAATGTGACACAAACAAAGTTGAAATTACCGGAGATTGAAATTTAAATTCAACCAAGAAAATACTAGAGAGAGAAGACTGCCTTCATACCTTTTGGACTATCCATGTAATTTAGCTTCAATCTATGTTATCTCTTATCCATCAGAATATGATCTGTTCCTTTTGACACTTGTATCAAGGGCTAAGCTATCTCAGAGTGAGGGTCCATTGCAACATTCAAAATTTTGCTATGTTATCTCTTATCCATCAGAATATGATCTGTTCCTTTTGACACTTGTATCAAGGGCTAAGCTATCTCAGAGTGAGGGTCCATTGCAACATTCAAAATTTTGCTAGAAGATCAATCGGGAAGCTACAATGGCTGACTTATCTACTACAAGGTCTACATGTGCTACATTCTAAGACCCTGGCTCAACAGCAAACACTAAATAGTTCAGCAACAGCAAACGGTGTTTAGTTGGCTGGTTCGACGAAGGTTGGTTTGTCAGTTGTATTTATTTCACGGGGTCAGGGATATGTAGGTCGTGTTTGATCTGGCTGGACCGCATTGAAGATGCATTCGGGTCAGAATTGTGCCACACAGTTTCAAAAAGGCGTTTATGCTTCTCAGGATTTTACTATGAAAATTGGATCTAAATCAAATGTACAAAGTTAGATCTACTTAACACGAGGGCTAGAAACTGGTAACATTAGTTCCTATCAATGAGAACAATGGCAACCAAGTTACGCTAAGAAGTGACAAAACCAAATTAGAGAGAGTCCATCATTGAGTAAGGATAACATAACTTTGAATTTCAAAAGTAAACAGCCAAGAAGAATTACGATAACTACATCTTAAGCCAAATCAGGCAGAAGAATCTATTCATGCGTAATACAGGTACAAAACTTCCTTCTACTATATCATATCCTTGTCTAAGCAACACTAAATTATTGTTCAGATATCTGCAAATAAACCATCTGAGTGTATCCATTAAATACAGATTTGTCAAGGTTGGCCAAACCTAGCCTTTGGAACAAGCCATACCGACCATCTTCAACAATAGGAGTGGGTGCACGAGCAGGATCATATCTGGTTTGATGGGTGAGGGAAGGACCAGCAACCGGAGGTAGTTCCCAGTAAACATCAAGAATAGATTCAACATACCGGCTATTCTGGAAATGTTGTGCATAAGATATTGGCTTATTACTATGATTGAAGTTATCCCGCATATGGCCTCTAACTCCCCACCATGCTTCACCTGGCCCACACAGTTCTTCAATATCAACTGCTTTCTCCCATAATTTCTTCCTCCTTGACCTGATCCTAGCTTCATCACCGTCTTTAAAGCAGCTGTGGCCCCCACCTAAGATTAAAAAGAGAAAATAAAAGTGAATTTCTATATATGGAATAAGGTATTGCTTACCAGATACTCCTAATGCTAAAGGATTAATATATTAAAATTTTAAAATAGAGAAAACTAATTCCGCATCACTAAAAGAATTATCAACAGTTATCTGAAACCTGTGAAGCATCAATAATTCCATGTTTCACGTATCTGTATTCCATATCATATACTCTAGGATATTTCACCCATACATATCATGCGTGCTGGTGAAGTATCCACACTTTAAAAGCATTTATATACAATGAAACTGTAAGAAACATGTAAAAATGTGTGATATAGAAACATAGAAAATTTGTCTCTTCATAAATCATGGAGGAAAATTGTTCTTTTTATGAATTATTCTTAAAAAGTAACAAGATTTATAGTGTTATATATATATAGGGTTTAGTGTTATATATATATAAATAATATAAAGTAATTCAAATTGACAACGATTTACAATTTTTTTATTTCAGCAATGTCTAAGAAATGGTTTTTAATTTGGATTAGCATAATTGTAATTGTATATTTATTATGTTCTATGAATTTTTTTACACCAACCAAATACTTTCCAACAGGATGCTGCCCTTATTAAAGCAACAATGCAGAATTTTTGCAACCAAAACCACAAATTGAGAGTTTTATGGTACAGAATGAATGTCAAGAGGAAATGCAACACTGATGTGTTGTCTATAACATGAGTTACATGCAATCCTTGTTTAAACAGAAAAAAAATAAAGTAAAATATAACAATTCCAGAGAAAATGAGAGTTTAAATACCTCTGATATAAGATTGATCACATATCTGCCTTAATGAATAATGATCACCAGTACCAGTGTCATAGTTATCCTCAAAGACAAGATGCTGGAACCCAGCTTTCAAAGCTTGTTCAATTCTGCCCAGGACATATATAAAATATAATAGTAACAATCAATAATAGTTTCATCAGAAATACTCAACTATAAAGTTTTGGTTCTCAAAGATATTACAAGTCACCTTTTCAATTCATTCTGATGGTCATCAAAAAATATAAGAACCCGACTAAGGTCCAAAATCCCGTGTTTTTTCATCACTTTGGGCCAGTCAACACTCCCAAAATCCACAAAGTCCTTCCCAGCATAATATGTGCAATTCCCATCAACATAGGCCGGTCCCTTTTTCAGGTACTTTTCTGGATGTCTAGGTGAAAGAGAAATAATCGGTATGTCTGGCATAGCCTGCCGCAAAACCCAAGTTGAATGTCCCTTGAAAGCACCACTCTCGATCATCAGATCTGGCTTCAACCAGTGGGCAATAAACCAAAGCCCAAAGCTGTGGTCAAAACCCATTCCATACATGTTGTTCTTGATTGGCCGGGTTTCATATATAGGAACAAACTCTTCTAGCCCCTTGAGCAAATCTTTTGATGTCCATTCCACAGTTTTACCATGTTTCGATCTGCCTTTACCAAGGATAAGCTTATAAGTATCCGACAACAATTCAATTGCATGACTTCATGATTTCAAAATTAAAAGTAAGGATGTGAAACAAAGAGTGTTAAAATTAAAAATAAACATTTTACTCCCAATTCCGGAGTGTTTAAAATGTCATGCTCTTTCATAAAATATTATTTTGGCGACAAACACTTCACACATTTGTGTTACCTAATAACAACAGAATAATTCTAAATCCCCTAGGCCACTACGACACCCGCCTAATCCTCTTCCTCCTTTTCTATGGTCAGTATTGAATGTTGTTCATATTTCTAAGATATTAAACGCATTTACTCCTCTATTTATATTTTTTATTAGAAAATTTATAGAAAGATCTGTAGGAAGATATACCGGAGATACCACATTGACCACTTATATGTGTTTATAAGTGAAGAACAGCCCTCACTTTCATAGTTTAGCTTTTTGAGATTGATTTAGACTTAAATTAAATTCTAAAATAGTATAAAAGTCTGTCTAAACAGTTGATGTAGAGCCCATTGGGCCACCGAATATTTCATATCACTCGCAAATTGAAGTCCTCAGTGTGAGGAAGTGAGTTAGAGATCCTACAGTGATGTGGTAAAAATTGGGTATTAAGTGGGGACAAATCCCATTTCTAAGATGCAACAGTACTTAATAATACTAAGAAAATTACAACATTTATTTGTAACAAAAACTTTTACTTAATTGATTTCTCAAGGATTAACTTAGGAGCAATGGTTAGCAGAATTGATAATTCAATGAAAACACAAATACATTACAACCTGTGAACAGCTGGCTAGTTTAGCATACACTTCCCCACGGATTGGATATCAAGAGTACTATGATAATGCCATATCCAGAACAGATAATTAAGGAAGAACACCAACAATTCAGGGATCCGGAACCGGAAATAGAAACTTGAATGCAGAATTTAATTTAATTTATTTACTTCTATCTGCAACATCTCGGAACCAAGAATTAGTTCCCCACTGGATCCAAACGAAATCGAAAAAATGGCGAAGGAAGAGATCAGATCAGCGCAAAGAGACTTACAGCAGGGCACGCCGAGGGCTCCGAAATCGGAGTCGAGGCCGTCGAAGTCGAAGAAGGCGGTGCGCGAGACGGGGCTGTAGGAGGAGGAGATGCAGACGAAGGCGCGAGAGGTGAAGAGGAATGAGAGGGAGAAGAAGAGGAAGAGGGAGACGATGATGCAAGGGAGGTAGAAGGAACCGGAACTGGCGATTCGTAAGAGGTAATTGGAGGCTCGGGTGGTGAGGCGGAAGAAAATGTGTTGGTGCTTTTTGGTCTTGGACTCATCGGCGCCTCCGCCAGCTTCGGCGTCACCCTCAGCGTAGGAGTTGACGCGGCGGGAGGAGAGTGTGCGCTCCAACATTGAGGGGGCGGAGAGATTGGGATGGCGGTGTGTTGGGGTGGTGCTCTGTGTCTGTGAGGCCGGTCTAGGAGATGACATTCTTAATCTTTCTTTCTTCTTTTTCTTTTTTTCCTTACTTATTTTAAATCAATAAATAACCTTTTTTTAACTATGTGTCACACGCGCTCCTCTTTTTTACACAATCATTTGTTATCATATTATTTATTTACTAAAATAAAAAAAATAAGTCGCGTTACAAAATAAATTATATATATATATATACTAAATAAGGAATCTTTAGTTATTAATCGTTTGTCAAAGATTCATGTGAAGTGAAAAATTTAGTCATTGTATATTTATAAAATAAAATAAATTAAAAATAGTGGAAGGAATTTATAATAGGAGGAAAAGTTTAGTGATCCACCATAAATCATAATGAATTTAATAAATTGATGTTAAGTTGAAGAGAAATAAAATTAATACTCGTATAATAAGAAGAGGGCAAAATATAGATTATTTGATTGGCATATATATGAATGCTAATTAATTTGATTTCTGAATGTTAACACTCATAACTAACTAACTAACTAACTAACTGATTCAGGAGGATAATAAAACTGGTTTCACATACGCTTAAAGAAATGTGAAGAAGTTGTAATACAAGGAGAGATGAATTTATAATTAATTTTAATAAAAAAATGTGGTGGAATTAGTAGGAATAGAAATAGCTGAAAGCGTAGCACTTTGATTTATTCCTTATTTGATAAAGAAGGGACGAAAACAATGGTGGGCAAAGGCAAGAATACTCGTAAAGAAAAATACCCATTGCAAACTCAAAACTAATCTAATCTGCCATATAAAGGAACCCAAACCCTTATAAATTCTTCTTCATCAACACAAATAACTATGCCATGGTGTGTCTGGGAGCTCTGTTTGGATGCAAGCGTTCCAATTCCTTCCTAGCTTATCTTCTCTCAGCTTTCGTCTCCGTTTCAATTCTCTGCCTTCTGCGTTTGCTGTGTTACGGTCTTTGCCGGTTACTAAAGAGGTGGAGAACTCATCATCCAAACACCGCCTTAGAAATGCAATCGCAGAACACAATTACAAGCCATGGCCGATAGATTCTTCTTCCAATACCATCTTTTCTAGCTCTTTCTTCTTAATGTATTTATCGCACTAATGTGTAGAAAAGGAGACACATCGTTGTTCTTATGTTTCTGACAAGATGATCCACCAAACTCAGACAATGCATTTCTAAATTATTTGGCTTATTTTAACCATTTCCCTTCTTCCCTTCTAGCTCACGCACCAAACTTCTAACTATAATAACTGCAACTACTACAAGTTTAACCATTAACACGGTTTTTTTTCTTCTCTGCAACACAGTATTTGTATTAAAAATATAATTATTCTTTTATTATTGTCTCGCTCGTTAATTTTTAAACCATGTTATTCTTTTATCAAATTTAGCTTCCTTTTTCTTTAAGAAAAAAAGTGTCTCCGTCATTCTGATTCTCTGTTCTACTTTTAATTATTTGATTGCACATGTGTACTTACCCAACTAATGTGTGCGTCATTTCTCTCTTGTTATTACACCAAAAAACCTATTTTTTCAATAAAGATTTCTTAAAAAAAATTGTTGTAATACTCAAATATTGGATTCTAATATATCAGTTCTCAATTTACGTTAGGGATACTACAAAAATAAATAAATGTTTCATTTTTATTAGTTTAAATAATTGGTTGAAAGGAATATTTTTGTTCCGAAAAGATTAGTAAAAAAAGCGTCATAATCGTGAAAGGAATTCGAACCAGAATAGCACCTCCAACAAGGAATATATATATATATATATATATATATATATATATGTATATATATATATATTTTTTTTTTTTTTTCTTTCAAAATTTAAGAAGCTTGATTGTAAATTTTAAAATCGACGAAGATTCCTTGAATTTTTCTCACTATAGTACTCTTTCCGTTTTGTCATTTCAACTTTTAATTTATTTTAAAAAACAATTTATTCTCTTAACATTTTTTTATGTCTTGATAAACCATTAAGTAAAATTAAAGAAAGAATGATAGAATAAGAGTTAGTGAATTATAATTATAGTTTTTAATTTAAAGATGTTGAATAATAATGACTGTACAAAAATTCCAGACCAACAGTTAGGTTAGGAGAGAGTGAGCACAGGTAGTTGGTAGTTGGTAGTTGTGTGAAGTGTGAAGTGTGAAGTGTGAAGAATGCAAAGAAAAAGTGAAAGTAAAAAAGTAGAAAGAGTGGTAGTAACAAGATTGATCAAAGAGGGTTGAAGAGTTCAAAATACTTGGTGGGAGGGCGAGGAGGGGATGAAGAGTGATTATTAAGATTCTTATGAGTGACACGCCACACCTTCAAGACCCCATCAAGGCTGCCAGTGCAAATGGTGCAACTATCTTCATTATCTTCTACTAATCTTCCTCCTATCAGTGCTGTCACACACCTAATTGGTCCTCTGTGACCCACCAGAACTGCCAGACACGTGTGTTGTCCATCCTGTTCTCTGCCCCAAACCCTGCTCGTTGAGTCAGCTGACCCACTCACCACATATTTGCCCACACTAGCTAGACACATCACTGCATGAGTGTGCCCTTGTATTGACCCTCCATACTGTAACTGCCCTGCAAACCAACCCTTTAGCCAGAAGTGTATGTACCCATCAGTGCACCCACCATACAAAATTCCAGCATCTGGGGTTAGTGTTAGGGCCTTCACCGGTGAGTACTTGGCGTGCAAGGTTACCGTCAGAGAATGAGGCTGGTCGTGGCTGCAAAAGTTCCTACGCCAAACTCTCACCGTGGCATCATCTGAGGCTGTGTATAGGACCCCATCATCAGCCACAATCATGGCGTTTATTGGCTCAGGGTGGGCCTTTATGGTCTCTACGCACTTCAGGTCTGAGATGCGCCACACTTTCACCGTTTTGTCCAGTGAAGCAGTGTAAAGAATGTCCTCTGCTGTGTTGATTGCCATTGACGTGATTATCCCCTTGTGCATCTGTTAAGTCACGTCAAATAATCAAGTCAATGATGGACTAATTATTATGAAATCATTAGTTTCATCAGTTAACCGTTTCATCAGCTGAGTTTGAACGATATTCACCAGTAATTGGCTTATCTTTTCTGATAAACTAGCCAGCAGGAAAAGATAATCGTAAGAAATTTAAAAGTTATACTCTGTTGTTACAGTTGAGGAGTCACTAAGCAGATAAGGCCATATTTAAACAATATTTTAAATGTATGGCAGAAGCGGTTGATGACATAGTGTAGCTAGGAAGAGTGAGAAGCACGTGGGCAGTTAAAACACTGACAAACGTAGCAGATACTTACTGTCTTGTCTTTGCCGGCGATGTAGCTGCGGACATAGCCGAGTGTCTTAGGGATGGTGGCCAATCGAACATGCTTCAGCACCTTATCCCAAGTTCTTCTCCACACCCTTATCTTGCCATCACCGTAGGCTGCATAGACCGTGTCATTGGACACTTCGAGAGCCACCACCCTGCAAGCCTTGGTCCTGAGTTGCCCACATTCGGTGAACTCAGGGAGCTTCCACACTCTCACAAGGTTGGAGTCAGAGCCAGTGTAGACCAAGCCGTTCGAGGAGAAGGCGATGGAGAGGATCTGGCCATCATTTCTGAGGACAGAAGAGGCACAGTGGTAGGTGGTTTGAGGGTCAGAATCAGAGAGTTTAGTAGGAGAAGGAGGAGAGAGTGGAGGAGAGAAGTGACGGGGGTGAATAGGAGAGGAAATGGGAGAGTTTTGGAGGCTGCGAGAAAGAGTGGGGCAAGAGAGGCGTGGTGGGGAGTTGAGAAAGTTTGAGAAAGGTGTTTCTTTAGTAGAACGACTTCTCGAGAAGTTGCTCTGAGGAGTTGGAGTTGTGGTTGTGGATCTAAAAGCAAAGGATGCGTTGGGATGGGGTGAGTTGGAGTCGTCCATTGATCGACGAGGTAGATGATCATTGATCTTCTCTTCCTCACAACCAAAAGAAAGATCAGTGGTGGCTTTGTGGTTGAGTTGTGAATGAAGCTGGTGTGGTGTGAAGTGTGATGGGGTTATGGATTGGAGGGTGGTAGATTTTGGCTATTACTTCGTTTATTGCAATGGTTGAGAATGAACAGTGCAAATATATAGTGCACATTTACGCATTAAATAAAGGAAGAGCATTGGTACATTGGCAGGCCACGGACATATACTTTGTTAGATACCGCATTACTTGCTGCTTTACTCGGTTCTTGCAACAACTTTCATGTCTTTCCTTTCTTTGCCTTAAGCCATAATTCTGCAATTTGGATTTCAATTACATGAGTGCAGTGGCAAATGTTTTCTGCATAATACTGTTTTTATCTCAAATATCGCAATTATAAAGAACAAAAATCCAATTAATTAATCATCCAATCCATTAACGAATCAGTTGTTTTGAGATATTTGTTAAGTATTTAACGGATGATGTACGCAATGATAAAAAGATGTGGGATTAGAATTCTTAAAGGACTTAATTTGTGAAACTGATACTTGAATAACCAAAATTGTACAAGAGATTAAAGTGAACTTTTTGGTGCAGGAAAATATGATAGCGAATGAATAGAAAGTCTTTTTAAGATTATAACATGTGAAGAGAACACTGGAAAGTGGCGATGGGGTGTTCATAAAAAGACTTTTTTTCTTTTTTTGAAATTTTAGACATAAGCATGTGAATGTGATAAATGAAAGGTTTTGCACCTTTTATATGGAAGGTTGTGTTGAAGAAAATGATAATTTGAAGGGAATTAAGAAGAGGGGAGGAGAGATGGTTTTTGCCATTAATTGGATGTTCTATTATAGGAATTCCTTCAAGTTCCCATCATAAAATGGCTCACCAAACTGTCTGGAATTTGACATCATAATTCTCAGTTAAATTTGGTTAGGCAATTGCTGAGAAAAAGAATAAATAAATGTGCATGGCAGTGGTTGCGGAAGTCGATACATTCCAGAAATTTTTTTGGAAAACCCTCTGCCTTTTATACCAAAATTCACCCACTGCCACTGACATCAAATTCACCACAAAACACATGCTATCTATCATCATTTCATTACCCTCCAACTTTAACCACTTAACTGCGCGTATTCATCATCAAACTTCTTTTCATTTTCTCTGTGTACTTTTTTTAGCTGGCACTCCTCGTTTTTTTTTGAGTTTGAAAATGGAAGTATTACTCAGGTGAGATTCTTTTATGAATTGGGTCCCTAGATGTTAGCCAAATGGTCTAAAATTGTTTTGCTTCTGATTAGAAATTATTTACTTTTTCTTTTTGAAAAAAAAAACAGCTTTATAAATTTAGATAGACATTTTTATCAATAATTTACCGCATTGTTAAACAGCTAGTGTATCACGAGGTAATGTTATATTTATAAACATAATTCATTTGTAATATACTATATCTTTATATGAAAAGTAGTTTCTATGTCAAAATATATTTATTTCGTATTGAATAATAGACTAAATATTCAAACTAATTCGCTCGTTATTTAATTCTCATGATGGTCATTCTTCAAGATTACATATACAAAAGATTCAATGTTTTTTTAACTAAAATTTAAGCTTAGTCCTTTATTTGTAAAAAGCCTAGTTTTAAGGCCCGTGCTTTACCTAGTTACTCAAATCTTGTGTAACCCTGTTTTTCAACAGAAGTATGAACAGAGCCAAAATATGAAAAAGAAAGAGAAACGTTTATGTACACTCTGAGTTTCAAGTTGGTAAAGTAATCAAGAGCAAACAAAGAAGCCTCGTCGCAGAGTGAAAGATGAATCGTAGCTTGTCATTTGATACTAGTCCCTGGAGTTTTGTTCCAAGACAAGTAGGACGGATCCCCAAGAGGCCTGCAATTAGCATCACCAAAAATTAAGTTTGAAGTTACAAGTTTGTGGTATAATTGGAAACTGCTAGTGCAAAATCATGATCTTTGCATATAATTAAAATAATGGTAGATCCATATAAACTAAATAACTAACTATATAAATAGGATGATGATATTACCTTGGCATGATGACATAGAGAAGTATGAATGCTACAGTACAGAACAAGGATAGAGCACCAAAGAAAAGGTACGCAGTCCCCACAAAAGGATTTTTTCCTCCCATCAGAGATGTGGTTGAGAGAACCAGCTTCTTTGTCCCTCCAAACACGTATGTGTTATAATTGTTTTCTATTACTATTTCTATCTCATCTTTCACTTCAAGGTCAACCTCTATCTTCCCGTACAGTTTTCTGAATGTGGGTAATGCAGCCGTTCGCATCCAAACTATGAGATCCTCTTGCTCATTCAACTGGTGCATGATGAATGCATGCATGCCAAGACAACACACAAGTTAAAGAAAAGGAAAAGTGCAAAGCATGGTAACAATAATTAAAAGGAATAAATATATGCGTTTACGGGTATACTCTCATTGAGGTTCCCACCCCCAATCAAATCTCTGTTCTGAAATTTTTTTGGATAAACATCAGAGCCAAATCTGGACCTTCGGTCACTCCCCCATGCAATGTTCTTTCTGTTGACCGTCAAGTTCTTGTTGTTGGATAGAAATTTGTATGTGTCATTGAACAGACTCCATGCAATGAGGCCGCAGGGAACAATTGGCTGTTTCTCATTTGTCTTGTCTTCAGGATAACAATTGCTTGTTTCCCCCTCATGTGCCTTGCTCCACAGTTGCTTGTCGTTTCTACTCTTCACATATCTTCAACAATCACCCAAAACCATGTCACCATAAAGAATATGCATGCTAATTTCGACACTTCCATTGCAATGGAAATGAGCTAAACATAAGTGTAAAGGAGAATGGCTAACAACTCTCTCTTCTGTTAATTAAAAACATAAAATTGTGAGTCTCACGTTTTATTTAATGAATTCCTCTTTTAGTTTTGTAAAATTTAAGAAAAAGAATAATCATTAAAGAACACGTTGTTAATAATTTTCCATGCAAAGAGTTCTTGCTAATTTGAACACTATCGCTGAATGGAGATGATTATACATACGAGTTTCTAGCAGTTTCAATAATGCCGAAATAAGGCCTTGTATGTAATTTCATACGGAACTAAGGAGGAAGATTCTCTGCAAAATGTATATACATACCTGCGATGGTTCTGATAGTAATTATCGAGCTGATAATAGATATAAACAGGAGCTTCCATTCTATGCTCAACCTGTAAACTTGCAACAAAACTTTTTTCAATCAAGTATCAAACGAGGAAGTGTACATAGGAAAATAGTAAAGGAAAAGAAAAGAAAATGTTTCTGGTGCCAAATAGAGTTAGAGAAGTTTATTTTACAAAATTGAACATGTCTTATTGTAGAGGAAGTGTACTAACAGTCCATTTGGTGATGCAGGTCTTGTTGGTGGTATCACTTTGAATATATGCCACCGCATCGTTGGCATGTGAGGTAGGAAGGCAACTCTCATCATATTGGAATACAGCTTCCTCCACCTGCATGCATCAGTATTTCATCATATATCAAAGAAACATTCAGCTTCAGCTTCAGCATCAGCATCAGCATCAAATCCATTTCACACTATGTAAGTATTTTATATGTATACGAGATGTTACACTCTCTGATGAAAACACAGTAGCAAGACCAATAGGGATGAATATGACTCCTAGGAGACAAAATGTGGTAATAACCTGAGAAAACAAAGACAAAATCACCAATCAATTGTTAGAAGAGCATTTGAAAAACAGAATGAGACAAGTTTGTGGTGAACGCCATACCCATCCCGGTGTTAGAATTGGTTTCCATTCAGGAAGTTCTTGCTGTGAGAATTCTGTATCTACAAGAAAACAAAATAAAAATTATAAGCGGTAATTAAAGAAAACACAGCTTCATACATGAAATTGCCAGATCAAGTACTCCAGATTTTGGTGCACACTTAGCATTTAAGCAATTGGCCTCACAACTAACTAAACAGAGCACTGAAAAATGTTTTATTCTAATTCCAAACCAACCATCATAACCAAGGCATGGCCAGTTTAACGAGAGTAACAAATGGTTAATTTTTTTGTTGTTGAATGTACTATTGTTTCAAGCTAGCCATGAAGTTTACATAGACTTAATTAACGCGTAGAATATGAAGAAATTAAACATGACATTTATATATGTAACCAAAAGCAAGTGAAGAACACACAAATGGGTTTCTTGGAAGTTTTCTTGGGAGTGGTAGCGTCGTTTTCATCGGGCATATCCATGGTTGTTGAGACGAACTAAACAAGGTTATGGAGAAAAGTTACAGAGAGAGAGAGAGAGAGTAACTGTAATGTAGTTGTGGTTAAGGTTTGGAGAGAATGCAGTTGTCAACGTGGGTGGACCACAGAATCAGATTAACGATGTTGGATTGGACCATTTCACCACCGCAACTACCGTTGGCCCCGCCTAATTCGTCTATTCAAAATGAAACTAATCTTCCACTTTCATCCTCCCAAAAATCACAACATACTATATGTGTTGCCTATCTCCTTAAAATATGAATGAGTAATTCTCACATTTTACAATTAAATTTGAACTCTAATAATAAGACTAAATAGATAAGGCAGGGAGGGAATTTTTTTTTACTACTAACTAGTGGCAAAGAATCTGTATTACATTTTTTTAATAATAATAGCTATATGAAAAAAAATAGTAATTATATTCTTAAAAAATTGTAATTACTTTTAGAATATAAATACTTTATTTTTATTTTTAAATATAATTAGGAATAGAATAAAAATATAAAATGTATATATACATTGTTATAGATAATAAAAGATATATATCTAGTGAATATTTTTTAAGACTTCTTTATTATTCAATTTATATATATCCATTATTTTTCGAGTTTCAACCTTTTATATGGGATACTTTTCTCTCGCTGAATTTCTCAATATGCAAAAGAAATATGGGAAGAAATTATTTTTTTAAAATAAGAATTTAACTATCAAAAACCTTTTTTTTATGAGAATACCATACTCAAATTTTAATTCTAATAATTTTCACAAAGTTGAGTATTGAATTTTTCAATTTATTTTTGAAAGTGAGTATTATTTATTCATTTATTTAGGTTTCTGAGTTCTTAAGAACCAATAGCTTATTGAGTTAAAATCATAAGGATGTGTGAATGAAAAACAAGGACTTATTTCTTAGTGGTTTAAACAAAATTAAAATAAATAAATAAACATAATAACTAAGAAGTTCAAATCTAAATTAAGAAAAATTAAACACAAGAATTTGCTCAAACCTAATAATAATAATTAATACTTCATAGTCTGTTTCGTATTTTATTTTATTAATAAAAATATTGACTCCATATAGTCATTAATACTATCACATAAAATAAATATACAATATTTTCATATAGAAATTAAAAAGGAAAATGTTAAACCCACGTCCCATTTAAGCCAATACCTTTTTTTAATATTACTTTAGCCAAGTCACAATGGGCAAGAATGAAAATAAGAAAAATCTTGAAGTAGAAGATAAGGATTGTCATGGGAACGAGAGAAGGAGCTTGTGAATTGCAGGACGATAGCAATAACGAATCTAGAGTACGAAAAAAATTTTGAGTTGATTTCTACAAGTACCCAATTAAAAAAGTATCTAGTGACTGTTTGTGTGTGAGAGAGATCTTTCTTTTGACAGAGCTAAAGAGGGAAAACAATAAATTTCATTAAATACAATATTAAATGAACTTCAACAAATAATTTTGTCTTTGGCACATGCTTCAACGAATGATTCGAAGGAATTCAGACCGTACTCCCTAAACAAAATGAAGTTGGAGGAACTGCATGGGAAATCCAACTACAAATGCTAGCATATTATACGGCCTGCCATATAGGTATAATCATAATTATAAAAATTAATAAATAATGAAACAATGAATGTGATCATTTTGTCAAGAAGCTGAAGTCACAGCTTCAATTACATCATCTGACTCGTCAACCATCATTTCATTTCTGAAAAGCAATTTCAAATATGGAAGAACCTTGGGAAGCACGGACAAATCAGCAACATTGATACTCATCATGTCAAATGCAATACATGTTTTATGCATGTGTGTTTCATCGAACACAGGAATTTTAGGATATCTTTGGCTGAAATGAGTCAGTATGGTTCGATATGCATTAGCAGACTGTCCCATTTCTATGGCTTCATTTGTGGTGCTGTGATTTCTTGCTATAGCCTCGTCTACCATAGCATCCTCAAAAGTTGCCTGCATCAATCAAAAGTCACATGTTAACAGCAGCCTCACTAGTGATGTTGAGTTACATATAGTTCGCATAGACAATGTTGAAGAAAATACATAAACGTGGACGATAATATATATTATTAGGATTAAAGAATTGATTGCACAAGGAATCGAAGTAAAAATATCATAAATAAGACTCACTTTCATATATAAAAGGTCAAGAAAACGTGTAATTTTTCGATAAAAAAAACGATTATGTAACTTACAGCAGAAGAATAAACAAGGATACAAAGTCTACTGAAAGAAAGTATCCAAGCTTGAGAATCAGAACTAGGCAAAATGAGTTGGAACTACGGGATAGAAGTTAATTAATGAGAAAGGCGCTTAGTTTGGCCAAAGATTTTTACCATTAGGGCCAAAACTTCTAGATTTATATGGCTTGTTTTGTTTATCATTGTTGGATCTGAAATATGACTAAGATCGTTAATGTTTGAAATTGACTACAACCACCTCACCTTTAACAAGGGAGTAGTAGAATACTTAAGACAGCATACTTTTGCAGTAGTAACCTATATACACAGTATCAAATTCCTATAGTGATCTCGTTCCTCATCCTTTTATGATATTTCCAGCAAATGCTAAATAATCGTTAAAAGCTCAAAAACAAGATCAAGTGATAACTTGCCTCGTGTATAAGAACTGTTGCACCACGAGATGCTTCTATTAGCTCTGGGCAGGGCCTTGTGTCACCTGAATATACAATCTTCCAGCCAGGTATCACTTTTCCAACACTATTAGTCTTCTCTTCAGCTTTTAAAACAACACCAAATGCCTGTGGGCAATGTACAACGGGAAAACTAATCAAGGCCTTCAGACCAGCTTCCTGGATTACCTCCTTAAATTTCTTTAGGATAGGAGAAACTACTTCTTTATCAACAGGACTACCTGGTCTTCTAAAACAGCTTTGCATACGGGATCCTCTAGCAAACAAAGTTGAATCAACTTTTGATGCAATTAGGTCCCCATTCTTGTTGTTCAGAGTCTGAGAATTGGCTGAATCTCCATGGAAATCGTTCTCAAAAGTATCTAATGAAGCTGCGGTGGTGTGCTTGCAGTCAAGAAACAGCATATCTAAATCTTCAAGTCTTTGGTATGCATCTAAATATCTCTTAAGCTGCCTTGGTCCAACAACAAGCACTGGTTCATGAGGCACCCCCCTCAGCATATCGCGGCGCAGAGCAAGAATCCTGGCCAGGCCTGTATGGTGATCAGCATGAATATGTGAAATCCAAATGCATCTTAAGGTTCTCACAGCATCATCAGCACCAGTAACACCATATCTGTTTCCAAGAGATACACATAAACCAATAGTTCATATTAAAAGATGAATGAATATTAAGGATATGGATAGACTTGCCTTCTTTTAAGTTGTCCCAAGGTTCCTTCACCACAATCCATGAGCAAACCTCCTTTTGAGAAAAGATTTATATATATTGAGCTCACATTTCGGTATTTTGATGGCTGGGATGAACCAGTTCCAAGAAGAACTATCTCCAAGTCATCTCTCCTTATATTTTCCAGACAAGCAGGAATACTATTAGCACATAGCCAAGGTTCCTCAATCATCATCTTATGATCCACCACAGGACTTAAGTCGTCCTTTGTCTGACTACATTCTTGCCAGAGCTGACTTACACGATTAACTGCTTCTGAAACCTCTGGAATCTCTGACAGTAAATCATCAATGATTTCTGAGGAAGACACCTTAGTAGGAATACAAGATCTATCCAATCCAAGATGAGCATAAGGACGCAAAGTAAACTGTATAGCACAGAGTGGTATATCTATCAATATATGAACTTGGCAAAAGGAAGAGGTGGAGATCAATTAATAGAAACTAAAGTCCTAACATGACCACTACTGCTAACAAATGTATCAGGGAGATAGTTGGAGCAGCACTATCAAGGAAAAGATGATAAAAGCTCTCCTAGGGTGATTTGGTCATGTCAGAAGATTAAGAGAAGCTCCACTGAGACAAGTAGGTCAAATCAAAGATAACGATCAGAGAGGATAGATGAGAGTCTTAGAAAAAAAAAATACTCAAATGATTTCACAGAAAAAAATTGGGGTAAAACTTGCTTCAGTGCATTTATTATAAAATTCTGTGATAACAGTTCCATGATAAACTACTCTCTCTAAGGACTTGACAAGAAGAATGTCATTCTTATGTTCTTTCTAAGTGATGCATCCAAAAAATCTTGAAACTTTGAAGACAAAAAGTTGGACCACCAGAAATGTTTATTTAAAAAGTTATTTAAGGCTGTAATTTATTAGTAATTAGCTATAAGGACCCCAATAAAGGCTGTATCATCACAATCAGACTTCTATTTTGACTTTACTAGTAGTTAGCTTATCAGACTCCAAAGGCTTTATTTTGACTTCTACGAGAACAAATAAGCTAAAGGCCAGGTGGCAGACCACGTCAATCTTTCGTACCTTAAGAAGATTTTCAGCAGAGATTACTTCAGAAAGTTCTGAAAAAGAACACTGCAAAGGAATCAAATCAAACAATTTAATTAGACACGTCTATGTCTTAATTACCTTTGTCTAGTAAAACAAATTCATCTTCTATCATGAGACAAACCTCACTTGAAGCAAGAGAGCCAAATTTTGAGCTATGATTAGGACCGGACCAACATCCTGGAGCTGGAAAGAACTGAGGACACAAGTAATTAAGTCGTGTTGCAATTCTTGCACTAGCTTTCAAAATAGGAATCTCTACATTCTTCCTGAAAAGAGGATGAGCAACCAGGTTTAATCACTGATAATGCAGGTAGGAGAACCAGAAAAGAGACTCTCCAGAAAGATAAACATCTTACTTTTCATGTCCAGCCATGATATGTTGTGCAGAACTGAATTTGTTCATCCACTTCTGGTAATTTGAACAACTCACAACAGATGAAGGAGTTAAGTGAATTACACAAGTGACAATCCTACTAGCCTGTGCTAGGTTGTCTGTTTGATCACAATAACTAGCCAATGATTGTTCAGACAATAATGCTTCCAAATGGGATTCTGTTGGGCAGTCGACTAGAAGTACAATGGGACCCGGAACAGAAGGACCCAGGACATCACTTGGATGAACCTATTGTAGGTTGGAGCACAAGAGCAGTTACTTTACAATGTATGGAAGCCCAACATGAAATTAAAATGAACTAAAGCATGTGTTGCACAGATTGAAATCTGTCTCAAATCCTTTTTCTAAATTTGCTTCTACTCTGCTTTAGGTAAATAATGTATAGTTTTGAGACTAACCATAATATTCTGGTGATCAGAATTCACTGAGTGTCCAAGTTGCAGTGCCCGATACTTGGGCCCAGGTTTAAGGCCAAGGGCCTTAGCTTTCTCTGGATCAAACTTTCCCTTGATTTCAGGCAGTTCACAAACATATACTACAGACATATCACCAGGTTTTGCAGCAGGTAGTTTTCTGCCATTGGAGGAATCAAGGGTATCTGGACTTTGGTCCATCCTCTTTTCTGAAGAGCTTTCTGAAGTTGTCAGAACCTGACCTTCAATGCAATTTGGTTGTAAGATAATGGCAGATATTTTCACGACCTCATCATTAATAAGAACAGTGGGGTCCAAAGGCTTGCTTTGACGTGGCCCAGTGGATCCATCAGTGTTGAAGATAGGCCCAAAGCTCTTCGTGTGAACCATGGCAGCACTGGGAATAAAAGATCTCATGGCATCTACTAAATACTTAAGGTCTGACGGGCCCCATATATTAAGCTACAAATTAAAAGAAACTATTTATTATAATAAATATATATATGAAGAAAAGGAAGATCATACGAAGCTAAATGCTACTTACGGACATCCCTTCTTCTCCCATGCCAGCCAAAGTAAGCAGTAAGCCTGCGATTTGAAGAAAAAATTATAAGTATTTCATGAAAATAACCCCTCTAGTTGAATCAACAATCTAACCAGTAAAGAAGAAGCAATTTACACGTCAAAGAAAGCACTACATTATTAAAGAAAAAAATGGCATGTTAGGCAATATATAACATGGATCATGACTAAAAGCGTAAGGTTATTGAAAGTCCAATACCGACCTGGAAGGCCACCGGCAGTCTCAGAACAGACGCGAGAAAGAAATATATGGTCTATCTGAAGAAAGATGAAAAAAAATAAGAGAAGGAACAAACTATATTTTGATGAGATGATACTAGGAAATTCACATTAGGGGAGAGAAGGGTTGAAGCTAAAGATATATGATACCTTCGATAACTTAATCTTATGCTCGGTGCAAAACCTTTGCAATCCCTGAATTGACGATGAAATATAAAGCTTAAGCCTCCACGCAGAGACAGGAAAGCGGATGATAATATGAAGAGAATATCCGAATGGAATTAGAACAGTGAAAGAAAGAGGACTTATAGTTTAGAATTACCTCCCCGGCATTGAATATAAATCTTTGATTGTCGAAGAAAAGCAGAACTGAAGGAGAAGTATCCTGAGTATCCATTCCAGTTCCCAATATCTGTGATTGAAAGAAGAAGAAAACAAAATCGAAATTAGGCTAAATAAGTAACCGTTTTGTGAGAGCAATGGAAATTTAGAGATGAAGTAAGATTAATACCTGAACATATGAGATGGTATTGATTGGGTTGAGCTTGCGAACTTTGAGTTGGAGGTTCTTCCTGGAGGCGTCGCTGCTGTCTCTGCCCTCGGCCCTTCTCTTGTTGAAGTTGGACTCCTTCACTTCCATTGGTTTAGGCGTCGTGCTTTTCCTGCGGAGAGGAGGGATGGGACGGTGTCGTTTGGACGAGGAGGAGGAGGAGGCGGCGGCGGTAACGGTTAGGAGAGAACGGAATTGGAGGTTGGAGGGTTTGGAGAGAGAAGGGGGAGAAGAAGAACGACGGGGGAGAAGAAGGAAGTTCCGAAACTTTGAAAGTTGGGCCATCGGGGAAGCCCTTTATCCGAAGAGGGTTTTAGGCTTAGCCGTAATAAACCCCCCCACACGCACCACCTCACCTCGCTTCCTCTCCCTCCTTATTTCTTTCCAACTTTAATTTTCTTTTTCTTTATATATTTTAATAAAAAAACATGTTTAAGTTCATTTTCATATATTTCATATATATTGTTAGTAAGGCTCAAATTTGTTTCATTATGAAAAAAAAATAAGTTTTAACTTATTTATATATCTTCACTATTCATGGTTTTATTCATCCACACTTTCATGTTTATACTATATGCTTTTTAAATTATTCATCATCTTCTTCTTTTTTTTATTACAATTAGAAATTTAAAAAGAGAAGATGACACAGCTAAAGAAAATATTTAACATCAATGAATATATTTTATATATTTTTATTTAACTTACTCTAACCAGAAGAGTGGGTATTTAAACGTTATCAATGACTTAAAATTGAGTAAAAACAAGAAATTTAGTGGGCATTTAACAATTAATTGTTTTAAATTTTATTTTAATTTATCTCAATCTAAATTACTATTTTTATGCAAAAACTAGTATAAAAATGGAATGAAATTTATAATTAGAGCAATGTAATTGAAAGAATAAAGTTAAAGAAAAGAATTTAAAAAGTAAAAAAAAAATCTATATAAAATAGTTTTGGTTTAGCAAACCTCGTGTGGGAATGAAAATGACTAATAAAAAGAGACGTTGACACAAATTGCATTTAAGCAAACACTTACTAAAAGTGTCTTTCTTTAAGCTGGAATTTTCTTTTTCACTTGAGCAAATGAATAATTCATTAATTGAAAAATATATGAAGATTTAAAACCATAAAGAAGAAGGTGTGGCTTGACTAGAGGTTAGGTTAAATCTTCTTAAGTTTTTCTTTTCAATAACTGCCATAAGCAAACTTCGGGTGGGATTGGATGTAATTATCATTTTTAAAACACTCTAGTTATTTTAAAATTTACATGACTTTTTTGTATGAGAAAAATTCTTTTAACCCCATTCTTAACAAACTAGGTTTTTTATTTTTCATAAAACACTCACTTTCAAAGTGATGAATTTCTAGTGAGGTTAAACCCATAATTGATATTTATTTTTATAGTGTTCTACGTATGACCAAAATTTCTATCAATATCTCAAGGCTTCATTAGGAGGTAAAGAAAACCCTAATTACAACTATATAAAGAGAAATCATCTCCACACATGAAAGACAAAAAACCAGAGACAAAAATCAAGGACAAGGAAGGATTGTTGGATTGAAATTTTCCAAAAATGCAACAAATGTTAACATTACTTATCACAGTAAATTAGAGAAAAAAAATGAGAAGAAAAGTAGCAAAAATAAAAACTAGGGTAAGATTGAAATGAAATCTAAGAGAAAACACATCAGCAACGTAAGCTTTAATGAAAAGTCTTCTCATGAACATTATCCTGCAACTGGGTTGAACTACTAGCGGATTTAGCAACTTCATTCATAGTTTCAGCAGCTACCTTCATGACATGGTCATATGAATTCTGCAAGGAAAAAAAATAATAGAATGAAATCAAAAGACAATTTGAAATTGAAGACCCTAACATAGATTCTGAGATATCAAATTTGTATTTATTTATTTATTTTGTTGATTCGTTTCCAACATCCAAACACAGCGCTAGTAGCAAGAAGTTTCTACAGTGTTTGTTTTGTGTTTTTACTTAGTATTTAAAATGTCCAACTCAACCTCTATCCAAATTCCTTATTCAATCCACAAGGCCACACTCAACCTCAACCATTGTTTGCCCTTACCTTATCCCTATATTAATTCATTTTTCTTTCACAATACTACATAAATGTTCCATTGCAATTGTAACAACGCAAACACTATCAGATAAGATCATCCCAAAAACAACCACAAACGACAAGCCCCATTCATTCTACTACGCTCAAATTCCGTGCTAGCAAAATATCCTCAGCTCAACATAACACTTAACAAAAAGCTTTGAAAATATCACAGATGTCACTCCTTCAACTCCATTTCACTTCTCAAGCATTGCGTCCCTCTTCCCACAACTTCAGGCCCAACAACGGACCTCTTTATCCTTCTAAGCGTGTCACCTTTCTAAGAACAAAAATCAGAGCTGTTAGCACCGTTCCTGAGAGCTCAGACTCAGACATCACTGACCCCAACGAGCCACCTTATGTTGGCTTTGTATTTGTTAGTGTAAGTTGAACAATTATGATGCTGCATGTAATGTAATCCTAGCTAGCTACATTGGTTTTACACATTCACTTTTTAAATTAATCTCACTAATGATTTTGGTTGTCTCTCCTGGGTTGGTTTGGTTAGTCTGTGCTGCTGCCGGATGGAACACCAGATATGCACTTTCGTTCTACCTGTGGCGGCCAGAAGCTTAGGAAGATAATGATGGATACCAACATTGAGCTCTATGGACCCTATGTAATAACCTCAGCAACTTCAAACAAAACAGTTTCTTTTAGTTGCATGCTAACAACTTTGCTACTTGCTGGCTTGTAAAACAAACTTTGTTTGGTCTTTGTAACTCTAATAATTTGCTCTGTAACACCTCTTTTATGTGTGAATCAGTTTGTTTATATGCTTTTGTTAATTTGTTACCTTTTTCAGGCCAGAGCTCTGTTAAATTGTGCGGGGGGTGGAACTTGTGGCACATGTATGGTGGAGGTGAGATATATAATCATAACCTTTTAAGAAGTGTTTGATAGGGTCATCCTTTTAAAGTCTGCTATTTTCATGTTTGGTATTAATTGTTTTAGAAAACTTTTCCTAAATCTGTTTTTAACTATATTTTCTAGCAGAATATTCATTGAAAATATGAGAATCCAAAATTGATATATCAAATACTAATTATGATTTCCAGATTCTTAAGATGTATGACAAGAAAAACCACCTTTTATTGAAAAACATTTCAGAATAAACAATAACGAATACTTTCCCTGAAATTGAGTCTATAATTTGTTTAGCAGGTGGTAATATAGTTAGAAGAGGATCAAATAATGTAGACTTCTAATTCTATTTTGCACTTGTTGTTAGGTTCTTGAAGGTCAGGAACTTCTAAACCCTCGCACTGATAAAGAGAAAAAATTACTAAAGAAGGTAATAGATAGTTGGATTCAGATTGAAAAATTGTTTTTTGGCATTTTTTACTACGAACTATGTTTGTGGCTAAGAAAAGAATGATGGTTGTTATGTGGGTTTTCCTTTTGCCAGAAACCAAAGAATTGGAGATTAGCATGTCAAACAGTTGTTGGTGAACCAGATTCCAGAGGAGGGGTTCGTCATTCTTCTTCACCCTTCAACTTTAACTCTCTTCTCTTTGGTTAATAAATTACCAAAAAATCATTAGACACATAATTCAGTCCCCTTCATACCTACTTGTTACCAATTTGATTTCTGTTATTGTTACTTCTTTATATAACAATTTTTTTGATAAATAAATAATATAATTGAATTTAAATTTACATTTTAGTAAAATTATAAATATTATTGGATTTTTATAATAAGAATGTTATTTTGAATGAGTTTTGATTTGATGCAGCTTGTGATTCAACAACTGCCAGAGTGGAAAGGGCATGAATGGAGATATGCAAAGCGTGGGGAGCCCAGCTGGGATTCAGAGGACTCTCTGTGAAGCTCAAAACCAAACAATAATAATATAAGTCCAATTCCATGCCATGCATTTTAGTTTTCGCTTCATTTTTTTTTTTCAAAATTAAAACTATGAACAAAATCTTGAAAACTTGCAATTAGGACATACATATATAATATTCTGCTGTACCACTCTCTTAATATTGTTTTACTAAATAATTCTTTTTTACAATAATCATATGAAAATCATGACTTGAGATTTTGTGTAGCTTACCTAAACTCCTTCATCATTATACGGATATTAATGAGTGGATATTAAATAAGTTAATAACATGTTTATGTAACATAAAGGTTTAATAGACATTTTAGTGAGAATTTGTAACCTTTTTTTTTATATATACTTTTTTAATTGAATCTTAATTTTATTAAAATTTATTAATATGATATTTTTTGTCAAACATTCACAAATTATGGTGTTCGTATTCGTGGTAGTAATCGTACCATTTTGTCATTGTTCATGTATTACGGGTTATTAAATTTTAAATTGAATCCGTCACGTCTCATACATTTAACGTCGTTAATATTAATCTAACATTAGGGATCACATTGATAAATTTTAATAAAATTTGAGATTCAATTAAAAAACGTAAAAAAATATTACGAATTCTCATAAAATATTAAGATTAAAATACCTATTAAATCTAACATAAATTAAAAAGATTTATATATGAAATATTATTAAATTCATGTAAGTTTACATTTTAAATTTTTATATTATTATAATTTTAACATTTCAATTATTTCTAGATATATAATTTTTAACAAATCTTATATCATTTAAAAGAATAAGTAATTTTAAAAATAATGTACACTTTAAAAAAAAAGACACATTGATAAAATTTAATAAAATTTGAAATTCAATTGAGAAGAAAAATAAACTTAAAAAATATTATAAATTTTCACAAAATATTAAAACTAAATAATTGTTAAATCAAATTTAAATATAAAATTTAAGAGCTTTCCAATGTTCACATAAAAAAAATTAAGTATAAAGTTTAAAAGTTTTAGAATATGTTACAAAAGAAGTAAATTACTAGAAAATAAACTTACAGAAATTATAAATTAAATGGTAGAACAAGAAAATATAAAGGAATTTATGAAAGTGATAAGCCAAGTTGCTTGCACTCTCACCAAGTTTTATTCTCTCAAAAGTTTACGAGTATAATTTATTACCTTTATTTTATTACAATCATATTATTTATAATTCTAATTTAAAATCAAAGAAAGTATTAGTATTTCTCAATTATTATAATTTTGATATTAATATCCACTTATATCGATAATAAAATCTTAAATTATTCTCTATTTGATAGCTTTTAGTTTGAACAAATTCTAAATTGAAAATTATTAAATTACTATTCTAAACTAAAAAAGTTTTTAATCAATTATTTTTTAAAAATGAGTTTAATAGATAAATTAAAGTAAAATTAATTAATTAAATGTCACCATAAACACCTTTATAACATTGTCATCTAATAACAAATTTTATATATAATAAGTATGTCACTATTTTACATTTTTACTATATGTTAAAAGTCATTCCAACTATAACTAATGGTTGATTCACAGTGTAAATACTTGTTTATATATCGATTTTATAATTGTTTTTTTATTTTTGCTTTGGTAATATAATTTCCATATAAATACATGTGAATGAACATCTTATACAATAGGCAATAAATAAACAACCGATTAGGAAGTCGAGGTCTACAAGAGGCCATGTTAACTGACTGACGAGCAAAACACACTGAAAATAAATCTAAGCCCCAGCCATTTTCTTTCACCGGTACAAAGTTTAATATATTTCATGAAGCTACCACTTAACTCCTTATTCCAAATAAAAGATAGTGAGGTAATAATGAACAAAACATCAATCATTCTACCTGTTGCATATTTCCAGGAAATGGAATTGAAGCACAACAATGATAGTATCCATTTTCGTCGAAAGAAAATATCTGCGAAAGATGAGCTTCACGAATAAGATATTGCCCCCAGTCCTCTGATCCATACTGCTTGAATATACCTCGTGCATCAAAAGAATCATCCTTTCTTGTCCACTTATTCCTGAAAACAAGCAGCACATCAGCTTTCTGAAAAATCACCGATAAATTTTTACTAAGAGAGATTGTTGAGCTGAAAAAGTAGGGGGGCGGGGGGAGTAGCACCTTTTCCTATACCTTGCGTTCATCACAGTGGCGTGTATCTGCAAAACGAAAGAAAAATCTAGACGGTCACAGAAAACTATCAAAATTTCAAATGGGGTGATTATATGACGTGATTTGGTGTTAAGGTTTCCTTGCAGGGCCTTGAAAAAAAGTATATTTCTTTGCTTTTTTTCTTCCATTGAAGTAGTATTTCCAAACTTCAACAATTTAATGCTGGAAAGATATTATCATTCCGCTAAAAATAATGCACAAATACCACTTGGTACAAGGGGAATACCTAATTAACGATGATTTATGCAAAACATGAGCTGACACTATATTAACAAAAATCTTAGACATTCTGAGATGGAAAAATAAATAATATTAAAAAAAACTGACATATAATAAACAGTAAATTAGTACAGTAAAAATGGCCTTTAATAAAATAATTAATTGAAGGTAAGTTAAAACAAACACTTTATAATTTATCCAAAAGCAACATATGAATCTGATAAATTTAGTTTACCTTCAGTGTATGTTTAGCATCACGCTCTAAGACGAGTCCAGCTTCAACATATGCATCAATAATGACTTCTAAAAAAGCTTAGAAAACTCAAACAAATCCGAGAACAATAGATAATCAAAATCAGGAAACAAACACTGATCCACAATTATATGAAATTCATAAAACTAAAAACCAAGCCTTAACACTAAACTCCACCAGCACGCCCGCTCCCCCAAAAAAAAAAACCAATAAAAAAGAACAATCCACATATGGATACGACAAGCACGTAAAAGACGGCCCTCACTGCCAATTTCTTCCACAGGAGCATATAGAACACGGGCTTTTGCCAAAGAACCTTTCATGCATTCCTACAAGAGTAAACATATATTTTCTCTCATCAAAGATACAAAACAAATCACAAAGATGTCAATCAGATGGTAAAAGTTTCTAGCAGAGATGGTGCTATAGGAAATCTTTCAGTGAAGCCTAAAAGTTTACATGCAAGCTTTCAAAGGGAAATGAAAAACTACAGATATTTTAACTTGTATACTGTCTGGTTACTTCATTCTATAGAAAAAGTTAATGTACTAGTAGGAATGTCATTCTATATCTTGTCAACAGATAAGCAGCACTCTATCTGAATAATGTATCAGTAAAATAGTGCTTGAAGTAGATGCATACCAGTCCCTTTAATCTTACAGAGAGTGGCCGATTATCCAAGGCTTCCATAACTTTTGAAGAGATACTCTACACAGCTACAAAAACGTAAATAAAAGAAATCTAATTCTCATAATTTATTATTATGATGAATTTAATAAAACTTACCTGCAGGACCTCAGAGGCTGTCTTAATTCGTTCTTTGTTCCATAGCTTAAGCATGAGTACTGTAAGGTGAAATGTTTTAGGCTTAATGAATATAGATTTGTCAATACCCAGATCTGCAAAAGTGCAAAATAACAGAAGTTGTTATTTGAAGTAAAGCATAAAGATTTGACCCTTGTTGTGTTTTTACATGACAAAGTAAATTTATTAACCATGAAAACAACTGGTTACTTGGTATAATATGAACATGTTTTAGGGTTCGGGGAGGTAGCCATGGTGCCATATATAATTTAACAAGAATTGGGAAAACAAGTTCCACAAGTGGAAAATAATGGTGAACAGTAAATATAACAAAACACATGAAATGGATATAATTTCACTATTGATTCAAATTTCTCAAGCTATAAATATCTTAAAAATAGGAAACCAGATTGTTTTGATACCAGATGAAGCAGAAGACTTGGATGCTTTAGGTGTGTAAGAAACATTTCCCAAAATGGATTGCTGAAAATTGACGAGTTTATTGACTAATTCAGGATGAATTGCCAGAGGAAGGGATATGAAGTGTGAATAATCAAGATTTCGACTATTAACCGTCTGTTGCAAAAACAAGAGAACATATGAACATTAGTATGTGACCGCAAAGTAAACACAAGAAACAAATAGGAAAAATGAAATAAACATAATCAGAGGTCTTTTTAATTTGAGACTGTCCAGACAGACAAACTAACCTCATCAATTATAGCTTGTATCCTCTCCGAAGCTGAATTCACACTGTCAATTGAAATGCCTTCAATGGCTGCAATAGACATTTATATTGAATAATTAAGATACCAAATTTCGTCATCCACTCTTATGAGAGTAATCATGATCTAGAGGAGCTCCCAGGCCATAGAGGATGGGTGGAGTCTCTACTTTAAACTGAAGTTCTGTATCTCACAACCAACCAATGTAAGATTCATGCTCCTATCAAACATAATTATGTTTGGCCTTTCAAAGGAATTGGACTTTTTGCTTATAAAGAATGAACAAACACAACTTGAACCAAAGACCTATTAACATCATTATGACTGTCAAATGTCAATACAATGTATTCTTTTGAATGAAAGAGAATCATGTCAAATCAACTCTAACTTAAATATCTCAAAGAATAATAATAATCAAAGTTAAAACACAAACATGACAAAAGGATAACTATCTTAAAGCTGACCTACACAACATAGATGGCAGATTAGGTAACCCAAAACTTACAAATAAAATCCTCTTCTTCTGAAGTAGGTATTATTATTTTAACCCCCATCTCTTCTTCTATCCTCTTCTGTGTGGATTCCCTGAAATAGTATTAAGTACATAAGAAGCATTTCTAATTAACATGTCACAAGCACAATCTTCTACCCTTTCCCTCTAATAATAACAATAGCAACGAGATTTGTGTGATCGTATCGCACACAGTGTAGGCCACATGAATCTCAAGTCAAAATTAATACAATTCCTAACATGCATAACTATCCTTTTCAGCCTGTTTTATCAAAGCATATTTTCTCCTGTCCTTTTACTATGATTAAAAAATATTTTTCTTTATCACTTTCACCCATGTTTGTTATACCTCTTATTAGAAATCATTATAATAGGAAGAAAAGGAGGGTCAAGGGGGAATATTATGTATATAAATAAAGGTAGAGGGAATCGGCCAGGGGTATTGGGGAATTTTAGAAAATAGAGAAGCAAGATTTACACAATCTTGAGAGAGTAGCATTATTCCGTAACGTGAGAAGCTTATACCTTCTAAGATTGTAATTCTTTCTCCTTCACATTGGAGGAGCCTGTTATTGCAATCAAAATTTACGTTTTCGGATTCTTTCCCTGACAGTTTATATCAATGTCATATTAAGCTTCTCTTTATCTGTAATTTATCTACTTCAAGTTGGTTAAGCAATGTTGTTATTAATGCCATTATGCCAAAGAAAAATTAGAATATAGTTTTTACCCTTTTCCTTTAATAAAACGAAATAGAGAAGCGCCAACCTGCACAACAAACACAAAATTAAAATGGAGACGAAAGACTGAAGCTTTTGACTGTCCAATAAATAATCAGAAAAGAGAACCAAATGGAAGTGTAACTCTTTCATTTAAAACAAGACAAACTACAGACCAAAACCAAGAACCAGGAAAGATTTTGAATGAAATTTTCAGATAAAGCAAAAAATGATAACATTACTTTTCACAGTAAAATAGTGACAAAAAAATGAGAAGAAAAATAGCAAACAATCGAAACTATGGTAAGATTCAAATAAAATCTAGGAGAAAACATATCAGCAACGCAGGCTTCAATGAAAGTCTTCTTATGAATTCCTTCGTATTTTGTTGAAGTCCAACTATCTGATAACTGGTAAAAAACTGATTAATTCTAGGACTATTTAACGTAAATGAAACAGCCAACACTACATGAGACCTAACATAATGAAAAAGAACCAGCTAAGATATAGAGTGATCACCAGCATGTAACAGATGAAATGAACAAATATCGGTCGGTATCTTCATAAATATGAACTGTCAATTCAAGAAAAGTAAAAGGAAGTGAAAAATTGTAAGATTGCCTGCACAGAAATTGAATGTTTGTCGGAGGAGACAGATGAATCTCCTTGTAGCACTCTGTTTTCAACATTATCCTGCAACTGGCTTGAACTAGTAGCAGATTTAGCAATTTCATCAACAGCTTCAGCAGCTACCTTCCCGACGAAGTCACTTGAAATAGTGGTAGTAGATGCGCTACAGACCGTTTCCTGAACTTTGCCTCCATCTGACTCAATAATTGCATCCTTTATCAAGCTTTCTTAAAAACCAAATAATTTAATATAAATACCCACCCTACCCGGCCTCTCCTCCTAAGAAGTAATAAGCATCATGCTTTTCGAAAATCACACAATCCCATGGCATTGAGAGTTTGTCAAGCACATAGCATGATATTTACAAAAATACTAATTTTGATTGAGGAACTAGACCGTACGTATATAAAGATAAGGAAAAAAGTAACCAGTTCTTCTGTTGTATTACATTTTCCAAAATGTCGCATCATGCTAAAGAAATAATAAAAATCATAAGCATAACGCAAAATTGTTGGTAGTTGGTACAAGCGAAAATTGAACAGCGGTAGTCCCAGGACAAAAAAGACAAACCTTCACAAGTACTGGCATTAGTGGCAACTGGTCTCCAGATAGGATTCATTTTTTTCTGTTTCATGCTATGGTCTTCAAGACCTACTTTCTTCTTTCTACCACTCGTCATAAAATTGCTGCTTACACAATGATAAGTACTCTGGCCCTGTTGTTAAACGAAATAACTTTATGTTGAGAAAGTAGTTCAAATCAATACTCTGAGATATAGAAATAGAAAATTTGACGCAATTACTAGACATAATCTCAGTGAAGTACGTATTGCATGTATAAGTAGACGGCAACATAACTTGTGTAAAACAATTATTCGCGAGGGTAAAAGTGAGTTCAGCAAAATTAGCTCCTGGTCACCCAATCCCAATCAATATATCCAATCGTAATATTACTATAATTTCACTATAATTTCACTAGGAATACTTACTACAGAAAAAAAAATGAGAAACAGTGAATATAAAAGGATTAAATCAGAAAACAGTAAACAAAAAAATCACGGCAGTCGAAGCCGGGAACCTGTAAGTAATAACGAGTAGGCCTTGAATTTGAGGCAAGATATATATTGGTAAAATTGAGAACTCGGTCCACTCTACGAAGCAAAACCACATCAAACTTTTAATTTTGCAAGGAAAGTGCATAGCAAAATGAATAGAACAGAATCATAAGATAATTTGAAGTGTGCATTCTAACACAACAATTTTGAAATTGCAGATCCTAACATTGATATCGAGATATGAAATTCGTATTTTTTTTGTGTGAGAAAAATAGTTTGGTAGACGAACCTGGTAGACGAACCTGGTGAGAGACCTGCTGCAAGCTATCAGTCCAACGAATGAATGAATGACGATAACTCCACTGTAGACTGTGGAATGAGGGCAAGGCCTGTTTGGTGAGTTCAATTCTTTTTCTTTCTTTAATTTATTGTGAAGATTTTTTTATTAAGAAAGATTCGAGTTGAGGTAACGGAGTTTTGTTTTGGGATTGGTTTCCAATATATCCAAACACAGCCCAATGTGAGGTTCTAATGTGCGCCGGGAGCGTAGAAATAGGTTTCCACATGGCGTGGGTGAGTCAGCAACTGACGTGTCATCTCCTGGCTGAATTTTCTGTTTTCGTGGCAAAAAGCCTCTTCGTCTCTCTTCAATTACGTTCTTTTTCTCAGTTCCATTCCTAATCTCGAACTCCAACTGTTTTGATATAGAAACTGGAGAACAACGTCATACACATTGCAAGGATTTTCACTAATTATAGAGCGAAGGTGCGAATTGCGCTGCAAGACAAATATAAGTAAATTAAATCTGTGAAGGAGAAGAGAATGGATTCGAGTCGAAGAGCGGTGGAATCGTACTGGAGGTGGCGCATGATCGATTCAGCTACCTCCGACGAAGGCAAAGTCACACCTGTATACAAACTTGACGAAATCTGCGATGGAAATGAGCTAAACATAAGTGTAAAGGAGAAGGGCTAACAACTCTCTCTTCTGTTAATTAAAAACATAAAATTGTGAGTCTCACGTTTTATTTAATGAATTCCTCTTTTAGTTTTGTAAAATTTAAGAAAAAGAATAATCATTAAAGAACACGTTGTTAATAATTTTCCATGCAAAGAGTTCTTGCTAATTTGAACACTATCGCTGAATGGAGATGATTATACATACGAGTTTCTAGCAGTTTCAATAATGCCGAAATAAGGCCTTGTATGTAATTTCATACGGAACTAAGGAGGAAGATTCTCTGCAAAATGTATATACATACCTGCGATGGTTCTGATAGTAATTATCGAGCTGATAATAGATATAAACAGGAGCTTCCATTCTATGCTCAACCTGTAAACTTGCAACAAAACTTTTTTCAATCAAGTATCAAACGAGGAAGTGTACATAGGAAAATAGTAAAGGAAAAGAAAAGAAAAAGTCTCTGGTGCCAAATAGAGTTAGAGAAGTTTATTTTACAAAATTGAACATGTCTTATTGTAGAGGAAGTGTACTAACAGTCCATTTGGTGATGCAGGTCTTGTTGGTGGTATCACTTTGAATATATGCCACCGCATCGTTGGCATGTGAGGTAGGAAGGCAACTCTCATCATATTGGAATACAGCTTCCTCCACCTGCATGCATCAGTATTTCATCATATATCAAAGAAACATTCAGCTTCAGCTTCAGCATCAGCATCAGCATCAAATCCATTTCACACTATGTAAGTATTTTATATGTATACGAGATGTTACACTCTCTGATGAAAACACAGTAGCAAGACCAATAGGGATGAATATGACTCCTACGAGACAAAATGTGGTAATAACCTGAGAAAACAAAGACAAAATCACCAATCAATTGTTAGAAGAGCATTTGAAAAACAGAATGAGACAAGTTTGTGGTGAACGCCATACCCATCCCGGTGTTAGAATTGGTTTCCATTCAGGAAGTTCTTGCTGTGAGAATTCTGTATCTACAAGAAAACAAAATAAAAATTATAAGCGGTAATTAAAGAAAACACAGCTTCATACATGAAATTGCCAGATCAAGTACTCCAGATTTTGGTGCACACTTAGCATTTAAGCAATTGGCCTCACAACTAACTAAACAGAGCACTGAAAAATGTTTTATTCTAATTCCAAACCAACCATCATAACCAAGGCATGGCCAGTTTAACTAGAGTAACAAATGGTTAATTTTTTTGTTGTTGAATGTACTATTGTTTCAAGCTAGCCATGAAGTTTACATAGACTTAATTAACGCGTAGAATATGAAGAAATTAAACATGACAATTATATAAAATTTAAGAGCTTTCCAATGTTCACATAAAAAAATTTAAGTATAAAGTTTAAAAGTTTTAGAATATGAATAAGGTGAATAATATAAAAAGACAGCCTCACATTTGAATTCGTGTTATATAAGTTCTATGTTTACTCATGTCATTAGATCCGTCGAGATCCCCGAATCCTGACTCACACGGAGAAATTTAAGTGTGGAACCCAACAAAAGCAATTTTCCTTTCAACGAAAATGAAAGGGATTGCAAACACGCTCTAACTGGTTCAGATAATGTTATGTACTTTTCTAATTATGAGAGATATTTATTGTGCTGGTTTGCATGTTTGGTTTGAGTTCAGATGAAGCCCAACAATCTGGGAGATTGTCTTCAGTTTATCTTTACTTAAACACAAAAAATTGACTTTTTTTTCCTTAATACTTCACTCACAATAAACATTATTGAGAAATGGAGATGAATCTCCCTTTATATATTTTTCCTGAATATATGATTCCCTAAAAATTACATTTATTCTGCATCATAAAACAGGTAGAGACCTACTGCATATTGCAATTACAGCTTAGAAGTGCAATGGTGGAACTCTTGAACACTTAAATGTAGTCCAACTTTTTGCAATCCCTGGGACGCATGTGGCCCTCCCTCTCAACCAAAAAATGTTTTGAATACTTGTTCTTACATTTTTGTCTTCTATTGCTTGGATTCCTTCCATTCTTTTAAATTCAATAATTCCCTCTCTCTGGTCCCCATTCACACCATCACCTGTTGGCCATATCCACATGCACTTCATGAAAACATCCTGGAGGCACGTGTTTCCATGCTCATCCTAAATTTGCAGCACTAAGCAACAGATAATTTCAGCTCCCTTCTTCCATTTTCATCTTCCATCTGCTTTATTTGTTTATCTTTCAAGTAATATCATCGATTACATTTCCACTGTGTTTTTACCCTGCATAATAAAAGCCTAAAAGACAAACCTTTCAATTCAGCTTTTTGGTACATTAGTCAACCACAAATTATACCATGGATGCATTAATAGTATAATCACACGTAAGATGTTTCTCTTTTGTATATGTTTTATCATTGCCCACTTTCATTTATCAAACTTCTGCTTCACTGATTGATGTTAATTGAAAATTAAGCTATAAATGAGATATAATTATATGTTTTAAGAAAAACTACATTAGCAACACGAGTCCTTACAAGAAAACAATGACTCCAACTTTACATTAACAGCTAGAGGAAATAGAAAAGGCTGAGATGAAAAGAAGGAAAAGCAAGAATGAGTTTTCCTCCTTTATTACATAGAAACTAAAGCAGGCGATTAACAAGGAAATGGAATGAATCAAAAATCAGTGGCGAGAGGTGCATGGTGCTGGGTGGGAATGAAGGCATAGGTATAGATAAGACCAGCCAAACCACCACCAACAAGAGGGCCAATCCAGTAGATCCAGTTGTCATGAAAGTCACCACTGACAACTGCAGGGCCAAAGGAACGTGCAGGGTTCATGGATCCCCCCGAGAATGGTGCTGCAGCTAAGATGTTTGCACCAACGATGAAACCTATGGCAATGGGTGCGATTGTACCCAGTGAACCCTTCTTCGGGTCTGCTGCAGTGGCATACACAGTGTACACTAATCCAAATGTGATGATAATCTCAGTAACTACTCCTTCTCCGGCTCCAACTCCCGCCGCAACACCGTGGATAGGAATACTCTGACAACAGATAATGCCCACTTACGTTCTTTTTCTAACAAATATCAGAATTAACACAAGACTTCAAATATCATTTTTCCTTCTTTTATTCTTAGAATTCCAAACAAAGAATAAATCCATGTTTTGTTCAAGTGTATAATATTATTATATTGGTGAATGAAATTAAGAAAATCTTAAAAGTAGTTCTAAATTTTTCAATTGCTTCATCTTACAGGTATTTTTCTTTTTAGATATATAATATTCCTTAAAAAAGACATATGTTAGTATTATTATTTAAATTTTTTAATTGTAGAATTGATAGATTTTTTTAATGACTACACAACATTACACACTTTCTAAATACTAAAATGATGGTTTACTCGAATTTGAAATTTAAAATTTTAGGATGACATTTAAATGCAGTTTTAACAAGGGCTTTATTTGTCCTCCAAATTTCATCTTGAAAAAATAGAGTTTTGATGCAACCAATTTAATCATGCATAAATTATCTAATTTCACAATTATTAGGAGTATCAATAAGTTTATTAAATTTTTATTTCATAAAAAAATATATTTTCTAAATATTTGCTCATATTTAATCATACTTAAATCCTGGAGTAAGGATTTAAGTGTATGACCCTCCTGATCTCATCAATGAGTTTCTATTATTATATTTAAGTAAGGAAAAAATTGAGTTTAATCTAACAAAAGAAACTGCATTTAAGTTTTCTCAGTAATGTTTTATTTACACAACAAGAATACTTCTAAAAAATGGTGATCTAATGTCCATGCATGTGTTAACAGAATCATACTGAATGTCCGTAACCAGTACGATGAATAGCAAAAGGGAAATTTTAAGATGTTTGTGACACAATTGAAATGTTATATGGATGGGATGAGTTGAACTTACATAACCAGTGACAAACTTGAGGAGTAAGCAGGCCACAATGGAGCCAAGGAGCTGGGCGATCCAGTAGAAGAGACCAGTGAGGATGGTGATGTGACCACCAAGAGCCAGCCCGAAGGTCACAGCAGGGTTAACATGGCCACCAGAAATGTTGGCTCCGACAGAAACAGCAACGAAGAGAGCAAAACCATGGCAAATGGCAACAGCCACCAACCCAGCAGGATCAAGAGCTGCATCTGATGTCAACTTAGCTGCAAAAGATTTAGTCAGATTCAAGTTGAAAATTAAGGAAACACAACGTTTTTAGGTGTTTGGTTTTCCAAAACTTTCTGCATCTACATAATTCAAAACACTTAGTTTTAGGAGTTATTTTTTGCAGTGACACGTCTAATCGTGATAGAAAAAAGTGTTGTGCTACTGTAACTCTGGTGATAAAGAAGTGGCATTGCGAATATGTAAGTGTGAGGTTATTAAATTGTCCATTAAAACAGAAAAACTAAACTAACCATAGGCTATGGCTGAACCAACACCAGCAAAAACAAAGAGAAGGGTTGAGATGAACTCAGCAATGTAGGCCTTGATGGAGGCAAAACTGAAAGTATCATCGAAGCGTCCGAAAGCTATGCCAGCCATCTTCAGAAGTTTTTGTGAGAACCTCAAAGATGGAGGAGAGGATAAGATAAGAAAGTGTACTTCGGAGTTTGGCACAAAAGGCTTCTATATCAGGAGCTATATAAATAGTAGAATTTGTCAAGCAAAGTATAAAGCTTATTAAATAAGTTCACCACACCAATTTTCTTGGTCGGTTTGTCTATCATTAATTTGAGTAAAAAAACTTGACTAATCGCTTTTATTTAAAATCTAATCTTCCAAACATTTTTTTTTTTTTGTTTCTAGAAAATATGATAGTTTATTTAATTGATTCGAACTCGATTTCACTTTATCTGAAGTGATGGTGAAGAGATTGTTTTGTTGTTGTGGTTGATATTATTATTATTAGAGGCAATCATTCAGTCTCTAAAAAATGAAAAAAGTTAAATAGAGTTTAATTACACGAGTTCTTTGAGAGTCCAAGATATCTAATCATGACCTTGGACTAATGTTTATTTTTCATCTAAAACATTTAAATGGGATGTGTATGGTTTAAAATTTGGATAGTAAGTAAAGTATGTATGTTATGTTAGATAGATAAAAAGGGAATGTGGTAGATATGAATGCATATGAATGAGGTCTTTTTGTGGCAGGCTTAGCTGTCAGTGGCGTGAATCGCGATTTATCAGAAATGTCGAGAAGCTGATGAATGATTCCTTGATGTGGGTAGTGTGGAGAGAGGTGGTGTTTGGTGGGGTACAACTACAATGCAATGTGAAGCAAATAATCACAGAACAAAATGAAGTGAAGAGAAGTGGACGACATGATAAAATTTTAATCCACAAACACCACTCTCCTTGCTCTTCAAATCAGCTATTCAGAATGCCTCAACATAAACCAGTTTGTCGGTGTTAATATATCACATAATGCTCCATCATTACAAAGAATGAATGTATGAAGAGACTTGAAAAAGATGCTTATGAATAGCGACCCCATTATCCAGCATGTGATCATTTTGTCCTCTCCTAGCATATGCTAAACTTGAACATGAAATGTCTTCTAGTTAGCGATGGAGAGCTTTGTTACTTGTCTTAAACGCACCTTAAAATTGCTCATTTCAAAGCACCAAAAAAACAATTAGGTGATAGGAACCTTTCTTCCTATACTGGTCAATTTTCCAAAAAGATTCATTCATATAAGCCACAATTGTTAATCAAAGAACTTTTCTAAGCTACTTTACAGTTAATTATAGCTGGCAAACCCCACCTTCCCCTATTTCACTTTTTCTTATTTTATAAAACAAACAAAATATATATCAATGTTCATTTATTCAGAAATAATTATCATCTTTTTTATGGTCCTTCAAGCACACCTGATAACTATGAAATAAGTAGTTAATATTTTTAATTTAATCACTTCTTTAACGGTATTTTATTATTTTTTTTACTATTAGAACACTAATTCTGCCACTAAATATCATGTAGGTGAAAATTTACCCTATCCTGTCATTGCAGCAGCACATGTTTTCTCTCAGTTTTTGGTTGTAAGCTACTACTTAACATGAATACAAAGAAAATCATTGGTATAAATTTTCATTACTTGAACCGTTTAATTAAGGTCTAATTCAATTTAAAATAGAGTCGTGATTATCACTTTATTTCAAATAGACTGATTCTGTGAAAAGAGAATTGGAAAGAGAATGAGTTGAACGTCAAAACAACAAAAACCTGGCATATAAATCTGAAGTTTTGGTTAAAGAAAGAAGAATCCTTATCTGCCAACTGTTCATATAAGATACTACAAAATAAAAAAGCAACATTTTAGCATCGATAGTTGATTAGTTAACAACATAGTCTTTGTTAATAGTTTTGGTTTCCTTTAGCCTAAGTTCAATAAAAGAATTCAAAACTGAACCAAACATGGTGACAAACTTGGAGTTCTCACTCGCACTGCCATATTTCATTTTGCATGGAACACAGGATTCCCTGCTATTGAAAAGTAACAGCAAGTAATGTAACTATCATCTAATAAGAGCCAACAATTTTTTTGATTTTATTATGTATATAATTTGATTTTCAGTGTGACATCATAAGCCATGTTACTTGATTTTCATTAAATTTATAGGACTGCCATGCCATGTATAATAGAGATGAAGTCCTGAAACGTGGCTTCAATATTTTTCAGTAGCAGACAACTAGACATGCATAGGATAAAAGTGTAACAGAAGAAAGGTTCATGTGTCATTCAACATTTTGTCATCTTATGACAAAGTAATAAACTAAAATCTTCTTTATATACAGATGTTAATTTTAACACAAACATATAACATTTTTAAGATATCACTTCCTTAAAACAATAAATAAAGATATTCTATGTATACACTTTTATTACCTAGAAATTATATTCAACTTTAACTAATCTAAATTATTATAGGCTGGTTCAAAACAACTTCTTTGGTACTGTGTTAGGAAGGAAAGAAAGTTTATTATCAATTTTAGTTGAATTCTTGTCTGTATTCTTATTATGTACAGCTATTTTTAAGCATGTAAAACGAAATTCAAATTTATAGGTGACAGACGAAAACATAAAATAGCAATTTAAGTAGTTGTCAGATGACATATTCGCAAATATTTTATATGAAGAGATAAATATATTTAATATTGTAAAATTTTATATATTCTTCAGTAATAAAGAAAAATAGGGAAATTATATTGAAGAATTTACCATTACTGAAAAAAAGTCAACACTTAAATTGGTTGTTCTGAGCTTTGAATACATAAATGTATAGAATATCGTGGGCTTTTAGTACAACAATAATATTAAATAAATAAAATCAATAATAAAAAATGCTTTATTTTTTTATTTTTCTTGAATTAAATTTTTTTTATTCTCTTTCTCATTTACATTTATTTTCAAGTAAATATCCTTTGTTTTCATTTATTTTTCACTTTTTCTCTTCTTTTTTTCTCTCTGCATAACACACAAAGGGGATGAACATAAAAGAGAAGAGATAGATTTAAACTTTATTTTGAGTAGGGATACGCGGACCGTTAGTTTTAACAAATCGTAGTCTGAAATCCTTCATCAAGCTGATCCAACATATTAAAGGTCCTAATAAAAAAAATTAAGTAAAAAGAATGAAAAATAAAATTCAAGATGTCAAATGGAGAGTAGATAAAATTGCGTGAATCAATTTCCTTAATTTTATAAGCATATAAATTCTTAATCCCAGATTCAATCATTTGGATACTGTCTAAATTTTATCATTTGACAAAAACAATTATTAAATGGACTTTGCTTACTGTCAAACCGCACATGATTAACATGATAACCAGAAAATAAATAATAACCTTTTATTTCTGGTAAAACTTAATTAATTAAATTTACTTTTATTTATCTAACTAAACTCACATACAAAGGATATATTCTTTTTATTTAGACTAACAATCTAATAATTTTTAATTTAGAGTACATTAAAATTAAATAATATCAAACAAGACTATTGAGAATAATTTTAATATGAAGTCAACGTTAACATCAAAATTACAACAATTAAGAAACACGATACATCAAATACATTACATTCATAATATGTTTTAAAATGCAATTTTAATCTTCTCATTTTCTAATTATTATAATGATACAAAACAAAAACTAACCATCAAATTCTTTTTTATCATTTTATAACTCTTTCACTCAAAGAAAAAATAGACAAACCAATACTTAAAACAAAAAAATATATTTTTTAAGGATATTGAGTTAGGAAACTAAATTTTTGTAAGGGAATTAAAATACTCTTAAACATAAACATAAATAAACTTACTTGAAATCTAAATTTGTTTTGAAAAAATAAAATTGTTACAAAAGAAGTAAATTACTAGAAAATAAACTTACAGAAATTATAAATTAAATGGTAGAACAAGAAAATATAAAGGAATTTATGAAAGTGATAAGCCAAGTTGCTTGCACTCTCACCAAGTTTTATTCTCTCAAAAGTTTACTAGTATAATTTATTACCTTTATTTTATTACAATCATATTATTTATAATTCTAATTTAAAATCAAAGAAAGTATTAGTATTTCTCAATTATTATAATTTTGATATTAATATCCACTTATATTGATAATAAAATCTTAAAGTTATTCTCTATTTGATAGCACTTACTTTGAACAAATTCTAAATTGAAAATTATTAAATTACTATTCTAAACTAAAAAAATTCATAATCAATTATTTGTTAAAAATGAATTTAGTAGATAAATTAAAGTAAAATTAATTAATTAAATTTCACCATAAACACCTTTATAACATTGTCATCTAATAACAAATTTTATATATAATAAGTATGTCACTATTTTACATTTTTACTATATGTTAAAAGTCATTCCAACTATAACTAATGGTTGATTCACAGTGTAAATACTTGTTTATATATCGATTTTATAATTGTTTTTTATTTTTGCTTTGGTAATATAATTTCCATATATTACAAAAGTCACATGTACATGTGAATGAACATCTTATACAATAGGCAATAAATAAACAACCGATTAGGAAGTCGAGGTCTACAAGAGGCCATGTTAACTGACTGACGAGCAAAACACACTGAAAATAAATCTAAGCCCCAGCCATTTTCTTTCACCGGTACAAAGTTTAATATATTTCATGAAGCTACCACTTAACTCCTTATTCCAAATAAAAGATAGTGAGGTAATAATGAACAAAACATCAATCATTCTACCTGTTGCATATTTCCAGGAAATGGAATTGAAGCACAACAATGATAGTATCCATTTTCATCGTAAGAAAATCTCTGCGAAAGATGAGCTTCACGAATAAGATATTGCCCCCAGTCCTCTGATCCATACTGCTTGAATATACCTCGTGCATCAAAAGAATCATCCTTTCTTGTCCACTTATTCCTGAAAACAAGCAGCACATCAGCTTACTGAAAAATCACCGATAAATTTTTACCAAGAGTTGTTGAGCTGAAAAAGTAGGGGGGCGGGGGGAGTAGCACCATTTCCCATGCCTTGCGTTCATCACAGTGGCGTGTATCTGCAAAACGAAAGAAAAATCTAGACGATCACAGAAAACTATCAAAATTTCAAATGGGGTGATTATATGACGTGATTTGGTGTTAAGGTTTCCTTGCAGGGCCTTGAAAAAAAGTATATTTCTTTGCTTTTTTTCTTCCATTGAAGTAGTATTTCCAAACTTCAACAATTTAATGCTGGAAAGATATTATCATTCCGCTAAAAATAATGCACAAATACCACTTGGTACAAGGGGAATACCTAATTAACGATGATTTATGCAAAACATGAGCTGACACTATATTAACAAAAATCTTAGACATTCTGAGATGGAAAAATAAATAATATTAAAAAAAACTGACATATAATAAACAGTAAATTAGTAAAGTAAAAATGGCCTTTAATAAAATAATTAATTGAAGGTAAGTTAAAACAAACACTTTATAATTTATCCAAAAGCAACATATGAATCTGATAAATTTAGTTTACCTTCAGTGTATGTTTAGCATCCCTCTCTAAGACGAGTCCAGCTTCAACATATGCATCAATAATGACTTCTAAAAAAGCTTAGAAAACTCAAACAAATCCGAGAACAATAGATAATCAAAATCAGGAAACAAACACTGATCCATAATTATATGAAATTCATAAAACTAAAAACCAAGCCTTAACTAAACTCCACCAGCACGCCCGCTTCCCCAAAAAAAAACCAATAAAAAAGAACAATCCACATATGGATACGACAAGCACGTAAAAGACGGCCCTCACTCCCAATTTCTTCCACAGGAGCATATAGAACACGGGCTTTTGCCAAAGAACCTTTCATGCATTCCTACAAGAGTAAACATATATTTTCTCTCATCAAAGATACAAAACAAATCACAAAGATGTCAATCAGATGGTAAAAGTTTCTAGCAGAGATGGTGCTATACGAAATCTTTCAGTGAAGCCTAAAAGTTTACATGCAAGCTTTCAAAGGGAAATGAAAAACTACAGATATTTTAACTTGTATATTGTCTGGTTACTTCATTCTACAGAAAAAGTGAATGTACTAGTAGGAATGTCATTCTATATCTTGTCAACAGATAAGCAGCACTCTATCTGAATAATGTATCAGTAAAATAGTGCTTGAAGTAGATGCATACCAGTCCCTTTAATCTTACAGAGAGTGGCCGATTATCCAAGGCTTCCATAACTTTTGAAGAGATACTCTACACAGCTACAAAAACGTAAATAAAAGAAATCTAATTCTCATAATTTATTATTATGATGAATTTAATAAAACTTACCTGCAGGACCTCAGAGGCTGTCTTAATTCGTTCTTTGTTCCATAGCTTAAGCATGAGTACTGTAAGGTGAAACGTTTTAGGCTTAATGAATATAGATTTGTCAATACCCAGATCTGCAAAAGTGCAAAATAACAGAAGTTGTTATTTGAAGTAAAGCATAAAGATTTGACCGTTGTAGTGTTTTTACATGACAAAGTAAATTTATTAACCATGAAAACAACTGGTTACTTGGTATAATATGAACATGTTTTAGGGTTCGGGGAGGTAGCCATGGTGCCATATATAATTTAACAAGAATTGGGAAGTGGAAAATAATGGTGAACAGTAAATATAACAAAACACATGAAATGGATATAATTTCACTATTGATTCAAATTTCTCAAGCTATAAATATCTTAAAAATAGGAAACCAGATTGTTTTGATACCAGATGAAGCAGAAGACTTGGATGCTTTAGGTGTGTAACTGACAAGCGGTATGTTAGCAAGATTAACTTTAACTGATTCACTCTTATCATCAACTTTAAGTTCAACTGCAACACCAGCTTTTTCCTTTGACAGTTGATTGACACCTTTGGTGTCAGTAGTACCCTCCTCTTCATTGGAATAAGTATCAATGCTCTCATCCTTGTAAGAAACATTTCCCAAAATGGATTGCTGAAAATTGACGAGTTTATTGACTAATTCAGGATGAATTGCCAGAGGAAGGGATATGAAGTGTGAATAATCAAGATTTCGACTATTAACCGTCTGTTGCAAAAACAAGAGAACGTATGAACATTAGTATGTGACCGCAAAGTAAACACAAGAAACAAATAGGAAAAATGAAATAAACATAATCAGAGGTCTTTTTAATTTGAGACTGTCCAGACAGACAAACTAACCTCATCAATTATAGCTCGTATCCTCTCCGAAGCTGAATTCACACTGTCAATTGAAATGCCTTCAATGACTGCAATAGACATTTATATTGAATAATTAAGATACCAAATTTCGTCATCCACTCTTATGAGAGTAATCATGATCTAGAGGAGCTCCCAGGCTATAGAGGATGGGTGGAGCCTCTACTTTAAACTGAAGTTCTGTATCTCACACCCAACCAATGTAAGATTCATGCTCCTATCAAACATAATTATGTTTGGCCTTTCAAAGGAATTGGACTTTTTGCTTATAAAGAATGAACAAACACAACTTGAACCAAAGACCTATTAACATCATTATGACTGTCAAATGTCAATACACTGTATTCTTTTGAATGAAAGAGAATCATGTCAAATCAACTATAACTTAAATATCTCAAAGAATAATAATAATCAAAGTTAAAACACGAACATGATAAAAGGATAACTATCTCAAAGCTGACCTACACAACATAGATGGCAGATTAGGTAACCCAAAACTTACAAATAAAATCCTCTTCTTCTGAAGTAGGTATTATTATTTTAACCCCCATCTCTTCTTCTATCCTCTTCTGTGTGGATTCCCTGAAATAGTATTAAGTACATAAGAAGCATTTCTAATTAACATGTCATAAGCACAATCTTCTACCCTTTCCCTGTAATAATAACAATAGCAACGAGATTTGTGTGATCGTATCGCACACAGTGTAGGCCACATGAATCTCAAGTCAAAATTAATACAATTCCTAACATGCATAACTATCCTTTTCAGCCTGTTTTATCAAAGCATATTTTCTCCTGTCCTTTTACTATGATTAAAAAATATTTTTCTTTATCACTTTCACCCATGTTTGTTATACCTCTTATTAGAAATCATTATTATAGGAAGAAAAGGAGGGTCAAGGGGGAATATTATGTACATAAATAAAGGTAGAGGGAATCGGCCAGGGGTATTGGGGAATTTTAGAAAATAGAGAAGCAAGATTTACACAATCTTGAGAGAGTAGCATTATTCCGTAACGTGAGAAGCTTATACCTTCTAAGATTGTAATTCTTTCTCCTTCACATTGGAGGAGCCTGTTATTGCAATCAAAATTTACGTTTTCGGATTCTTTCCCTGACAGTTTATATCAATGTCATATTAAGCTTCTCTTTATCTGTAATTTATCTACTTCAAGTTGGTTAAGCAATGTTGTTATTAATGCCATTATGCCAAAGAAAAATTAGAATATAGTTTTTACCCTTTTCCTTTAATAAAACGAAATAGAGAAGCACCAACCTGCACAACAAACACAAAATTAAAATGGAGACGAAAGACTGAAGCTTTTGACTGTCCAATAAATAATCAGAAAAGAGAACCAAATGGAAGTGTAACTCTTTCATTTAAAACAAGACAAACTACAGACCAAAACCAAGAACCAGGAAAGATTTTGAATGAAATTTTCAGATAAAGCAAAAAATGATAACATTACTTTTCACAGTAAAATAGTGACAAAAAAATGAGAAGAAAAATAGCAAACAATCGAAACTATGGTAAGATTCAAATAAAATCTAGGAGAAAACATATCAGCAACGCAGGCTTCAATGAAAGTCTTCTTATGAATTCCTTCGTATTTTGTTGAAGTCCAACTATCTGATAACTGGTAAAAAACTGATTAATTCTAGGACTATTTAACGTAAATGAAACAGCCAACACTACATGAGACCTAACATAATGAAAAAGAACCAGCTAAGATATAGAGTGATCACCAGCATGTAACAGATGAAATGAACAAATATCGGTCGGTATCTTCGTAAATATGAACTGTCAATTCAAGAAAAGTAAAAGGAAGTGAAAAATTGTAAGATTGCCTGCACAGAAATTGAATGTTTGTCGGAGGAGACAGATGAATCTCCTTGTAGCACTCTGTTTTCAACATTATCCTGCAACTGGCTTGAACTAGTAGCAGATTTAGCAATTTCATCAACAGCTTCAGCAGCTACCTTCATGACGAAGTCATTTGAAATAGTGGTAGTAGATGCGCTACAGACCGTTTCCTGAACTTTGCCTCCATCTGACTCAATAATTGCATCCTTTATCAAGCTTTCTTAAAAACCAAATAATTTAATATAAATACCCACCCTACCCGGCCTCTCCTCCTAAGAAGTAATAAGCATCATGCTTTTCGAAAATCACACTATCCCATGGCATTGAGAGTTTGTCAAGCACATAGCATGATATTTACAAAAATACTAATTTTGATTGAGGAACTAGACCGTACGTATATAAAGATAACGAAAAAAGTAACCAGTTCTTCTGTTGTATTACATTTTCCAAAATGTCGCATCATGCTAAAGAAATAATAAAAATCATAAGCATAACGCAAAATTGTTGGTAGTTGGTACAAGCGAAAATTGAACAGCGGTAGTCCCAGGACAAAAAAGACAAACCTTCACAAGTACTGGCATTAGTGGCAACTGGTCTCCAGATAGGATTCATTTTTTTCTGTTTCATGCTATGGTCTTCAAGACCTACTTTCTTCTTTCTACCCCTCGTCATAAAATTGCTGCTTACACAATGATAAGTACTCTGGCCCTGTTGTTAAACGAAATAACTTTATGTTGAGAAAGTAGTTCAAATCAATACTCTGAGATATAGAAATAGAAAATTTGACGCAATTACTAGACATAATCTCAGTGAAGTACGTATTGCACGTATAAGTAGACGGCAACATAACTTGTGTAAAACAATTATTCGCGAGGGTAAAAGTGAGTTCAGCAAAATTAGCTCCTGGTCACCCAATCCCAATCAATATATCCAATCGTAATATTACTATAATTTCACTAGGAATACTTACTAAAGAAAAAAAAATGAGAAACAGTGATTACAAAAGGATTAAATCAGAAAACAGTAAACAAAAAAATCACGGCAGTCGAAGCCGGGAACCTGGAAGTAATAACGAGTAGGCCTTGAATTTGAGGCAAGATATATATTGGTAAAATTGAGAACTCGGTCCACTCTACGAAGCAAAACCACATCAAACTTTTAATTTTGCAAGGAAAGTGCATAGCAAAATGAATAGAACAGAATCATAAGATAATTTGAAGTGTGCATTCTAACACAACAATTTTGAAATTGCAGATCCTAACATTGATATCGAGATATGAAATTCGTATTTTTTTTGTGTGAGAAAAATAGTTTGGTAGACGAACCTGGTGAGAGACCTGCTGCAAGCTATCATTCCAACGAATGAATGAATGACGATAAGTGTAGACTGTGGAATGAGGGCAAGGCCTGTTTGGTGAGTTCAATTCTTTTTCTTTCTTTAATTTATTGTGAAGATTTTTTTTATTAAGAAAGATTCGAGTTGAGGTAACGGAGTTTTGTTTTGGGATTTGTTTCCAATATATCCAAACACAGCCCAATGTCAGGTTCTAATGTGCGCCGGGAGCGTAGAAATAGGTTTCCACATGGCGTGGGTGAGTCAGCAACTGACGTGTCATCTCCTGGCTGAATTTTCTGTTTTCGTGGCAAAAAGCCTCTTCGTCTCTCTTCAATTACGTTCTTTTTCTCAGTTCCATTCCTAATCTCGAACTCCAACTGTTTTGATATAGAAACTGGAGAACAACGTCATACACATTGCAAGGATTTTCACTAATTATAGAGCGAAGGTGCGAATTGCGCTGCAAGACAAATATAAGTAAATTAAATCTGTGAAGGAGAAGAGAATGGATTCGAGTCGAAGAGCGGTGGAATCGTACTGGAGGTGGCGCATGATCGATTCAGCTACCTCCGACGAAGGCAAAGTCACACCTGTATACAAACTTGACGAAATCTGCGAACTTCTACGCTCTTCGCATCCTAGCATCGTCAAGGAGCTCTCAGAATTCATCCTTAAACGCCTCGACAATAAAAGCCCCGTCGTCAAACACAAGGTACGCATGCGGCTTCTCAATTATCATTGTTATTGTTATTCCCTGGAATATGAATTAAAAAATATATAGAAATCAGATTCAGATCATTGTGTTGCTTTGCATTTGACAGGCTTTAAGATTGATCAAATATGCGGTTGGAAAGTGTGGTGCAGAGTTTAGAAGGGAGATGCAGAGACATTCAGTGGCAATTCGTCAGTTGTTACAGTACAAGGGTCAATTGGATCCTCTGAAAGGCGATGCACTCAACAAGGCTGTGAGAGACACTGCTCAAGAGGTTATGTCTGCTGTTTTTTCTGGAGATGATAACAACAGCAAGCCACCGCCTTCAGCTTCTGCTTCTGCTTCTGCTGATCTCAATAGACGGATCGAAGGGTTTGGGAACACCAACTTTCAAGCACCTTCTCAGGATAAGAAGTCGTTTCTCAGTGAGGTTGTTGATATTGGAAGTGCAACCATTAAGCAAGGAATCAGTGCCTTCACACTGGGGCATTCTTCGCTTATCAAGAATGAAGCTGCGAGTGGAACATACAAGGGCTCCCATAATTTTCACCGCTCATTCAGTTCCGAAAGAGAACGTAGCGACAGATATGAACCCACAGCGTATGGTAGTGGAATTACGTCGGCACTTTCAATGAATCAATCTGGTGGCCCTTGGAATCTGGATGCAAGTGTAACTAGGATGGAAATGGCGAATGGGAGAGATGCTGGTTATGCAGAGAGTAAGACACAAGAGGATAGATTATTGGAGACAGTTGCAAGTTCTGGAGGCGTTCGCCTGCAGCCCACTCGAGATGCCATTCAAGTTTTCCTAAGAGAGGCTGCTAAGTTGGATGCCATGGATTTATGTCATGCCCTTGAACAAAAGCTCCAATCTCCAATGTGGCAGGCATGTGTGTTTGTTGATATTTATGTGAAAATTACAATTCATACATGCTTGCCCATATCAATTACATAATTCTGCACTTGATATTTGCTGCATGTTGTTGCATTTGTCATCTCATCCCATCGACTTCTTTTGGGGACAATATTTTCAGGTTCGTGTGAAAGCTGTTTGTGTCCTTGAGTCCATCCTTAGAAACAAAGATGACGATCATTTTTCACGTATGGCTACTTACTTTGCTGAGAACAATGATCTGGTGTTGAGATGTTCGGAATCCCCCCAAGCCTCTTTAAGGGAAAAGGCAAACAAGGTGCGCTATTTTAACTTCTCATTAATTTCACTTTTTTCTTATATCAATTCGAATTCTTTTTTTAAAAAATACTTTTAGTTGTTTTGACTTTAACCAGAGTTATTGAACCATGAATAGTTAAAACTGGAATATTGGTGATAGGCATGTCAATAAATCTATGCCGAGGCCTAAAACTTTAAGATAGGAATAGTTTTCCCTTTTAGTTTAATTTTCTCCTTGTTCCCACTAAATCGGATAATCTAGCTTGTATTAACTCCCCCTTTTTCTATTCACTCAATTATGTGTCATTTACTCAGGTTTCTTTTTTTAGATCTTAATGCATTCCTATTTAGCATTATGTCCCTCTTTTATCATCTATCATATCTAGAATATTAAAACTACGATAGCATAGATACTGGTAAGAATTTCAGTTATTTCTCGGAACTGTGCAAAATATTATGCAGTTCTTTCTTTTTTTCCATAAAGTTACACAAACAAAAGGAATCACCCTATACCAAATTGCTTAGAAGGAAGCAGACAAGTTTAAGAGCAACCTTTGGAGTACAAGATTAATATTTTGTAATTAAATTTAGCTCTTGGCCATTTGATGGACAGGTTCTTGGTCTTTTAGGTGGAGGCCAACTAAACAGTTCCATTAATTCAGAGGAGGCTATGAAGACGAATAATGCTGTTGTTACTGAGTTACCTGACTTGTTAGACACCGGTGATTTCAATGACTATCATGGAACAGGTGAAACTACAAAGAGAACAAATGATCAAAATATAGAAAATTTGACACCAGCCAAACCTCCGGCTCTGGCTGATGATTTATTTGGAAATTTTAGTAACTCTGGAGTAGCTAGTACCGAACTAAAAAATGATGATGACCCCTTTGCTGATGTGTCATTTCATTCTAATGACAACAAAGAGCATAGCGATATCTTTTCAAGGATGACTGTTGGTAATGATAAGCTGAGTCATCATGTGGGTAATGACATTTTTGCCACTAATTCCAGGAACGGAAATGATAGAAATGTTGATCATTTATTTGCTGGCTTGTCTGTTGATGAAAATACCTCCAATGCAAAACAGAAAGCAACATCCCCTGCCATGCAATCTGAATCCTTGTTTTCTGGTTTAAATGATCATGCTAGTCATCAAGTAGTTGGCTTAAATGTAAATTCCATATTTCCTTCTGGTCATCCATCTTATATTACACAACCTGGGATTATATTGAACCGACCATATTCTTCTCAGCCACTTAATTATGGTGCCATGGGAAATCTTTTGGCTCAGCAGCAATTTCTGGCAACAATGGCTAATTTCCAACACCTTAATAATGTCAACAGGCTTGATGGTAGTACTACCCAAAATGCTGGAAGCAATGAAAGAACACCTCTTCCGGACATATTCCAACCAAAATTTTCAACTCAAACTCCTAGCTCAATGATCAACAGTTCAAAGAAAGAAGAAACTAAATCATTTGATTTTATCTCAGTAAGTGTTGGACATTATTTACCCTCCAATGATTTACTTCTAAGGATCTTAATGATCTGCAATGAATTGTCTGCTTTGTACATTCCAAACTTGTTCGGAAAAGTTTAACAGCTTGAGTGGAATACCATGTTTGAATATATTATTTATCACAAGTCTTTCGTTTTGTTGTACCAGCCCTTTTTTGGGTGGAGTTGTGATGTCATCAGAAATTCATGATTGAACACCTTGAATACCAAATAGTAGCAGTCAGGATGAATAATTTAGCCTGTCAGGTCATGCTTTCTGCTTTATAGAAACTATAGCTTGAGTTTGATATACTGGATTATTTCATATTAGTTTTTTTGTGCCTATATTATTATCATTGTTTTGTTTTGTTTATTTTCTTAAGAATTACATTTGTTTCCTCTCTATATGTAATTAGGACTGATCACTCTTTTGTTATAATCGGACCTGGTTTTCTGCCCATAATTCTAGACTGTCATACATTTGTACAGTTTTCAATTATCTAAAATCATGTTCTTTTTTCCTCACTTCTCGAGATATAGCTTGAAGAATACTTTGCCTAGTTTTTGGTTGACATACTTAATCATGTTGTTTTTGCATGCTTGTAGGACCATCTTGCTAAAGCAAATGATTCAAGGAGAGTGATTTGAAATTTCAATATCTTACTATTGCTTACAAAGATTTATGGTGCTTTATGATGCTGTTGGATTTCACATGACTAAATCAATCTGGTTTATAATTTTCTACGAAGAAGGTTGATTTTCTTTGCCATGATGGAGCATTGTCATGGTTGTTTATTTGTCCCTGTCGTCAACAAGATGAACACAGTTCTAGCAATTGGAAAAATAGCAAATGGTTACTACCAGTTCCAATATTTTGAACGAAAATGAACTCTAGAATGTAGTCTTTAATTCTTTTTGAATGTTTCATTCTTTTAATTCTTTTTTAATGTTGTCTTTCATTCTTTTAATTCTTTTTTAATGTTGTCTTTCATTCTTTTAATTCTTTTTTAATGTTGTCTTTCATTCTTTTAATTCTTTTTACTTTTCTTTTCCTGCAGCAATGTCTGAGTTCTTTCCTTCCTGCAGCAATGTTTGAGTTCTGTTTGCTTCGATTTATAGTTCTTTTCTCAATAGCACAATGTTTTACTTTTCCTGCAGCAATGTCTAGGAGTTCTTTCCTGCAGTAATGTTTATGATTCTGTTTGACCCTTCGATTTATAGTTTTTTTCTCAATAGAAAATGGTCCGATCCTTAATGTTCGGTCTAAATCTTACACCTCTTGGAAACAAATTTTGTATTTAAGTTCAATTGTTCAATCGGATTCAGCTTGTTTGGAGTCTTTTGAAATCTTAAATTTCTAGCTTAACTAGAGACAAGTAAATCTGAGGGTAAAGGTCGTGTATACCAAGTGGTATAAATAATATAAAGGGAAAAGTCAAAGTATTTTTTTAAGGGATTAGCGGTTTGGCAAGTTTACCAAGTTAAAGTTAAAAATCAAAGTATATTTTTTAAGGAATTAACAATTGTTTAACCTGTACAAACTATTACTAATTTAGATTAGCATATAAAAAGATTTAAATTCATGAATTTCATATTGCAAATACATAAATAATTTGAAATTAATTAATTAATAATAATTATATAATTTTATTGGTGTTGGATTTTGTGAATCCAACTTTATATATTTTTTGTACAAATATATTGTAAACAAGACTTATACTTACTTTAATTCCTTATAAACAAAGTTCTAAATTTTAATATAAAATTAATTAATTCTTTAATTTTCTTTATAAAATTTACATAAAGAATAACCAAGTTATATTATTATGTTTAATATTATAATTTAAGATTGTTTCATCTTGGATTTTAAATTTAAAAAATATATTTTTTAATGTTTAAAAATAATATAAAATATAAATGATTAAATCATGTATAAAGTAAAAAAAATACAAAAATATGAGAATATATATATAAGAAAATATATATATATATATATATTAATAAAAAATTATATAAAACTTTTATTAAAGAAATAAAAATATTGTAAATCTTTAGAAAATAGATCATAAGAAAAAATACAAATAAAAAAATTAAATTATATAATTTATCAATAATCTAAACCAACTTCTGAAATATAAATTCTTTACATCAATTTTAATCCTTTATAAAGATTAATACTTTTCTTTTATTTTAGATTTTTATAAAAAGTTAGTTGCATAATAAGATTGGAAAGAAAATGATATTATAAATTTTTGAAAACTCGTCAGTAAACAAAAAGTTAAGTAGAATATATAATGTATATTTTCTTAAATTAGTCAAGTTATACAAGGATTTAGGATTTATTTTTTTAATTATTTTATATTTTAATAAAAAATATATAAAATTTATATTTTAATTAATATTTTTATTTAATTGTTAGTAGAAATATGTTTTTAAAATATTGATTCGTATCAAAATTTTATGTTATATGAATAGAAATTTTTCATAAAACTGGTATAGTAAGCTTATGGATTTAAACTGTGAGCACATTGCAATAGAAAACTTTGATCAAACTGACTTCTTAAACTTGTGATGCTAGTATAAACCCACAGAAGAATTGGCATTCAAGGTGCTGTACCAATGTCACTCTTTTCTATTTAAAGTAATAATAAAATAATGTATACCAATCACAATTACAGCCAGAAATTAAACATTGCCTAATCAATTGGCTACAGTTTCTTTCTATTAGATGGGTGGGATTAAGCACACTGTCTGCAGTTTGTCCGAGGCTCCTTTAGTTATCGTGTGATATACTCTTTTGATCTCCTTAACTCATAGCCAACTAACATTTTCATTGTTATTTGTCCTGCTTTTACTTTATTTTTAGTATTTTTGAAGATTTAGAATATTCAGGGCATCCAAATTCTTGTTTTGAGAGAAAAATATAATTAAATCCAAGGTACAAACTTAAGTAGACAGGAATTTGGTTTTACTTAGATAAATTCTGGGGTGAAGAGATGTTTATATATTCTCATTACTTCAACATGAAAGGGATGAAGTACTAAATAACATAAAAAAAGAAGAAAAAATCCCAATAGTAATGGCAGAAATTGTAATATAGTCCCATTTTGAAGTGTCCCATCTTGATAATTTGGATAAGGATAGGTTGTAAATAATCCATAGTGAGAGGTGCTCCAGTCTCTCTAGACATCGGAAATTCCGAATCCTGGGATGGAAGGAATGGTTTTGAATGAGCAGTACATAGAACGATATGGCAAAGCATCCTAGGATGGAGATATGTGTTTCTTCTGTTACTATTATCAATGCATATGATGATTATGACATTATGGAATATTAGACTGCCTAACTTGTCGAATTATTGATCCCCTTTTCGTACAAGGGATGCTTAATTTTCTTCCATACCAATTAACGCCACAAGTCCTTATCCAAAAATATGAATAAAAAAATAGGAGAAATTTGAAGAAAGGAAAACAAGAACAGGGGCTAGTAGTGGCTTCTGCAGACACCACACTACCAATTGGTTGTGAATTTCTTTATACAAATGGAGAATGAAAATTGCACAAAGCAACAATTCGACCCCAAGGGACACAAGAAATGTGCGATGCTGACACCTGAGACTTGGCCAGAAATGTAACACTGGACTAAAAAGTATCTTCGACAAAAATACGATACCTGGGTGGGCCAATGTACCTTGGAAAACCTTATACTTAACCAAATAAATCTTTTGCAAGAAAAGAAAATTTTTTATGCATTTCTATTTTTTAACAGCTTTAGTTTTATTACTCATAAAGTCTTCTCTCTTTTTCTTGTTTCCCATGGTACTAGTAAACCTAAACTTAACACATCATTCATTGTGAAGAAGTATATTATTGGTAGGTTAAGGGTCGCTATATCGATAATCTATTCTTCTCTACAACAAAGCCAACCCATATGCTCTGTTTCTTCTCTGCTCAACGCCCCTCCTATGTTGTCTCTACCTACATCCTAGTACTCTCTCCTCATCATTCACAATCGGTAATCTGCTCCACAGAAATCCCCATTCTGACTAACAATGACTGATACACCGTGTCACGGAACTCCTAGCAGTAGCCCCAGCAACTCCTCCACTTCAAAGCCCCATAAAACAGAGACCCCAAAACAGAGCAAGACCCAAAAACATAGCAAGCCCAAGAGAAACAGAGACCCCACCAAGCATCCCGTCTACCACGGCGTGCGAATGCGCAATTGGGGCAAATGGGTATCCGAAATTCGCGAGCCACGCAAGAAATCACGTATCTGGCTCGGAACTTTTGCCACGCCTGAAATGGCGGCACGCGCGCACGATGTTGCAGCTCTGAGCATTAAAGGTCACACGGCGATTCTCAACTTCCCTAACATAGTAAACATGCTTCCCAGACCCGCCACGTGTGCCCCACGTGACATCCAAGTGGCCGCCGCGAAAGCCGCGGCGATGGTGGAGTTCGACCACGAGTGTTCAGATGAGGCAGAGTCATCGGAGCTTAGCGAGATTGTGGAACTGCCGAACATAGAAGAGAGCTCGGAATCAGTGGAGTGGAGAAGCGAGTTGGCTTTTACTGAGTCGGTGGATAGTTGGTTGTACCCTCCAATGGCAGTGGGAAGCATTTGTGACATGATGGTTGGTGAAGACGAGTGTGGATTCTTCCACTTTCACACTGATCATCAAAAACACATGTTCCATTTAGTTTAAACGCTTTCCATTTTTCAGAGCTTATCAAACTTTAACTTCTCTCTTCCCTTCTGCTATCAAATTCAAATGCATGTTTCCCTTTTTGGTTACTTCCCTAACTCTAATTTGTCACACCCTGTTTCACTTTTCAAGAAATTCGTGTGTTAGAAAAAATATAAACGCCAGTGTTTTTTTAATGATATATGCATACTATATTTAATTCAATTTAGTCCCACGATGTGTCACTGTTTTCTAAGATCGTGTGAGTGTTTGTGCTTTTTTATTAAACTAATTTGTTTCTTATTCTGGATACAAATAAAATAAGAAGTAAGGAAAATGACTTTATGTTACTTTCTGATCATTTACTTTATGTTTTTCTTTCTTTCTTTTCCTAATCCCTCACCAAATAATGCATTGAAGTGATACTGCTATGGCATCAGTAGTCAAAGCAAAAGTTTATCACTCCTTCTTGTTTATATATTTATATCAATTATACATATTTTTGTTCACACGTTAAGAAAAATCTTACATGATGATGTACTGAACAGAAGAATACTTGTTACACACAGTTACCAAGGGATTACGTTTTATCAGTAAGTTTGCACAAAATTTTATATTACAAAGTTTTATTTACATACATCTTAAAAGGAAATTTGTTATACTGACTTTAAATATTTACGATTTTTTTCTTACTTTAGTATACACATTTTTTAATGTCTGAGTTTACTGAGAGTTAGAACTAGTGTAAAAAAGTGTAGTGTTATATCATATCATATAGGAAGGTTTCTCTCTCTCTCTCTTGGAAGAATGGAAGTAACATGAAAATTTAGAGAAAATGTTATGAAGGTTATTGTTAGAAGAAAGAGGTGGCAAAAATACAAATTAGGTTTACGTGTAGTTCATGGCAACTGATGTTTGGTACTGCGAGTACGTGTATTATTGTTTACGGTTGTCGGAATATCAACATTTACATAAAATATGTTTTTTACACATGTAAAGTTAACAAGTATTGATTTTTATGTTTCATTTCTATAGAACTTTCAAATTTTCTAAATCTTTTTTAAAATGGGCAAATTTTGGTTTTAGCTTTTTTTTAATTATTTTTATCTTTTAAAGTTTTAAATATTTTTTAGTCCTTAACATTTTTAAATAAAAAACATTTATTTTACATATATTGATATATGTCAACATTACATCACTTTCAATGCCTATTTAAAAAAAATTAATACACAAATAATTACTTATTTTGATGTAATACAAAGATCAAAAGAGGTACAGTATTATTCTTTTAAGAAACAAACTCTTCCATTTTTTTTCGGAGATTATATATCAACCAGAAATAAAATTAAAATATTTTATAAAATTAAATTTGTGAAATTACATTAAATTTAAAATTTAATTTCTAATAATTTAAATTAATTTTTTAAGTGAAAATTCAAGTCAATTAAAATAATACTGTGAAGTTTTTCTAAGTCAATAATGATTGATAAATCAGCATTTTGTGTGGAAAGATGAATGGTGGAATAATTAGGTATGAAGAGGCAAAGTGATGTGGGACCTTTTGATGGAGCCATAATGTTTGAGATCTTAATTACAAATACTTTTGTGTGATATGTAAACTCTGATTAATTAAGCCTTAAGAATTACTAGTACAATCAAACTTCAACTTCAACACAAATACTGTCCAAATCAATAAATGGAAGGAAAACCATTGAAAAGATTCCACAGGGTTCCTTGCTTCAATTATAAACTTAAGAAAGTTGATAAAGTATATTAACTTTAATTTTGTTCTAATGCATTTAAATTTAATTTTAACTAGTCATATATATATATATATATATATATAGAAAAGGAAAAGAAAAAAATAGAAAGTAAAAGAAGATAAGAAAATTAATAATTAATTTAATTAATCTGAAAAAATATAAAAAAATAAATTAATTATAATGAATTACCAAAACACTCTCAATATAAATTTCATAAAATAATATGAATTGAGATGGAAAGATGATTAATTATGAAATAATAATTTTATAAAATTGGAAAAAATATTAAAATATTATTTAAAATTGAAATTTAGTTTATCTTAATAATTAATTATAAATCATGTAAATTTTTTTCATATACCAATTTAAAAAAAAAACTGCAAACTACATATTGAATTTATAAATATAAAACATATAATAGCATCATGTAGATAAGCAGGTTAAAAAGAAAGACCTAATTATTGAAGTATAATCAATTATCTTAAACTAAATAGTTGATTGAACATGTTTAATTATACCCTAATCCATAATTATATTCAATTATATTGTGGAATATAATTAATTATGCTTCTATTCGTTTTAATCTTTTTATGGGTGGACCTTCAACATTACATTCATGGATCCATAATTATAATTAATGGACAAATAGAAAAATAAAGTTGTGAAACACAACATGTTACCTATGTTTCGTTTCTTTTCATAACACTCACAAAAAGACAACTCTATTTCTTATGTTTTCATATTTGTATTTACTCTCAAAATTATCGATCCAACCATAAACACTAAAGTAATTTTCCATGCTGCCTATTGCTTCTCAAGTGAATATCAATCAATCCAAACACATTGTGAAAAGGACAAATTTCCATCTCATTCAAAACTTGTCATTTTTTTTTTCTAGATATCGAGCAAGAAGTACCACGCATTCTCTTACCAACTTAACTCATATAATTAAGTTCACAATTATATATTATGTATAACTTATGTATTGGTGAAGCAATTGAAGTTTATTAGTGCTCTAGAAAAAACACGTGCCCATTGTTTATAATAATGTATTTTAAGATCATTAATACAATGATAGTGTAGTAAATGAATATGAAGAAGGAAAGCAAAGTAATATTACAAATATCTATGAGTTTGATTATAATAAAAGTTTCTCTTTTCAAATTATAAATTTATATCAAAAATAAATTTTAACTTAAATTATTTTTATTACAATTCTTTTCCTAACAATTAAGATTATGGAGAATTTTAAATTCAAAGAATGAGAATTTTAAATTCAAAGAATATAGTCTTCAACATTATTATTTTAATATTCTTATAATTAATCATCTGACATTCTACCATGCATAACTATTTTATTTATATTTCTAATATTTTATAAAAAAATAATCTATCTTAATATTTTATTTAATTTTTTATGTCTTTTAAATTAGGAAAGGCTTTTTTATGTCTTTTAAATTAGGAAAGGTAACAAAGTAGCGTGAAAACAAATTTTACTTTTTTATCTTTAATTCTACAATAAAAATTCATTTTTATCTCTACTTTTCATATAGATATAAATTTGTTATGTTATCGTCATTCTTATCAGATTATATGAGTTTATCTCCATTAGACAACAAGTATAATCATATCCACCTCTTATTGTTTGAAATATTAAGTAAATATTTTTTAAAAAAAATCACAACAAAAGAAATATGATATTATAAAAAATTAAATGTCAAAATGATATATACCTTCTTTTTTCCATAAAAAGTATATAACAATATATAAATGAGATTTTCCTATTTAGTGTCCACTTTTCATATTTCTATTTTCCTCTTAATATATTTTAAAATAAAGATTTACAAAGATTTTTCTTTTCGGTGTACACTTTCAATATTTTTATTTTATCCTTAATATATTTTAAAATAAAAAATATTATTCAACATTTAAAGGTAATAAAAAATATTTTAATATGTAATTATCAATTTTTTTCATGGAACTACCATTGTTAAATTATTTTGAATAAAAATAAAAAATTATTTAAATCTTAAAAATAATTATAACCACTTACTTTTTTATATAACCATTATTATTAAAAAATTCTAAAACATATAGAACACCAAGTGTCTCTTTCCCGCTAATATCAATAAAAAGTTTATATTACATTAATATTAAATTCGAGAATAAATGTCAAATAATTATAAAAAAAAGTAAAATATGTATATATATATATATATATATATATATTTAGAAAAAAGTTAATGTAAATTTTGTAAGTTACTTAATAAACTAAATGTGTTTTAATAATTTAAAAGATAGATGAATATAAAGACAAAAACAAAATATTAGAATGAGTATGAGAAAGAAGACAGATAGATGTGTTGATACTCGTTCTCTCATCCTTAGTTGATGTAGAAAATTCTTTATCAGACAAATTCAAATAATATCTACAAAATACATTAATTTGTCGTACATATTCTAAACTTAAAATTAGAAAGCTAATGTACTAATAATATGACCAATTTACTTTAAATTTTGACATAACTGCTTTAATAAAAAAAAATCTACACATCACTCTACAACTTAATTCTACACACCACTCTACAATTTTCATATGATACTTTTAGTTTATTTTTTTTCAAGGTTTTGAGCGTAAGTACATATATTACTTTCCTTTAATAAAATAACCATATGAAAATTTTGTTACAAGGGTCTATTATAATAATTACTCAAAAATTTAGTTATAACTAATCTATAATTTATAATCTATAATCTATAATGAATAATCCACCATCTTATTATTGATAAAAATACTAAAACAAATTTTTAACAAAATAGGTCTAGCTTTATGAATCAAAAGTAATCTATTTAAGTAAATATAAATCTTTTTAAATATTATTATATGAAAACTATTATAATATATACAAAGAATATATTTATTTATAATCATTAAACACATTGACTCACATAATAAATCAAATTTACAATATTATGAAAATATATACTTATATGTTATGGAAGGATCACGTCATAAACACAACTATTTTATTATATTATACACACAAAATTTCATATAATATAATCACACTATATATATATATATATAATACAATTATTAATGGAACTATTCAAAATAATAATACAATAAGGTTCTTAATCTCTTAACTTTTTTTATAAGAAGGTATCAATGCAGACCATCTCACTCCATTTAACATGAAAAAAAAAAGTTTGACTGATAAGATTTACGAAATATTTTTTCTGGCTCTCCTCACATAGTTATTGTTCAGTCGATGCATATAAAAAATTAGAAAAACTTCTATTGAAATTATAATTTTCTTTTACTTCAAAATTGAGTTCTTCCTAAAAAAATTACGATAAATAAAATAATGTTAAAAAGACTTAAAAATTGAAAATTTAATATTTATGATAATTAAACGAAGAAGTATATTGTGAAAAAAAATGTATTTATAAATATAGAAGAAGGAATAAATTCTTAGTAAGTGGACATAAATAGCAAAAATTTATAATTGATAAGACTAAATTCAACTATAAATTGATAATAATCTTTTTGTAGAGTTAATTTTCAAATATCAATAAATAATATACTGATAAAAAAAATACTGACCAGAAAAACAATTTTATATAATAAAAAAATTGAAAAAGAAACTTACACATACACAGTTGGCTGAACTGAACCCTGATTTTGATCCTTACTTGACCGTCATTTTGTAGGAGCCACCGGCAAATCCAAGGCAGAACGAATCTAATCACGTGTTTGGCCTATCTCACAATACCATGTAATGTATCCTTTTTTTTGTTAATTCTTTATAGTTTTCTCTTTAATTAATAAAATATAATAACTTTACAAAATAAAAAATAAAAAGTATCCTTTTTTTTGTTAATTCTTTATAGTTTTCTCTATAATTAATAAAATATAATAACTCAACAAAATAAAAAGAATAAAAAAAAACATACACGCCCAGTGGGACTCGAACCCACAATCGCTTGATTAGAAGTCAAGCGCCTTATCCATTAGGCCATGGGCGCCATCTTGTTTATTATGTACAACTTTAACTATTATCACAAACTTTTTACAATATAAGCATAAAAATATATACATAATCATAAATATTATTGTGAGTATAAAAATATATACATAATCATAAATATTATTACGAGTATAAGAATATATTCATAATCATAAATACTATTACCAGTATAACAATATATTCATAATCATAAATACTATTATGAGAATAAAAATATATACATAATCATAAATACTATTATGAGTATAAAAATATATACATAATCATAAATATTATTGTAAGTACAAAAATGTATACATAATCATAAATATTATTATAAATATAAAAATATACACATAATTATAAATATTATTACTAAAAAAATTCATTTAATATAAATTAATTTAGAGATAAAAAATAATTAGTCATTATATGATTAAATTAGAAATCATTTTATAAATTAAAAATTATTAATATCTAAAATAATTTTTATGATAATAGAAATTATATTTTTTGTGGTTATTAATCTTAAAAAGTTATGAAGTTAATTTCTATATAATTGTGACTAAATTAGTTTTTAAATTAAAATTTAAAATTATTTTTAAAATTAACTATTATTAAATTAAACTTTATATTAATTTCTAATTCAATTAATAATCAATTTTATCATTTTATAAGTCATTAATATGGTTGATAAAAATAAATTTTTTATAGTGTATTATTTGAAAATATATAATTAGCCATGATTGCAAAATAATTTTTAAAAAAATATTATTAAAAATAAGATAAAATTTGAGAAAAAATTAAAACTTGGAGAAGAAAATAACGAAGTAGCTGGTTGTAAATAAGAGAAAAATATACACCCGAAATTAAATATAATTTTACTTACTTATTTCGTTTCTATAGTCATAAACTTTTTTATTTTTAAAATTTAACAATAATTTATTTCAATTTCTATACAACTATTTCATCTCTTTAAGTTTATACAGTAGAAAATAAAAAGAACTAAATAACATGAATAGAAACTAACAATAACTGCTTACAAAGGTTTTAAATTTTCAGTTTAAATTAGATGGTATATGTGTTAAAATTTTAACTTATTAATGGAATTAATTCCAATTTTTAAATGTATATGTGTGAATAGAATAATATTAAATTTTTTAGAAAAATAAATATTTTAAAAGAAAAATATATAATGAGCACGCCCAGTGGGACTCGAACCCACAATCGCCTGATTAGAAGTCAGACGCCTTATCCGTTAGGCCATGGGCGCTTCTGTCATCTTAGTCTTCTTCCAACATATATAATCAATTTGCTAAATGCACTGTGCCATCTTAAAAAACAATTTGAACTACAAGTATAAAAAAAATGTGTTTTTACTGTGAAGTTGATCATGCTTGTATTTCATGAGAATAGTAAACTATACAATAAAAAAATCCATTCTAAACAAATGAGTTGTTCATATTTCTAAAAGTAATTTTTTTAAAACAACTTATTTACTTAAATATTATAATTGACTAAAAAAATAGATAATGATGTATTAACACGGTTGTCAAAATATTAGTCTCGTCAAACTTGTATCAACCAAAATTTTATTACCACAACACTTATAGAGCCTAAAATAAAATCGAACCTATTACTCACTCTAAGTTTGAGATATGGCGCTTAGGCAAGTTACAAAGATGATTCTTTAGGACCATGAAGTGGCGTGTTTTAAAGTCGAGCACCGACCAATCAAATAACATTAATGATCCATAAATATGATAGATGTTAGTAACTGCTAGTAGTACACAGAAGATTTTCAGTGCTCCCAGATTGGAAAAAGGCATCATAAATATGTCAATAATTGCTGATAGAAAAAAAGCTGGAAATCATAATCATAATGCTATACATAGTTTTATGTGGAATTAGGTAGGTAGGTCACGCATCCTTCCTTGGCGATTGAGTTGAAAGATAGTTAGACAATTAGCTTAATCATCTTATCCTTGTGAAGACTGAGAAGAGGCTTCATATAGTGGCAGGGAAAAGGGAATGATCCATCAGCTTGGCTTGTGATATGGAAGGCAGAGGCAAAGTATGTGTCACTGGGGCTTCTGGCTTTCTTGCTTCTTGGCTCATTAAGCGACTTCTTTCGTCTGGCTATCATGTCATTGGAACAGTCAGAGATTTAGGTTCCTCTCTTACCCTCTCTTCCATTTGTCTTACACTTATTAGGTCAAAACAATGTTTGTTTCATAAGTTTGTCATTTAACTAACTACAACATGCAACTAATGTATAAGCATCTATGTGTTATGTATATGTTGGCGCTACATGCAGGGAAGCAGAAAAAGTATGAATACTTATGGAGTCTAGAAGGAGCAACTGAGAGACTCCAACTAGTCCAAGCTGATTTGATGGAAGAGGGAAGCTTCGACAACGCAATCATGGGATGCAAAGGAGTTTTTCACGTGGCTTCTCCTGTACTCAACATCATATCTGATCCTAAGGTATATATCATGGTATATGTGACACACATCGCACATGGTAACAAAAAAAGAATGTGTTTTTAACTATTTGGTAGTACCATGGCACGTACTAACATGGAGTATTTTAACTTGGTTGTCAAAAAATAGACTCAAATCTTGGAACCAGCAGTTAAAGGCACTCTTAATGTGTTGCGCTCTTGTCGAAAGAACACAGCTCTTGGTCGTGTGATATTAACCTCATCATCTTCAACTCTTAGGATAAGAGATGATTTTGATCCAAACATACCACTAGATGAATCATCCTGGAGCTCCTTGGAATATTGCGAGAAACTCCAGGTAGGTAATCAATGTATAAAAACATGGGCACACTCAATTTTAAGTCCATGGTAAGTAGCTAAGTTGTAGTATGTATTGAAGGCATGGTATGCGATGTCAAAGATCGAGGCAGAAAGAGCAGCATGGGAATTCTGCAGAGAGAATGGGATAGATTTGGTGACAATTCTACCATCATTCATCATTGGACCAAGTTTGCCCCCAAATTTATGTTCTACTGCATCAGATGTGCTAGGCTTGCTCAAAGGTACAGGCGTTGCCTCTAAGGTTGGTACATTTTGTTTGAATAATAATTGGTTATTGCAATTAATTTAACAGGGGAAACCAAGAGATTCCAACTGCTTGGAAGGATGGGATATGTTCATATAGATGATGTTGCGCTTTGCCAAATCCTTGTTTACGAAGATGAAGGGTCCCATGGTAGATACCTTTGCAGCTCTACAGTGATGAATGAAGATGATTTGGCTGCATTGTTAGCCAACCGATATCCTACTCTCCCCATATCCCAAAGGTTAGTTAATGCTTCTCATTGCAGAACATAATACTGGTTGTGACTTATTATTTTCTGTGGTTTTCAGATTTGAAAGAGCAGTAGATAGACCACATTACCAACTAAACACGGGAAAGCTGAAGAGTCTAGGTTTTAAATTCAAGTCCATTGAAGAAATGTTTGATGATTGCATTGCATCCCTTGTTAAACAAGGTCATCTGACTATTCCTCAACACTAACCTCCAAACTTCATAGTTACTTGATATTGTAATATGAAAGTCAATGATTAATAACATTGTTGTTGAGTTTAATTGTCAAAATATATAAATTCATTGCGATATTTTATAGAACATTTTTTTAGATTTTGATTTTATTAATAAAATCATTATCATAATAAATGCATCAATGAATAGAAATACATAAATATGAAACAACTTTGATAGCCTTAAAGTTAGTTTTCAGTAACCTTCAACCAATACCTAAGTTATAATATAACTTAAATTATAATCATCCACAGAATTACAGATTATTGGAGGAAGACATTAAAAGAAACAAAACATACATTTATAAATTTTGGTGTAGATATTTTATATTTTTATTTTATCTTTAATTTTATTTTAAAATAAAAAAAAATTATTTAAATACTAAAAATAACTATAAATCTTTTAAAAGTATAATTATTATTTTTATACAACAAGCACGTTTTAAAAAATTAATAAATTTAGAAGCATAAAATACTTCTTTTTCACTAGTCACACTAATAACTAAAATTCAGCAAATTCAAACAATATATAAATACTCAACCACACACAAAAAAATTGATCAAACATTGAAATGAACATAAAAATAATGAGTCAAAAGTCTGATTTTTTTCAATATAAATAAATCTTTTACAAATTATGAAGAACTGTAAAAGTGTCCGTAAATAGTATTTTAAAATATTAATTTCAGTTTCCAAGAGATAAATAAAGTTTTAAATAGTTTTACTATCGGATTTTTATAATTTTATATCCTGTTGTAGGACAGTATCATTAATAATAGACACTCAAAACGTTATTAATCTTATAAAGAATCATTACCTGAAATACTCATTTTTCATTGAAATATATATTAAAATAGGATGAGAGGTGATTTCTATCGATTGAAATAAGAGGAAAGGGGAGTGTAATCTAAGTTATATGTATGTAATAAGACAAAATTAGTTTATTCTTAAAAAAAAGTGAAGTGGTATAATCAGGTTAAAGGAAAAGAAAAAAGAAAAAAGAAAAAAAAAAGAAACGTGTGAATGCTGAATGCCAAAATAGTAGTAAATGACCACTGCAGTGTCTTTGTTTTATCATTGCGCACGTGTGGGTCCGTCTCTAGAAGTTAAGACAAGGTAAAAGAGAAGAAGAATCATGTTCGAGTGCGTGACGGTAATTCCATCTCATTTTCCTCTATCTTTAACTAATCTTTTTCTTTTTTATTTCAATCACATAAAACCTGTAAAATTAAGCTCCAACAATGCCATGTTTTTACTTCAAGCTTAGTGTTTTGATAATTACCAGAATTAATTTTAATTCCTAAAATAACATAAAAAAATAAATAAAAAAGTGAATAGGACTATTTTATTGTTTTAATCATTATGAAATTCAAATAAATTTTGAGAAAATTGAATGTAATCTAATCAACTACATCTCTAGAATCTACGAAACCAAATAAACACTTAACAACATTCATGCATGCAGAAGCTTCTTGGAAAATAAACAATGTTGACTTTGAGCTGCTTCTAACAAGAATTTTCCTTGCAAATGTTGAACTGTCAGTGCTCCACAAATACATCCAAAACAACACGCCCAATTGCTCATAAGTCAACGTACTCTGTTCCTACGATAATTTTCCAAACATTTCCTACAAGTTCTTACTATAAGAACCTTCTCATTTTATTACTCATCAAGGACTTTCAAGCTCAAGAATATGGATCCTAAGTTTTATGTTGCAGTTAGGACCAATGACATAACCACATTTTCAAGCCTAGTTAAAGAGAATGAAGAAATTCTCCAGCAGACAACAGCTGATTCCTTCAGCACTCCATTACACCTTGCTTCCAGGTACGGTTGCACTGAAATAGTATCTGATATTGTGAGATTGTGCCCTGACATGGTTTCCGCTGAGGATAAAAACCTGGAGACACCAGTTCATGAGGCTTGCAAGCAAGAGAATGTTGGGGTCTTAAAGTTGCTGTTAGATGCTAACCCCGCAGCTGTTTGTAAGCTTAATCTGAATGGTAAAAGCGCTTGCTTTCTAGCTTGCAGCCATGGCCATCTTGACATGGTGAATCTCCTGCTCAATCTATCTGAGATGGTGGGGCCAGAGGCAGCAGGGTTTGATCAATCTTGTATCCATATTGCAGCATCAAGAGGGCACACAGGTAGACATAAAAATACTTTTTCTCCACTAAGTTTGAGTGATTTTTTAATTTTCATCTATTTTTGTTGGAAATTCTCATCCTTTGAGTCAGTTTCTGCTATGTGCTATGTATATACCTGGTTTGACAGCTATGTTTTAAGATGAGATCTAACAATTTTAGATAGTTCATATAAGAAATTTTAAATTTTGTGGGCAGATGTTGTTAGAGAATTGTTGAATAAGTGGTCAGAACTTACTCAAGCGATTGATGATGATGGGAACTCACCATTGCATCATGCTTGTGAGAGGGGACACACAGAGATTGCATGGATCCTACTAAGACGTGCTCCAAATCTTGGTTTACAATTCAACAACAATGGCTATACACCATTGCACCTGGCAGTAATGAACGGGAAAGTCTCGATCCTTCAAGATTTTGCGTCAAGCATTGCTGCATCACTTAACCGGATCACGAGAGAGGAAGAGACAGTATTCCATTTAGCTGTGAGATATGGATGGCACGATGCATTGGAATTCTTGGTGCATGTGTCCAATGGTACCAATCTATTGCACTGTCAAGATCGTTACGGCAACACCGTCTTACACCTTGCGGTTATAGGCAAACGCTACAAGGTGAGCAAGTAATGTCATACAGATCTATTCATGATATGTATATGAAGTGTGTCATGTATGTACTATGCCTTTACTACTCCCTCTTTCAAAATCATTTAATTGTTGATTCTGTGATGAAAATTTGCTCGGAATTAAAAGGAAATTTCATCTATTAATATAAAGAAATGAGTTCTAACAATTGTTGTACATACTAGCCAGTCTAGCTTTCATATGTCTATAGTTGTGCTCATAGTTTCTTTTATGATAATTGAAGATGGCAGAGTTCTTGATCAACAATACAAAAATGGATATTAATGCTCGTAACTCTGGAGGGGTCACAGCACTTGACATCCTAATTCAGGCTAAGGATAGTGCAGAAAATAGGCAATTACAAGCCACTTTTATCAGAGCCGGTGGTAGAAGAAGCATCCAATCTTCACCTTTTTCGCGGGAAACAGAAAAGACTAATTCTGTGTCTCCAGTTGCATCTAGTCTTTCTATGTCATGGAGGTATACACCTAATCCAGTGGAATTGCCAAATCAAAATGAATCGGTTACTTATTATGACTGTGCAAGTCCAGCACAAGCAGGCAGAAGCACCAAATCTAGATCACCTTCCCAGCCTCAAGTGAGTGAGATAGTTGAGAATGGAGACTATAAAGCATCTTACTTCTCCACAACAAATTTAGGGAAACAGACGAACCATCAGAACAAAAGAAAAGTGGAAAATGTAAGTCAATTTTACTATACTCAGAGCAACAGGAAGAAGCATTATGAGATGCACAGAGAGGCAACACTAAATGCCAGGAATACCATTACAATAGTTGCTGTTTTGATTGCTACTGTAACATTTGCTGCTGGCATCAGCCCCCCTGGTGGTGTGCACCAAGAAGGGCCAACAAAAGGTAAGTCAATGGTGGTACAAACAACAGCCTTCAAGGTCTTTGCAGTAAGCAACAACATAGCACTATTCACCTCTCTATGTATAGTAATTGTGCTTGTTAGTATCATTCCATTTAAAAGAAAGGCACATACAAGACTATTGACAATCACTCACAAGGTAATGTGGTTGGCTGTGGCATTTATGGCAACTGGCTATGTTGCAGCCATATGGGTGATCTTGCCACATAGTCCAGGCATGCAATGGCTATCTATTGTGCTACTAGCTCTAGGTGGTGGCTCTCTGGGCACAATCTTCATTGCTCTCAGTGTGATGCTGGTTGAGCACTGGCTGAGAAAATCAAAGTGGAAAAGGACTAGGAAGGAAGGTGAGGATGTAGCTGCTGACAACGAAAAGGAAAGTCAAAATTCAGATATTGAGAGCTCTTATTCAAAGGGTTACCATTCATACTAATGAAAATTTGTAAAAAAAATGTATATATCCATAAATATTCTTCTCTTTCATTCCTTTCAAAATGTCTGTGATCCAATTTAGACATTAAAATTGAACTCGTGATGAATAATATTATATTCATTAGATAGAATTTTTATAAATCTCACCATTCAAATTATGTAATGTCATCTTGTGCCTGTCAATTTATAAAAACATTCAAAAAATATTTTTTTATTAATTTATGAATGAAATTAACGTGTATTTAAAAAGCAAAATTAAATGTTAAAATAAAGTTAAGTAATAAATATAAGAATTTTGAAATTAGAAAAAAATGTAAATTGGTCTAGTTAATAAAATTCTAAAAAAATAACAGTTGAACAAATTAATAGAATTCAATTTTTATATAAATTTATCAAGTGAAATAAATTATTCAAGGACTGTAAATTTTAACTCTTCCTGGTCAGCTAAAGCATTTACTAACTTCTTTTCGCAGATTCCAACATGAATTACGCACTTTGAACGTTGAATTATTTAGTTGCATACACCTTATGTGGAGAGGAAAATCGTAGCATTGATAATAAATTGGTTTAGTTTTTACTTTTTCTGGTCATCATAATCATTTATTAAGAAAGAAATCAGACTCTAGTGCGTGAATAATTGAATTTGAATGTTGAGAAGTTTGCGTGAGAGAAAATCAAGCCATGTCCATAAATGCAACACTAAAACCAACAATGATCTTAAAGTAACTAGAATAGGAAAACAAAAAGTTCTAACTGTAATAACTAACCTAAACATTCAAGAAACAAACAAACGAAAAACAACTAGTTGAGCAATGTAACCTTAACAATTACACATTCAGGATGCTAACAACATCACACTAACAAATGTAACCAAAACAGATACAAAAGTTGCAGTAGGAATCACTGAGGCTGATGTTGGAACCTCTAAGCTTTGATCAGAAGGTGGAGGAGCCATTGACGGAAAGCCTTCGGGTGGAAGGGAAATGGGTGGTGGAGATGTAAGGATAGGATGTTGGTGCATCACATCCACAACTAATCTTTGCCCATTCTTGCAATGTTCATTGGTTCCACTAATGAAGTAGAAGTCCCCAGGCGTGTCAAGATTGAAAGTACTCTTACCATTGTCAAAAGCTGTGATGGGATTACTTGCGTCACAATTCATGTAATCCAATTTCTCCACACTAAGAACTGAGTCATTCTGGTATTCAAAAACTGCATAAAGAATAACATACTATATTCATATATGTGCCAAATGTAACACAAGAAATGTGGCAAAGGAAAGTTTCACTGTCACAGACTCATTGAATGCATGATATTGTTACTCCAATGTAAGCAAACTGACCAAATAAAAATCACGCGATGCATCTTCATGTGAATAATAGTAAGGGAAGTGAACTGATTCAAAGAGCTTACCAAGAGCATCTCCAACTTGAAACCTGTTCCTTTCAGCCCATTGGCTATAAAATTCAGTATTGTTGGGGGCAGGTTCACGCCAACCGAGGCTACCACCAACTTGAAATTGAATGGAAGCTTCAACACAAGTGGTCGTGGCAGCCATGAAAATGATCACACAAGTAGATAGGACGACCGAAAGGGATGCCATGGTTGTTATCTTCTTTTTCTGGCAACAAGGGATATAAGCAATGGATGGTGGTAAACGGATACAAATAGAAGAGAGGAGTATATATAGAGCAGATGAAATGTGGAGGGAGAAAAGGTTTAGTGGGTAGTTTTGGTGATAACGTGTGGGCAGTACTTAATGGCGGTTACACGTTCATGCAGTTCATGCAGCTGAATTCAGCAGAATGAGGTCGAGAAAGTAGGTAACGTGATCACTAAATCTCTCATTTTCAAATTAAATAAAATGCCAATTTTCATACACATCTTGCATCTATATCATAGTTGTTCCAAAAGGTTCTCAAATTTAGATAGGTATAAGTGTAACCGTATGTAAATAAAGGAACTCTGATTTTTTTTATACACAAATAATTTTTATTTTATTTTAATTATTATAATTTTAAAATTATAACATTTTAGTTTCAGTTATGTATTTTACTATTGAAATTATACATAACAAAAAAATCACCACAAAAGTATGATGTGATAGTAAAAACAAGAAACAATTTTTTTTCAATAACTAACCTTAATACTACACTAACTCACAAAACTCAAAATAAAAAATAATCACCGATATAAAAAAATTAAATAAACCAAAAAAGAAAAAAAATATATGTTGTAAAATAATAACCAAAAGTAGTAGAATAAACATTTTATCCATAAAAATAATAACTACATTATATATATGTTATATTTTGTAATATACTATTAAAAAAGAGTAACTTTATATCATTATATTTAAAAAATAAAAATAAAGTTACACAATACATTAGTGTAAGACTCGTATATTTTTCACATACTTAATTAACACTAATGATGTGATTAAAATATTAATTAATTATTGTATCTTTAATTGAGTTTGTAATTTCTTTTTTTGACATAATTGTAAAATTGAAATATTTAAAACCCTAATCCTAATAACTTTTATCCTTTTCACTTTTTTGGATTCTTCTTTTAAAGGTGATTTGTGTTTGCTCTCATCATTATGGTCGATGGTGTTGTTATCCTTCAAACTCCTTCCATTCCTTCCCCTTCAATCATATGATATTGACGTGTTCTTTGTGAGTTCTATGAAGTTATTATCATTGGATTGGAATGAGAGTTTTTGTTCTTTTGTTCAAGATGTAAAATGTAGGACAATCTTTCCTTTATTGAGCATGATGTACGAAACTAATTGATTAACAAATGTTATTAGGACAAAAGGGATATGGTAAAATGTTATTATCCTACTTTGCAAGGACAAGGGGTTGAATAAGGATTTCTTTCATGAAATAGACATACAAAATATGTGTTAAAAATGTTTTTTGGGAAAATACTAAGAGTTGGACCACCTCTAAATACTTCGATGATGTAGTCTCCTTTAACACAACATTTTTGACTAATATGTACAACACTTTTGTTGATGTAAATCATCATGAACAATCAAATTTTACTTGAGTGTGGATTGTTATCTGCAGAAAACACGAAATCATTTGTTTGGTTATTTGAGACATGAATGAGATGCATGTCAAGTTCTCCAAAGAATTGTTACAATTCAATGTTCGCATATGAAAAAAGTCATCAAAGTTATATTTCTTATTATCCGTATCTCTAACACATTGTGAAAAGGATGCTTGAGAAATTAAAAAAATACTAAATCATTAAACATGCCTTATTACATGCAGTTTATTAATCTCACATGTGAGTTTATTGGTAAATGGACTTGTTAAAAAATGTATTTAGTTAATTTTTACTTAATAATCTACTTGAAAACAACACAGAGCAAAGAAACACACTACAAAATGCACTCAAGTAGCAAAGAGACAAACCCATAAATTAATTAATGTTACCTCGTAACATAATTTTTTAATTTGTATCCACATGAAAGTGACTTTCCATAATTAATGTCTATCTCATATCGATACTTTTTTTTTCAATTTAAATTACCATATGACATGAGTGCTCAACCCAATCTAAGTGATTATTCACGCATCATTTTCATTTGTAATATATTGTTAAAAGAGATGAGTGATTTTAAAAAATATATATAAATGAAATTGTGGAATAATAATAATAATAATAGTTATGGTATTAAAATAAGACATACAAAACGTACGCACAATACATCCAGTTTATGTATAGTAATAAATAGATATATATTATTTTAAAAACATAGACATTTAAAATTAATATAAATTTTAAATTTGAAGTTATCAAAATATGATATTGATTCAGTTAATATTTATATGTACGAGAATAAAGGCGTAATCAGAATTGCGGAGGTTGGTGGGAGTTAAACCATAGTTGAAGAATGTCTGTATGCAAAATAAGAAACAATAGTTGAAACTCGGCTTTCCACCAAAACGTTCTGGCAAAGGCTAACTCTCCCAAGCCCCAACAAAAATATGTCTGTACTCCGTAAGGACTTGTGGTAAAGAATGTAAAATATAATACAGCAACAAGGTACACTAAATATGCATCATAGAGTAAAAATATTCCCCAAAATTGATGGGGCAAATGCCCCTGCAATTAGTCATGCGTGGCTACTCAAACTTGCTTCCTTTCCACTATCAATCAGATTTTGGAATTCTCTACACTTGGCAATTCGTATGTCAAGTATGCTGGGTGGCATTGGTTTTAGAGAGCCATGCAAATCTACTAGACGGAAGAACTCTTGTTTGGTTAAGCTTTTCTTCTCAACCAGTTCATTCACCACAGCATCCATCAGCGTTCTATTCTGCTCCAGGATCTGATATGCAAAACAAAGTGTTGACAATAAAGACTCATGCAAAATGAGGTTGAGACTTTTACTAAAATAAAGAGAAGCATATTGTTCTTTAATCCTTCTCCTTCCTTCCATTATTACATACCTCTTTTGCTCGTTCATAACAAGAGTCCAGAATTCGCATTGCTTCCGAATCGATATCCTGACAATGAAATGTATTGGAATCGCAAGTTATTGCATGGAATTCTTGTTTAAACTTAAGTTACAATTGTAACTGCTGCCAAAGCTGCAATTAAGAAACATTATGAGAAAATAAAACTTGAGACAGAATCCTTACATTAATTCGGTCTGACACCCAGAAGTTGGACATTCCATGATACTTCTCGGAAAGCCCACCAAGAACAAACGTCCTTGCTGCAGACCTAGCATTGTCTGCAGTTTCAGCCCATATCGTACTCAACTGAAAAATAGCAAATTAAGTTAAATATTTCTACAGATTTAAAATGTACTCATAATATGATATAAGCAAATAAAAAGGACCAACAAAATAAACATTTGACACGGATAACTTGTCTACTGACATTAAAACTGTGATTTACAAAGGTAAAAAAATAACAGTAAGTCATAACGAACAACATCAACAAAGAACTTAGAAAAAAGCCATTTCTCATTTTTCTGTGGCCCTATAGAAATCTGAAGTCCATATTACTTCAATTAATTTTCCTTCTCAGATTTTATGGACAAGAGTTTGTGACCACTCACAGAAATCCAAAATGTCCCTAAAAAATCATATTCATATGCCATTCATTAAGGCTAGTTGGTTGACCAATACCTTAAAACATGATCAATGCTGGAAATAATTTTGTTCATTGCATTATTTGTTAGTCCTGCTAGTGTGTTTAGCTGACCGTAGCTTTATAAATACAAAAATTAGAGTAAGGAAGTTTGTGGAAAGCATGTAAAACTATTCCATTACCTGACCGCTCCCAAACCAAAGTTCATCAGCTGCACGTGGAGCCAGTTGAACAGTAATATGATCAAGGAGGGATTGTCGACTGCACGATATTAGCAGTTAGAAATTAAGAGGAAAATAATATGGGGAGCACTAAACAAGATTGTAATGCAATTTGATCGAGCAGTAATAATTTAAAATGCATAATGCAGGCAGCATATAGCCTTTGAAAATATCATCATCAGTTTCTACTAGTTATAAACAGACAAGCATATCATTTGGAAAGCATTCTCCAATAACTAAATATATTTTTTAAGGAGTATAGGTTTAATTAAATTAAATAAACCATACGTGAGCATTCCATTATTAAATTTGATTGAATCCATCTTCACCCGAACATAGCCCAATTCCCTACCAGCTCTAGGAGCAATTGTGACCTACACCAAAGCAAAAATGTCACATTACTTGTCAGCAACAGTCAGATAACAGATATTCATAGAACAGAGTAAAGAGAATTTTTTTTATGATGATAAACTCGATAACAAGTAAATTTCACAAAGGTATAGAACAAAATACAAAACTATGAAAGTCAACTTCCTGAATTGTTTAACCTATAATGTCTACTCTAGAGCATTGTGGATGCATACAGAAAAACAGATAAACGAAGGACAAGCTTGAATTGTGCAAGCTATTGTTCTAAGATGCAGCCGTTTTCCATTCAATATAGCAGTCAGTATATGTTTTGTCTAAATGTTCTTTTTAGCATTGCATTTGTGCTGTTATATTGCCAGCTTCAAATGTTATCCACGAGTACCACATTGTATGATCCAAACACAAACAGCATGACACAATATAATATTCACAGTAATAGGAACGGAAAGAACAACTCTTTTTAAGATGTAGGACAAGCAGAATATTGTTTGGTTCCTTTTTTCCATCAACTCAGTTTTTTTTTGTAATGAAATTACCAATATTTGGCATGTAATATGCTCGAAATAATCAGCAGGAAAGATTTTAAGCAGACGACTTTGCAAATGAAAAACTCTTGCAAGAACTATTCAAGAAAAAAAAATTGGGCATTTTACAAATAAGTCAATTCTAACAGAATTCATCGTTTCAAACATATGAGAGAATATGGGCAACCAAAAAATAAAATGGATAGTGTTAAGCCCTTACAAACTCTATATTTTTCAGATCAGGAAAGTTCACAGCCACAACAGCCATTGCGGCTTCATTTATAGCTACTTGTTTCCATGTCTCAGAGCTTCTTTCCTTTCTATCTAGCATTCCTCTTTCCTCCATTTGTGCAGCTTGCAATAAGTCATCAGTAGTAATCTGCAATAACGAAAGGAAGAAATAAAGAACTGCCAGCTACAATGTTAGAGAAACTAGCAAATCCTTTTCCTATTACTTCCTCTTTTGAGCTCTATCCCCTTTTTGTACATGTAGGCAAGTTTTCTTGTGCCACTTTAAGAAACTTGTTGTGGAGATTTTTCAATGAAGTTTGCCCTTATATTCAGAGAAACACTTTTATTGAATGCGGCACGCCATACACAATGCAGCAATGATTGTATCAATTTCCTATAAGGAAATTCCTAAGCAGTAACTATCTGGCAATATTGTATATTGAAGCCATTACCTCAGTCCTAGAGTCGCGCATCATATTGATGGCAGAAACCTCAATTATGTTGGCTAACTCTGCACCAACCATTCCATCAGTCATACTAGCAACAGCCATGTAATCCACATCTTCAGCCATTGGCTTTTTACGAGCATGGACCTATGACACCAGGGTGGAAAATTTAATAGGCAAACTACATAATGTGCCATTAATCACAAATCAACAACTATTAATGCAATAAAATAAAGAACCAAATCCTGAATGCTACATGCAGGTGAAATATGCAGAGGAGCTGCTACCTTTAGAATTTCTGTGCGACCAATTAGGCCAGGCTTGGGGATATATATTTTCCGATCAAACCTGCCAGGTCTCACAAGGGCAGGATCCAGAATGTCTGGTCGGTTTGTGGATGCAATGGTGATCACCTCTCCCCTTCCTTCAAACCCATCTAAGCACACCAGGAGCTGGAGCATTCAGTCAATAGGAAACATCAACCAATATAAACACAAGCTTTTTACTTAAGAAATGCAGTTGAGAAGTTTAGCTCCGCCAGCTTAACCTGATTAAGAGTAGCGTCACGTTCCTGTCCACCGGAACCTTTAATCAAGCCACGCTCCCTTCCAACAGCATCCAGCTCATCAATGAAGACAACAGATGGGGCCTGAAAAATAATAGACAAAAATGGTAGCTGATGACCGAAACTAGAGAAATAGGTAAATTTCAAGACATGACAAGAAAGTGCAGTATAATAAAAAATAAAGGTCTCCAATCAGCTCAAAACAAATATAATGAGGAACAAGGGGATGTGTCAAGTTTACATGCTAATGGACAAAATAGATTTATTAGGGAAGCCAGTTGCAAAATCCAACTTAAAATTTGACTTTAAACAAGTAAGAAAATTTGTTAAAACACAGTGGAAAAGCTAAAAAATATCACGTACATTTTCCCTGGCTTCTTGGTAAAGTGCACGGACACGAGAAGCCCCTACACCCACGTATATTTCCACAAACTGTGAAGCAGAAATAGAGAAGAAATTAACCCCCGCCTCACCAGCCACAGCCTTGGCCAGCAATGTCTTTCCCACTCCAGGGGGGCCACAAAGAAGAATGCCACCTGGTGAAGTGACCATTTCAACTTTCAACAAGTCAAGTGTAAAGCTCTGTGAAATCAAATGTTTCTTCCTTTCCTTATTCTTCTATTAGAAAAGTGATAATAAATACTATGTGAACACAGCAGGTAATCAAATATTTATCTAAGCGCAACATTGGAAAAATGCCAGAGATAGTTCCTGAAAACTGTCCTACAAATTTTCATAAATTTTAAGTTTTCCTGAAAGCTAAGTTCGTTCAAATTATTCTTTTAAGAGTTTATCATGGTTGAGGAAAATGAGACCTGGTATTTTCACTCCTCTCCTTCGGTACATCTCTCCATGAGTAAAGAACTTGACAATCTCCTCAAGTTCAAGCCGAATTTTACCCAGCCCTGCAACATCACTAAACTTGACATCCACACCTCTCTCTAGATACTGAGGAAGCCTTCTGTTCTGTGCTCTCCTCACACGCGCTCCTGATCTCATAAACTGCTTTGCTATTTTCAAATAATCATTCTCCTCTTTCCCCTGCTCAATCTCCTCATCATCACCCTCAATCCCCTCCATCTCCCTCTCCAACTCCCTCATCTTCTTTCTCTCCTCGGCCTCAGCCCTCTCGATCTTGAGCCTGTCCTCATAGTCCTTCTTATGCTTCCTATAACTAAGCACCACAGTCCTGTAAAAAATGTAGAAGAACAGCACCCCAAGTGCATTAGCCACATTGCTATTGTTAGCCAAATCAGACCAAAAATAGGCCATGCGCTCGTTCCGTTCACTCGCCTGGCGCATCGATTCCCGGTACTTCCTCTTTCTGATCTCCCTCCTCTTCCTCCTCTCCTCCTCCTTCTTTTGAGCCCTATCATTCCTCTCCGTAATCTCCCTCTCTTGCCTCAACCTCCTCAGCTCCTCTTCCTTCTCCTTCTTCAACTCCATCCTCATTCTCCTATACTCCGCAGCCTTCTTGGACTCCTTCTTGGGCTTTGTTTGACTATCTTCAGGAATGTCAAGAAAAAATTTCTGCACAAAAGGGGGCAAGCAAATGCTTGACAACAGAGGAGCAGGCCACTCAGGACCCTTAATGGGTGGTGTGTATGCGTTCACACACACTGAATCAATCTTCAACGCATCCCATGAATCCCAAAACACGCTGTGACTCTCAACCGAAGGCAACACTGTCCTCAACACTCTTGAATCGTCCAAAACAACCAGAACCGCTTCGCTACGTTGCCTCAATTTCGCAGAAGTGGGTTTGATTATGTGTTTCAGCTTCCCATCCTTCTTCAGTTCGATTATTTCGCTGTAGGGAAGGCGATCGGAGACCACGGGAAGCCCTCGAGACCATGTTTTAAGCTCCTCCGGCGAGAGAGCTTCGGGCTTTTTGGTGGACTGTTTTTTGGATGAGCGTTTCTTGCCCTTGGTGGCGGCGGCAGCGGCGGCGGCGGATTGGGGGAGGGAGGCGGAGATGACGGTGAGGGTTACGGAGAGTTTGAGGAAATCGAAGCGGCTGTGGTCTGGGTTTTTGAGGTTGTCGTCTTTGTTGTCGTCTTTGTTGTCGTCGTTGTCGGGTTTTGGGGTTGGAATTCGGGAGGAGATGGAAGGGTAATAAGGGGGTTTTGGAAGGGTTCTGAATTTGGGGTTTAGGGGAAATGAGGAAGAAGGATAACGAAGGAAGCAATGTGAAGCCATGGCACAATCAGCGTTGAGTGTTACATTCTCAGATATGGCTACTCATCAACCTCCTTCGTTTTCGGATAAGTAGTTCGTTCTCAGATAATTAATATTTTTTTAGAACATTAATTCTAAAATAATAATTACCAAAGTAATAATTTATCATTTACTGTTGTAAAACATTTTAGATTTTAGATTTAGACAAAATGACTAGAAAAAATATCATATCATTTAGACTTGAATTTGAATATAAAGTGAATTAAGTGCATCATTACAGTGGTTCGGACTTGTTGATAGGTAAATTAGATTGAGCTAATATATTGCGAGCAAGAATATTCAAAAAGAATGGTAACTATTTAAACCCACGGCGAAGGCATATTCTTATAACATAATACAAATAATTCGTAATAGTAACGGTTACGGTCTCCACCACCGTCATATAACAGCAATAATAATAACAATCTCTACATATATTTAGTGAGAATGAAAAAAAAAATATTAATATAAAAAAATAAAAACTTAAAATCAAATTATGAAAATTAATTTAAAAATAATAATAATAGAAAAATAATTACCATTTAAAAGAGAAAATTTAAATAAGAATATTACTCTTCATTGTTTGATTTTGTTCCAACTTTCCACATGTAATGATTTTTCATAATATTTATCATCTATGCATTTTCGCGTGTACGAGAGAAGAGAGGAGAATAATGTATTCTTGAGATAAGAAAATTTCTTTTAAACTAAAAATGTAAAAAATTAAAAATTAATAGTAAAAATAATTATTATTTAAAGAATAAGAAATAACTCTAGAACGAAAAAATCTAGAGAAGAATATTACATTTTGTTCTCTACCATTTGATTTCGTAGTCTTCTTCCATAGTAACATCTCTATGTCTTTTGTGTATGTATCACAATTTTCAATATTGTAAACTAAAATATGAGAGAAGAAAAAGATGATGATTTTTTTAGAATGAAATTTTTTTTTTAAAATGTAAAATGTGAGAAATTAAAAAAGAAATAAAAAAAGTTAAAAAAACATAAAAATGAAGTAGTTAATTTTTTTATCTGATTAAATTTATTATTTATTATTTATTATTATTTAAAAATAACTTTTAAAATAATAAAATAGAAATATTGAAATATGTACACTGAAGAAAAATTTCATTTATATATTGTTATAGATTTATGCATGATATTCTTATTTTAAAAATTGCTTATCAATTTATAATGAGAATTTGACTAAATCCAACATTAGTTTAGGTTAAAAAAATGTGAAATTAGTTTGTCCCTTTTTCTAAATCTTTCTTTTTTATTTGGAAGCTTATTTATAATCTTCTCTCACTAATGATAATCTTTTAAAAATGAATTATTGCGTAATTTTTTTTCTTGTTGTTATTGTGAGAAGAATATTAAAACAACTGAGCAATTTTTTGTCATTACGATATATTCATATATTGGTTTAGTTCTTATTTAAGTTTTCAAATTAATCATCAGTAAATTAGTGTTTTTACGAAGATCATCAATGGTAGCTAGAGTCAACTTGTTATACCTGTTGTAGAAGATTATGTTACAGAAGTCATTTGGTTCAGCTACAATTCTATTTGTTTTAACAACATGAAGCTCAAAACTCATTTTTGTTGTTGGTAGCTTGTGCTAATAAGGCATTTCATGCACTCCAATATGCTAGAATTCCAAATCCTTAAGACTTTCAACATATTTTACCACGCCTAGTCCCACAACTTCTATTTTTTCTGTAATTTGGTTGCTCTTCTTGTTAGAGTATTGTTTCTTGTTAATCAAGAATCACATGGCATAATATGATGGTAAATATGAAGTAATCACTATACAAATAAGTTTGTCAATTTAAGGATTACTTTTATATAATATACGCGAAATTTTACGTCAGAGTTTATCAAATAGCATATCTAAGTTAGTTTTGAATGTGATTTCTATATATTTTAGTAGACTCTACTATACTGTGAAGACCTAACCTTTTTTCTGCCAGACTAAAAATTCATCAGAATTTTTAGTGTTCATTGTAAACGTCATTTTTTTAATAACTGGTGTGCTCATTCCTGGGAACACATCACATTCAATCCCGTAAATAACATGCACGTATTTGAAAACGAGAAGAAAAAAATGAATGTTGTAATTAGCAATGTGAGAATTTGCAACAAAAAATAATCATTCTAGATACCAGAGAGAGAACGCACAGAAAAATAATATGAATAACTTATATATAAAAAGTACAGGTGAAAGAAATTAGAAAATAAATAAAAGACATGCCAAACCACCAATTGCAAAACATCTATAGTTTATAGAGGGAATTTAAAATCAAATATACATACTTCTACATGGTAGAGACATGGAAAACAACCTCCAGTGGTTATTGAACTACGCAACTACACTTCCAAATTCCGTTGACAGAAGTATTCTGTTCAAAGAAATTGCAGAAGCTGTGAACTAAATTTACAAAGATACCCTGTTTCTGGTATTTTCTTAGTTCTACCATTAATATATTAGGTAGCCAAATAATGATTTCCAAACTTGAATCACCACTCATTTTAAAGGGGAGAAAAGTTGTTTTACTATATCAGATGAAGAAAAGCATTGGTTCCTACACTAAAACAACCAAAGCCTTATCACACTATGTCAGATCGAGCTACATAAATTAAAATAGCATTATGCTCCAATCCAAAATCTGAAGTGCATGGGCAATCATCAGATTTACATCGACATTTAGTTATATAATATGTTCTCATTCCCCCAAAACATAGGCGTACTCATCTGTAGTGTAGTTATCGATAAAATTGATACGCTAAAATGCCACAAATTAACAATTGAGATCCAAAGAGTAAATATTCCAACTCAATCCAATGAACAAGACATGCTGAACTTCTTCAAGGTGCATGAAGAAAGTAAAATCATTGCTTACAACAAACAGAACGACATTAAGTTTGATTCACCCAAACAGCTAATTTAGACTCCAAACATCAAGTCCATGATTTTGGACACCAATGATTTTGTTGGGGAAGCAATGGTTCCTCCAGTCTGCCGTGCAGTGGAGTTGCCATTCTGCGGATAGTAAGGTCGAGCAGGTGCTTTCAATGTGTTCACTTCTAAGTTTCTAGCAGAGGGTAGAGGTATGGGCATAAATCCCTGATTGTTAAGCCTTTCATTTAAAGCTTGACGTTGCATGGGATCCAACAGTTTCACACCAACAATTAGTACTCCATTAATTTGCATTCCATTCTTGTTAAGAGCTTTATGTGCATCAGATCGATTCTGTATAGCAATAAACCAAGTTGTTTGACAAACAATAGAAAATCAATTTGAAAGAGATTTAGCAAGGTTTAAAAAATGGAATCTCTTCCTAATATATCAACAAAATGACAACTAGTGCACGGATACTCTTGGATTAAAATATAACTATTGATATATAAAGGAAAAATAATTACATTCAAGCAAGGAAAAGATTTCAAACCTGATACAAAATGTGCATCCAGTTAGCATCTCTAGGACCAGGAACATGTTTCAAAATTTCACCACATTTTTCAAACTCCCTTAAAACCATGTTAGTATCACCGGGTGAAAACCTGCACATGAAGAGAATTGTCAAGAGAATGCATATTGGTGCACACAAATACAAAGTTAAACTTTGCAAGGTCCATTTGATTTTAAAAAAATTCCGCTTTGATTTCTTTTCAAAGATTTGTTTAGCAAACAGTGAAGAAGACACAAATTATTTTCACCATTTCGTATACATAAAAAATTTCAAACAAGCAAAATGAAAATAAAGTAATATTTTTGTTTCTCGATGTAAAAAGTATTTTAGGTTATTGATTTTTCATCCCAAAAAACGCAACCCACTCTTATTGCACAGAGCTCCCACCTAGTGAGGAGGTCTGGAAGGGTAGATTTGCACAAACTTTGCCCCACAAATACAGAGGCTGATTTTAGGACTTGAACTTGTGACCTCTTCGTCACATATCGCAGCAACCTAATTGTTGCACTAAGGCTTACACTCATCAATCTCAAAATAGCCACACAAAAATCTATAGGTCCCATGAAAAAATTTTAAGGGTATATTCTCCAAACTGAAAAAATGATTAAAAAGGAAAAGCCACACATTAGAAACTCCCCCAACACACATTTGATTATCAGAGAGGAAAAAAAAATACTTCTATTAATAAAGCACTCAGGACACATTTTATATTTTGTAGCAAACGGGAATGTCATACAACTTAAAAAAAATAATAACTTATTTAATCTTTTCATGACAATAATATATTACAAAAGGATAAATGGAAAGAAAACGAAAAATAAACTATTAAAAAATACAGAGACAGAAAAAACCCAACTACGCCTCTCAAAAACTAACTTAACAAAAATTAATGATCACCCAAATCCAAATTGAATAAATCATTAAACACATCATTCAACATTTCACTGAAATCATCAAAGTGTCAAACTTCAAAGACTATAGCAATCCAAATGTTATCCTTCTCACTCATCATTGAGACTTAAAATATAAAACAATCTAGAAATTTAAATACATAAAAATGAATATCATAGAACTGGAGAAAGGGATGTATAAAAACAAGCATCAAGGTCAAGTATTGCCAAAAAAAGAGTACTAATATGTTTTAGGTCTTAGAATGACTACAGACAAGTGAAAAATATGTGAAGTGTATCCTCCGCCCAAAAGAAAATTCAAGTAAATAAAAAACTAGATATATTATACTAAACAGTCTATGCCTCACCAACAAGGTCACTGTGATTCTTAAGAGTTATTCCACAGCTCTCTCCACATTAAAACACAGTTCATGTACTTTTGGTATTTTTTAGCCCTTAAAAGTCCCCAATTGCTCATTTTGTCTACCCTCCCTGCCTTCCCATTTTTCTCATTGTAATAATTTTCTCCAACAAAATCTACTCGTCAGTCCTCCCCCACCACATTGGTATTCCAATAACGAATTTTCCTTTCAGACAACTACCATACTGTCCACGTGGTTGTCTGGTGCCTTAAGGCCATTACTCTTATATGCCTGTCACATACACACATGGCAATCCATTTGCAGCCTTTCCGGAATTATCAATAGTTATCCACAAGATATCCAGAAATAAAACTTTATAGATGAAGGAATTTAAACCTCACTGAGAATTTGAGATAAATTATACCACCAATATTCTCCAGTAACTCCCTTGCCAATCACAGGATTTTTTATTTTATCACTAACAATTCCGAAGACAAATGAGAATAAAAAGCTTCAACTAAAATCCTGTCAGAAGTTAGAATAGCAGTACATCATACAAACTAATAGTAATGAAATATTAGAAACTTCCACAATACACCACAGTTTTTCCTCCTACAAGTACGCACAATCATACAAGATTAGTTGTCACTCTTACTCAGAAATAGTTGTACATTTGTTCTTACCAAGTGCATTGCCCAGAAGTCTTGGCAACTGGAACTTTCTGTGCTTTAGGAGCAGGGGTATGCTCAAGAATTTGGAGCAAGTTTTCTTTATCTATTAGGAGTACAGAACTAAAAATCTATGCTGATATTTTATTCACACTATTTTAGGTAAAATAGAAGAAAATGTGCATAATTCAAAGGACAATTTTTCATACTTAGATTTGTAGTGGAATACAAGTATTCCCCAGCAAATAGACAAACATAAATGCTAAAGCAGAGTTAAGACATACCCATATACAGTTACCCATTCTTCCTCATTGAGATTTCCAGCTGGCAAAGAATTCCTTTGAACCTCAGGCCTTGCCACTTCCAGCGGTGGAGGAAGAGTTATCAAAGCACCAGGCTGAACCACACCTTCAACTGGTGAACTTCTTCCCTTCTCATCTTGTTCCCCACCACTCTTTGCAGTTGCAGGTGACCACCAACTCAAACCCGGTGAGGTCTGTTGGTTTTGCTGTACCCCTCTCAAAGCATAAGATGTGCTAGCCTCAGATTTGCTTTTCCCAGGAGTTGAAAATTCCCTATTAGAAGTTTGCATGGGAGTTCTAATGTCTGACTTAGTCTCAGGGGATACTTGATAATCTAGTATGCCTGATTCAGGAGAAAAGTCTGATCTATCCTCCAAGGTGAAAACAGGTGGCGGAGGAAGGTCCGAACTACCAAAGTTCTCACGCCATAGTGCAGATACTGCAGCTGCCTGACCGGGACTTGAAATTTTTCCTCTACGGGAAGAAACCGGTGAAGCTAAATCCTGGAAAAATAAAGACTGTCTACCAGATCTTGGAGTTCTTTGCACCGAAGTGCTCATGTTTATTTATTTAACAATGGAATTAAGACCTGCAAACAAGCCGACAGAACAGATGCATTAAAACCAATTTTACTGAAAGAGCTTAGCTGAGACTATGAGTCGGGTCCCTCAGCATGAGCAATGAGCAGATTTAACAAGGAGCTAAACTCACTGCATACAAAGTACTTCCTTGAACTGCATATTGCAACATTTCAGCTCCTAAGAAATTTATCTAATAATTCATTTTTATTTCATTTTCCCCAAGAAACTTAAACCAAGAAAAAAGAGAGTAAAATAATAGGATTTGACTCGTCTAAAATGAGGAAAAATACTACAAATAATCTCAATCATTGATAAGAAAAATAGTTATTGATATTGAAATACATCCATGGTTTGTTATGCATATGCACATAATATAGCTCACTGTATAGAAGCTGGATCCAACAATTTTACTATTAATTCATGTAATAAACAAGTTTGAAAAAATGAAATACGTAAATAAACAGGCAATCCGCAAATTAAGATCTCCATGTAAGACACTCTGGCCAATTAATTCTACAACCTGTATGAAATTAGAGAATAACCGGAAATTTACAACGAAATATATTAAAAATGCCTCGGCCAAAAAAAAGTCCAAGACGAAAGCATCAATGCAGCAATAACACATACTACATAAAAAACAAACAAATAAACAAACAGATTCCTATAAACCTAGTTTTCTCATTCGCATAAAACAATCCGTTCTGAAATCCCCCTTGACCTTTCGGGGCTGAAATTCAAACGTTGTAACTGTGCAGAAGAGAGAGAAAGAGAGAGTACCAGATGGATGGAAATGGGAGTGAAAGCAATCGAATGTGATCACAGATGTTGAGTTGATTGAGACTCAATTTTTGAGGTTTTAGTTTTTCCCTCCCAAACCAAAACGCTGAAGCTCAGCAAAGACACCAGCTCGCCCAAATTCTATGTATTTTGTAATAACGCTCTAAGTCTTTTAAATTTTTTCATTTCAAAACCCTAATTCTCCTTTCTAGCGTTTTTTTATATATATATATTTTTTCTCTCGAGACGAGGCCTTTTAATTTCGAAACTCCCCTCATTGGATTTGGTGAAACACATTTTTTTTCTTTTAATTTCAACCCATGGTGATATTGTGTCCAAAAAAACAATGGTGATGTTAAAAATCGTAAATTTTATCATTAAAATTATTATTTATGTAATAATTATTTTAAGATGATATATAATTATTGTAAATATAATATTTATGGCTCCCTTACTGATGTAATTTTTTTTATGTATATACAATTGGTATAAATTGGGTCGTAGAGGGGTTTAATTTTTCGGCTGAAAAAACTGTGGTGATTTTCATCAACGAATAAAGGTTTAGGGATGAATTCATTATATTTCAATAATTTACATTTAAGTAATTTTTTTACTTTATTTTATTATCAAATTTATGCATTTTTCATTTGTCAAACTATTTTCCTGCAAATTTTACATCTTTATTTATAAAAATGTTTAAAATGAAAGATGCTTAATTTATAAAATTTATCAGGTGATAACAAATAATCTACCCTGGATTCTTTAAATATTTATGGAATTATATCTTCTTCTTTTTTACAAAATTCACAGAAAACGCTTATATATTATTTTGAGACATGATAATTTTAACTTAAACTAAATCATAAAAACGTGATTCCTCAGTATACTTATACGTAAATAATCCTTAACAATACTCGAATATAATAAAAAGCTAAAGTTACTTAATCACTATAAACTATATGAAAGAAAAAATTCTTACAAAACAGTGTACAAAGTTTAAGTAGCATGACCATAATAGATTAGCAAAAAAGAAAAGTACAGTGATTTCAAGTGATTGAGGTAAAGATGGTAACAAAGAAAAGTTATAGCACTGAAATTTCAAAGTGAAACATAAGAAAATTTTATAAGGTAAAGTGAATCGTGATTCATTATTCATAATTCATTTTCAAATTTTTTTATTAGATTTTCTTAAAACTTTAAACATTTACCAGCTTATAAAAAAAACTAAATTAAATATTTTAATAAAAATTATAGAAACTTCCACATAGAAGAGCATATGAAAAAAAAAACATGAATGAAAAATCAATAAGTAAAATAAGGAAAGAAAAATCTTTAAAGACTCATATGAAAAAAGTGTATTGTTAATTCACTTTTACTTAAAGGTGTCAAAAGACACTCAATTTCACATAAAATAAAATAAATTGTATATTTTTATTTATAATACAAAAGATAATATTTTTATTTATAATACTAAAAAATGTTAAATATGTTTTTAGTCTCTAAACTATTTGTTTGAATTGTATTTTATTTTCTTAACAAATTTTATGTTTACTTTGTTATTTACTTTGTTATTGTACTTTATAAATGAGTGTAGATGATTCTCAATTATATGTTGAAATTTATTTTCATCACTTAATTTTTGTTCTCCAAAAGTGTATATTTGGTCATTTTTTACCTCCTAAACTTGTTTCTCTTTTTATTTCTCTCATTTTTTTCTTCTCATGAATATTTTTATTTGTCATCGATGCTTGTTTATATTGGTTTATAAAGTATAAAAACAAAATATATTCAAAGTTTATTTTAGAAATGAAACATAATTTTTACAAATAGTTTCGAAACTAATATTATAAGACTGTGCCTATGTGATCCAACAAATTAGTATCTATAGCTTCAACAATCTTAGACATGTGGTGATTGAACTCTTACATAACGGTGTTAGTGTATCATGGCAACATCAAACAAAAGCTTTGATGGTCATCTCTCAGTTTTTTACGGGAAGAATCAGGATAAACGGTATGCAAAAAAGAAGGTGATAATTGGATTCTTTAAGTTTTGGAGATTGTGCAATGTGGATATATGGAGTTTAGTGAAAACCTCCTTAATGTCCTACAAGTCGCATACAAGGAGAACAAGAAGAAAAATTGCAAAGCTCAATTCTTCTTGCATCAGTGCATTGATCATATGCACTTCAAAAGGATAGCCTCAGCAATGTCAACAAAAGGAAGCATGAGAATTTCTTGTGAAATCTTCCAAAGGTAATGACAAGATCAAGAGAGTGAAGCTCCTATCCCTCAAAAGACAATTTGAGTTGCTGCAAATGGATAATCTTGACAAGCTATCTAATTACTTCTTAATGGTGTTTAGTCTTGTTAATTAGATAAAGACATATTGTGAAAAGATAACAGAATGGTCATGAAAAATGTATTGTCTCCATGATTTGATTACGTAGTGGTTACCATTAAGGAGTCCAAAAGATCTTAAAATTATGAGAATTGCACAATTACAAGATTCCATGTAAGCTTGTCAACAACACATGAATGAGAGAAGTAATGAAAGGGCATCAAATAAAGCCTTATAGGTCTAGGTCACCGAGAAAAATGAAGCTAAGAAAGGATGAAGTAAAAGAGGGAGAGGATTTGGAAGAGGATCCAAAAATTGAAGTTATAGGAGTAGTGATCAGAATGGTGTTGATCATGATCAAGGTGAAACCTCAAATAAAGGAGGTAAAGGTGATCATAACTGTGGTAGGGGGAGCAAGAATACTTTTGACAAGAGGAGGGTACAATGTTACAATTATCAGAGGAATGGTCATTTTTTCTGATGAGAGCATGTTAATTAAATTGCACCAAAAAAAAGGGATGACGATGAAACTTACATGGCTCAAGATGGTGATTCTGATTCTAATACAGTGCTTCTCATAGTGACAACTACTATTGAGTCAGACAACACTGGAACCTGGTATCTTGATACAAGTTGTTCCAATCATATGACCAACCATAAAAAATGGCTTGTTGATCTTGATGAAAGCAAGAAAGGAAAGATTTGATTTGTTGATGACTGAACACTATCAACAAAAGATGTGGGAAATGTAATGAGCAGAGGAAGAAATGAGAAAATTGTATTTATCTCTAATGTACTATATGTGCTTGAGATGAAGAAAAACATTGAGCTGAGGACAATTGTTGAGAAAGGATTCACAATGCACATGCAACAGTGGTGTATGGAGTTTGATCCCCAATGAAAGAGAATCCTAAAGCTTCCTATCTCTAAGAATATAACCTTTCGGGTTGACCTTTATACTATAGAAGCTAAGTATTTTACAATTTCCTGAGTATGTTAAGTTATAAAGATATGGTGATTGTATTACGTGTGATGAGTGTGCAAGACAAGATGTGTAGAGATCGCTTGTTTAGAAAACAATTAAGAAATTCATTTACATCTCATATTCTAACGAGAGTCATTGGTGTAATGATAGTAGTATATTATGATGTTTGTGGATCTTTTAAAGTTTCATATTTGGGAGGAAACAAATACTTTGTCTCCTTTGTGCTTAGCAGAATGATGTGGACTTACCCAGTGAAGTCCAAGTCTGAATTGTTCTCCATCTTCCAGAAGTTTAAAACTAAAGTTGGAAAAAATATCAAGGTGCTCGAAATACATGGAGGGGTTGAGTATAAATCCAAAGAATTTGAATCTTTATGTAAAGAATATGGCATCCAACACGAGGTAATTGTCTCATATACTTCTTGACACAATGACCTAACAAGAAGATTCAAACTTTCTCACTCTCTCTACCATGATTATGACCACTTCTACCTCTTCCATTTGAGGTTTTATCCTCATCATATATTTTTGTAACTTTAATTTTGAGATCCTTTTCCATATTCTTTTTCTCCTCTACATTTTCCTTTATTAGATCAATATATAAAAAATTTAGTTTAATATTAAATAAATTTTTATTTACAAATAACTTTTTCCATTAAGTCAAATAGACTAATGAGTAATAAGTGATAAATAAATTTTAATATTAAAAATTAGTTGAAATTAAAAAAACTTTTTCAATACCAATGTTATCATACAAAATTTTTAAACTTTATTTTTTGTGTGAATATAGTATATTGATCATATTAAATTATTGTAACTTATTAACATATTAAAAATAAGAGTTGATATATTAAATTTTATTTTTTATATTAAAGATAACAGACAAAACTTTTTTTGATATAACAAAATACTTAACAATATAAATATATAAAATAATAGCCCATTATAAAATATAATTAATTTATAAAATAAGTAGTCAATAATGCAATACACGCATACATTATCCAGCACTGGTCAAACATGCAGGAATTTAGAAAATAAAAAATAAAAAATACTGCGAAGTTTATCAAACACGAACACTCTAGTGTTTCATAAGGCAGATCTCGCACATCTTAGAAAAACAGATGAGTTAAACATTATCAACTTTTCTGCAAAAGCATTGCTTCTAATTTTGTTGAGATTGGAATCCAATAATGGGAAAATTTATCACTTTATGCCTACGGAGTTGCGTTTCAGCATTTTTTTTAATTGTTTCATGTTATGTTGCTTTCTGTACTTTTACGAGTTTTATCCCTTCATGTTTATTTTCCCACACAATGAATGAATGCAACTAAATCAATATGAATTTATCTTCTTCCTTAGATTTTTGTATGTTCTTGAAGTACACAATCTTTCACATGCACACAGAAACAGGAACACTATTTATGTTCGTATGATTCAACCATTATTAACGACTCTACTTCTCCTGTTCAAACCCATCTCAATCCTTTAAACACCACCACCATTTTGCACAATAAAAACAAAATCTACCATACCACCACCAAGTTTCTGCTAAAAAGTAACTATCTTAAATGTTTTTGCAAAGTTTAATAAATTGACTGAAAGATATTCCATCTGTTCAGTTATTAGCCATTAAAAGAAGTTTAAATTGATCCATGTTCTCACAGAGACAGAATTAGGATAGTTAAGAGTTAATTAAACAATTAAAATTCATAATTGTATTTTGCAAAATGTTGAGGAATATGTCATAAAAAAAGACAAGATAAATATGTTTTGTAAGTACTCAAATTACAACCTCCATCATTGATTCCATGTTACAAAGAACTACCATACTTTTATAATAAAAACTGGTATCATGCATACCATATTTCTCTCAATAAACATTACTATTAATTATGGTATAAAAATATTAAATAAGAATAAAATATATTGCTCTTTAAATTATTAGTGACAAAGGTTAATTGATATATTCAAATAAATTTTTAATATATAATTTCACTACAATTCCTTGTAACTTTTAAAATAACAATAACACTATAAAAGAAAAAACTATTAGGAATAAAGATAAATAACACTAAGATATTTTATCTGAAAAAGTAAAAAAAAGAAGAAGGTATAATCATCTCATCTTTACAAGAAGGAATCAAAAAATAGTTTTTTTCATAAAATAGAAAAGTAAATTAACTCCTTATCTAAATTAGTTATTATTATTATTATTATTATTTTATATATAAATAGAAAAAGGTTAGTGGCCCAGGCCCTTAAGTCTTTCATAATTCCATATATTTAGTTATTATTTGGTAAAACATTAATTTTTTAATTTTTTCAAAATTAATTACTCTCCTACTCAAAAAGGACTATTTATAAAAGAAAATGTTTTAAATTGTATATTTTTGTTGTGAAAAGAGAATTAAAAGTAGTGGAGGAAAATGAAAAATGTAACATTGATTGATACTTTTTGACCTATGAAAAAATCTTTCACTTTGATAAAATTTATGTGAAAACTGGATGGAGAAATGAGATTAAAGTAGCAAAGTAACAAGATTCTGGAAGAACAGAAGAAATAAGATGAAAAGATGAATTTAGAAACGAAATGATAGTTTCTATTTGTTGAGGTGGTTCCAAAAATGAAAGTAAAAGGCAGGTAGTAATCCTAAGAAAAAAGTGACGAAAGATATAAAAAATGAACAAAAATAGTATATTTTGTTGGTATTTTGATAAGTATGTAATATGTCACTCACTGTACACACTTCCCATTACCTCCAATGTCACATGTCGTATCAGTCACACTCACCAATCATTTCAACCACTGCCCTCATACTACTCAATACTAAAATCGTATTTTATTTTTTATTTTGGAATCACACTCTCTATCTATACTGTACGGATACCAATACATGACGCTGCCACCCTCATCTTCTCCGTCTCACTGTAACCGCATAAATAAATAAATAAATAAATAAATAAAACAAAACTTTTTTTTAAAAAAAAGTAATAATAATAAATGAAAAAAGATTTATCTATAAATAAGAATAAAAATATTAAAATGAAGACGCATGCAAAAAGGTCATGATGGTGTCCTGTGTGACCCACTCCACTTCTACGCAAACCTCTTCCTCCCATGCTTTTGTGTATTTTAAGACTCTCTTCGCAATCTCACAATTCCCATCCTACCCTTTCCCAATGCCTCCTTTTTACCCATCTGCCATTATCACCACTCATTGCACTTTCATTTTTCTCTTTCGCACTATTGCCCCCACTAAAACCAAATCTTAAAGATAAATAATAGTGGTATTCGTAAATTATTGAATATCAAAATTAAATTAAAAATTAAAAATTACAAACAATTCTGACTTTATCTTTACCGGTCTAATCAGTTTCAATGAATTACTTACTAATGTTAAAGTGTAAACCATTATGGTGAAATATAAAATGGAAAATCATGGCTTTGGTATTCACACCATTGGTGGGTGCTTCTTTGCATTACTTGAAGAGGCAAAAGAAGCATTTTACGATTAGGCCCTTGTCCATTGCCAAACCAAACACATGGAAAGTAAATCAAAGGTAGTAGAATCTTCTTTTCATCAGTTTAACAACGTTTTATTTGTGATTATTTACTAACTTTTTTTAGCGTTCTACGAGTTTATGTACACGTGTGTGAAATAAAAAAAACATGTAAAAATTATTATAGCAGAAGTGGATTTAAATATAAAATTGTTTAAAGATATTAAAGAAAACTAATGAATGAAAGGTGTGGGGGGTAATTATGAGATTGTGCAGACAATGATATGGGAGCGGCGGGGCCTGCGTTCCAATGCGGAAGTGTCAGAAGAGCCGCGGGAAAAAGGAGAATTTGGTAAAATCATACGCAGTCCAGTGCAATATTTTAAATAATAATTAATTAATTTATATAGAAATAAGAAAAAGGAGGGTGCTCCATTTTGAACCGAAAGTGAAAGAACCAATGAAAAGAATCACAGCGGAGCAAATCTGTGAAACACATGAATTGAGGAAGCAACAACATCTCCAAAAAGCAAAAGCCTGCTATTTCACCTAGCCATCCTAGGGTTTCTGCTCTTTAATTCCCCAACCAAAAACAAAAAAAAAATAGTAATCAGTAGGCGCATCACAGTTCACAGGCCAATTTCGTTGTGCTTCTTGAGGAAATTGAAGAAATAATTCTTTCTGTGATTTATTTTTTCCCCGTTTGCCTCTCTCAATGGCGTTTGTTTGATACCTTCCTAAGTACAGTCCAGAGATCAGCTGGAATTCGATTCGATTATATCAGCAGAAATCGTGTGTGTGGGGCTTCCAAAGATGACGATCGGTGAAGCGGCGTCGTTTTGGCTCTTTCTGAGGCTGCGAGAGGCAGCGCAACAAGCTTCAGTGGATACTCTGTTTTGAGAATTTTTGAGAATCGATTCGGTTGCAGAATAAATTCCTGCCTGTTTATAGTTTTATGTGGGGGAACTGTTGTGGTAGGGTGTTGGTGGGAGTCAGATCGTTGGTGTTCTTAGCATGAGGTTGGTGTCCGAGGGCCTGATCTCGAAGGATTTGATGTTTTGTGGGTGTGTGTTAGTGAGGGAACAAAGGTAGCTAGCTCTGTGTGGAGCAATTGAAATTGTTGTTGTGAGGTTTGGTTGTGGGTGTGGCTGATAGAGTTGTGTAGGTATGGCAATGTCCTGCAAGGATGGTAAACCAGGATTGGATAACGGGAAATATGTCCGTTACACGCCTGAGCAGGTTGAAGCCCTCGAGAGGCTTTATCATGACTGCCCCAAACCCAGTTCCATTCGCCGCCAGCAGCTCATTCGTGAGTGCCCTATTCTCTCCAACATTGAGCCTAAGCAAATCAAAGTTTGGTTTCAGAACAGAAGGTGCACTTGCCTACCTGGTTCTTTCGGTTCTTGGATTCTTTGCCGAATACTGTTCTTATTTGGTATTCTCTTCAATGTTTCGCGTTTTTTGTGAATTTCAGGTGTAGAGAGAAGCAGAGAAAAGAGGCCTCGCGGTTGCAAGCTGTAAATAGGAAGCTCACAGCCATGAACAAGCTTCTCATGGAGGAGAATGATAGGTTGCAGAAGCAGGTGTCTCAGTTGGTTTACGAAAATGGTTACTTTCGCCAACACACTCAGAATGTATCACCTCTTTCAACCGTGTCCTTTTTTATAAATTAAAATGTTTATTCATTTATTGTTGTAGGGATTTTAGCAATTTAGTCTTAGGGTAAATTGTTCTGCTTCTGCCCTTTAGTTATGATTGCCTGCATTAGAATTGAGTTGGAATGGTGTTCTCTGTGCAGACTGCGCTTCCAACCAAAGACACGAGCTGTGAATCGGCGGTGACTAGTGGTCAACGTAGTTTGACAACCCAGCATCCCCCAAGGGATGCAAGTCCTGCAGGGTTAGTGGGAATATGATTAATGGGCTTGGGTCCCTTTCTGTCAATGTTGTCTGTAAAATCTTGGCTGTGTGGACTTATGGAATGACTTGTCATTTTTCCCAGGCTTATGTCCATTGCAGAAGAGACTTTAGCAGAGTTTCTTTCGAAGGCTACTGGAACTGCTGTTGAGTGGGTCCAAATGCCTGGAATGAAGGTAATCTAATAACTCTTAATATTGGTTGATCAAATAGTTGCTTTTAATTTTTCAATTCCTTCATTGAGGTGAGGCATTAGCATAATGGTTAAATAATGGCGAAATTAACATATTTGTGTAACGTCACATCCTGATTTGTACATTTCTTTTCTGACAAGGGTTTAACTTCTATTTGGAGCATGTCAGCTTGAACAAACATTCCAAAATATTGTTTTTCATTAATTCCTTGTTATCTGTGCAGCCTGGTCCGGATTCCATTGGAATCGTTGCTATTTCTCATGGTTGCACTGGTGTGGCAGCAAGAGCCTGCGGCCTTGTCGGTTTAGAACCCACAAGGGTCAGTGCTCTGAATTTATTGTTTTCTCATTAATTTATTGTTTGTATTCATAGATGCCATGATCAACTATATGTTTTTCAGGTTGCAGAAATCCTCAAAGATCGGCCTTCATGGTTTCGTGATTGCCGAGCTGTGGATGTTCTGAATGTGCTGCCCACAGCAAATGGTGGAACCATAGAGCTGCTTTATATGCAGGTAAAACAACTATGTGTATAATGAATGATGACTGTGGAACAAACGGACTAAATCTTTATTTGCGTGTTTAATGATCAGCTATATGCACCAACCACGTTGGCACCTGCCCGTGACTTCTGGTTGTTGCGCTACACTTCTGTTTTAGAAGATGGGAGCCTTGTGGTAAGTGACTCTATTGAACTCTTGGAGTTCGTGTTTCATTAAATATTGTAGTTAATAGTAAACATCTCGTGGGCAAAGCCTAGTCCTAAATTTATATTAGATAGTCCTCTGATTCCAAGTAACATCTACACCATTCTTATAATGTTTCCCTACTTCAGATCTGTGAGAGGTCTCTTAAAAATACACAAAATGGTCCAACCATGCCTCCCGTGCAGCATTTTGTTAGAGCAGAGATGCTTCCTAGTGGGTACCTAATAAGACCCTGTGAGGGAGGTGGTTCTATCATTCACATTGTTGATCACATGGATTTGGAGGTATATAAATTCAAATCAGTGACATAAATACTTTTCATTTGACAAAAATAACTTTTGCATGATTGTGTGTTAGCCATGGAGTGTTCCTGAAGTACTGCGACCATTGTATGAATCATCGACAGTGTTGGCTCAGAAGACAACTATGGTGGTATGATTTTTATTTCATTGCTGATGAGGATACAATCATACAACAGTTCAATAATTTGTCATTTTCCATCTTATTTATATTCAATTTATAATTTATAATTCTACAGAATTGAAAAATATTTATTATTTTAAGAGTAGGATGAATGACAATTAAGGGGTTTAGTGGTTTACTAGGTTATGGCTTATTTACATTTCTCTTCTTTTTTACCAGGCACTACGTCAACTAAGGCAGATTTCACATGAAGTTTCTCAGTCTAATGTCACTGGGTGGGGGAGACGACCGGCAGCTCTTCGAGCACTAGGCCAGAGACTCAGCCGGTTAACATATTTATCTGGAACTTGATTTTCTTTTAATTTCATTGCATCTAAATTTAGAATCTCACATCATTTCCTGACAGTGGCTTCAATGAGGCGATCAATGGGTTCACTGATGAGGGATGGTCAATGATAGGCAATGATGGTGTTGATGATGTTACTGTTCTAGTGAATTCATCACCTGACAAGTTAATGGGTTTGAATCTTTCCTTTGCCAATGGATTTCCATCTGTCAGCAACGCAGTCTTGTGTGCCAAAGCTTCAATGCTATTACAGGCAAGGACTCAGTCAAATTTCATCGAATTTTCTTAAAAGTAGAAAATAACATATCCAGTGAACCAATTTTGTCTCTTATTTCTATGGAAATTTTGAAAGAATATTATAGATAAAGCTCTTCTTATATATTGAAAATGCAAGTTTATTGAGTTGGCTGCATATAGTTTATTGTATGGGCAGTTAGCCCATCTTTAATTGAAGAAGAATCATGGAATACAATTGATCGTAATAATGACTACCAATTCAATTCCCCGTTAATGAAACATTTCCCATCCGGGATTGAGACACATAAGGAATTGTTTGATTGTGGCTGACCTTTCTAATCTGCAACAGCTTGACAAGCCTTGTTTGTATTATAATTAATTAATAAGTAATGATTATTTCTTCTTATGCAGCGCAGTTATTCTTACCAAAAATAAATCGTGTAGAGGCTTTGCTGCTTTTAAGTTTTAACTGGCATTCTATAACCATGTTTCATATTTGTCCAGAATGTGCCTCCGGCCATACTACTGAGGTTTCTTCGGGAGCATAGATCAGAATGGGCAGACAACAACATGGATGCTTATTCAGCGGCTGCCATTAAAGTTGGTCCTTGTGGCTTACCGGGATCTCGTGTTGGAAATTATGGGGGTCAAGTTATTCTTCCTCTAGCCCACACCATCGAGCATGAGGAGGTAGTAAATTAATAAACACTGAATACATGTATTGTGAATTTAGAAATTGTGCAGGTTCTAACTTCTCTCTCCCATCATTTCTAGTTTCTTGAAGTTATCAAGTTAGAAGGAATTGCTCATTCTCCTGAAGACGCAATGATGCCCAGAGAAGTGTTTCTTTTGCAAGTAAGTTTTTGCCTTGTATTGATTGTTCTATGCTTCTCCATGTCAGGGATGATACGTCTTGCTTGATGTGGTACTAATACGCAGAATTAATTTTATGAACTTTTAAGCTGCCTGACTCTCATGTACTGTTACTCTTATCACTTGAGTTCACACTTCTTAACCTTTCCAATATTTCTGTTTCTATAATTTTGAATTATTTATGGATATAATCATTGTATAATACTCCTGCCTAAATATAGCTTGCCGTTGTTGTGCTACTAATTTTTCTTGGTTTGCAATGTTTGAGAGTTGGATGCATATTACGAATCAAAATTCAAAGTTGTGTGTGTTGACTTGTTGCTTTTAGTACTGAAAGTTTTACAAGTTACATGCTATACAAAACTCAGTATATTTTTATTCACTTTTCCTATATTTAAAAGCAAATGAAGATATGAATGGTGCTCTCTCTCCATTCCCCCCAATTTATGACAAGGAAAATGTATTATTATCCTCTAGTATTTAGAATTTTTTTAGTTGAACAAGTAACTTGCTATATAGTTCAGTATTATTTGAACTCTTGTAGCTACTGAATGATAGTTTTTTTTTCTGGCCGATCACCATCATTTTGGTTTCTATCATATACGTGTTTGAGTTTACTTTCTTATAGTTCATTTGTTTTGTTTTGATAGCTGTGCAGTGGAATGGATGAAAATGCTGTTGGAACCTGTGCAGAACTTATATTTGCTCCAATTGATGCATCCTTTGCTGATGATGCCCCCCTTCTGCCTTCTGGATTTCGCATCATTCCTCTTGATTCTGCAAAGGTTAGCCTTAGTTATTCTCGAAGCAGTATATATGATTTTGGAATTTGGTATTTACCTTTCACAACGTTCTTTTAGTTATTGCAATTGAAATTTTTGTAGGAAGCATCCAACCCAAATCGCACACTTGACCTAGCTTCTGCTCTTGACGTTGGTCCCACTGGCAACAGAGCATCAAATGATTATTCTGGAAATTCTGGTTCTATGAGATCTGTGATGACAATAGCATTTGAATTTGCATTTGAAAGTCATATGCAAGATCATGTAGCATCCATGGCTCGACAATATGTTCGAAGCATTATATCATCTGTCCAAAGGGTAGCATTAGCACTTTCTCCTTCTCATTTAAGTTCACAAGCTGGGCTTAGAACACCACTGGGTACCCCTGAAGCGCAAACACTAGCTCGCTGGATCTGCAATAGTTATAGGTGCATATACTATTTTTTACTAATGTTATTTACCTTCATATTACTGCCATCGAGGCTGGTGTATTTAGCCATGGTACTTTGGTGTTACCTCTTGATATACCTACATTTATTGATATTCCTTTTTCTGATAGAGCCACCTCATGTCTCTAAAAACAGTTTCGCCTACAACTTTCCACTTGGAAAAGGAATCTTCTGCACAACTTGTATGCAAAGATAAACCGAGTTCTATTTAGTAGAATTGTGACACCTAATCTTGACATTCTGTTGTAGTTACAAGTTTTGACTGTTGTTCCAATGATCTTGTTAATTCTTGTATCAGATAGACAAAAATATTTATTGAAATGCTTCTACACTAGTTGACGATATGTTCAGTTGCATATGCACGTATGTTGAAAATTTTGGCTCCGACTGATATTTCAGACTATTTATTTTGTAGGTGCTACTTGGGTGTCGAGCTACTTAAATCTAATAACGAAGGGAACGAATCTTTGCTGAAGTCCTTGTGGCATCACTCAGATGCAATATTGTGCTGCACCCTAAAGGTATGCCCCCAGTTTATTTCAATTTCGAAGTACATGCTTCTATTCTCAGTGTCATGTACTTTCTTTGTCTACATGATTCAACTCAGCTTCTCTGATGTATGATATATTGAAAATAGTTAGTTGGACTTGGACTCTTTGAGTCCCTGATATTTCTGACATGAGGGGTTTGAAGGACGACGTTGAATTATTTGAGTTGTAGTGCTTTGCACATATTTTTGGCGTTCTTTTTTTCCTGTAGCATTAGATTATTTTGTACTTAGTACCTTCCAGGAATTATACTTGTAAGAATTGCTAATCAACTATCTGTAGTTGTTACTTTTTAAGTTATCGTGCTTCAAGGAACTTTACCTGTTTGACTTGCTAGTTGTAGTGAAATTATGCATATTCTTGTTCCTTTTCCTCAAGTATAAATTTGTTCTGTACTTGGTACACTAAAAGGAGTTATATCTGTCCATTCTGCAAGTCAACTATCTATACCTTGATTAGTATACCCTTCTACTAGTTTTAAAACACTTTCGTTAACCTTCCTGTTGCAGGCATTGCCTGTTTTCACTTTCGCCAACCAGGCAGGGCTTGACATGCTGGAGACCACCTTAGTTGCTTTACAGGATATAACATTGGAGAAGATATTCGATGATCATGGCCGAAAGATTCTGTGCTCAGAGTTTCCCCAAATTATTCAACAGGTCTACGAATTAAACATGCATTAATTACACTGCGACCAGGCTTGTTATTTGATTCGCATTTTGCTTTTAGACCGTGATATGCATTAGCTCTATCTGTATATCTATGCTGCAGTCTCTTGTTAAGCCAATGAGTCTTTTTTGACTGTGGGCTCTTCCCCTACTTTCCTCCCTGTCCCCCTGAATTGGGAGCAGAAAGTAGAACTAGCTGCATTTCCAAGCTTTATTGTGGTTTCTAATTTATTCCTTTCATTCTATATTGACAGGGTTTTGCATGCCTTCAAGGTGGTATATGTCTCTCAAGCATGGGGAGACCCATCTCATATGAAAGAGTAGTAGCTTGGAAGGTGCTGAATGAAGAAGAGAATGCTCACTGTATTTGCTTTATGTTTATGAACTGGTCTTTCGTTTGACATGATATGATATTAGAGAAATAGAAATCAAAGTGTTACAGATGCGACACTGTTGTAAGACTTGTTTTGTTTGCTCGTTTTGCTGTATTTGCTGCGAAGACTTGGATTGCATGTAAAGACGACGACTAATATTTTAGCTTATGTTTGCTTATTTAGTCATTCAGCTCCTTTTTATTCTAAGAATAACTTATGCTCCGTGTGTGAGAAATCTTGATATTTAGCCATACACGCAACTTATAATGATTAAACAAACTTGATTATCAGCAGTTGGTACAAATTTCTTAAAAGATATTAAGCGTTTTGCGAGGAGAAATATTATTTTGATCAAAATGAACACGCCCTGTATTTTGATTGTTTCGACGCAGCTTAATCGACGAAGGACACGCACACATACACGTGTGTGTATACTCTAAAAGTGACAATAATAAAGTTTACTACATTGTGCAAGTTCAAGATTTGTTCTTTGTAAATAAATGTTAAATAATTTTGGATAATTTGTGTGAAAAGAAACTTTTAATCTAAAACATAATTTGATTCTTTATATGTATAGTTGCAAAAAAAAGAATATGACTGCTAAATAGAGGACTAACTTCATTTCTTTAATTAAATATATTTAAATTGAAAAATATTTGGATACATTTTTCATTTTAAAGAAGAAAATATATAATAAGCGTTTTCATTAATTAAAACTAGTTTATATATAAAATTTTGAAAAATTAATAAAGTAATTTAATAAATTAACTTACATGTCTTGTGAATTCTGTATGTTCTGGACCTTACGAGCAATATAATCTAGTTAGGAAATTACAGTGTGATTGTATTAGTTATATTAAGTATTATATTTTCTTAAAGAAATTACTTTTTATTTCACAACCAATATGTTGACGAGGACGTGAGTAGTAGTTTCCTTATGCGGTGTTGCATTCATTTGCATTAGCATTAGTATCTGTCATATGTCATAATATGTTTCAGTCGCATAGAGGCAGACCCTATATCGGACACTCACCGCAACTTTATTTTTGCTATCTAATGGAAACCAATGGCTTTCCTCGTGAAATAATATAAAGTTAATGTTTGTGGAATAAGGTTTGTGTGACATATATAGCTAGATGTAATTGTTCAACACAAAGGCATAAAGTTTAGGCAAATATGTGTGGTTTTACCATACCACCATGTGAATGCCCCACAACCTGTATTGCTGCTCCATCCCTGCTTCTATTGGATGACAACATCCAATCCTTTTGCAAAAGCAATAACTTTTTATCAATGCCAACCAACTTTCTTACTGTATGGCTATATTATACAGATATTTAAAACATATTCTATTGAAAAAGGAGAGTTTTTCTTCTTTTCTTTTTTCCCTGTGAAGATTAACTTTGGTAACTTTATTAGGTAGGGTAAAAAAGACATTAAAAAAATTGAGCTCTTGGAAAGAAAAACAGTAATTATGCAGATAGAAAATTGGATTACAATATTTTTTTATGGTTTCTTAATTTTATAAGTATGACATCCTCTTCTTATCTCTTTCACATATTTGTATGGAAAATGGAAAAAAAAATATCGTAGCACAGGAAAAAGAGAGTCATGTTGTTGCCCTAGTAATATCAGCTAATTAAAGACAGAAATTAATGGTGCACGTGAACCTTGCAGAATTTCATCACCATATTCTAGCAGTCACAACTACCAAGCCTGGAAGTAAAATATATGCATGCCAAATAGAAGGCACACACACATCTATCACCTCAGATATGCACGCAATTTATTACTTCAGACTTCGAAAAAGTACAATTATAGGCATTGCCTTCTCTCATTAAATGATCTAGATCTTTCTCGGAAAAATCTAGCAAGTTCACGGACATTGAAACTGACATTTGCGTTTCTAAGATCCACACATGTTTACAATGTCAGATTCTCGGAGACTACGAGAACTACTATAAATAGGATTGTTTCCATCCAGCACAGCTGAGGTACATGCGTATGAATATCAATTCTTGAACCCCGTTTAGCACAATCCAGTTCAAACAGATTCTTCAGCAAATTACAGCAGAAATTAGCAATATGGCACCCAATGGAGAGTGTTTGCCTAGTTCATTCCCTAGGAACAGCAGCAACAACAACAATATGTGCAAACCTCCAAGGCTTTCATCTGATCACATTCAGAGAACAATCTCAGACATCTCGTTTGAGCTAGCCAAGGAAGGGATTGATTTGTCACTTCCACCTATAACTGAGGTTATGGATGCCAAGTGTGAGTGCTGTGGAATGTGCGAGGAGTGTACTCCTGAGTACATAGAGCGTGTGCGTGAGAAGTTCTTGGGGAAGTGGGTGTGTGGTTTGTGTGCTGAGGCAGTGAAGGAAGAGTTAGAGAAAAATGGTGGGAAGAAGGAAGAGGCATTGAGTTCACACATGAGTGCATGTGTGAGGTTCAACAAATATGGGAGGGCTTTCCCAGTTCTGTTCCAAGCTGAGGCCATGAAGGAGATGCTGAAAAAGAACAAAATGGAAGGGAGAAGGGCCAAGTCCTTCAACCCAAGGGACAAAGGAGGACAAAACAAAGGAGGGATTGCTAGGAGTTCAAGTTGCATTCCAGCTATCACAAGAGAGATGAATGGTCTCACAATGGCCAATTAGTTTCTATTATGCCCTTATTACTACTATAAACATTCAGTGCTGATTAGTTATAATTCCTACGTATGTGAAGGGGACATGGTTTTGTATCTCTAATCATTCACCTGTTCCCATCGTTATTTTTCCTACTGACTAGTGACTGCTCCAAGTTTTAGGGGATGAACATGGCCGTATGTTTCCATGAAGTTGCCTTGTCATGAGTCCAAGGTTTTTTGGGGTATCTCTCACACCATTCTGGTTTTTGGAAGCTGCTCCATCTGTGACTTTACTTCTTGTCTGCGTTTTTTCACAACTGCCAGGGTTGTGGCTTGTTTTTGGTCAGTGGCTTTTCTTGTTCGAATTATTCAATGTAATGTATTCTACTATTTTCAATACCATTCTTGAATAAAATTTACTTGATGCATTAATTCATAGCGTGGTTGATCATGTGTGTTTAAACAGAAGTTATAATTTGTGCACTTTTCTTTTTTCGTTTTTGCAAATTCAACTCGATTTCGTGTTCCTGAGGTGTGTCCAAAAGCCACACACACATATAACATAGAGTTGGAAGTATCCGAGACATTTGCTAAAAAGTGGAAAAGTCAATAATTTTTCTTATACCTTGAAAACAATATCGAAATATAAAATTACTACAGAAATAAAAAGTATAATGAAATAAAAAGTATAATAAAATAAAGATTCAAATACATAATAAAAGATTCGTATGATTTATATTATAACCTAATTCTTTCATAAATGGTGTCACAATAGTATATTAACTCAATTTAAATAAGATTTCAGATTGGGATCCTTTTAATATGGCAACAAACAAAGGTTTAATTACTGATTATGTAATTTTAACACATTCTAGCATAACAGCAACTACTTAGAAAGGGCCCTTTGCATTGGTCTGATTCTTGTGGAAGTTCAGAAGTGAGTAATATTAAATTAGAAGAAAAATTGACTAACTTCTTTTGTTGTCTTCTAACTAAACTCATAACAAGAAATACATTATAGTAAGAAACGAGTGGATGATGCTTTGATACTAAACTCACACCTATCTCATAACTTCCTTTGATAACTTCACTGTTATACTTCAACCATTTATCATCTTAATTCAAATAATTATAACCTTAATTATACAATGGTGCAGAGGTGTATTTATAGACTTTAAAAACATTTAATATTCTCTCGTTGTAAAAATAGTGGATCTTGACTATCAAGTTACTTATGTTTATAAGGTGGAGTCTTCAAATTACAATAAAGTCATATAGTTTGTACATTATAGGTCATACTGTTTTAATTTTTGGATTCGTTTAAACGCTTCGACGCTCTCATATCTTATTTTACAAATGATGAGACAAGTTTGATTATTATTATTATATATAGATAATAATTTATGATAAAAAGGATGACTAGACAAAAGATAATAATGGTTCCAAGAAGATGATCACTGATGAAATAGATGTGAATGAGATGAGAAAGAAAGTTGCAGTGTTTGATAGAGAGAATAAACCATGATATACAATACCAATTAAACTTGTCTCATCATATATAAAAGAAAGATAAGAAATAAGAGTATGAATAAGTATTTCGTTCAGTTACACAATGGATACGAAAAGTATAAGAATATATGAATTAGGATATAGAAACAAAATGACTCTAAAAAACACGCCCACCATGATTGAACTCAAAAAGATTAGTTTGAAGACTGAATTCCACAGACATATATGTATTTGCATTAGATGTATAAAGAGATCTCTAAGCCAACAAATACAGGGAATACACATTCAATGTTTTAATTTAAGTCTCTTAATACTTGCACAGAAACCAAGGTTATATCTTTTCAACGAAGACCGTGCCATGAAAACAGTGTGCTGCAGCAAAGTTTCTCTGTTCCAAACCTTCACCTTCAAACACTTTTTTATTTTCTGCCTATTTAAATTATGGATATTATATTTCGTATGAGTAACTTGGGTAATTTGATTTTTATTCTTGACTTTTGTTTCCAAAAAAGGAACTCTATAATTAACTTTATTAAGAAGAAGGGAGAGAAAATAGGAAAATGAGGAAGAATAATCAAACCTCTATGACTCACACCGTTAAAGTAAACTAGTCTGACTTTAGGAGGTGAATTTTTTGTTTGCTCATAATGCTCCATTTTAACGTCATTTTCAATCATTTCATTAACATAATAATTAAAAGCCAATGATTGATTTAATAGCAATTAACTTAGGGAGGGTGTGCCCTCCGTTAACCCTAAAATTTCTCGTAGGATATAGTTTCTTTTTCTTTTCCAAAAACTTATCTTTCCAACTTAAACAAAAAAAGAAGAAGAGTAAAGACTCTATGTTCTTGGTATTTTTTTCATGAGAATGTACTTAAATGTTTGATAATTAATTGTTTTCGATTGCCCCAGAAAAATATAAAAAAAAATCTGAATTGGTAAAACTAATTGGAGCATGATATATACATAAAGTTAATTATGTTGGAGGAAAGATATTTGTGGTTGAAAAAAGAAGATTGCAGGACATAATCTGAAACGTGAAGAGGGTGTGTAGGATGGAGGGTGTAGAATGTGGCACTTTGTATTGTACTCCCTTTGTCCTCTCTTCTCTTCCTTAAAGTATACCACCTTCCCTCCAATAATGATAGCCTCCAAATATAATAAAATAAACACATAACATAAAGTAACACAAAGCATGCATGCACCCATTGCTCATTCTAACTCTAAACTCGTTTCAATATCAACACATTTCCATCACGTTTTCTTTCTTCCCTCAGTTCCTCCCCCACTATATATAACTCCATGCCCCTTCCCTCTTCCCTCAACCCATTTCTTCTCTTCTCTAACTCTCTCTCTCTCTCTCTCTCTCTCTCTCTCTCTCTCATCATTTGGAACAAACAAAAACAAAGTTCTTATCTTATACATACAAATGAAACCTATAGAAATGGAAAGCAAGGCACCGATAGTGGCTAAGAAAGTGTGGGACATGGTACGTGTGATGTTCTTCATGTTGAGAAAAGGCATATCCAAGGGCAAACTCATGATGGACCTCAACGTCATGCTCAAACGCCGCAGCAAGCTCGCCGGAAAAGCCATTGCAAATCTAATATCCCACCACCACCATCATCACCACGCTGCCTCCCACCACTCGCACCTTCAATTCTCTGCCCCGAGGGAGTACGAGTTCAGCTGCAGCAACACGCCCAACGCCTTCTCCTTCCCAGCAATAGGGAAGCGCCACCGCCACTTCTTCGCCTGTGCCCACGCGCCCCCCACGCAGGACGACGACTCCGTGACGGTGAACGCGGTGAAGGCGGTGTTGGAGATGCTGAACAACGACGTTAAGGTCGAGACGACGTCGTCCCCTGCGCTGCCAGGGTTTGGGCGGAGCCCCAAGGTGAGGCAACTGAGGGTGACGGACTCGCCGTTCCCTCTGCGAGATTCCGAGGCAGACAACGACCACCAGGTGGATAAGGCGGCGGAAGAGTTCATTAAGAGGTTCTACAAGGAGTTGAAGAAGCAAGATTAATTAATTAATTAATTAATTGCTTCAGCTTATCTACCTTGTGTTTATTTTCCTTCTGTTAATAATAAATGCACTATTGTTGTTGATTACCAATTTTTGGATATTTTCATCACATATATACTCCACCTTCATCCATGGCTTCTCACTTAATATGGATGCATGCATGTCTTCAATTTCAATACTGCTTCTATACAATAAAAGACAAAATTACAGAGTGTAATTGTTTCTACCAAATTTTTAATTTTATTAAAAATTACTTTTTTTTTCTCTTTAAATTGTTACTCGCAACCAGCTATCACTCTTACTTTTCTTTTGATTTGTCTAAGGAGTTGATAGTCGTGCATGCTCAACTAAGCCCCCTTTATGAAAAGCACAATTAATAATTGAAGCTGAGGAGATAAAAAAAGTGACTATATATATTTTAACCATCTTCATAATTTGGTGAAAAAACATAAACAGAAAAATATAAAAATTAGAACCAGAATGAAAATCTGGGAAAAGTATTCTTTGAAGATCAAAGGATAATTGAACTTATAAAATATACGAGTGAATATACTAATTTTCTATTAAATATGGCAAACTTGGAAATAATTATTAGATTCTATGTTTGGTATCCTTATTTCGTACTCCTTTTTGTACTAAAATAAGTATGTATTGAATCTTCATATTAGATTTAATACCAGCACTACCTTGCAGAATTTTTGGGCTGAAATTAAGCCTTGTCTCCTCTTACACTTCTCCTCATTAACTCTTGCTTTTGTTTTTTTTTTGTTTTTATCCAGTTTCTTCATGTTTCAAATTCTTGTGTTTGACCTAATAGAAATTATTACATACTGTGATTTCAACTTACATATGAAGCATAATAATTTTTTTATTTTACCAAAAAAGTTAATAGTAAGTGATCGAGTAGACCAAATTATAAGAATTTATCCTTACCTTGTAAGAAGTAAACATTAATATATTTTTGAAATATGATGATTTGTGAGTGATATCTACGTAGATGTGTAAGGTGGAGAGTACTAGATATAGACAATGTTTGGTAACAAATTATTGCATTATGGGTTTGTACCAAAATCTTGAAAGATTTTGAGCTATAGCATTTGGTGGGTGTGATTGGTGAGGCTGGTTTGGTTTGAAGTGAAATAGGGTTTTACAGCAACACAGACACTCCCACTTCGTTGTCCTACTGTCCCTATAAATGATTCCACTGAGATGTCCAAGTTAAACTATTAACTCAACTTTTGCTTTTCTCCCTTTATTTTCAACTTTTATTCTACTCGCATTAACGAGTTATGCAAACTTTCTAAAATACAACTTTTTTGGGGTTGCTTAAGCTGGTTATTGGTTATGAAAAAAGTGTCCACGCCTCCATGGGAAGATGACCCACACATAAAGAATAGGGCGACCAAATTGACATTGTTTAATAAATAATGCTTTTCATGTTCCCATTACCACGTACTTGCTTTTAAAGAAATAAGATATCAATATAAACCCTTCGCACTTCACATTATAATTATGAATTTCATCATTTTATAATAATTTGTACTAACAACAAAGTGAGGTGGCTGATTTAATTTGTTGTTTCTTGCGGGCAAAGAAGGAGCGGTGGAAACAAGCGACCCAGTCGTTTTAACTTTTCCAATCACAATGAAAGGTGGCAGCGTAAAGCCAAAAGCTTAGGTGAAGTGTGTGCAGAAACTATGAAATTAAGGATGTGTGAGAGATTCATCTACAGACACGTGTAGATTTCAGAACTCACAATCTCTCTTTTATTTTTTTTCATATATTATATACCTTTCACGTGTAATAATTATTACTTATTAATTCACTCCATTATATCACAGTCTTCTGTATTTGCATTATCATGTTGAATTTCAGAATAGAAAATATAAACTACCAGCTATATATGATTACATAAGATTTTATTCAAGTTTCACATAATATAAAATCTTATATTTTATTGTGCGAATAAAATTACAACAAAAATAACAATGTACTACTATTCCTTTGCATGCATGAAACCAATTAACCGTGTGTGGTTTTCTACTTTTTAGCTGTCTACCATGAAGATTTGTAGCATGAAATTATATAGTATTTCTCTGGTTTTACTTTTGAGACCCTGCTTTTTGGTCCATAATAGCTCCCTTTATTTAGCACCATGGAAAAGCATGAGATATGGAGTTCAAGTTTCAACGGTTGACTCTGACTAAAATTTCACACGACCAAAATCGATACCTTGTTTTCTACGACCTTTGGTTAAAGTTAATGCATAGGTTCTCCTCAAGCTCAAATTTTCAGTCTATATACTTTCTATCAAACATGTGTGTAACAGTTGGGGTTCACGGGAAAAAAAATCTTGTTTATAAATAGCATTCTTAATTTATTCAGAAGAATCAGAAACATAGACAACAATTAGTCCTTATGATTAGTGCATGTGGCTTAATTTCCTCCATGTATATAGCAATTATGTGTGTGCTATGTTTGAATGGAGACTTTTTATTTGTTATATGTTACCTTCTTGTATAAGATATTTATGTCACAATCTGAATCTAGCAACTGATTACAATTCAATTATTGGACTTAAGTGTATTATTATTCTCACACTTTGAACATAAAATGAATTAATACATTCAAGCCCTTTTTGTAATGGAATGTTTGTTTTTACATTGTTTTGTCTTCTATGGTTGGAAGTGGTTGATAAGTCGAAATCATTATAATGTATGGGACATGGATCATGGAGCAACCTCAGCATTCATGATTTAGCCTTAATGACATTTTTAATCAATTAACCAAAATGATGTTGAAGTGAACCTATTAAAATCTATGACTTGAGATCATAACTCTGTCATTTTGTACACCCAACTTTCAGATAAATCTTTGTTCCACCTCTCTCAATGATCCACGAGGTAATATGTCAAAAAATCATATTTTTTTTATATTAATAAGTCAACTCTAAATGGGAAATTTAAAAGTATAATCATATATTATATATTTGATTTAATTTAATGGAAGAATTTTGCAGATCACATGAGTTTTTTTTAATAGCCTAAACAAGTTTAATTCTTAATTAGAGATGCTAAGAAGTTTGTGTATACGTATAAGAAAAGGCAGACTTCAATGGAGAGTACAAAATAATTATAGAACCCACAGTAATTAGCAAAAATCATAAGAATTTATTTATCTATTAAATTATCCGTTCACTGCAATTATAAAATGATTAATTAACCAGCTGGGTGCTGAAGTGGTTGATATTTTTTTCCAGTTTTAAAGCAAAGTGATGTTGAAAGTTAAAAGATGCTAATAAAGTTGGAGTTATATTATTGTTGTAATATATTTTATGGTGTATTCTACATTTTTTTTAACTTTTTTATGTTGCATTAATTATTTTATTTTATATTTATTTATTATTTCATTCTATTTTTGGATCAATATGATTTAATTTGTTGTAGAAAGAGAAAGGTGCACCAGCTGCTGCATATATAGTGGACTTTTATTTCCACGTGAGACTTTTTTATCCCCTAAAGTACGCTCAAAATTTACTTACCTGTTCTTCTTTTGACTTTTCGTACATTTATATAATTATTGTCAAATTTATAATTTCAATTTCCTCTTATTAGTTAACTTATTAATTAACTAAAAATATAAAAGATAGATTCATTTTTTTAGTTTTTATTCACTTTATATTCTTATTTTTCGATTAATTCGATTTTGAACCTCTCTCTGTAAAAATAAGTCACATTATTTGGTAATGATATATAACAAATCTATATTATGTCCATATTAGACCATATTTATTGAGAAAGGAGGTCACACTTAGGTTTATAGAAATTTTTTTGGTTAAGGAGGTTAGACATTTTTAATAGATTAAAAAAACTTTAAACCTAAAATACTATTTAAGTAAATATAAAATAAAAATTATAAGATTATTGAAAGGCAAAATTTTCAATAATCTTAAAACTATGTAAAACTATCCTAAAATTTTGTGAATAGTGAATAAATTCCCAGGGCAAGGTAAATAGAATTAGCTCTCTCACTTTTTATGAAATATTATAATCTTATTAACGTATTTTTAAGAAAATTATTTCAGTCTTTAACATTAAATTTATTAGTAATTTAAACTGTTATTTTAACATTATTTTGAATTATGAAAAAGTTGTTTTTTATTTAACACTATTGGTTTCATAAACATGGTGACAAACCAGAATTATAGAGTGGAATTGAAATAAATATGAAGAATAGATTACTGTACATTAAAAGAGAGAGATTGATTAAAAAAAAGGAAACAAAAGAAAGAAAAAGGTGGAAAGTGGTAATGGTTCCAGAATGTAGGGGTAGAGAGGGGAAAAGTGGGGTTAGGAAAGAGGTGGGTGTGGGACAAAAGCTCATTTTCTTTCAAGTTAAGCTTTCTCCAATTCCTCTTCCACCAACACTTTCTCACCATCTCAACTCATCATCTTTCGATCTGCACCTCACACACCTACAAAACTCAACTCACTTTCTTCCATAACTTCTACGTTCACAATTTTAGTAATAATATTATTATTAAGTCTAAATACAACAACGATAAAGGTAAAGTGAGATTGGAAGAAAAACGGAAGAGAAATAAAATTGAAAAATATTTAATTTTGTTAGATTTAATTGTAGATATTAGAATATCTAAGATTTTCTATTATAGTATAATGAGCTCAACTCATCTCTTGTACTCTTTTTATAAATAAACACACAATTCTATTTCGGAACAATATTTTTTGATGTCGTTCTCTCTCGTTTCCACTACTGCATTGTTGCTGCCGTTTCGGTTTCGTCCGCCGACATCATATTAAGAAGTGAACTTTAAGTCTAACTCAATCCTACAAAACTGGCTTGTAAGATTAGGTTTACACCCACTTATATAGACTAAATTGACTTCATCTCTAGTCGATGTAGGATTTCCAACTGTACATACACCTCTTCTGTAATTTAGGGTTCTTATAAAAGCTGGGGTTCTTATAAAAGCTGGGTTTAAAGTAACAATAAAGTGATGCATCTGAGTGCGAAATTGTTGAAGTGGAAATCTTGAGTTGTAGTTGTTTTTAAAACAAGCCTCTTTATTTCTCCATTAGGGCAACAATGTCTAAAACACCCGCCACTTTTTTAGGTTTAGTATGTGACCTTTATAGATTTAATTTCTAGATTCATCTCATTACTATAATACACGTTACACAAACCTAACTAATCAAATTTCTACATTCAATCCATTTCAATATTTCTGACCACATTGCACACATATATCCACTCAAAGGAAATAAAAATTAGGTAAGTACAAGAACAAGTAGGTTTTGCTACGGAACATTTATCATACACAACTCATTTTTAATACAAAAAATTAAAAAAAAAATCAAAATTTGAATATACAATTCGTTCACACAGTATTAATAATTTTTTTAACTCTTTTTATACATTTTAATTAAGCCTCAAATAATCACATAACAATTCGTATAATTATGTTTAGAGGTTAAGAGAGAAGTAAATAATAATTCTTCAAGTTAAATCATTAAATTATTAACTATTTAATAAGAGTTTCAGCAAATTATTTTATAATTAGATTAGATACAATTGAAAAAGTAAATTTAAATAGGTGATTATATATATATATATAAAATTAGTTAAAAAAAACTAAATCATAATTTGTTGAATGAAAGATAAAAGTAGAGAAAATATTATAAGCAAAATATCATTACCACTTTGCTCCGAAAATGAATGAAGAATTTATTTGCCATGTCAGGTATATTCGAGAAAATTGTAAGCAAATAACATTTTTTGAACTTGATTAACTAGCAATATGCTAGTTAAATTAAATAATTGATGATATGATTAGAGAGGATTTTAAACTCTTTTATTATCTTGTCTTCTTGTTATTATTAATATTTATTCCTCTTACCATTTATTTTATTTTATTTTATTTTGTTAAGAAAGGAAGTCTTCCTCGAGTGTGATTCATTGAAGTAAATTTTAGAAGAAAAAAAAAAGAGAGAGTGAGAATAAATGGATATGAAAGTGAGGCTTCCACAATGTTTATAGAATGCACATAAAAAGAGGTTTGGGTAATTTAAACTGTTTACTCAACAAAATATAAAAAGTTGTAAAGCACACATAGTTGCCAGAAATTAGTAATCAATCAAAAGATGAAGACTATTCGACTAAGCAAACAATGTTTTTGTTTCTGAATGAAGTCTGCTGGAGTCGCAGGTGGCAAATTCCAACCGAGTCGCCGCATTCCAAATTCAGTTTCATCAAAATACCTTTCTTTTGCTTTTACAATTCTTATCCAACCTTTTTTCTTTTCTCCATCAAACTTCAAAAAAGTTATGTAAACTTCATCCATTCTGCAAGAGCTAAATGGATAAAATATAATATTTATAAATACTATATATTTTTTTTCCAAATTTAACGTTTCTTGTTAATTAACATCTTTTGTTATTTTAGATCTTAAAATGGTTAGGGTATAACATGCTTTTGCTTTCTGAGATATGACAGAGCATTCATGGATCATCTGAGACTATCCAGAAATAAAGGTTTGGATAAAACCAAGTCTTATCCACTTGGCTGATTACATTGTTTTTCTCAGAATCGCTTTTGTTATCATAAAATAAAGAGTATGATTGTGTTCAGAATCTTGATTAACTCTTCCTTAAGAATGTGTCTGCGTAGGTTAGTGGCAACACATGACAATTGTTCATAGAAAAATTAGCTTATCCAATGGGATGCTGAAAAGTACATTATGAAGCCAACAATGAGGTCCACGAACATGTACGTCTCAATATGAAATTGGAAAGAAGATGCATATTTCGTTGCTTTATTTTGTTCTCTTTATGACTTGTCATTGTTTGTAGTAATTATGATACTAAGTTCACTCTTGTTAACTTGTTTATCATGCCACACATAACATTTACAGCTAAAAGCACACCAAAAACTTTACTTTTCCATTTATTTTTTTGGTAATTTCTTTCGACGTACCCTCCATAATCAACATTTTACAGCCATAGTATGAATAAATAGTAATATGTTGTTTGTAAAGCATTACTTTGATTCAATTTTCTTTATTTTGATTTGGATTTTTTTCTCTCATGATACATTGATATATATAACTTTTAAAAAAGAACTAATTAATAAATCCTTTTATTCATAATGATAATAAATATAAATAATTTTAAAATTCTATTATTATTATTATTATTATCTATAACAGAAAATTTCTCTAGTTTCTGTAGATATTTCATTTTTTTAATTTTTAATTATATTTTAAAATTGAAATAAAAGAAAAGAATAAACTATTCATATATTAAAGTGATTGCATATATGTCAACAACACAACACACTATAAATCACATTTTATTTTATTTTTTTGTTTTCAACTTCACAACATATTACAAAAATTATTCAGTACTTTTCATGTAACTACCACTATGTTTTTTAATTTTCTTAATGATAGATGCAGAAAATGTTTTTTTCTCTTAATAAAAAGAGCAGTTAAGTGACATTTTTAAATAGTGTGAAAATATATATATATATATATATATATTTTTTTTTTTTCTGTCCAACAATGGGTGGGGAATTTGGGGAAGGGGACGGTTTTACGATTGTGGCCCTTCTCGTGTCCCTAACTCCTCTACTGATGAAGGCCCATATATTGAGAGCAGTTTTTATTTATCTTCCCACCCCACCGTTTTTTTGTTTATTCAAAACTTTATTTTATCTTCACATCTCCCTCACAACAGGTATTGTATTTTATTTATTCCTTCCATTCTCCCTTCTGCATTATATGCGCTTGCATTATTCAACATAGTTAGTGTACCCTCATGGAATCTCCCATCGATTTTCACCCGTGTAATTTGACGTCGAACATAGACCAAGACGGAGCAACCTTAAAACTTGTGTTACTTAGTACTCGGTTTCATTGATTTATATGGGTAATGAGTCAACCTGCCAAAGAGAAATTACGCTACCTCTCAACAAATTTATTTCTATATATATAATAAGTAATATTTTGATTTAACTTAAGATACTCTCACTTAAAAGGATTATATATTAGTATGTATTATTCTAATAAAGTGTTGGTGTTAATCAAACTCATCATATAACGGATTCATAAATATTTCTATTTTACCATTAAGAAAATTAAAATATTTGTATAATTATAGAAAGATTCTATAAATATAATAAAGAAATAAAGTAAAAATTTAATACATAATTTCAAATTTTATTAAATAATAGATATATATTATAGGAAAATAAATAAAATAGTCCAATAATAAAAAAATTTAATAATATAATTAGAAGAGAATAATAATAGCTGAAAATTTAATAAAAAATAAATAAAATAAACTAATAATATAAATAATTGATAATATAATAAAAAATAATAAAAATAACTAGTTATATAATCAAACAACAAATAAAAAAAAACATTTCACAAAATTTTATAAACTGAAAATTTAGTCTAATCTATGATCCATGAATGTAAAACTCAAATTCCCATTTCAATTTTCAATCTCAATCCCATGCCACAAGAGAAGTGGATCTCTCCTTTTAGAGTTAATTACATGCAGATATATTTATAGTAGTAAATTTTTGTTTCAAACTGGTAATATTAAAGTGGGTGTTGTGAATTTTATCGGTATACTTCACTAAAAAGGTGATATTGGAAATTCCATAGTACTGATGTATTTTTCCTTTTCATAACAACGACAATATCAAAAAAATTTATAGACATAAATGAGGACATGATACACAATGATCAGAATCATAGCCAATATGGCTTGCGAGCCCAGTGAAATAGTTCTTTCTCTACTGTTTTGAAAATTGTTCTTGTTGTTTGGGGGTGAATAGAGGAAAGCCATTGAAATGTAGTCCTCTTTCTCACCTGTAAATCTTGGCCTTCCAATCGCGTGCTTGTAGTGCCCATCACTCAGCATCTGATACAAACCAATGCCAAGCTGCTTAATTGGTAGATTTACATGATATTAAACATTTAACAACTCCCTTCAATTAACTACAAAGTTAACTTCTACTTCAATTATACAAAAATTGATTGTAAACTAATTTCGTTTTCTTTGTTTCAATAGTGTGCAGAAACCAACTGAGAGATAAAAAAGTGCATATGAACCTGAGTTTGGTCTCCAGCGGTGATTACCAGGGCTCCTTTTTCTGGGAAGAAAGAGAGCCAACCTTTCTTGGAATAAACTTGAAACTCAGAAGAGCCATCACATAGATGCAAGCACAAGCAATGAGAGTATTGGTTTCCCCTAGTCAACATCTTAATCACATCATACTTTAAAGAGTTAGCACACTGTCCTGACATGTTATCTGAGCAGTGCTTATAAACAGAACAAAGTGTCCCACGTCCATGCCCACCAATCATGTCGACAGAGTTTGCAATTTTTGGGGGAGAATCTTTGAATATCACTTCCAAAATTTTCTCGGCCACCTTCTCTATCCTCGACACAAGATTCTCCATCTTCTTACTGAGTGTTCAAGAAATTTAAAATCAGGACTCATTTTCATCAACAGTTATAGGGAAAATCTAGACAGTGCATGCACTGCGATTTTTTTTAAAGAGAATAATTAAATGTTGTTTTGTGTTGCATAGACACTCATTCTTGCGTGTGCTTTTGAACAGTGGTCTGATATTGATGTATAAACCATAAAGTAGTTTGGTTTTGTTCTGACTCTTGGGCCAACCATCTGCACTCATCTCAATAGTGTAGTTTCAGCTAACGTTGTGTGTAACACGCAACAGGGACCGAATTCCCGCGACCGAATATACTCAACTAACACTTCTTTTCTATAAAGAAACACTCCACTCAATAATGTTTCTTTTTCTCTTCCTTACCTCTTTCAAACTACAAAACCACGTTTCCATTTCCTGATTCTACTAAAACACCATCAAAAAGTTTATATTAGCTATCTGTAATCACATTTCCACACGTCAACAAATTATGATTTTGGAAGGTACCAATTTTAAGTTTTTTAATTACCAATATATCACTATTTTTCACCCTCAACTACTCAAACATATGATTATTATTTTTATAATCATTGTATAATGCACATATTTTTAGTATTTTTATATGTTTTTTTAAATATGCCATTTTGAAGTATTTGTTAGTTTTGTTCAAAGGAAAGATGTTAGACATTACGATAAACTTATTTAAATAAGATAAGATGTAAGTAGATATAGAAATGCTTGTAATAACAACTATAGACGCATATATTATACATGTAGTAGTGAAATACTCTGCAACTTAGTTAATAACAACTGAAATTAAATGCATGCAAATTGGTTACTTGAAATTGGAATATCCGATTGGCGAAAGCCGCTGCATTCTGAGGTTGAACTCCTTATCTCTTCCCCACACGAACTCATCATCTTCCTCGAAACCCCACGGACTCTCCGCCGACCTCATCGCGCCGCCTCGCTTCTCCGGCGGCACTTGGAAAATTGCGATGGAAGCTTCCGCCGGCGACGCGATCACGTCCAGTGGAATCCCATGGTTGAGCAGCTGAAAGCATCCGAGAGTTGTGAAGGAATCCGAAACGACGTGACGAAGAGCGTCGTCGGAACATAAGGAGCGAAAGTCAAGCTTTGGAAGGAGCTTTTGGTGGTGGTTGTCAATGTTTGGAAGCCGGAGAGAGGTCTCCAAGAACCGGCGGAAAAGGTCGTCATTGGAGAGCGAGGACGTTCGCTTGGCAGAGGCCACAGGAGACGGCGGCGGGGCACGGAAATCCATTGAAGGCCGGCAGAGGAGAGAATCAATAAACTTTATTCATTGATCCATTCTTGATTGATCGAAGCTGGAAGTGAGTGTTGCTTTTGTTATTAAAAGAAGAGAGATAACAGTGAAGCAGCATTGGTGTCTATAAGTACCATGTCCCACCTTTCCTACACTTTACACCCATAATAAACACATTTCCTTAACTCAAAATTTCTTTATGTAAGTCCTTTCATTCACCATTTTCTTTTTTCAGATCTAGTAAGTATTTTTTAGAAAAACAAAGTTAAATCGTAGAATCATTTTTTGTTAACAAAATCAGGTTCTTATAAAAAGTTATAAATAAATTCACAAAAAAAATCTTATATTTTTGCCTAAAAAGCACATCGAAGCAAACTTATAAAAAATAATAAATATGCGAATAGAAAATTATATTGACTCATCCTAAATAAGATTTGCTTCAAATTCTTAATAATAATCCAGCCATGTTACATAGTATTATTCTTTTAAGTTACTATGGACATAATTTTCAATAGTTTTGCACTTATATCTATGATTTTAGTATATATTTTTTCAATAAATCTCTTCATACTCAGATTATAAACCTGTAAAAAGTTAAAGTTTTTCTTTTTGAAAAAATGTATTATCTTAACGAAACGTATATGAATAAAGTTTGAGTCTAAATTCCTTCAAGGTATCAAGAAAAAATATTAATGTTACAAAGAGCTGAGAGAGAAATGGTAGAGGGGAGGGTGGTAATTTGCTTAGGATGAGGAGTCTGAATAGCATATTGGGGAGTGGCAATAGCAGTTCTCAAAAATACCGTGTGGAAGTTGAATAGCCCAAAAAAAACCGTGCTGAGAACATGCCATTGTTTCGCAAGTAATAGGCCCAGTTTCTTAAGCCCAACTTTGAAATTGGAAACTTAAGATTAGCCCCAATGAATAATAGGCATACTACACGAAATTGAATTTGATTAGGAGAGAGGAAAAAAGAAGTCGATCAAAAGTCAAACTAAATTTAAAACATTCAAACGTCGTAAATCAAATTTAGCTTACCTTTTAGTAAATAGTTTGGTCATTTGGCTTTGAATTTAACTTAATATTGTTTTTCCAATATTCAATTGTATAATCGATTGTAAAATAGTTTAAAAATCGATTTAAAATTCAATCAGTATAATTTGTTTAAAATTAGATTTTCTTATGTTTTACAGGACACTGAACTATGCAATTTTTAAAGGGATATTTAGAGACATCAAGTGCAAAAGAAAAGAAAAAGAAATAAAGTGTCATAGAGTTGAATAAAGATTATAAGATATAGTTTTAATTTAAGGGACAGAAGAAACAAAAACACAGAAAAGTATGGTGATCCATAGGTTTTATTTCAAAGCATAACCTTGATTTTGAAGAAAAAAATGTTGTGGAAGTTTTGACCAAATGGTTTGAAAATGGAATGTGGAAGTTGAATATTGTTTGTTAGTCATAAGTTGGAAATTCGTGCGCCTCCATCATTCCACTAAGCACTTCCACTTCTATGTCAAATGACTTTCACAGTTGTAGATTGTTACTTTCTCTCATCTCATATTACACTGCAGATTAACTAATAAATCAAATCTATGAACCATAAAAGAAGGCACATTATTACAAACACTTGCTCTTCCTTTTCAATCTTCATGATCATAGTACTAGCACTACTTTAACTAGTCTTTTAGCTTTGTTTACAATGCCACTTATATATATATATATCAGTAGTAGTGTGTGCCTGCATATGGACCTAAGAGACAGATATGGGTGATGAATCGTGAGCTGTAGAATTGCCACATCAGTATCACAACATAAATACATACACAAACATACAATCTACACTAATTAATATTATAAATTGGATTATTTTTTTTCTATTTCACTCTTTTGCATTCTTTTATTTTAATTAACTTATTAGTTAAATATCAAAGTATTTTTGCAGATATATCCACCAACATATTTAGAGAGAAGGTTTTGTCTCAGTATTGAGAGAAATCTTAATCTAAAAAAAACAATAACTATGAAAATTTTCAGTTATCCTTGTTATTTTTCAATATATATCACAAAAGATTTATATATATATATGTATATATATAGGTACCAATTCTAATTATCTTTTCTTAACTACAATTTTTTGTTTTTATTAAACGAGTTTCTATTCATTTAAAAATAGGAATCATCAAAATTTATCATTGTTAATAAATTTTAACTATGAAAAATAAATACTATACAATGAATTTTGAAGTGGATGTTATCAATCGTTAACATATACTTAGCATTAAAATAAAATTTATACCATCAATGGTTGCTTTTGATTGACACAGTCTAAGGAGGGAGGAAACCAGGCCAATTTCCTTAAATTTAATACCTGTTTTTGTCTTTTCATTTTAAAAGTGTAAACAAACTAGGTAGATATCTTAAAATTTAATTTGACCTAATTTATTTAAAGATTATTGTTGAACTGAATCAGTGAAAAATAATATGTCAATAAAATCTAATTTAATTAATTAATCAAGGTGTACGAGTGACTATATAGATAGATATAGAAAAAAAAAAGGAAAACATACCAATTAGTATATAATATTTTCTAATAATTTCAATTAGAAACAACATTAATTCCATGGTCAAACGAAATGGAGTTCAATTAGTCTTTTACTAAAGAAAAACTGTATAGGAATAAAATTTGTTTTTTTTTTATGTAAAAGGAAGTAACGTAATAACGTATACGTAATGCTTTGAGAAAAAAAAAACGAGAATAAAAGCAAATGAATATCGAGAAGATATACTAACAAAACATTCTTTACCATAAACAATAATCGATTATATTCACACCTTTTGAAATTTAATGATAGTTTTTGTTTTGAGAATACACAAATCTTTTTTAATTTCTTAATTGTTTTACGAATCAAGGCATGATAAAGTAATATTAAAATATCTGAGTGTTTAGGTTTTGATTTTAATGTATTTTTTCCTTGTATGTTGGGTTTAACTGTGTGCAGAGAAAATCCGAGAATGGCACAATAACTTAGTCAAACTTTAGGTTCCGTGAAGATAAACTCAAAGGTGATGGAAAATAATTTTCTATTGAATAAAAAAGATGTTAAGTGACATAAGGTATAGTGAATGTTTCAGAAATAATTGTTTATATATTGAATATTCAGTTTATAGAAGTAATCCATTTTTGTTCTGACCAGGTCCTCAAATGCCTTCAGAGTCTTAAACAAATGAGAAGATGAAAACAGCTTCATCATTTTTTATATAATGTTTTGTTATATAATAATCTACTATTTTTCTCTAAGTTGCTTACCCTAACTTTTATTTTTTTCAAAGATAGACTAATATTATAATATTTAAGTTCATTCATATTGTCATTAATTAACATTACTTTATATGTCCAATACAGATTTACTTGAAAGGTATATTATGAAGCTTAATAATTAAACCCTCTATGTTTTAGTGTTTGTATTAGTGTTTTTGTAATTAGTTTGTCATTAAAATTAAAATTTGACAATGGTAAAGTGTATGCTATAATATTTTCTTATGTTGATTTCTGTTATTGTTTATAAATAATTAAAAAAATTCATTAAAAAGGTAAAAGGAAAATAATTTTAAGGATGAGAAGATTTTTTTAATAATTTACTTTTTATATGATGTTATCTTTATTTTATATATAAGATTTGGTTTTGATTATTCCATAAAAGTTAAAAATAAATAAATTAATTTAACTACTAACATCAAATTTAAATTAATGGGTTATTCAAAAAATTTCTTAAATAATTTTTTTCACTATTTTTTATTTGTCGATTATGTTTGATTCGAAAGAAATATGATCGCAAAAATAATGAAATTAACCGACGATTTTTTATTAGTTATCAATAATAAAATAAGAATCACGAATATAAGAAAATGTTATAACATATACTTTATTACTGTCAACTTTAAATTTTAATAAATTAATTACAAAAATATTGGCACAAATATTTTTTATTGAAAATAAAATTTATTTAACTTTCATTATTTATTTTTTCATTATGTTTAGAGGTGTCGGAAAAACTAAAGATCATATGAAAAATTACAGAAAATTACAGAAAAATAGAAAATACAGAAAAATGAATAATTATTATTATTATAACGTGTTTCTATATAATACATAGTTTATTCAAATAATTAATTACTTAACAACTGAAATTTAATATAATAAAATAATATTAATAATTGTATAAGGAAAGTCAATGATATAAGTCCTTTACTATTGAAAACTATCACACATTTCTTAAAATGTGTCATTATTTATTTTAGAAAATTGTTGAAAACTAAATTACAGTAAATAGGTAAATAAAGTGACACTTAGTCTATTTAGGTAAAACAAAATTAATTAAAAAATGATTCTATTTTAAGTTAAAAAATAATTAATATATTAATTATGAAGTTGTTAATTTTTTCTTATCTAACATGTACTCCTACGTCATTAATTGGAAAAATATTTTGTACGTATTTTTCATAATAACGCATTTTCCAGAGAAAAAACGGAGTGCGGAGATATTGTTCAATGTTATGTTTGAATGAACCCTCTTCTTGCATTTAGCACACTACACACATATAAAAATTTATTTAATTAGTTAGTCATCAAGTGTTTGGTTTGAATAAAAGATTAAGACTAACGACAACACTGCCTCCAACCAAACCAATCTCTCTCTTGCTGTTCTCTCTCTCATTCTCCCACTCATTATCGTATTTATATCAGAAACCGGTTCACTTCTGTGGTCTATCAATTCCAAATCTTCTCTCATGAGTTGAAAACACGTAAGGGAGAGAAAGAAAATATGAGGGAAAGATATGCACAAAATAGTAACAGAGACTGAAAAAATGAAGGGGCCAGTGGTAAACTTTTAGTTTCAGCCCCCCAACAAGCCAACCTTTCTTTGCTGATCAGCAGAGAATTTGCTGTTCTATAATCCAATACATTCAAGTAAGTACTATTTGCACTTGAAAGTTCCACAATCTTTTATGTTTGATTAATTTGAAATATGGAACAAGAAACTTAATTAGTGATGTCAAGTAAACTAGTATTCTCATCTGTAATATTCTTTTTTATGTTTTTTTTTTCATGGGAGATTAGTGGTGTGCTTGGTTGCACGTTTCTAACGTGGTTTCTTAGAGTTTTATGTAGTTTGAAAAAGTTATGGTTGTAGCTTTCTCGTCTCAAACGTGATATAGAAACACATCCTTGTTTTAATTTGTTACCATGTCATGTTTGAAATCCACAGCTGCAGACGAAGGAGAGTAGATAAAATGGAGGGTGGGAATTTAAGCAGAAGCATAAGTAGGAGCTTAAGCAGGTCAAGTTGGAGAATGGAGGGTGTGTTTGCGAGTGGGCGATATTCACGAAGGACTTCAAATATTGATGAGGATGAAGAGGCTCTCAAGTGGGCAGCCATAGAGAGATTGCCAACCTATGACAGGCTAAGAACAAGTATCCTTCAAACTTTTGCTGATGCTGATCATGCTCATCCAAACACATTGCAACACAGAGAAGTCGATGTTAGAAAGTTAGATGTCAACGAAAGGCAAGAGTTTATTGACAGAATCTTCAAGGTTGCAGAAGAAGACAATGAAAAGTACCTGAGCAAGTTCAGAAACAGACTCGAAAAGTGAGTTCTCTATCTTTCATCTACGCCCTTCTGCACCAAAATATAAGAAAGTTCAGTCATATTTTGTTCAACATACTTTTTTATTTGCATCGATCGTAAATTTTTGTTTTTACTGTGTTCAATATTTCTTATATATTCATGAAAGACTTTCCTTTCTTCCACTTACTTCTGACTTACTCAATTATGAATTAAAAGTGGACATTTTGTTTTCCCATGTAATTAGTGTTTCTTTTACATGTTTTATAAGAAACAAAAATGAAGGTTAGCTTATGTATGATACAGCTTTGACTTTGCTTGAGGCCGGCAAGGTAACTTACAACAAATGTTTTTTATTTAAGCGTGCACATGACGTAACTATTCATTTCTCATATTAAACGGCGTGTCTTTGTCATTTATCAAAACGAACATAAAGAAAATGATGAAAAGATTAAATTCAAAAATTAAAGAGTCAGCTTTTAAGGAGATGGGGATTAGTAAGCCACAAGAGAAATATTCCAAATGCATTATTGAAGAGGGAGGGGTAGGGGATTAATAAAGAACTTATTCATTCATGTGATTAAATTCTTTTGGATTTTCCTTCATGCTTCTAAGTTGTTTATTCTCTCACTACACCAAACTATTTGTGGTAATGTGAGGGGATGAAGAAATAGAGTGTCAATATCTGAAAGGGTATACGTTACCTTGTGTTGAAATAGAAAATGTCCCTTTTATACTATGTTTAGAGATCCTTTGGTTTGTTGTTATCTTTTTCCCCCTTATATTTTCATGTTCACCTTTTTGAGCTTCGTACATACAAGTGAAAATAAAAGCTTATTCTGTTTGTGTGCAGTGAGGGCAATTTTAGAACAATTCTGTACGTGAATAATATTATTACAGTTTACAGGTGCAATATGAACAGAACAAAACATTTTAAAAAAATTAATAGCTACAATTTGTTTGTACTTTGTAAACGAAGGATCGAATTTGAAACTCAGTGAATCCAGACAATGCTTGAATGTCAGAAGTGAAATGAAATTGCAGTGGACAATGGTGGGAGAAACTTATGCGATATTCTGTGGACAAATCATTGCTCCTAAATGATGTCACTCTCACACATGCTTATAGATACACCTTTCTCTACCAAATAATTCCTACAACCCATACTTTATGTACAAAAATTGATATCAACTTGCTTTTTTTTTCAATTGTTTCATTTCAGGGTTGGTATCCGACTCCCAACAGTAGAAGTGAGGTTTCAAAATTTGACAGTTGAGGCTGATTCCTACGTTGGCAGCAGGGCTCTGCCAACTCTACCAAACGTTGCATTGAACATTGCTGAATCAGCTCTTGGCTTATTTGGGGTCAGTACCGCAAAGAGAACAAAGCTCACAATTCTTAAAAATGTGTCCGGCATTATTAAACCTTCTAGGTACCACCTCGAGATTTTCATCATTAATTAGTTTGGACCTATCTCACTAAAATATTTCAAGCCTAGTTCACATAGGTTTATTTGTTCATTATTATAATCTGGTTTGGTGTTATGTAACCATTCTTATTGTTCTGTATAGGATGGCCCTTTTGCTTGGTCCCCCTTCTTCAGGGAAAACGACCCTTTTGCTGGCATTGGCTGGAAAATTGGACAATGATTTGAGGGTAGATTCCAGCCTTTTCATTTTCTTGACTAAGCTATGATAGGAAAGAAAATCCAAATGATCACTCTTTCTAATTTCTAATTTTCTACCACGTGGAGTTGAATAACATTGGTGATGGTGCATAACAGGAGTGTGTGTTGTTTGAATGAAACAGGTAAGAGGAGAAATCTCCTACAACGGGTACAAGCTTAATGAGTTTGTCCCTAGAAAGACTTCAGCCTACATTAGCCAAAATGATGTCCATATTGGAGAAATGACCGTAAAAGAAACCCTCGATTTCTCAGCTAGATGTCAAGGAGTTGGAACACGATATGGTAATTAATTTAATCTAACAATTTACTGTAAAATCCGTAACTATTTTTCTAATACAAGTATCTATATAACTCGTACAAAATTATCTGACAAATATGTTACTGTAGACCTATTGGCCGAACTTGCTCGAAGGGAAAAAGAAGCTGGAATATTTCCAGAGGCAGAACTTGACCTTTTCATGAAGGTATTAATTAGTTATTAGGTCCCAAAGACTAAACAACCCAGAACTTTCACAGGGAATTTGATTGTTTATTGAATAGTTATCGCATTTTCAACAATTTTAGGCTACTGCAATGGAGGGAACAGAAAGCAGTCTCATTACTGACTACACTCTCAAAGTAAGTGATTTTTCTTACACAACATTTATTATGTGTACTGTTTGGGAGAGAAGGAAAAAGTGACGCATATGGTTCAAGTTCACCTTCACAACCCATTAGACTCTAAGATTATCCATTCCCAGCAGCAAAAGTTCAAACCATGATCTCACAACTTAGCTATCTATCTTTTCAACCATAATGTTATAAAAGAAATAACTTTCTTATGGTTTGATGTATGAATAGATATTGGGGCTTGATATCTGCAAAGATACCATTGTGGGTGATGAAATGCACAGAGGAGTGTCTGGTGGCCAAAAGAAGCGTGTAACTACAGGTAATAACTAAACTCAAATCCTCATTTTCTAAATTACTCTCTTCCCAACTCTTCTGTCATACTTTTCTACTTCATTAACATTATCTTTATGTTTCAATAGGCATGGTTTAATAAAGTCATAGCCACATTTACTTGGCCGACTAAGATGTTTTTCCGAAACTAAAATAACATTCTTACGATTTTCTCTATAAGCGTGACTCGTGACTGAGAAGAAAAGAAAACAGAAAAAAGGTTTAATAAAATAATGTTAATAATATTTTTTATTTTTTTCTTAGACTTGGTCCTTCTATTCTACCTTTTTTTATTTTAAAAAAAATATTTCTCTTGCTGATTACATACATAACTTCCGGTACATAAATTTTTCTGAGTTTAAATACAAAATACAAAATAATGATTTTTTTTTATCTTCAATTCACAAAGTATCAATATCCCTTTAAAAGTCAATTAAAAAATACACATTGAATAAAGTTCTAGAAGGGTAGTGGAATTAATATTATAGCAAGGGAAGGTTGAAACTGAAGCAAGGTAATGGTTTACAAATTCAACTGAGAGTGATATATATAAATTGATTTTTGAATGACATGGTGGTATTGTTATATTACATTATATTATATTATATTATATAGGAGAAATGATTGTTGGGCCCACTAAAACGTTGTTGATGGATGAGATATCAACGGGTCTTGATAGCTCCACGACATACCAAATAGTAAAATGCTTCCAACAAATTGTACACCTCACTGAAGCAACCATATTCATGTCGCTACTCCAACCTGCTCCGGAGACGTTCGATCTCTTTGATGATATCATCTTGATATCGGAGGGTCAGATTGTTTATCAGGGCCCACGTGAGCACATCATTGAGTTCTTTGAATCTTGTGGATTTAGATGTCCCGAAAGAAAGGGAACCGCAGATTTCTTACAGGAGGTATGTATGCCTACTCAACACCTTTTCCTTTTCAATTACTAAAAAACAATATCTGCCAAAAATTAACAATTCAACCAAACTTGCTCATTTACAAAATATATTTCTTAAATAAATTATCATTTTCAAGTAAACACAATAAATTAAAAGCTTACAATATTATAAAATAATCATGATAATAATGAAACAAAAAACATTGAACTACAGTTATTTGAATATTTTCCCTAAACAATCATCTAATGTTTTGAAAACAATTATTGGTTGTTCTTGTAGAAATTAAATCGATTTGGATAAAATTTTCAATAACAAACGTTAAAAGAAAAGAAAATAATAAGATAAAATGAATCAATTTTCTAAATAATAAGAGCAATGACACTGTTTGGAGAAAATTTCTCCATAATCACTCCTATAAAAGATATTATTTAGTATTAATTTTTTTATCAATTATTTAACAAGGGCTTAAATTTCAAATTCAAAATATCAAAAGAGAAAGTAAATGACACTTGTTAATTTTGTATAGGTTACATCAAGGAAAGACCAAGAACAATATTGGATAAATAGAAGCACCCCATACCATTACATTACAGTGAGCGAGTTTGCAAATAGATTCAAGCAATTCCATGTTGGAATGCAGCTTCAGAATGAACTGTCTGTGCCATTTGACAAATCAAGGGGACATAGAGCATCTCTTGTTTTCAAGAAATATACAGTGCCCACAATGGGACTTCTTAAAGCATGTTGGGATAAAGAATGGCTACTAATCAAGAGGAACTCTTTTGTCTATATATTTAAGACAGGTCAAATATGCATTATTGGTGTCATTGCTGCAACTGTGTTCTTTAGGACCAAAATGCATCAAAGGGATGAGGCTGATGCAGCAGTTTACATAGGTGCAATTTTGTTTACCATGATCATGAACATGTTCAATGGCTTTTCTGAATTACCACTCACCATTGCAAGACTTCCTGTATTCTACAAGCACAGAGACCACCTTTTCCATCCTCCTTGGACTTATACCCTCCCTAATTTCTTACTACGAATCCCCATTTCTGTCTTTGAGGCTATTGTTTGGGTACTTCTCACATACTACCCAATAGGATTTGCACCTGAAGCTAGCAGGTAACCTTAATTATCTTTTTTACTTCAGATTTTAATCTGAACTTGTTTATATGTTTTTACTCCTTCCAATGATATATACAAGTTTAATCATAAAATTGGACAAACTATGATTACATTCTTGGTGGCCAAAAATAAATACTAGTTCTAAGTGTCACATTGGGGCCTTCTCCAACTTTCAGGTTTTTCAAGCACTTGTTGTTAGTTTTTCTTGTCCAACAAATGGCAGCTGGGATGTTTAGGCTCATATCTGGAGTTTGTAGGACAATGATTATTGCCAACACTGGTGGAGCCCTCATGCTGCTTCTTGTTTTTCTACTTGGAGGTTTTATCCTTCCTAAACGTAAGTGTTGAAAGTCGCCACCAAAATAAATAACGTATCATGTAACTTTTTCAAAGAATGTGCTCATCTCATGTTTAAACCTCTTAATGTTAATAGGTGACATTCGAGATTGGTGGATATGGGGTTATTGGATTTCACCATTAACATATGCGTACAATGCTTTTACTGTGAACGAATTATTTGCTCCAAGGTGGAGCAAATTGGTAAGTAGCATAAATTTTCAACAGTAGATGAAAATGTTGATTCAATGGCTTAACATGAAGTTATTTTTCACTTGAATTTTCCTGTTTTGTAGTCTAGAGATGGTATAACCCCTATCGGTATAGCTACATTAAATAACTTCGACGTTTTCACTGAGAAAGAATGGTACTGGATAGGTGTAGCTACTCTCTTGGGCTTCACTGTTCTGTACAATGTTCTCTTCACATTTGCACTCACGTACCTTAATCGTAAGAACTCGTATTCTAATAAAAATTTCAATGAATTACTTCCTTCACTGGTTGTTTAATGCTTATAATGCTTTTATTGTATCTTCTATATTCACTAGCAATTGGAAAAAAACAAGCAATTATATCAGAAGAAGAAGCAACCGAAATGGAAACTGGAGGAAACTCTAGGGAAGAGCCTAGACTTGTAAGGCCGGAGCCCAACAGAGAGATATCTCCTCAGCCATTGTCTTCTACTGATGGAAACAACACACGTAAATATCAAACTAGATAACTTTGATATTGAGGGATTTAGCTATGAGTGTACCTTTTGTTAATATAACTAATGAAACTTCTCAATAACATGGTCTTGAACATAAATAATTTCAGGGGAAGTGGCAATGCAACAAATGAGTAGTCGAGGTCATCCTAGTGGAATGAGAAATGTTGATTCAATGCGTGAATCAACCATGGGAGTTTCCCCAAAGAAAGGAATGGTTCTACCTTTTCAACCACTTGCAATGTCTTTTGATAGTGTTAATTATTATGTTGACATGCCTGCTGTAAGAACCCTATCACCCTTTTAACATAGCTTTGTATCATTCATAAGTAATGGTACATATAATGGAAACTTTAACTTCTAATAGGAAATGAAAGAGCAAGGAGTGACCGAAGATAGACTACAGTTACTTAGGGAAGTAACTGGTGCCTTTAGGCCTGGAGTTTTAACTGCTTTAATGGGAGTTAGTGGAGCTGGAAAGACAACTTTGATGGATGTTTTAGCTGGGAGAAAAACAGGTGGCTACATTGAAGGAGATGTTAGAATATCTGGCTTCCCAAAGAATCAAGAAACATTTGCAAGAATTTCTGGCTATTGTGAGCAGACTGATATCCATTCACCCCAAGTTACTATTCGAGAATCTTTGATCTATTCTGCTTTCCTTCGGTTACCTAGAGAGGTCAACAATGAGGAAAAGATGGTTGGCACTAAACATTATATCTTTTTTTATCTTTTCTATGAAGTTGCATAAAATAATGATTCTTATATTCGTTTTTCTTACTCTTCATAGAAATTTGTTGACGAAGTAATGGACTTGGTCGAGCTAAACAATCTCAAGGATGCTATAGTTGGCCTTCCAGGTGTTACGGGGTTGTCTACCGAACAAAGAAAAAGGCTAACAATTGCTGTTGAACTTGTTGCCAATCCTTCAATCATTTTCATGGATGAACCCACTTCAGGTCTCGATGCCAGAGCAGCAGCCATTGTGATGAGGACTGTGAGAAACACTGTTGACACTGGAAGAACAGTTGTATGCACAATTCACCAACCTAGTATTGATATCTTTGAGGCCTTTGACGAGGTACCAACAAACTCATAATTTGCATGAGTCGTGTTTTTTCTCTTTATCTCCATTACTCTTTGGTAGATAAATATTTTCTTCTGCACCAGTTGTTGTTGATGAAGAGAGGAGGCCAAGTGATATACTCAGGACCATTAGGAAGGAATTCACACAAGATTATAGAATATTTTGAGGTATTACAACAAAATAATTACGAATTTTTTTATCAAATCATGTAACAAGGGATTCAAGTTTAACATCTAATTCCATGTTCATTCCTTGATCAGGCAATCGCGGGAGTCCCAAAAATTAAGGATAAGTACAACCCTGCCACATGGATGTTAGAGGTAAGCTCTATAGCAGCTGAAGTTCGACTTGGAATGGATTTTGCTGAGTACTACAAATCATCATCTTTATATCAGTAAGTCTACAAACACCTAGGATACTAAACTAATCTTGTCAAGTGAGTTTGATTAAGCTGACATATGTACATACTTATGAGTAGGCGAAACAAAGCTCTTATAAGGGAGTTAAGCACACCTCCTCCAGGAGCAAAAGATTTGTACTTCCCCACTCAGTATTCTCAATCCACTTGGGAACAATTCAAATCTTGTTTATGGAAGCAATGGTTGACTTATTGGAGAAGTCCAGATTATAACCTTGTCAGATTTTTCTTCACCTTAGCTGTAGCTTTCGTGGTGGGGACAGTATTTTGGAGGGTTGGCAAGAAAAGGTTTAAAGTTACTACCTTGATTGAATAGACATCTAACTTTATTCCCTAAGCATTTTGTTATTACAACTATTTCTTTTGTCATATTTTTGCAGGGGAAGCTCAAGCGATTTGAACACTATTATAGGAGCTCTATATGGATCTATATTTTTTGTTGGTGTTAACAATTGTCAAACTGTTCAACCAGTAGTTGCAGTTGAAAGAACAGTGTTTTATCGAGAAAGAGCTGCTGGAATGTATTCTGCTTTGCCTTATGCCATTGCACAGGTTAAAGGATGCATTTTTTTTAACAAATATATAATTTTCTGCATGTTGTACTTGTTGCTTATTATGCTAGCATTGCCGTTTGATTTGCAGGTTATCTCTGAAATACCGTATGTATTTCTTCAAACTATTTATTTTGCATTCATAGTATATGCTATGGTGAGCTTTGAATGGAAAGTGGCAAAGGTCCTTTGGTTTTTCTTTGTTAGTTTTTTCTCCTTCTTGTACTTCACATATTATGGAATGATGACTGTTTCCATTACACCAAACCACCAAGTGGCATCAATCTTTGGAGCAGCATTCTATGGACTCTTCAATCTCTTTTCTGGTTTCTTTATCCCAAGACCAGTAAGTACCTTTCCAGTCTGGTTATTATGCATAAATATAAGAGTTAATCTTATCATTTTCACTAACATAATTGCTGTATCAAACTATTTCAGAAAATTCCAAAATGGTGGGTTTGGTATTATTGGATTTGCCCAGTAGCATGGACAGTATATGGGTTAATTGTCTCACAGTATAGAGATGTAGAGATAGACATTATCGTGCCTGGTCAGAATAATCAAACTATCAAGCACTATATTGAAGACCATTATGGGTTTAAACCGGACTTCATGGGACCAGTTGCAATTGTTTTAGTGGCTTTTCCAGTCTTTTTTGCCTTTGTATTTGCCTTCTCCATCAAAACACTAAACTTCCAAACCAGATAAAAACAATAAATTAGTAAGGAAGTTATGTTCTTGCAACGTGAATTTACCTCATGTATGTTTAGAGATAGCAAAATTTATAATCAAATTTACCATGTTAACATTTTAAGGTTGTCTGTTTGGTAAAAATAAATTATATTCATTCTGCATTTTTTATACTTTCTAAAATACATTATGTTGTCAACTTCTTGCAACAGGTATTATTATTATAAAAAAGGTTTTTGCTTTTTTATTCACACTTTAATAGTGTTAATCCGGACAATACTAAGATTATCTTTTGTTTTACTAATATGTATTTTATTTATTATTTTCATGTAAATTTTGTTGAGTCTGGTATGAACAAAAATTAGAAAGATGGCAATAGTATGAGATTGTCTTTGATAGGCTATAATTTAGTGGGCAGGTAAATAAAACCTGAAAAAAAGTTTACAACTACAATAGTGGGTCTTCTTTTGGGCTGAAGAGCCTTTAAAGAACACAATAAGAAGCAAGAAAATGATTGCAACATATCTAATTTGTACAGTCATAATATAATATAAAGTAAAGATAATCATTAAATACAACTGAAAGACTATATTTACAATGAAAGATTTCTCTATTAAATTAATGAGAAATTTTAACTTAGATAAAACCTTCTATTTTTCATTTAATAACCTCTTCTTTTTCTCAAAGTGACTATTGATCATTTTGTTTCACAAAATGACCAAAATTTTGTTGGGTCCATGTATTCAAAATTTGCAAAGAAGATTATTGCTATTGTCTAAGAGCATTTTTAAAATTAGTAGGAATATAACATTTTTTTGTTTTGTTTGATGTAATAAAGTTTGAAAACAGACACATTTGTTTGTTTTCCTATAGAGCTTGATGTAAACATGAGAAGAAGAAACAATTTTGAAGAAAAAAGTAGTTGAACAAGTAAAATTATATATGGATTAAAACTTTGCACCTTAAACATGTGAAAAGTGAGTCATTGATTGGGTGGTTGAAATCACCAAAAATAGTGTTGTTTTGGATAGATAAATACAAAGAATAGTGTTCAAGTCACTCATCATGAATGATGAGATAGAATTGTCTATATCAAATATGTGGTCATACCATTGAAATTGACGTGTTTGGGTTTTTCTCAGTCACTATTATAAAGGATAAAAACAAAAAGGCCCAATGGGCCAACATTAGCAAATACTTTAATCTTGTTTATAAGGATAATTCTTCCTATACCTCCAAATTTTCTTCTTTTACCTCTTAAATAAATTAAAATTGCTTTCTTTATTATGTTATATAGCATAATGAAACATTAAGGTTGGTGAAAGTTGTACTGGTGTTGTGTTTCATGTAACTTGGTAGTTTTACCTGTAGACAATGGATCTTGTTAGAGGTTGGGAGAACTGCACTGTGATTGATGGTGGTGGTTGGATGTTGAACACGAGAAGAAAAAGAAGAAGAAGGTAAACGAGACTTTTTGTTTTTTTAATTCAATTTTTTTCTAATTTTAGATTGTACAAATCTAAAAAAATTTTGATGATAAATTTGGTAAATTTCTAAATTTTACAAACCCTGGTGAGAGACTAACTAGCTTGCAGATGGAATCAAAATGAAGTGAAGCACCAACACATACTTTTAATTTAGGTTTAAGAATAATTTTGTAATTTTAGTATTTTTTTAGAATATAAGACATATAAAAGAGAAAAAAAAAAGCTTTTTGAATGAAGTGTATACTCACCAACACATACTTTTATTTAGATTTAAGGATAGTTTTATAAATTTTAAGATACAAGATGAAAATTATGGGGTGCAAGAAGGATTATGCTGTTTATAAATGATAATTCATAAATATTTTATAAATAATATTATAATACCAAATTATAAAAATACTTTAATTTATTTATATAGATGTTGGCAGTGACAACATAAATTAATATTTGGTGGAGCTTTTGTTTGATTGAATGGTGAAATATGAGAAGCAAAAGTGAAAATCACACAGTGGAATGCATTTTAATGAGGGTGGTTAAAATATTTATGGGAAGAGAGAATGAAGGAGAGAAAAGGTGTGGAACTATGTTGACTATGGGAAAGCGTGTGGGGTCCATTTGTCAGGTTTTGGTGGTCCTCCTTTCCTCTCTCAACTTCTTTTAAAGGACGCGGCGACCTGTACGTGGTTTATCCCTGCCCACAAAATTATAACCTATTCTAACTATTCATGTAATATAAAATTACTTTTCATTTATTCTCACTTTCCCTTATATCTTCAACTAATTAAAAGTTATTTTAAATATTTTTAAGACAAATATTATGGACATTAATGATCATATTATAAATGATAATCAAAATAATCACAATAATAATAATACTGAAAAGTATATCATCATTGTAATTTAATCAGTTTAGTTTTTTAGACAAAATACAAATTATAGAATATTTATAAAAATATATGCACTATATAAAAATATTATAATTTTTTAAAGATATTTATAACATAAAAGTGAAATTATTTCAATCAGTATTATTGAAACAACTTTCTTTGCCCAGTTGTTTATATATTTCATTTAAGAATGTTTATGATTAGAGTTTGATTGAATTTTATTAAATGGTTATTAAATAGTTTGATTTAGATTTGATTTTTTTTTAACTCAAATTGAATTAAATTAAGCTAGTTAATAATGAATTGGGTGAACTACTGTCCAAAATGAAAAGTTTTACAATTTAAAAAAATACCATTGCATTTTAATATAACTTTCAAATAGTTAAGTTTTAATTTATTTTGATTAAATAACACAATTAAACAGATTACAATGAAACATAAACTTCTTTTAAAAAATATATGTAATATTGAGAAAAAGTGAATGGATAATTCATATAAAAAACAAGATATAAATAAAGAATATATAAGTGTCATTATTTTGTACTTGTGTTTAAGTGTCTCAAATATTATTATTTTGTTGAGAGAATTCCATTAATAATTCCCTTACTAAGTAAATGTTATTACTTTGTTCTGTGCAGATGTGTGCATCCTACAACACCAACATCTCAATTAGATATTTAAAGGTCTATGGAAATATAATACTGTAGGTTAACATTATTAATTTAAAAATAATAAATAATTTAAAAATCAAAATAACATATTTATTAAATATTAAATATTAAAAATATTTAGAGATATCAATTTTAATTTGTACCATTTTTTTAAAATATCAAAATCCTATTTAAATATACTTATATTATTTTAATATTAAAATAATTTACAATTTAAAATTTAGAATAATCATTATAGTCTGTGCTTTACATTTTATTCTAATTTCTAAAGCATGATTTTATTTACTTGGATGTGATCTTAAAATAGGTTAACATTTTCTTTTTTTCTGTAAAGTTTCATTTAAAAGGTATTTTTTTCAAGTGAGATTTTTATTGAATTTTGTTTAAGATACAATCATTGTTATTAAAAATTATAAACAGTTATTTTATTAGGAGTTTTCTAGATATATATAAAAAAAAAGTCCTTAAATATATAATAGTTATAGAAAGATATTAACTTTTTGGAAGAAGCCTCCACCAGATGGATCTTGATATATACAGTGACGCAATAAAGTGAAGTGCAGTAATCCTTGTTTGGTGTATCCTTTCTTGGAATTATCGGGCTTACTTTAAGCAAGAATGAAGAGGGTTGGTGAACGCGTTGCGCGGTGATGGCTTGAATGCTCGATGTGTGTGGAGAGGTCATGTGTGCCTAAATGAAATGAGGTTTTCCTTGGATGTTGAAACCAATATCCATTAATACCAAACAGCACCACCAATTAAATTAAATGTCCTATCTAATTTTTCTATAGACTCACACAAACCACATTTTTTTGTTGGAATTCACTCACTAATGTTTAATTAGTTTTATTATTTAATAATATTTTATATTTCTCACATATTTTTATTAAGTATTTATAAGTTAATAATTAAGTTATCAATTACAAATTTATAATTTAAGAACTTTTGTTTTAATTTAATAATAATTTTAAAATAAATAAGTTAGGATATTTATAAATAGAAATTAAACATTCTTTACTTCCTCCATATTTATTTTTTGAGACAAAAGAATTTTTTATTATATAACTTCTATTATATTAGGGTATGTGAAACTTAGTACAGTGATAAAAAAAATTATCCAAAAATAATTTAGTACTAATATGATGTTTTAAATTATTTTTTTAATATAATGTTTTAAGGAGAGATTTTATTTGTTTAAGATGTAATTTGAAAAGTTATCTAAATATATTGAAATAGATAGTCAGAGTTTGAAGTTAATATGATTCAATTTAAATAAGGGAGCTAACTATCTTTCTATAATTAGTTATTAATTAACGATAATCATGTTAATTGAAAATAATAAGTAAGTTGAATTGATAATTGTGATTATATATTATTTAATATTCGACATATACTATGCTCATTATTTTAATTATACATGTGAAAAAAGATGTTAATGGAATGTAGAGGATAACTCTCAATATTGTTTTCGCTCAAGCAACTGACGATTGCTCAAGCAAAGTAAGGTGATAGATAATCATTGCCTCTACTCTCTAGGTTTGCTTGAGCGACGTACTGTATTTTTGCTCAAACAAAATTATTCTTGGAGCTAGAGTTGCTCTTGACCTTATTTTTGCTCAAATGAAAATAGACCAGGTTTTAGAGAATGCTTTTAGTCTCATTTTCACAAATTGTGCAGAGGTGAATCTGATGTCAATGAGTTAAGGTGTTGCTTATTGTGATTATTGATGATGTTGTGTGTAGAATAAATGCTTATACACATGTTTGTTGAATTTTTGATGTATATAAGCTTAATTTAATATATATGTGAAGCATGAGATGTAGTATGCATATCTAGAATCCTTCATATGTAGTGATTAAAGCTCATCAAAGATGATAAAATTTGTATGGTTGTTTTGATACGTATATATGATTGTGGTATGTATGCTTGGAATGCTTGGAAAGCTTGGAGCTCTTGATAGATGCTATTTGAAACCCTTTATGGGTGATTAGAGGATACCCAATGAGGTATCTGACATTAGCTGACAGTGATAGATATAACATAAGTGTCTCAACTTCATTATTATTTAATCATGTAGACAACTTCAGGTGGTGATAACCTAAGAGCGACTTACACCAGACTTTAGAGGTAGGTGTATATCTAGTGTCCTCGACGGTAGATGTGTTGTGCTACTCTAACCATGAGAAACTTTTGGCCTAGTTCTGGAATGGTCAAATATTAACCTCTAGTGGGATGTATTTATCATGAATAAAATTTTCCACAAGATGCTTAATATATGGTGAGGACATGTTGTATGGTTAAATATGAGTATTGTAATTATTGTTGTTGTTATATATTGTTGTTTTGATCATTAGCATGATGATGATTATGTTGTATAAATAAGGATGAGTTATAAATGTTTAACATGTTGTGAGTACTTAGCTTACCCTTGTTGTTGTGTAAATGATATTGTTATGATCATACTATGTATGAGAGCAGCAGGTAGTTATGAAAACGAGCAAACTTTAAGGAAAGACGCTAATAGGATTTAGTCTGTGTATTATAGTTGTATTTTGAGGACAAGTGGTCTTGTTGATGTATATTATACAAGTGTAACACATACAATATGATGAAAATATATCTGGTTATACCGACAAATATGATAGTATTCTTTAGATCGGAGTGTTACATTTGTTCACATGTAAGAATAAGATTATCATAGTTAGATTACACCACAAACCATACAAGAAGGGTGACAGTGATATTTTAAAAGTTTTTTTTATATATATATATATATATATATAAAGAGAAACTTACTTTAAACACAAATCTAATTGGGATGATATTTTTCTTTTTTTATTAATTTCATTAAAACAGAGTAGGATCTTAAAAAGAATAAATGGTTAACTCAATATCATAGAAAAAAAATTTAATAAATAAATTTATACTTAACTCAATCTCACAAAATAAGTTTATATGATGAAATTTACACCTCAATTATTATAAAATATGAATTTAACATATCATTAATTAATATAATATTTTCAACAAAAGATAGAAAAGAAATTAATTTTATTTTTATAAAGTAAATTTTAAATAATTAACTTTTATTTATACATTTTTAATTTAACTAAAATATTCATTCCTTATTTAAATTATTTTTTTATCTAAATTAGTTATTATATGAGACATTAGTAAGAACTAAAAAAGAGTGCTTTACAATCATTTAATTGATAATAAATGAAATAATTATAAAAATGTTTGAATTAGTGAAAACAAAAATTCATGTTTCTCTATGATACCCTTTCACAGGTCATATCAATCCACCATTCTTATCATAAACTACATTTTTCAAATGATCATGAATGTATATAAGAAACATTAAAAATGACATGACAAAATTCTCCTTCCAATACTATTACTATTACTGAACACCAAAATGAGTAGTCAAACTATGTTTATTTAATGGACCATATTTTCACTATTAAAATACAAGATCATTTTATCACATGGCCACACAATCGAGAGAGGATCAGGCAACAATATAGGTGGGACAGAATGATCTATTTTGAATTTTAACATAAATATTTGAGCTTTGTCTTTATAGTCATAATATAAAAAAATTAATTACTTTTAAATAAGCACAGAACGCTATATTTATAAAAATTAATTTCATTGATAAAAATTCAATATGAGTAAAATCTCATCTCAAGTGGTATATATATGAGAAAATGAAATTTTATATAAAAAAAAATCATTTGTATTAGAGATGTCAAATATTTGTTTTTTTTCATGTTAAATCTTTTCTTAAAAAAAATTTAACATTCACAAAATATATGGAATTAGTAAGATGGAGAAAATGATGATGATGATGATGTGTTCTAAGACATTAGCAAAATAGGAGATTTTGGTTTGTAGAGAGAGTGTTTGAAGTAAGATGGCCTACTTGAACAACCATGCATTGTTATCACCCACAAGATTACATGGTCATCCACCATCTGTGACCCATCCAATGCAACTCTCTTCTACCACAAATCACTCTCTATTTTTCAGCCATTCACCTTTATTCTCTCTCCTCTTCACTTTCTTTTCATTGTCAAAACATGAAACTAAAAAAAATAAAAATATAGACCTACTTGCACGTTTAATTATCAAGAATGACAATGATGTAATCTTAGTTTCTTAAATATCATAATCATGTAATTTTACTTATTTGGTTAATTAGATTTTTCATGACATGATAATGATGCTTTATATGATAACTAAAATTGGGTTATTATAATACTTTCCAAATCATGTTCAATCTTAAAACAATAAAATTATAAATTTACTGTACTGAGAATTCTTCTGTTTCCTTTGGAATTTAATAGACTTTAAGAGAAATACAATTCAGTAAAAAAAAATAAAAAAATATATCTATTTAAATATTTGAATGAAGTTTAAGAAATTGTTCATTTAACCCCATTTTGCTTTTACTCACTTTTACGTTCAGTTTAGGGTGAAAAGATGAAAAATGTTGAATGATTGATGTTAAACTGTTAAACTTTGATACTCTTAAGAAAAGGGTAATTTATAAATAACATGTAGTTATTTTTATTTTATGTTTGTATTTTTTTCATCTGCTTAAATAAAAATATTAATTTAATTATTAAAAATCTACTTTGAAAAGAATAAAAACTTCATTTAATATTTTATTCAATAATGATGCACTTAATTCTATTTTATTTATCTCTCTTTTCATGGTATCTTCTATTTTATTCTGTCTTTTTTTAATTATTAAAGCTAATTATTGAAATTTTATTTATGAATGTTGAAGTGTATGTCATGTCTGAGAAACTTATCATAGGACTTTGAAATATAAAAAATAAAATGAAAATGCTTAGGTTAGCAGTGAAGGGTTTTATAGAGTCACACACACCAGTACAACTAACCATCATACAAAACACCACCACAATTGTATGTTCATTGTTCATTGTTCATTGTTATTACAGTAATTTGTCTGAAAAAGGAATATGCTGTTTGTCATATCCATAACTAAGAGGTACCATTGCATGTCGTTTTTCCCTTCTTCTTTTCTTCCAAGACTCTTCAACTGCATTCACCACATTTATTCTCCATCAAACTTATTCTGGATTCACTCTGTGTTTCATAACAAGTTTCCAGTTTATATGTTAATTTGATTAAAATCTATTTGATATACAAATTTATTTTTACATAAAAATTTCTTTAAAATACGTATGAACTCTTCCTTTTTTAAAAATTTTAATTAAAGTATCAGGTAATTTATATAAGTGGATTTTCATATAAAAAAAATGAAAAATCTGTATTCTACGCAAATTTTGTTTAATAGAAGAAATTTCAAGGAGTTTTTAAAAATTTATTATTGTTATTATGTTAGTTTTCTTCCTTTCTTTTTCTTTTGTTCTCTGTTAGTATGAATGCTTTCTTCTAAAATTTATTTATTTTATTGATTAAGAATAATTAATCACTAAAATAATTCAAACTTTTAATTGAAAAGTCTTTCAAATATTTTATTCTGTCTCTAAAATCGTTAAAATTTTAAAAAATCAATAACTTAAAATAAATTTTATATAAAAAAACAACACCTTATCAATTTTTCTATGGAATTAAAAGAGGCTACTGATATATAATGCTAAGTAACGTATTAGGTTGTGTTTGTATTTATTATTTTTTCTAAATAAAATATTATATTTAACAAGGAAATAAAATTATTTGAATAAATTTATTTCGGAAATAATATATTTAATAATAATAATAATAATTTATATAAAAATATCATGGTCACACTGGAAGAGAGAACATGCAACTACTTAAATCATAAGAATATTTTCAAACGAAGGAGTTATACTCATTATAAATTTAACATCTGGATCTTATGTGACTTTTTATTAAAAATATTTAATTAACAATAAATTTAAAACTTATCCCAGGAATACAAAAAAAAATCTTATTCTTTAATATAGAAAGTAATTATTGTGTCAAATAAATAATCCATGACAAAAAATATGAAAAATTGATTAACAATAACTAATAATAAAAATAAAATTAAAGTTAAAACATTTATAAAGACATTTTTTTACGTTACATAAGTTTTATAAACATAAATTATTTTCCACAAAAACAATGACTATTTTGTAAGATTATAAGTAGTAAACACATTAATGTATTATTCAATGCAGTATTAATAGAAATTGAAGCATGATTAAAGCGTGTATTAACTGTGGAAAATACAAATAAAAAAGATTTAAAACTAATAATAATATTTGATAAAGAATAAAAGTACATGTCATTAATATTAAAAATAATTAAAAATGTAATTAGAAAGAAATTTAATAATATTAAGTGAATATTTCTATAATACTAAAAATGATGCAAAGAATAGTAGGTAAAAGAAATGGTAATATACCAAAAAGGAGAGATATAGCAGAAATAGAAGAGTATGGTGGAAGAAAATACAGGATGCTGTTTTGTTGTTAAGTGGAAGGACGTCTAAACCCAAACAACATACCGACAGGTGCAAGAATTTTTTGATTGAATCTCACGTGAAGTTTTGTGAAAACAGACATCACTTTATGTAAATCTCAAACGAATGGATCCAAATCAAACGATTCATCTTAAGCCTTCAAACCACTCTCACACCACAATTGATGCACCTTTCCATCATCCTAGTGTAGTCATTAGTGAACCTTTTAAGCCTCTTTCATTGGCCACATGTCATAATATAATAATGACACCCACAGCACATTGGAACTTCCCACCATTGCAACCTCATTCCACAACCACAGATCCATTCATCAACCTCACTTCTTTCAAAAAATACACTACTTTTAAGAAGTAGGGATATTTGGAACATTACTCATAAATTTAAGATTTAAAATGGTAAGTTTTAAATAAAACTTTAGATTATAAAAATAACAAATATTAAAACTAGTTATAAGATTTTTCATATTAAAACAAAATTATAAGAAGAGGTTAATAGCAGTATGACTAAATATTTCCCATCTCAAATAAAATAAATAGCATAACAGTTTAGCATTTATTAATGATTTAAGGGAACAGTCTTAAAAATACTGGAGTTGTGTAAAGAGGGGCGTCTCTACAAGGAACACCGATTCTGTGTCTTTTGTTTGAATATTCTCATAAAAAGTATTAAAAAAACATGGAAAATAGTTTTTGAACAAGTCCAGGGTAGTTAGGTAATATCATGGGAAATAGTGCTGTGTTGTGGTCTGTTCATGCACTTGCACGCTTCACCCTTTATAAGGTTAGCTATAGAGAAGAGTTTTCTCTCAAGTTGCTTGCTTTTGTTGTGATCTGTGCTGTGTTGTGATTGTTGTTGGTGTGTTGCGTGCGACAAAGCTAGTCAGATAAAAAGGGAGAGGGAGGAGCAGAGAGACAGAGGGGAAGAGAACTGAAGAGAATTTGTGTTACAACTTGTCTCATTTCTTTCTCTCTCCCTGTGATACACCCAGCAACACCAACTGCACCACTCTTTCATCTCTCTCTCTCTCTTTCTCGCCATCATGTTCTCATCAACCAGATGCGCCTTCCTGGTAATTTTCCCTCACACTAATCTTTTGATTCCACCTTCCCCCACTTCGCCACACCCAGATTTGTACCATTTCCTGTTAAACTTTTGATTCCACCTTGCCTGGTGTTGTTCACTTTTGCTCACGATTTATTATGATATGATATGAGTCCAGTCTCGGTAAAAATTCACCAAATTTCTGGGTTTTCTGGGTTTATGATTTAGCTAAAAAATGGATTTTTCTTCTGAATTTCATGAGAATGGCTGATTTGTTGATCTGGGTGCTGATAATTTGTCTAATTTCCGCCCCTTTTGTGAATTTTTTTTGCTCAGAGCAACTCAGGGTTAGGTGGGTGTGGCAGCGCGTGTGATGCGCGGAGAAAGCGTTCAAGCCCTATGAGGGTGGTGTGCATGACCCCAAGTAGCAGCAGGTCGGGTGATAGAAACAACAGCGTTGTGATGGAGACGCCGTTGAAAGAATTGAAAAAGGATTCCGCGGTGGCTGACGTTGATGACAACTCCGTCTCCTCCGGTGGTCCTCAAGACGTGTACGGCGAGGATAGGGCGACGGAAGACCAGTTTGTTACCCCTTGGAGTGTTTCCGTTGCTAGGTAACACTCTTGATTTTATTCATTATTTTCGTGTTTTATTTTGGTCTTCACTTTCTTTGATTTTAGATTCAAATTGCATGTTTGGATCTTTCTGTGTCACTGCCTGAATTGGGAGTACTTGAGAATTGATTGAACAAGTTTTTGTTGTTTAAAGGATGAAACACACAAGTTTTTTTAATTCATAGAGATCTTAAATAAGTGCTGTGCGGTCAATTTATATGGTAATTTTCCATTTCAGCTTTATATCCTTGAAATGCTGGTTAATCTGGATGATTTATGCATCGTTGTATATTTTGCAGATATTTTTTCTATTATTGTCTTTGGATTATAAATAAACGAATTGCACTTATGATGTGACTAATTATTATAAATATTACTAGTTCTGAATATATCAATCTTTCTAATTTTACTCCAGTGGCAGCTACACTTTCAGAATCCAGATATATTTTGTTTCTTTTTATTTTTATTTTTATTTTTGTGTTGCATGGAAATATGTGCTTTCTCTTGTTTTTTTTGTAGGCTGAATGTGATGTTCTTGATGGCTTAGTTCAATTCTATTTTTAAAATGGGGAAACCAATACTTTTTTAATGTTTATGTGATACTTTCTGTACGTAGTGGTTATACGTTGTTGCGAGATCCCCACTTCAACAAAGGGCTTGCCTTCAGTGAAAAAGAGAGGGATGCCCACTACTTGCGTGGTCTTCTTCCCCCATCTGTTATTCCCCAAGAAACTCAGGTTATATCCTGTCAGAAGCTTTCTGAAAGCCTTTTTTGTATCTTTCATTTTCCAACACAAATAAATTGTGTGTGTGCTTACACTCAACGTCGATTCAAAGTTATTGCCACATTATTGGTCAGGTAAAGAAAATGATCCAGCACGTACGCCAGTATCAAGTTCCATTGCAGAAGTACATGGCAATGATGGATCTTCAGGTGTGGCCTAGTGTACCATTATTTCAATGATACAGTTTTTAATGTGATGCTTTTTGAACTTCATTTACTATTTGTCCAAAACTTAATTTTATTAACAGTTTGAGAATACATTCTGAAAGAATTCATCCGTCCGTGAAGGATTTTCTGTTTCCCATCTGTTGTTTGCACAGCAACTTTTTGAAACAACACCAAAAATTCTTGTGGTCTTTCTCTTGTGGTCTTAATTTTATTTTATCATTTTGATATTCATCTTCGATGTAAAATATATTGATGGAAGTTTCTTCACCTGGTTTTAATGTTAAATTATTAATGCTTTCACTTTATTATGTCATGTGTTGCAGGAGAGAAACGAACGGCTATTTTACAAACTTCTTATTGATCACGTTGAAGAGTTGCTCCCTGTTGTTTATACTCCAACTGTAGGTGAAGCTTGCCAGAAATATGGGAGCATCTTTATGCGTCCTCAGGGTCTTTATATAAGTTTGAAAGAGAAGTGAGTTTGGTTTTGATTTCTCTTTTATTCCCCTGGAATGCTTTCTAAGCGGCCACTGTTTGTATTGATTTTATTGTTCCTTTGTCTATTTGGTGGTTCTTGAACTTAAAGGGGGAAGATCCGTGAAGTACTAAGGAATTGGCCTGAGAAGAACATTCAAGTCATAGTTGTAACTGATGGAGAACGGATCCTGGGTCTTGGTGATCTTGGCTGTCAGGTAATTTCTATTATACTTGTTGACATTTATTATTTATGATAATTATGTTAAATCACAAAATCTGATGTTGTAATCTCTGCTTTGATGTATTCTTAGGGGATGGGAATACCGGTGGGGAAACTTTCTTTATATACAGCACTTGGAGGAGTTCGCCCATCAGCTGTAAGTATCTTTGGCCACCCTTTTAACCCATAAGTTATGCATGTTATAAACTTGTAATGATCTGTTTCTTTGTCCGAAGATGTTAATGTATTTTGTTGCGGATGTCAAGTGCTGTTGTGCATATTGTAACTTCCGTTTCTTATTAATCCTGTAATGGTATGTTTTTCAGTGTTTGCCTATTACCATTGATGTGGGTACAAACAATGAGAAGCTGCTGAATGATGAATTATACATTGGGCTAAAGCAAAGACGTGCAACTGGGCAGGTTCATGATTTATTTTCCTAGCTCAATCTTGTGGAATTAGTAATTTTTAATTTCAGGCATCCTAATTTCCTAATATGCTACATTACTTACGCTGTTTCAACTTCTCTGGTTCCAGGAGTATGCTGAGCTTATGCACGAATTTATGACAGCACTTAAGCAAACTTATGGGGAAAAGGTCCTAATTCAGGTATTAATAAGTGTTTAAGAGACAATATTTCTTGGCATATTAGACTGTAGTCTTTGCTAATTTCATTTTTCTGATTTCGATACCTGTTTTGTCATGTACTTAGTTTGAAGACTTTGCAAACCACAATGCTTTTGATCTGCTTGAGAAATATAGATCAACACATCTGGTCTTTAATGATGATATTCAGGTAAGAAATTTCTGTTTTCAGTAATGAATTCAGGTACATACCTATACTTATAACTAGCCCTAATATTGTATCTATCTTGTTCCAGGGAACGGCATCTGTCGTCCTTGCTGGATTAGTTGCAGCTCTGAAATTGGTTGGTGGTAATTTAGCTGATCACAGATTCTTGTTCCTTGGTGCTGGAGAGGTGAGTCTACACAATTCTGGGCTAATGTTCCTTATTGGTCTTAGTTAAAGAAGGGGTTGTTTTTATCCTTCCCGCGTAATTGTATTGTCTTGCGGTTGCAGGCTGGCACTGGAATAGCAGAACTAATAGCACTTGAAACATCAAAACAGGTTTGTTAGCTACTTTTAGTGTTATTGTGTGTTTTTTCCTTTGGCGGGTGGTGAGAATGGTGTGATGTGAAAGTGCATGAAATTTAGTTATTGAAAAACTACATTTGTTTATGCAGACAAATGCCCCATTGGAGGAAGTGCGCAAGAATATTTGGTTGGTGGACTCAAAGGTTGTGTAAAACCCAATTTGGCCCGATCTGTTTGAAGTAGATTTTCATCTTCCATTTGATTAATCTTTTTTCTACTTTTACAGGGATTGATTGTTAGCTCCCGCAAAGACTCACTCCAACATTTCAAGAAGCCCTGGGCTCATGAGCATGAACCTGTTAAAAATCTTTTAGATGCTGTTAATGTATGATTGTTTATCTTTCTATCCATTACACCACACATACACAGCGGAAGTTTCAATTTTCTTACATTTTCAATGTTATTTTCTCAGCAAATTAAGCCAACAGTGTTGATTGGAACATCGGGACAAGGAAGAACTTTTACCAAAGAGGTGATTGAGGCTATGTCCTCTATCAACGAGGTACTATTTCAACCTATTTATTTCCTAGTACCTTCCATGAATTTCGTGTTCAAATAAGCTGATCAATTTAATATATGATAATGCTTGTAGAAACCAATTATTCTTTCTCTTTCCAACCCTACGTCACAGTCAGAATGTACTGCTGAAGAAGCTTACAAGTGGAGTCAGGTTAATATATACACGGAACTTTATTTTTTGCATAAGAATTTAATATTTCAATATTGTACTGCAACGGACTCAGTTTTTTTTATTCGTATAGGTGTTTGTAATTGACCAGTACTGAATATTTTACTTGTTCCTTCATTTCTTGTACAACAGGGACGTGCCATTTTTGCAAGTGGGAGTCCTTTCCCCCCGGTTGAGTATGAGGGGAAACTGTTTGTGCCTGGCCAGGTCTAAGCCCTTGAGATTTTTAGTAAACATATTAAAATTTTCACCTCTGAAATAAGGTCTAATTTGGAGATTTTCCTTCTTTGTTCAACAGGCCAACAATGCATACATATTTCCTGGATTCGGTCTCGGTTTGATAATGTCTGGGACCATTCGAGTGCATGATGACCTGCTTCTGGCTGCCTGTAAGTACACAAATCACTTGAACATTTATTCAAATTTTATAATCCCTATGATGTCATTTGAAATTAATACACTTTTATGCCATGACTGATATATATATAACAATGCAACAGCTGAGGCTTTGGCTTCACAAGTGAGCCAAGAGAACTTTGACAAGGGACTCATATACCCACCATTCACCAACATCAGAAAGATTTCAGCACACATAGCTGCCAATGTTGCTGCTAAGGCTTATGAACTTGGTAAGCTTTTGTTTGATGGTTGCAGTTTTTGAAAACAAAATGTAAGTAGGAGTGTTGTAAAATTGAGTTTGCTTTCTTTTGTCAGGTTTGGCTACTCGGCTTCCTCAACCAAAAGATTTGGTGAAGTTTGCAGAGAGCTGTATGTACACCCCTTCCTACAGAACCTACCGGTGAAGTGATAAATAGAAAGATAGAAAATAAACCGCATTCCTTTTTCTTTACATTTATGATTTTATTGTCAATTTTTTAATTTTTTTGTTGGTGTGGCTGTTCTTGTAAGTTATGTGTATGGTTGGGTGGGTTAGTAGTACTAGTAGGAGGTTTTAGGACGGTGGAGGTAGAAGTGGTAGTTGAACTAAATGTAGCTCCAAAATTTGGTTCTGCTATAAATGTTATGTAACAGACATGGATCAGAATTAAAATTTGAAAAGGAAGCATCTCTGAAGTCAACTATATAGATGCTTGAGTGAGGGTGATTCATTTTATGATCAATCTTTTTCCTCTATCTCCCCTCTTCTCATCCCCCACATTTATAATTTCTTTCTTATCAAACCACTTGTCCTTGCAACATTTTCTCCTTTCTGGATTGGAGATACTATAGCAAAATAATTGCCCAAATCAAACGTTTCGATGAAAACAATAATGTAGTCTCGCAGCAGCATTTATGTTGCCACTACTGCCAATTCCACACATGATGGAATTAAAAACTGTGAGCAATGGAGTGTATTAAATTATCAAATAAATGACTCGTGGGAATGGTTTTCAACGCACTACGTACATGGTGATGAGATGGAAAAAACATCTGAACTTGTTCTTCACTTTCACTGATGTGTTCAATGAAAGGAAGCATCCCTTAATGTTTATAGACCTCAATAAATTGGGCTTTATTTATGTTATTGGGTAGGATGCGTTTTTGCTAAAGCGAGTTTTTTGTCAAAAAAATACAAAGGAACTGTTCAAACTTATTCCTGGTAAATGGTTTCTAAAGTTGGGCCATTTTTCCCTTAATGTTTCTTTCTGTCACGTGCATATATATGGAAATTCTTATTTTGTCTATGAAAATTTTTTAGATTGTTTAATTTGAAAGTCAAATAGGCTTTAGAACAACACAATCCATAAGTCATATTTATAAAAAATTTGAAATTTTTTTATCCAAATTATATAATTGAAAATTATTTTTTTAAAATTGTATAATCTAAAAAAGGTTTCTGGATTGCATAAATAATTTTGTTGTGTTCTTCTTTTTCTTTTTCAACTACTATCTCCTTCATTCTCGACTGCGGAGGTGGCAAATAGTGTTGTTTTTTATTCTTCTTATCCGTTTAGGAGCAGATAAAATGGGGTGCACAAAGAAACTCCATAAACTATATCATGCATTCAAGTGAACCATTACACTATTTTGGGCCCAAATAGTAATGGAAGGCAAGTTAAAGTTTAAAACAACAGTTTTTTCTTCAATGTTTCTACTAGTATAAATATTTTATTTATAACTTTTTTTAATATTTATTATATTTTTACTATTAGGCGAAGTTGAGGTGAGATCTATAAAAAAAACTGATTTTACTCTATTTAATAAGATTCACTTGAAAATCATTTAATAAGCAGAAAGTTTCTTTTTCTTTAGAGATGATTTACAGTCGAATCCCTACATTTTTTTTACTCAATACTGCTTTTACTTTGTTTTGTAGTATTAAATAATTGTACAGAAAGTTTTAAAAGTTTGATGGTTTTGTTTGTACTAATAATTTCTTATTTAGTAATAATTAAAAGATATTAAAACTCTATGTATTTAGTTTTTATAGTTTAAAATATTTCAACCCAAAGTTACCGTATCACTGTAAAAATGTAGAAGTAAGGTGGGAATTTTATAATTATTAATAAAAAGATTCACATATAAAAGCATTAGACATGAGTGTATCATGTGTAATTGTTTGAGATTTTGTGAGTGAAATAAAACCTTATCTTACCAATGCATTCAGATGCAATCTTGGATATAGCACTTAGGATGTGAAAAATAAGGAATGACTCGATTCCTCATTCTTTCCTGTGTTTTTTTTTAGTACTTCAATACCTTTTTCCTCATATTTGTGAATGTGTAAAAGGTTTAAATTATATAATTTAAAAATTTATTTTGAATTGCATAATTTAAAATTTAAAATTTAAAATTTATTATAAATTATATAATTTAAAATTGCATTACGGATAGTATAATTAAGAATATACTGAAAATGTATTTTGAATTTCAAAATTACGAACATAATCTGAATTACACTACCTAAAATATGTTTTTGGATTATATAAGATTACGTATTCAAAATAAATTTTTAAGTTATGGAGTGTGAAAATACAAATAGATTCTAAACTATGTAGTTTAAAAAATATATTTTATATTATATAATTCAAAATATACTTTTAAATTATGAAATCCAAAAATTTAAAACTATATTACATAATACAAAAATAATAATATGGAAATATATTTTAAATTACACAATTCAAAAATATATTTTAAATTAGGTTATCTAAAAATATATTTTAAATTATACAATCTAAAATATATTTTAAAATTATATAATTTAAAAATTTAAATCAGCAAAAACATTTTAGATCATTCCAAATAATCCATAAAAGTAGATGAAGAAATCATGGGATAGAGAAGATAATTAACTTTTACTAAAAATCTAAATATGAGTTTGAGTATCATGTTAAGTACTTAAGTATCAAATGTAAGTGTAAGTTTCATATTAGAAAAAAATGAATGTTTTGAGTTGTATATGAGGAAAAAGACTCATAAATCGATTATTTTAAGGTTTTGGATTGAATGTGGTATCAATTCTCTTATGTGAGTTGTCTCATAGCTCATTTGATGTCATATCTTCCTTCAAAAGACCCAAAAGAAAATCTAAGTTCGAGTATGAACAACATAAAAACAAAAAAACTTATAAATTTATTGTCTTAAAATTTTATGTTAAAAAAATATCACAATCTCTTATATAAATTGTTTTATAACTCATTAATGTTATATCCATGTCAAAAGATCCAACATATTTTTTTAATATATATGGCAATATTTTTCTCCTCTTATCAAATTATAGTGGTAGATCAAATCATTTATATACTAATATACGAAGAAGAAATTATCTACCTAATTATTTAAAATCACTTTTAATATGTTTAATGAATTACACGGAAAGAGACAAGATGATGCCTAGAAGAGTAGTGAAACTACACAATTAAAACATTAAGAATCTTTTGTCACCTCTGAAAAACTTTATCTTCATTATCAAAATTTGAATTAATTAGTGTGTGAAGTTCTATTAACACTCTAAATTGTAAATATTCAATTGTGTTAAATTTTAAAGTTTCCCCTTAAAGATGTATGTAATAAGTTCAACACTTAAGATAAACACGTCCTCAATCATATAAAATAAGTAAAAAAGTTCATTTGTTTTAGTATTTTGTTAAGTTATATTTTCAACCTTTTCAATGTTCATGACGACGGAATTTATTAAGGTGTCTAAGTATATGCAGTTTAATGAATTGTATAAAATTTATTATAAAATTCCTTCTAACTAATGATTTTTAACTATTTAATTGTATTGAAAAAAGTAAGGACATAAAAATGAAAGTGAAAGAGTTATTACTATTTTAAAAGTAAACATTTTTTTAGGAGTATTTATAACGTTTAGTTTGAAAAGATTTGTGAATAAATAAAAGTGAAGAGAGGAGAAAAATATGATATGACCGTTGACCAGGAGCAGAAATGTTGAAAGTTAGAAGTAGAGAGTATTAGAGCATTATAGATGATTCATTGGACTTTTCTTCATTAAGACTTTACTTACGTTCACATCTTGATTTAACCTATCTTAATCCATTATTAGACATTCTTACTAACTTAATCACACCTTTACAACCTTTTTATATCTCATCTACACTACCCTACTTATACAATTACAATCACATTTCAGAATGCCTAAAATCAAATTACTTTCACTTTTTCTTCTTATTTTAATTTCTCAACTCAAAATTTATTTATATTTTTGTTTTTATATGTAATAGACATGAAATTTTTTGTCTTATTTTTAACTCCATTAAATAAGGAAGTATTCTTATGAGATAAATATTTTTTTATTAGATAATTAGTATAATTGTATTTGTTTTTTAGTGTTTTATATATTAATTAAATTTAAAAAAAATAAAATTATAATAAAAAGTATGATATTATAAAAAATTTAATGTGAAAATGATTTATATATTTTTTACTTTAATAATAAATATAAATAAAGAAATTATAATTACATAAATATTAAATTCAAGTATTATAATAAAGATTCAATAATAATAAAAAATAAGAGATACACTAGTTGTGAGATAAATATTTTGTTGAATATAGGATATAATCGTATTCATTTCTTATTTTTAAATATTAATTAAATATTTTTATAAAAAAATAAAAATTATAATAAATAAAATATTATACTATAAAAAGTTTAATATAAAAACGATGCTTAAATATAAATAAAAAAGTATAATTACATAAATATAAAATTAGACTATCGTCAGACAATGTAATAAAAACTCAAATATTATAAAAAAATAAAATAATTAAATATATCATTTAGAAATAAATTATAAAATAAAAAAAGTAAAAAAAATTAATATATTTTTTTAAAATTATTTAATAAATTAAATATATTTTAATAATTTAAAATCTAAATAAATATAATAACAAAGACTATTATTCATACCTACATTTAAACAATACCTATATGATGTGAATTTGTTTATTAAAATAAAAATAAATATAGATAATATCCATTATTTCATTTCTCATCTTACTTATAAGACATATTTTTTTCAAAATGTAGAGTTATATATTGTGAGCTATGTATACAAGACTTTATAACCTCGTGTATAAACAACAAGGATCCGGGTTTTAACTCTTATAAAATTATATATGATATTACCTTATTATATACGAGTATTTTTTACATTCAAAATAACTGTAATCATTTTCGAAGCATAAATTTTTTTCTAAATTTAATGATAGAATAAAATAAATATTTATTTATAATTTATCACACTAAAATAAATAAGTCAATGAAAATTATTATTTGGTATTTTTCTGCACCAAACTTCTGCAGAAAAAAGTATAAAAAATCAGCAAAAAAAGAAAAAGAGAAGTCAGGCTATTTAAAAGAATCTCGTAATTCCAAAAATGAAACCTTTGTATGTTATTTGAAAGAGAGTGTTTATGTTTCTTATATTGTCAGCAAAATATTTAATACAAGCATACATTCGGATATTGGATATTTAATCATCTATTAAATGAATTTACTTTTCTCACCATTAATAGAATTTTATTATTTATAATTAATAAAATTATATTTGTTATTGATTTTGAAATGATTATTATAAAACTCAACTAACCTAATTATATTGAGATTTTTTTATATAAAAGATTATTCACTTCCCATCATTACTATAAAACTAAGTCTTCAAACCAAACAAAATATTTTCTAAAACCAATTCCTAAAATTTCTCATCATATTTATTATCTTATTTATATATAAGATATAAAAAAAAAATATTATAAATAGTTAAACAATAATTTCATTTTTTTCCTTAAAATCTAAGGAATCATAAGAGATCGACTTCAACCACTAGTATAAAATCAATTTTCAATCAAATAGATGACCACCTTTTTATTAAAGCTAACTCAATTGTCAATATAACTTTTATAATTTGTTTCTTCAAAGCGAAAATATTATATGTAATTTCTCATATATTTTTCATTGTTATAAAATACCTCCACAAGTTGATAATCCAGAGATATCAGGAGCAACCCCATCAATACTACGTTTAACAATGTTTATCCTTAAAGGATTCTATTGTACCTTGAACACTTCAAAAATATTCCTAAAATGTATTGTCTTGTAATATTAAAGTATTTAAGAATAATAAACTAATGAAGTCTTTAAGATAGTTTTTCATCACCTCTTTGGACTTATTATCATCAACACCAAAAAAATCAAATAATTAATGTTTTGCCATATAAAAAAGAAAAAGATTTAACAAACCTATGGATATTACTCATGTAGCATATGACCTATCTACTGCAAGTGAAGGCAATAGCTTATACATCTTAGATTTGTGAGTTGTTGGAGTATATGATACTCTTAAAAGCATCACCAAATAAAGAGAGGTTGATATTGCATTTAAATAAATTTTGCATCCAAAACCAAAATTGTTAAGCAATTTTACAATTAAAAAACAAGTAATGTATAGATTCAACATCTGCATAATTTGCTGCATATTATTATCCAATGGTAATATATTATGAAACAATTTCCAATCAACCAATTATTTGAAAGGAGAAATGCATTGTTTTTAAATGCATATAACCCAAGCAACTTGAGTATGTGGTTGGTTTCTAATGAAGTTTTTAGTAGTTCTGTGATTCAAAATTCCATCTCCAACCATTGTCTAAACAACCTTATCTTACTTGTCACAAATAAAAATGTTATCAAATTGCTCTTGCAAAAGGGGAAACTTTTGCAAAATTCATGCACAAATTTTTCCATCAGTGTTAAGCATATACAATACAAAACTTGAGATTTATGCATTTCATTTGGAAAAATCCAAAAGTTTGGCAATGGTCCTCTGTAGACCAAACATCACTCCAAAAATGTATTATGGTGTTATTTCCCACCACCCATCTAACATTACAATTAACAACATATAATTCATTTGCAATATTTCCAAATAGTAGAGAATTTGTGAATCATTAAAGTTGGATTGTTTTCATTAAGAATTTTTTTTCTCATCATACCAACCCATGAAAGGTTAAAAATAATATAACATCAAACCACCAATCACAAAATTAACTATAATTGAATTCTACTCATCATGCTTAATGATTTTTCTTTCCATTTTAATAATTACAATTTGACTACTTTTTCCATAATAACCTTAAATAAATGCTTTTAGGAGCTTCTTTAAATATAGCAATGACGATATAAATAAAAGGAAAAAAAATCTCTATTAAAATCAAGAAGATGTTTGATGGATTTATGAACTTTTTAAATGATTTTTATCTAAAAGAATAATTTTTACCATAGTTAACCCATTGTCAAAAACCATTTTATAAATATGGATGTAACAAGTTTTGAATAGAAGACTTGATACCTTTAAAAAAAATCAAAACGTCATCAACAAAAAAAAGTTATATAAGAAGACAAATTTACCTTTTGTAAATAATATACGCTAAATGGCACAATTTTACACAAAAATTAAGAGTGTTTCTAGTTACCGTTTTCACTAAGATAAGACAAGAGAGGAAATAGAAACTCTTGAAGTATACAAAGTAAATTTTAAATCAAATTGAAGCATAAGAATACAAATTATACAACATTTCTTTTAAGAAAAAAATCATTGAACTCATAAGCAGAAAAAGAAATAAAATCAGCTAAACCCAAAAACCCAAATTGAAATCACACCATGATTATATGTTGAAGTTGTTGCATGAAATTGACAAAACATGAAGGGTATATAAAAGCATGCCGCTGAAGTCAAAGGTTTGAACCTGAAACGTGTTTTTTATTCCATTGAACTTGGATTTGAGGGGTTTATTTTCTCTCACATGAAATAAAATTTAAAAAATATTTATACCTAAATCTCTTACATTTTAAATTCTAGAAAATCACTTTTATACTATTTCAGGTGAGAAAAGGTAAAAATATAAAAGAAAAGTCAAGCCTGCGTTCCTAATCCGGTGAGTCATTTTCCCCATTTTTTCTTGAAAACGCCGTGTGCGTATTCTAAACTTTTTCATTTGCAACAATACCCTTTAAAATATTTTTTTGCCACATTTTTAATTAATTAAAATTTGTTGAAATTACAAAAAATAATATTATTAAAACACATCAAATAATGGGAAATCTACCCAATTTTGTATTTTTTAATAAATTTTAAGCATTAATATAGAGGAATTTACTACCTCTTTTATGAGCTTGCATTATTACATAGGAAGAAATATAGTGAAGGTGAGAAGAATATGAAATAATAAATGATATGAGAGAATTGAAGTCTGCAAAGTTTGACCATTGACTTAGGTTTTTTGTGTTATTTAGTATTGTGGTGTGTGTAAAATGTTCACATGTCCGTACATATCATATGTTGGTGGATAATATTTATTACTTATGACTAAAAGTTTATGCAGACAATCTTTCTCTGCTCCTCCCACCTCTTGTCGAGTCAATGAACCTCACCTACATCACTTAATTAATTCTTTTTATGTTTACTTAATTCTCTTTAATCTTAATAATTATCTGCACATTTCATTATTACCAAAACCCACCTTTTATATCTTCATTTTATTTCTTATTTTAAAACTCTTAAATTACAAAATTTGAATACACTTATCCTCACCCTGTATAATTGAGATAATATAAAAAAGCCAGTGTTCCTCCTGTTAGATTCTTTTCAGATATACACCCATAATGTTTAAAATACACCCATAATCTAACCTCACCATTTTGATTTCAATATTAACAAAATATTTTATTACTTTTTTTAATTTTGTAAAATATAACATGATCACTTTCTACAATAATAAAAAATAATAATGATTTTTATTTAAAATCAACAAATTTTTTATGGTGATAATTTATAAAATTAAAAAACTAATTTAATATGCAAAAATCTTTATATTTTAAAAAATTAAGAAACTTGACTAAATTTTAATAGAATTACATCATGACATTTTTAAGATTGAGAAGATGGACTGAATAGTACAAAATAAATAAATAATAGAATAAAATTTTTAATAAATCAGAATTTTTAATGACTAATTATAAGGTATTAGTTGTTATATTTTAACTTATTTTGTTAGCTGTAAAAATAAAATAAATTATATACATTTTTCTTCACTAAATAAAGCATTAGTGTTTTATATCATAGAGTATTATTAAGATTATGAAAATCATATATTTTGTTTACATTTGAATTATTTCATTAAAAGAATTCAAGTGAAATTTGTATCTAATGAGAAAAAAAAAGGAAATATTCCTTTTAGATTAGACTAAAAAAAGCACGGTGACATGTAATAGCGTGAAGCAGACGTAAAGTAGGTGGGGGCCACCATATGTTCCACGTGTCTTATTACTAAGACGTTAAAGGCATTCAAGAGTCCTAATTCGATCCAAACACCTCCCAATCACTTCACTACAATTACAATCAGATCAAATACCATCCATTCCCGGTAATTGCGCAATCGCCCTTTATTTATATCAAACAATTCAAATTTAAATTACCATACATAAATAAAATTCAACATGCATAAAATAATTTATTTCTATTTAACGTGTAGTTCTCGTGTTGTCGAAAGTTTGGATCATACTAAATAACTGTGCTTAAACATTTGCAGCACTAACGAGTCAAAGTGAAGCACATGGAGTTTGATCTCAAAACCCTTGTTTGATCAAAATGTTAAGGATAGAGATTGCGAAAAAAGGAAACCCTTATCCAAAGACATAATTGTACCAGATAACATTTGAGGATGATTCAAAGAATATAACCCATAGTCTTATAATAATTAGCACTATCTTCATCGAACACAAGCAATTTTGAAGACGTCAAATAGAAAGTTACTTTAAGATTCTTTATTTTTCTTGAAATTGTATAGATGAATGATTTTTATAATGAAAAAGATGGTGATAATAGTAATTTAAAAATAAGCGTTACTTAGCGAATGGCATGGGAGCACTCAGTTCAGAGGCACGTGTTTGGAGTTGTGGTGTAGGTGGCATTACGTGAGAAGAACACGCTCTACTCACGCCATTTCCTGTTTTTGTTTCTGTGGTGAACTCGGTTCAAGAGTGATGAGATCACATCGCATGCTTCCACCAAACACCAATCATCTAATCCAACTTAAAACAAATACCACTCTATCCACAAAATACACAAATTGTGCTTAAGACATGAATGAATATTTTAAAACATTATTTATTTATTTCTGTAGAATTTTTTAGGTTAAAATAATGAAATGAATATTATTTATTTATAGCAAACAAGAAAGAAGGAGAGAGAGAGAGAGAGGGAGAGGGACGAAAGGGGAAGGAAGGAAGGAAGAGGAACGAGCGATGGAGCGCGTTCCACTAACATATGATGATAAAATAAAAAGCTTAAAAGTAGAATCCCAGATTTAACCCCGAGGATATTCCTAAAACCCGGAATTAACCTTCACCACCACCACCACCACCCTGTGCCTGTGTTTACCTTAATTAACCAAACACATGCACTCTTTTCATATATCTTTTCTCTGTCCATAGTTTCCATTTTCCTTCCGCACATCGCATCGCGCATTTTCTTTTTTCTTTTTTTTCTTTTTATCTGCCTATCCCTCTTGTTGTCTTTTCTTCTCCTTCCTCCCTCCCTCCCTGGACCGAGTCACGCGGCGGAGAATCGGCATGACTCGGCGGTGCTCCCACTGCAGCAACAACGGCCACAACTCCCGGACGTGCCCCTCGTCGCGGGGGGCGGGCGCCGGCGTCAAGCTGTTCGGGGTCAGGCTGACGGATGGATCAATCATAAAGAAGAGCGCCAGCATGGGAAACCTTAACCTCGCCTCCGCACACCACCATTCTTCTCCTTCTTCTTCCAACCTCGCCGCCTCCTCCCCTAATCCCAGCTCTCCCTGCTCCGACCCGCCCCACGAGCCCCACGGTTACTTGTCCGACGACCCCGCCCATGTCTCCACCTTCGCTAACCGCCGCGGAGAAAGAAAAAAAGGTTCTCATCGTTTCATTTCTCCATTTCTTACCTTTTATTTCATCGTAATCGTTTCATCTCTCACTACTTCGGAATTGGAATTTATTTTATTTTTTGTCCTCACATTTTGTTTGCTCTGTTGGATTTGTTTTTTCATTCCCCCGTTCGTGTTTGTTTGAGATTTCTCATTTCTTGTACTTCATAAATGTCTATGTTAAATACGATGTTTTTTCCCTACCTTCCCCCGTCTTGGAACTAGTGTATTTTGGTTTTCTCGTTCTTGTTTCCTGCAATTGTTGGTCTTCCCAGCGGGCAATGGCTGTATTTAATGTCTTGATTCGTGCGTAATTTGGATGATTGTGGATCATTTATTATATAGCGTGCATGATTGTGGAGCTCATGGCATGTCAGGTTCGTTGAATTTATAGTGTGGCCGGAGAAGGAGTTTTACCTTAACTTCGATTTTTTTATCATTCAATAATAGTGATAATAATGATATTAACGAATTCTTCCATGGACAAGCGGTGGTATACTTCCCAGCATCCATCTGATTTATTTGGGATATCGGAAATAGGGGCATCCATTAAGGTGCAAGCAAATAAAGAAAAAAAATGTAAATGTGCTTATTTGACAATTGCTGGCCTTTCTATCTTGTGGAATCTGTTCAAACTAGATTGAAAATTTGTCGAGTCAAATTACCTTTCTAGGCAATGCTCTTGAATGGCCTAACTAGTTTAATTACTGTTGTTTCTATTGCTGTTGCACATTTATTTGTTTTTGTAAATGTGGTAAACACTAGTTTTTGTTTATTAATCATGATCCGCTTGATACCTGAATAGGCTGAGTTGGTGTGGTAATTAATTATTATCTTTGGCTTTAAGACTGACAAAATCATGACTTCTGGTTATTTTCCCCGTCTGAAAGGGGTGATACTTGAATGCTTTATTAATAGAAAAATTACACCGGACTAGATGCACAAGGTATTATCAAAGGGAATCTCACAGTCAAATTATGCTTATGCTTATTATTTTTTTACTTATCTGAAGTTTTTAATTTCTCGTTTTATCTGCATGACTGCTGCATTTCTTTCAATAACAATTGTTAATAGCGTTAAGCTTCATGACAATGTGTTTTCTAGTGTCGAAATTCGTTGTAAAAAATATTTATTGATATTTCCTGCCCAGTTGTAAAAAAATCTTTGTATTATTCTTGATATTCCGTTAACTGTAAGGCTATAGTTTGTTTAACTTGCAGCCGCTTCTAGAGAGATTCAGTTACATGAAATCTTTAACTGTTGGAATGATGATATCCGGTTCTAATCAATGGTCTTCGTTACTTTATTACATGAAAAAGAAACTGAATCTTTATAATCTTACTGAAAAGAAAACTGGTTTATATACAGAAAACAATAGAAACAAAAAATTAAAAAAGCCTTTGATACACTAACTAACTCAGTCACTAATTATAGTTACAAAGGAAAGTACTACTCCCTGTGTTTTTTCTTATGGGTTGCATTTTTGAAATATTTTTTTTTATTTCAATGTCATCTTTCGGTCTAAGATAGCATTAATTACTTTTTTTTCTTTATCATTATACTAATATTTTATTAAAGTCTAAATTTTTTATTACATCTCTGGTTTCTCCAAAGGAACATTAAACACACTTAAAAGGAACATAGGAAGTAAAGTAGTTAACTAAAATTAACTCTCTATTGACACTAATCCCATTATGTTGTACCTATTACCGAACCTAGAATTGTTTCTACCTTGCTACTTACTCCCTCCCTCTTGTTCCTATGTAATAGTCACTTTTTGAAGAAAAAGTTGTTCCTTTTTATGTCATTTTTAAAATTTCAAAATAACATTTTTCTATTTTTCTTTCTAATTATACCCTTATTTCCATTTTTCTTATGCATTGAAAATTGTTTATAGAGAGAAAACTGAAAAAGGTATAATAGATAACTATTTAAAATTGTATTGAAAAGAAAAGAATTAAATGTTTTTCTTGGTTTAGATGAAAGAACCTTAAATGTCTATTATATAGGGAGTACCTTATTTTATATCATACTCTTGAACTGTGTTGCATTTCTTGGATTTTTGTTTTTCTCAAAAACAGCTGATTCATTGAGCACAACGAGCGCCCTTTTGTGTCTGTCAATTGGATTACTTTATTCAGGATTTTGCTCTTGTTTGTTTTAGGTGTTGCATGGACTGAAGAAGAACATAGGCTGTTCTTAATTGGTCTCCAGAAGCTGGGCAAAGGAGACTGGCGTGGGATAGCACGTAATTTTGTTGTATCAAGGACCCCTACTCAAGTAGCAAGTCATGCCCAGAAGTATTTTATCCGGCAAAGTCATGCAACCAGGAGAAAGAGACGTTCCAGCCTTTTTGACATGGTTCCAGATATGGTTGGTCTTATTCATCGTAGCATATCTAATTGGCAATCATGCACGCATCTTATTATGCCTCTATCTTTTCTAATAAAAGGAAAATTAGTGTCGTCCTTGCTTGTACATAATAAGCAATACATGTCATGTCTTATCTGTTATAAGTTTAAAAGTTCTTGTTACTCCCATCGCTGTTCTAGTTTATTGTGAATACATGTCATGTATTGAGAAACACTAAGGTTTTTTTTTGGCTTGAATATCGTGACATGATAACAACTTTACCGTGTTGGACATTCGACTCTGGATTTTGCTTTAGATCAACTTTTCTATTACTTTGATGCATTTACAGAATTTTGTATTAGCCAAGTAAATGGGGTCATCCTTGTTGTTGCTGGACACTGCCAATTACTTATGTTTTAAGATTCTTATGTAAACGTAGTGGTGATACTTTTCCTCTGTTTCTCTGGCTAACTCTTTTTTAATCATGTCAGACTTCAGATCCACCTTCAGTTCCAGAAGAACAAGTGCTGCTTCCTCCTTCTGAGAACTCGCAACCTTGTAATGGAAAATCACAGCCTTCATTAAATCTCTCACTCAAATCAGAATTTGAACCCATGGAAACTACTTCTCAAGAAAACGTGGAACAGACCAATGAAACTATGGTGGGGTTAAACGGAATGACATCAATGGCTGCTCATGGATTCTTCCCCACTTATTTACCTGTTCCATTTCCCATATGGCCATCAACTGCAGCTCCCTTTGAAGAAGTTAAGGGAGGAGAGATATCCCATCATCAGGTCCACAAGCCAATCCCAGTCATTCCCAAGGAACCTGTCAATGTTGACGAACTTGTGGGACTGTCTCATCTCAGCATTGGGGAAACACAGGTACGTGATAGAGAGCCTTCCCCACTTTCCTTAAAGTTGTTAGGGGAACCCTCAAGGCAGTCAGCATTCCATGCAAATGCTCCAGTTGGTGGTTCGGATTTAAAAACTGGCAAGAACAGTGCAATTCAAGCGGTTTGAGCTTTTAAGGTCTGGTGAAGATAGCAGCAGTAATTAAGCCTTCTTTTGATCATCTTTTCATTTGTACTATCATATATAATTTTTTTTTTCTGAGCCCTAGTGTTTAACCTTCCAATCAGTAGAGCAAGTTATATGCTGGCATGTAGCTCAGGTTAGATCAATTCTTGGCAAATATTTATTCTTTCTAACTGTAAACAAATGAAGCTTTAATAATCAAATATCACGAAGAGGTCTATGTACCTCTAGGTTTGGTTATTTAGGGTTAATTTGGATAAAAAAAATTCAATAAATAACTACACCAATTGATCAAAATAAAATAAAGTGAATTACGTAATGTGAGTATAATGTGTAATAGTAGTTAAAATTAATTTGTGAATCTTATTTTTCTTTAAATCTTTTAAATTTTCTATACATTTATGTAAGATTATTTAAATTAGGAATCAAATATTTATTTTAATTAAACGGTTATTGTGAGTTAAAAAGTTAATCCAAGTTGAGTCATAATTGTTGTCTAGCCAGCACCATCTATTATTCCTGCCTGCTCTGCTTCAGTGTTGCAGCACTACCGCAGTGGATGGGCAGTGTGATGTACCTATTTTTATGTTTTACGAGTTGTTTAATTTGATGTTACTCGCATCATATCTTTCTCTTCCTCCTCCCCCTTTTGCTACACCTGTATAAAGGGATGTCCCAGTCCAATTTTTTAGACTCTAGTTGGGTCAAAGAAGCTCAGTTTATTTGCTTATTCCATATGTAAATGCTTTGCCTTCCTCATCAGCTGTTTTCGGTTAGTCAATCCAGCCATCCCGGTGGGGGTGAGTAGCTTTATAATCTGTATCGGGAACTTGAAAAAAATTGTGTATGCTTTTAACAAGAAGTTATTACTAGACATACATGTAAATAACTTATAATCACTCTTGGACAGACCAAATTATGTTATTTGACTAATAGATTATTTGACACTTGTCAAATTGAAGATTAATGGACTAATTTTAAATGCTATATTATTCGGCCTGTTGATGCTGTTTTTCAATAAAAAATGTTTTTATTTTGATAACTGAAGTTTACAATAACTATCGAAATAAAATATTATTTTTTATCTGAGAATAGAATTTATAATAACTATAGTCCTACATTTCAGTTTTGTCCAAAATCAATCATGAATAAAATTAATATAGTTGAGATAATATCATTAATTAAAAATAACTATGACATCCTGCACGTGTTTCACAGACTCGGGATAGGAGTACACCGATTATCATACAGATAATAACACCGAGGATAATTAGTGATTATCCCAAACATGACGCATTGTAGGCTTATCCACGTTCTGCTGATATAATGATAAGACATATTACTGTTCTGATCTTGCCAAACTTGATGTGTTGTAGGATTGTCCATGTTCTGAAGATAGGATTTAAGGTGGGATTTCTGCAAGGGAACATCAGAGGAATGTAGATAAGACATATTACTGCTAACAGTGTGTGATTTCAAAAGTATACAAAGTCTGTATTATCACTCGATGAACTCAAATTCTCAAACCTTGATTATCCTAGGGTGCTTCATTTCGATATATGATGTTCAGAATCTAGTCAAGCACTGGATTGTGTACATGTAGACAATATAACAAATCACAGAATGTCATTGAGTACAGTTAAAGACCACATATTCATAAATATTGTTTACTATGAGATCTCTTGACTACTTCTCCCAAAGTATATCTCTACAATATAAGAACCTATTGTGTAGAACTATCTCAGTATCTTTTAAAAATGCAAACAACTGCATACATTTTCTCTTGACAGCAGACTAGAGGAGCATTATGTGGTATATATCATATCCTTTATAGAAAGGTTCATATGCACAAGGCCAATCAATGCTTTTCTTGATTTTGCCATCTCTTTACTGGTGGTTCTATCATCATTATTTGCTCCTTTTCCATATTTGCTACAAGGATCTTGTCTAATGCATTTGGATAAAATTTTGGCTGACAGATGAAAAGTTGCCTTTAGTGGCCATGCTTGTTGCTTTCAATAGTGTCTTTTACACAGTGGATTCTGTAGATGATTAGTAGAATTGATGCTTTTGCAGAACAAGAATAACCCCCTAAAGCCACTGAGAAGTGAGAAAGCAACCTCAGCAAACCTCTCCAAGATTGCATCAATTCCCACAAGCTTGATTATTCGTGTCAGCTACCGCACATCTCTTGATGAACTATGCTTTTTCAGGTGCTGTGAGTATGAGCAGCTAATTCTTTGACATGCAATCCATCTGAGACACTATGTTATACTCCAATCACGTCCCTTTCAATGTAATTGGATCTTCCTCGCTTTAGGAAATAGGAGATGCAGGCAATATTTTCTAGTGGTATGAAAATAATCACGAAAGCAGCACTGAAACATGTTAAGGTTCTAACTTCGTGTTATGCTTACTAATCAAATGTTATTTTGTTTTGGCGACCATTACCTTGTTTAGCTTACTGTCTCTGAAGTAATTTTTAGTTAGAAACATAAAGTTTAATTCAAGACTAGTTTTGAAGTCATCATCATATGTTGTCATACTGTAAATTCGTCTGTTTCTACTTCTTTTGGTTATGTTGGTGAGAATGAATATGATTCTGCACGGGCGTTGGTAGAAATGGTACATAACCCGAGATGGCTTATACGTGACTAATAGTTTTGCTGATGCAATTTTCATATGGATCCATTAGGTTATCAGTTTCACATGCAGAGGTTGATGATAGTCCATGGTGGGATTCTTATCAACATAGGAGATAGTGATAAGAGAAAGAAAAGAAAAAATAAAATAAGAACAATCTGCTGGCCTAGAAAAAAGACAAAGACACGAGATTCTGATCCTTTTCCACTCACCTAAAACATTCGACTTTTTGGCCCTTTACAAAGGAGCAGATGTGACCACATACATACTATACAAAAAAACGAGTAAATTACACTCATATTCTGTGATTTTTTTGAGATCGCATGCATACTTCTGTCCTTTTAACCTTTATAGAAACTCTTTTTAATTGTTTGAAATGTGTTACGTTAACTTCTGTCAGCTGAAAAACACATTACACCCTATATTCTACAAGGACTTGGGAGATTATTATAAACATTTAAAAGACAAGAGTATCGTCTATAATATCAAGAAATGACAGAAAGTGTCCGTGTAATTTTTTCTATGAGGAAGGGGAGGGAGTTAAGCTGTAGTATAGATCAAATGCGCCCTTGTCCTTTCACTGCACTGTGACAGGAATTAGGAATAAAGAGAGAATTGAAAGAGAATCTCTTCTGCAACACTTCTTTCTCCATTAAAACATTCTGCTTTGCTGAAATTTCAGAAAAGGAAATGACGAGGACCACTGAGATGCAATGCAAAATTCTTATGTCAATCATTGAAATTTTTCCTTGTTAATTTCCCCCACATTTGGTCACGGTGATTCCCTTCTTTGGTATTCTCTGCTCTCCATATCTCGCTACAGTAAAATCTGACGTGGACCTCTTCTATGTTGCACACAATACAATTTTTTCTTATTAATTCTACTGGTAAAAGAATGCTAGTTATTGAAGAAGAGAGCAATTGGAGTAGTTCAAGTGGTGCTTATTATCAGGTTAACATAGATTCAATTTGAAAGCTTAGAACTCAACTCAACCAATATTTTCCTTTACTCTATGAGGATTAGAACCTCTAAACAAAGGAAACACTTGCAAAGTATATGGATAAGTAAGAAGATGAAGCTAGTGTATTTAAACAAAGAGAGCAAAAAAGTGGTGAAATTTAAGACTGGTTTCACTGTTTGAACCATTCCATGAGAGTTTCATTCCATTTGAATGAATTGATAGAGAATGTGACACAGTGGAAAGTTAAATCTGGTTGGTTTTGTTTACAAAATCTGTAGTGACCACTCTGTCTTCTTTGTTACTTTCCTCTTCCTTCTTTTATTCCACCCAATGCTATGCTTAGCTTGGTTCACTTCAGAACAGGTTTCTGCTTAGGAATTTGGAATATAACAAATAAATATTATTTTTTTATTTTTTAATGTACAAAACCGTTTATAAATGTTCATTGAAATAAATAATCTGCAAACTTGTTTAAATATTTCCTTTTTTAATGGTTAATCTATTCTCTCCATCTTACATTATTCATCTTGGACAAAATTTAATTATCTTGAATAATATTAATATCCACTTTTCACTTAACACGTTTGGTCACATGAAAGTCAATATAAATGTTTTAATAATTAATGTCTTAATTTAGATAATTGTATTAAAATTATTAGTTTTTATCATTTATAAACTAATTCTATTTACGGATTAAAATAATGAAAGACAACTTATATTATAATCTTTATATTTTTTTTTAAATAAAAAAATCTAGCCGGTTCTTAAAATAAGTGTTTATACTAATGGTTTTTTCATTAATAAATAAGAATACAACATATAATTTGAGTTTAAGATATAAAAAGAGTTATATTCTTTAATTATGGATTGCTTGTAATTAGAAGTTATTAACTTTATAATAAGTATTTTAAAAGTAATATATTAAGATTATAGTAACTAGGAACAAAGTTGAAACGAAGTAAGTATCCTATTTTTCTCATGTAATTCAACAAACAAATATGATTTTTTTACTAAAAGAAAGCCTATGTTAGCTACAGTAATAAAAAATTAAGCTATTTGGTTTACAAAGATCTAACTAAATGTGAAATAGTTTTAAGGAGAAAGTGAGTGAATAATTTAAAATATTACTAAAAGAAATTATATTTTATATAACAAATTGTATAATAAATACCGAGAAAGGAGAGAAGAGTTTAAAAATATATAAATAATACACGTACTAGAAATATGTCATATGAATAATGCATGAGTATCACAATTCTTTAATTAACAACAGTAAAGAAATAGAATAATGCAAAGTGAAAATAAATAAATAAAATTTTAAAAATATACTTATTATATTGACTTTTATAAAGTAAAATTTTAACTAAAAATGTTAAAGAAATAAAATCGTGAGTTGTGAAAATATTAAAGAATATTAATAAATACACTTCTAACTTTTATTATAAATCTTGTCTTAGAGTTTTAATTAGATCATCTTCCATGGGTCTTGACTAAAGTTTTAAATTCAGATCTAATAAGAAATTCTTATTGGAACATGCCATGTAAAGAGAGTCCTAAATCTAAAACACGGATTTTATATAAAACTCATATCTTAATAATAATAATAATAATAGAAAATTCAATTATATAATTAAATTAAGTTTTTTAAGTTGTAAAAGAATAAAATATCATAAAAGTATGATACTTATCTTATTACTAAAGTAAAACATGCAAGAAAATTATGACAAAGTAGAACCTACTTAAACTAAAATGAGATTGTATTATAAAGTTTAACAATATCCTTAAATATAATATGTTCTTAATCATTTTCATACCTAATAAAAAATTATAATTATTTCAAGCTATTTTTTATACTATTCTAATAATTAATAAAAAAATGTTTTAAGTTTATTTTATATTTATAACTAAAGATAGAAACCGTGAACACCAATTTGACTATATCTATTTTTGAGATAAAAATAAATAAATTAAACTATGTTTTCATTTTTTGTCGGATACAAAATTTAGAATTTATATTTCATGCAAGTATCAAAAGAACATATCTTATTATTTTCTTTAATATCAAAGATTCAATGTCTTAGAAAAAAATTTAATTTAATAAAATTAAAATCTATATTTCGAACGAGTCAAAAAATTAAGAGATAAAATAAAAAATTATATTGTAACAAAAGAATAATTTTCAAATTAAAAGAAAAAAAAGATTAAAATGAAAATAATTTTTTATAACTAATAGTATTTTAATAATTTAAAACAAAATCAAATATAATAATAAGGAGGAACTCAATATAGATACAATACTTAAATTAAAAATAAATAAATATTAGTCATATCCATTTTTTTATCAATATAGAAATTTGATGTGAAAAAAAAAATACAGGTAATAATAGATTTATTTATCATATTTCCTGTAAGTATACCACCACTTATAGAATTTGGATAAAGATGATACAAATCGTAATGATTCTGTGATGAATTAGAAAAAAGAAAATGTTCTTTAAAAACACACACTACCAGAATACCTACGCTATGATATATTTAATTTAAGTTCCGAATCGTTAGATTTGCATGTGAATATAATCTTCCATATATCATTAAGTAAATCTAAGACGTACAAACAAAATTTTATATTTATGCCTTCGGTTACAGTTAAATAGTGTTTTAGCATAATAAATAATATCTATTTTCTTTAAATTTATAAGTCACATTTATTAGAATATGTAACAATTTTTTTAATGTATAAATTATATTTTGAATTTACCGTATATAAGATGTACGTGTTAAAAAAAACAATTGTTAATAATTTATATTAAAAATGATTAAAAAATAATTTAAAAGAAAGATGAAATTGATGTATTTTGAAAGTGACTTAATAAAAGAAATTAAAAGTGTAAGGTCAATGAATGGTCTGAGATGATAGAAAAATAATTTTTATGGCATCTTAATTAAAGGAGACTAGTCCACGTGTCAAAAGAAAAAGTACTTTAGAAAGGTAGATGATAATTTATTAATTGAATTATAAATAAATATTAAGAATAAGTAAAAAATTTAGAACTTAATCCAAAAGGAAATTATCTCACTTAAAAAAGTAAACGAACACTGAACTTATTTAAGAGTTGAAATTAAAGAGATTAAGCATGGAAAAATTGATATAAATGGGTATGCAAAAGAAATGTCGAAGTTAAATATGAAAAAATGTGTTTTCATGGAATGGAATGAACAACATTCTCCATCTTTTCTTGCTAGTAGTAGCTAGTAAGTTCTTCATGCTTGCTAGAAACCGTACTCCTTAAAATGTATATAATAGAAATGAATGCAAGAAAATGAAGATGAAAGAAATGATAGAAGGAAAAGGAAAAGATTTTGTTGTATTGTGAGTTGTAAGATGGTGTAATTTATATGCTTTATGGCCAAAAGCAATGTTTGGGGGATCCCTTTTGAGGATAAATTCTGTGTTTCATGCGATTCCCAATAATAATTGTTTTAGAAAATTCTTTAGATTAATTAATTTTGGTGTTGCTTCAATCAAGTAAGTTGAGTTGAGTTGAGAGGAAAGGACATATGCTAATTTGGTATATATTTCTGTCTATTATAAAGGGAAAGAATTTCTTCTTTTCTTTTTTGCATCCGTAGAGCATACAAAGGAATATGTCAATGCATCTTCTTCATCTTCATCTTCATCTTCATCTTCTTCTTCATCTTCATCTTCTCTCCATAACCTTTCTTTATCACATTCTCCAACAATTTGCATTTGGGTGGTGCATCACACACTCACTCATCACATGATCCTGCATTCTCATTATAATATTTTTCAAGTTTAACATCTATTCATATCTTCTCAGTTATGGGTGCTTGTTAGAAAAATGGAATAAACAATTCTATTTTCTTCCCATAACCAAGTATTTTTCTAGGAGTCATTTCCTAAATGTGGATGTCAAAACATATAAAATAATAGCTTTTATTATTGTAAAGGGTGAGAATTATAAATATGGATCATAATTCCACACTTCATTCATAAACATTAAAATGCAATGTAATTTATGAAGTATAGGAATTCTTTTAGCTATATAATTATAATGATTTAGTTTTACACAAACAATAAAAAAAATACAGTTTATCATTTAGATTTAGATATAAGGAAAATAAATTTGTATAATTTATTAACAACGTAATTTATAGTTAGTTATATAATTTAACATTTGTTTATATATAGACAGAGGATTCACCTATTCCAAGAATAAATAAAAAGAATAATTCTTAATCTATATTTTTATTCAATTTTAAATTGACCGTTTAGATTAAATAGTGTATTTTATTTCTTTGTTTTAGAGTAAATATTTTATAAAAATTTGTAATAATAACATTACAGTATAATTTTCTAGCTTTCTCATTAATAAAAATGGAAGGCAACATATAGTAAACAAGTTGAAAAGGTCTAATTTTCACTTCTTTTTATTATAAATTAAAATATAATAATTTTCTCTAGATATTACATGTGTAAACTACAAAAATGTAATAAAAAATAAAAAATTTTGCTTTCCCTTTCTCCTATTTCTGTATAGTTTTTTTTTTCTAAATTTCAGATATTATTAATGTGGTTGTCAACTTTATAACTTTTTATAAAAATATCGAGTATATATATTAATAATTTTTTTTAAGTAAATATGATTGCTGAAATTTTTAATTATTTTGTTTTGTAACATTGGACTAAAGATATTAACAGGAGTTTTAAAGTCACCTATATTTAAAATATTTCGTTCACTATGCATAGGATTTTAAGAAGAATGTATACATACCAACAAGTAAACATTTTAGTTGATTTTCTTGAAGAATAAAATGAAATATATAAGTTTATTATTTTACAATTTGATGAAACTCATATTGAGATGTAACTAAATTTTAATATTATTATAACTTGTCTCTTCTAAAGTTAAATATAAAAAAATAGTATCAACATTTAAACATTAACTCAAGTAAATCAAGAATCATATTAAATTTTTAAAGATCCATATATATTATAAAAAACAAGATAAAAAAATTAATTTTAAAACAAAAACAAGATAAAAAAATTAATTTTAAAACAAAAACAAGATAAAAAAATTAATTTTAAAACTTGAAATATCACTTAATAAGTTATTAATAAAAAGAAAAGCTTCTCATGAACATGACATAGTAACAAAACAATGACTTTTTATTTTTATTTTTTTTAATGACATTTATGTAATTTACACATATAATATTTTAAAAAAAATATTTTTCTTAATTTATAATGAGAAGAAGTGAGAATTAGACATTTTCAACTTGTTTATTATCTGTTATCTTCCAATTTTATCAATGGAGAGAAAAGAGAATCACATGAAATTGTCTTATACAAATTTCCACATGTTATTTATTATAAGAGGAATAAAGAAAAGAAGTAAGTAGATTTTTATTCTAAGTAGATTGTTTTATAGTTTGATGTGATCATAAAACTAAATACAAACTTAAAATATTAATGATGCATTATTTTTTCATCTGAAATGCTGAATGATTTGTGTTTGCTGAAATAAATTAATAAACCAGTCGAACACTGTATCTTGTGAATTTAATCTTCTGTATGTTCTGTTATGTATAAACAAATCTCAAATGATGCCATGCAGTGTTCCGTACAAGTACTATATCTGTTGTTAATGGTGCTCATTAAACTATTAAACCTGTTTTCTGTTAAATTAGTTGCCTACAGTTATATTTTTAAGTACTTTCGTGGAATATTTAGGATGCCCTTAATTAAATACTTACTTTATAATTTGTTTTCACATAAGGCTTATGACTGAAGTTTAATAATAAAATTTATTAAAATAAATAAAAAAATAATTTGATAGGTTTCTTCAATGAGGGAAAAGAAAGGCACTGACAATATAAAACAGTTTCGCATTATGAATATATAACCATCAAACTCAACAGCACAATGTTTATTAAAATAAGTTAATATCTTTTTTTATATGTTAAATCCATGAGTTTTTCTAAAAGTTTTTGTTTTAATATCTGCTAAAATTGGTTTGAGTAAAATATGCATGCGATCCATCAATTTGTGGTTATTTATTTCAACAAAATATTAGCAAATAAAACCCATCTTAATTATCAGTATTCCATGTGTATTGTATTAGAAGGTAAAACAGCTTTACAGTATTATCTAATTAAAAGCAACCATATATAATAAACTTATTAATTGTTATAATAATAACTTTAAAAACCATGTTTTTAATTATCTAACTAATTAAAAGTTTTACATAGATAATACATAGCTGTTAAACTCATTATTTAACCATGAAGAAATCTATATGTATTGTTGGTTTATGTTAATGTTAATGTTAATGTTAGTTATAAAATAATTATAATAAAAGTTAATAAAGTTATGATTAACAAAACATTGTGATTCAATGAGAGTGTATTCAAATTAACCATCCATCCCTCCACAGAGGACATGTGTGTGTTAGTGAGTGTTGAGTTGAAGAGCTATATAAACCCCTCCTTACCATACCATACCACACCACACCACACCACACATTTTCATTTCCTTTGAACTTTTAACAACAATACAAAAACTTCTCTTGTGTTTTTCCTCTCACATTTTCTAATTATGGACAAAATCCATTACCACAGGCAGGTAGCTGCTATCAAACACTCCCTCTTTGATCAGGTATGTATGCATGCATGCATATTCATGTTTGCCAATGTTAACCAAATATATTTGTTATTCTGTACTGGCTTACTCCTTCATAGTTAGTTACAAAGAAAGGATTGATTTGAAAAATTTGTTGTTGAATGAGCATCCACTAATTGCAGGGATATTTGGATGAGCAGTTTATCCAACTGGAAGAATTGCAGGATGATGCTAATCCTAACTTTGTTGAGGAAATTGTCACTCTTTACTACCGTGATTCCTCCAGGCTTATCTCAAACTTGGACCACACACTGTAACTTACTTAACCAACCTCATCACACCTTTCACTCTTGCAGATTTTATTTCTTTGTGTGTGTTCTCTGCTTCTGTTTTATATTATAAACATATTTTGGTGTCATTCATGACAGGGAAAGGAACCCTCTGGATTTCAACAAGCTGGACACAATTATGCACCAGTTTAAAGGAAGCAGCTCAAGGTAACACAAGCCTAATAACGAAAATGAGTTGGTTTTAGTGAATTATTATAGCAGCAGGCACATAGCACTCTACTGTGTTGCCACACTGCAATGATTTGATGAGTTTTCTTTTGCTATATGTTGCATTCCAGCATCGGAGCTAAAAAGGTGAAGGCAGAATGCACTCTGTTTAGGGAATACTGCAGGGCAAGAAATGGAGAAGGGTAAGTCCAGCTTTATCTTTATTTTCATTCACCAACAATCACACTTACTTTTTCCCCAGAGAATGAATAATAACTAGCATTTTTATTGAATGCCCTTCACTAAGTGTAGAATTTGGAAACAAAAAATTCCAGACACCTAATTTGCTAGTGTGTCCTAAATAGTGATAGTTCTGTTGTTGTGTATGAACATGCAGATGCAGGAGGAGCTTCCAACAAATGAAGAAAGAATATGCAACACTGAGAAAGAAACTTGAAACATATTTTCAGGTGAGTGAGCATACAGAGTGAGAATTTGTTTACACATTTGTTGAGTTTGGGAGGGTGGTAGACTAAGTGTTCCTTTTTGTTTGTGCAGCTGGCTAGGCAAGCTGGGCCCAAGGAGACAGCATTTCGGCCCAAGTAGAGAGATTACAATTAGAGAGATGTGCTTTCATGAGGGAAAATGTAATTGGTGAATTTTGTAATAAAGAAAAATGCATATTCACCACATTTAGGAAAGGTAATATCAACCGTTTTGGGGTACTATGCATATGTCTCCAAATATCAGTTTTGTTTCCAAATGTTAAGGCAAGGAATCTAACTCTATAAAGTTCTGTAGTTAGTATCACTATTACACAAGAAACTGTTTTACTTCTAAAATTATAACTAATGGCATAGCAATTCTCTCTCACTCTCTGTCTCTTATTTGGCCTCAACCATCAAACTCTGTTTACTCTTTTTGTTTTGGAGGGTCTAAGTGTCTAACATCTGCAAATTGAAAAAGTGAAGTGCCACAACCCTTCCCAAGCAATCAAACATAGCTATGCAAGAGACAAAACGCTGCCAAAAACACAAACATGCATTTTCGTCCATTAAAATTAAGGTGAATTGTAAGGTTAGCTATTTAAACATGCTATTTACCGGTGCACCATTGTGAGTAGCCATTAGAATGTTAATATAAAACCAAGATAAAGAGATGAGCCACGTGAGGACTAGAACACAAATGAAATAAGATTTAAAATTTGTCCATAATGGTTATTTAGTTAAGGAAAAATAAGACCTATATCATTCATTATTTTAATATTATGTCAAATGATTATAAATAAAGGTGCAATGGTTAACCAGTTGTTTAGAATAAGACCAAAATTAGAACCCTAAAACCAAATGCTTCTTGACAAACTCGTGGAACTTTTTATACCATAATTGTTGTCTTTTGGGGTAGTAGACATATATAGGTAAGGTAACTCGTCATTTCTTCATGGCCATGCAAGTACTAAAAATATAATGTTTAAAATAAAAAATATTTTTAGAGTTATTTTTTCTTTTACTTTAACTATTATTTGATAAATAAACTTTATAATTTGGTTCATTTTCATTAACCGTTATTTTAGTTTATAAAAAGTACTAAAATATTTTTACAAAACTCTCTTTATTATGTACTAAATATACCAAACACGTGTTTTATTTTTCAAAGAAAATATTTCTTTAGTAAAACGGTATCCCTTACAGCTTATTCTGAACATGTTGGTCCAAGTCGAAGGAGTTTGAACTCGTAAACATGTAATCGCATTTGTGAGGTTGATTACAAGAATACAATGTATAATATACAAAAATGTCGACATATTCACTAAATAGATATTTTGTTATGTTACCTTATCGCAATACATGTTTTTTTTATAGAACACATTAAAGATTAAGTTCTGAACATATTTAGGAACAAGTCTATTTACACATGTATTAGTTGTGTGTGCTAATATAAATTATGCATGAGTCTATGTATTATTCATTTTTTTCTTTTAAAAAGTTAGTTATGTAGTGTGAGTGTATATTGTTTTTTTTTTATTGTTTTGAAAAGTTAGTTGTGTATTTGTGCATGTGTATTATTCACTTCTATCTTTATAAAAGTGAGTTTAAAATAGTATATAAATATTAAAAATAACGCCTTTCATTAAGATGAGATTACATTTAAAAAAATTACAAAAAAATATTAGTTTAAAAAGGTTAATATACATCCCTCCAAAATATATAAATCTGCTTGCGCCCTACATGATTTTTTGGGGGGGGGGGGGGAAATACTGTCAAAGTTCAATACTTCTTTTCACTCCTCTAACATACAAGTTCCTTCATATATTTCTCCTAAAATTTGTTTTAATTTGTATAAAAACTAATTTTAACATGAAAAAATCTATCATTTTTTATTTTTTCTCTAATAAATTTATAGAGAAATTTTTCTAAATGACCTTATTGATTTCTACTTGTGAGACAGCTCAATTTACTATATCTTTTTTTTTTCTCCTAAGGAAAAATTTATACAAACAGGATATTAATCTAGAAAAAATGCAATCTATGACTTCCACGAATACAAGTACTCAAAATGTTATATTTATCTTCATATGTTAATATTCCCTCTCCCTCTCCCTTCAAACCCAAAAAAACAATCAATGTTTCAACCCACGACTACATTCATGTCAGCGTGTCATCAGGAAATCATTGATGCAACAAAACCCCATTAATATTTACATGTTATTTTACAGCATTTAAAAGAGTTTCAGATTTTTCCTATTGGTGAAAAGAATCTGTATAAATTAGAATAGAAAGTTCAAAAGCATTTCCAGTAGCTTGGGAAGTTGGTTTTGAACTTCAGAAATGAAGACTCCTAGATGACATTGACGCCCTATCAACAGGTCAAAGGAGGATACGTCAAAATAAAAAAATAAGCAAGTATATCGATTTATGGACCATGTAAAATTGTATATATTTTTAAAAAAGTTAAGTACCCACCATGTTTGCCGACATTTGACTGCTTCATGGCGAACAACTCTCTTTGTATCATCAAGACACTTTGATATTGCTCGTAGAACCTAATGTAATTAATATGAAAATTAATATGAAATAGGTTAAAGAACAACGAAAACAGATTTAACACCCAGGTCATAAAAAAAAAAAATATAACAAAAGAGGTCAAGACCAGGCAGGCATTGAGGCACGCACAATAACTATGAACAAGTAGATTCAACATTGAAACACGGCTCGGAACGTGAATCAAGTATAAGAGGATTCTATTCAAGTCATAATAGGAAGATCAATAAGAATATTTGTCAAAAGCTTCAAGCTAAAAAAGCATGACAAACCTGTGTCCTCATAGGATAGATTCGGGCATGGGGCAGCTCAGACAAGGCAACAAGACATTGAATAGCTGTCTCTCGAACAATCTGCACAAGGAGGAAAGGAGAAATCAACAATTGCCATTATTGTGGACTTTGATTGGTCTAAGAAAAAAAGATGGAAACAAAGTTATGAAAGGGGTCTAAAGGGTCTGGCCAGCATTGTTGAGCATAGCCTTTGCAGAGTATAAATTAGTAGAAGTAATTAAGCTTTACTGATGCTTGTCTTTGGATGGGGCCAAAACCCATAAATAAACAGGGGCAAGAAGGAGTTCACGCCCCTCCTGCAGCAGGCTTTAATGAAGCCTAAACTGTAAACATGTCTGCACCATTCAAACTGACTTGTCCCTGCTGTTTAAGTGCTAGCTAGGGGAACAGTAAGCTAAATGGACACAGATTCATTATTTGTCATCCTTAATCCTCCACCTCTTAGTCCAACATAGAAAAACTAAACAAGGGGTTGATATTTGCAACCGCTCCCCCTTTTTACTCTTCACCGCCATTATGAGATGTCCATTTTACATACAATACAATACACAATGGAAGGAAACTAATTTTCCAAAAGACATTTTTGTCAACAAAAATACAAAAAAACAACTCGCATGCAGTTTGAAGAGCAAAAGGGAAGAGGGTGCGAGTGTAGTCCCCAAAGCAAAACTGGCGAGTCTAACATGCAAAAAGGTTACTTTATAACACAAATTGAGTCATCAAATTGCAGCAATAAATAACTTGTACAGGGAAGTCCTCATACCATCTTATGAGGGTAGTCCACAAGCTTAATCAGACAACGGATGATAATATGCGCATTCTCAATGACAGCTTCTTGTCCTGTGCGCATGAACATAGTTTACATAAGACAGCATATTTACAGGTCATTCATACTTCTTGCCAAAAATTACATTATGATCACTGCCTTCATCCCCATTGCAATAATGAATTGTATGGGGCTGCACAGCAATGTTTTCTTTGTAAAAGCAAGCTAAGCTATAGAAAGAAAAGTGCAAATATAGGATATTACACCAGAATCTAACATCAAATATATAATGACCAATGGTCAAGGTCATTGTTAAAATATTAACTCAATTAATTAAAATTAACCAATTTCTTCCCACAAAGGAATTATAACAAGAAACCAAAAAGGAAAATAAATTGAATCACAGCATGATAGATAATCTCAAATTTAGACCATACACCTACATCTTAACCCTAAAAGTTCAGATGAAACAACATTAAAAAATTCCAATAAGCATGACAATTACCATTTCTCTCTGTCAATATCCCAGATAAGACTAGCAACAGACCATACAGCATATCTTTATCTTGAATATCTTCTGTCAACATGGACAAGCAATCAAGTAGAACTGGTATAATCTGCAAAATTTGCAAGTGAACTTGGTTTATGCAGTAAAAGTAGTTTGGTCAAGAAAATACAGCAAAAAGGTTTTGACAGAAAAATAGAATGATTGGAATCTGACATGTAGTGAGTTAAAATTCCTCAAACTAACCTTTTTAGCATCATTCAGTACAGCAACCATTGGAGTATCAGACAGTATATGTGCCAAACCTCGATACAAAAATGATCTGAGATTACAAAAAGCAACAGTTTAGGCATTTGTAAAGGGAAGGGAAATGGTACAAAGCAAAATTCCCAGTCAAAACATCTCATTGGAAATTTTGCAATGCTGCATTTTGTTATGTATACGGGGGGACCTTGCACAAAATTTTAATCAATAAATAAGGTGTAAAAAAATAAAAATAAGCTCCTAGAACTTGTCAGTGGAAGAAAAAATAGTTTTCATTCAGAGTGTTTGCATGTGAGAGAAGAATACAACCTTGACGATGACGAGTAAGCTTTTGTAATCAACTGCAGAAAGATAGGCATCATAGAAGAGAAAAATCGCTGCTTATACAGAGGCCGTATTGTGGCATGAAATTTTTTGTTTAAACAAACTTCAGAATCACTCATTAGAACATGAAATGCATCAGCAGCAGATTTCATCACTAAAGGATCCTGAATCTGCTCTTCAGTATTTCCAAGTGAATTTTTTATGAAAGGCGAGGCACTCTTTGTGCCTGGTATTAAGCACTCAATAAAAGTCATAGTGACGTCTTTAACCCCTTCATGACCACGTAGAAGTAAACCTTTTCCTATCCACGAAAGCCCACAAATGGCATTGACTTGAAGCAATTTATCATTTGCCAAGCCGAGGCATATATCAGTAAGAACTATTTCTTTCCCATTACTTGTTCCATTACATCTCTGCAACATATCAATACTAGAAAACCGTATTTTTGTATTGAATATAGCATCCAGAGCTTCTTCCAAGGTAATATCACTGGAGTTCTCCGCACAGTTGGATGTTGAAACTAATTTGTTAAGTATGGAACCCAATGCCTGTGCAACTGGAACAATACCCCTGAGGAGTGTTACTATAAATAGATGCACAAGTGCTCTTTTATTTGGAATGAATGTTTTGGGGTAAACTGCAATAACTACTGATGCAAATAACGAAATTATCCCTTCATCTGTAAGTGAAATGTTGTATTTCCCAGGAGATAGCGGTAACATTTCCAATTCTTTAAGCTGAAAGTTAGTGTTTGACGATAGTATACTGTAAGCTTTTCGAATTATAAGATTTTGGCTATCCACAGAACAACTCCCTACAGAAAGTTTCATGGTTTTCATTAATGCATCAAGAAGACCCTGAAATACAAAATAGAAAAAATCATCATTACTACTTTTTGTATAGTCTAATTAGTTATATAACAAAAACGTACATGATTTTAACTACAATCATAAAATGACGGAAAATAGATGTGGGCCACAGCTATATAAACCTTTTCCTCAAATGAGGTACTGAAAACCATGCAATTTCCTGCTTGACTCCAAATGTCCACAGCAAATTGCACTGCAAAGTCCTCTGAACCTCCATTTTCAAGGGTCCTGCCCACATTCAATTAAAAGTTATCAGAATAATAGGAATTTTAGTCTGGTGTAAGAACTCCCTGCTCCCAGAACAGAGAATAGCCTATGTTGGAAACAGTTGATAAGACGAAATAGCTATCAGACAATCCTTCCTTATTTCTAATACAATACATCAGGTATTTTCGTATCTTTATGAAGACAATTCAAATAGTCACAGCAAAGTGAATAGAAGTCCTGAAGAGCTTAATACCATGGGAGCAATTTGCAAGAATAGCACTCCAAAAGCTGAACGGCCATTTCAGAAGACCTTAAATTTGTATGGACCTAGTTGAAAAAGTGTCAGAAAATCACATCACATTCAAGAAAGTAAACCCACACTACGAGGGGGAAAGGTAAGTAAAAATGTTCAAATACCCAATGAGAAAATAAACTGAGGACATTCTAAAAGTGAAATAACATTCTATGAAAGAATAATATAGAGCATTGGAGTTAGATCCGCTGCACAAACCTTGGATAGATTGGTAAATACCGCTTTTCTCATCCCTTGAAGACTTGTTAGCATATTTTTAATTCCAGTCATGCCTATATTAGATAATGCTTCTACTTTGAGTGAAAAGGGCACAGTAATATCATCAAGAAACAGAAATTCCACAATTTTTTCTACAACCAAACTCCCATAGCTCATAGCTTTTTCAGACTCGTGAAACTCTTGAACAAATGAGCCAACGTGACACAATGCTTTCAATGCTGCTTCCCATAACTTTTTTTTGTTGAAATCTTCAATGATAATTGACATAAATTTCTTCAAAATATTCTCAAATATTGATTTTTGTATTGAAAAAACATCTGAATGAAACATAGCAAGTATCTGCAAACCCTTCACTGTAAATCAGTACCAAGAACCAAAAAGAAATCAGTAATGTGAGTATTGTGCATCAGGAAATAAAATATAGCAAATGCCTAGAAAGTACCTTAACTTTATTTCTATCATGCATGTCACACTTAAATTATTTGAATTTTGTTCTGAATTATGACAAACCATTTAAACTAATTAACAAAATGCAAACAAAACGGTTCTAGTTTAGCAATTCCCTTCTTAACCAGGGAAACCAAATCATAAGAATCTGGCATGAAACTGAATTACTTATATTCTAATTAAGGGAGAAATAAAAAATTGTATAGTCACAAGATTATAAAAATTGTATCTCTTGTAGCCTCTAGGATAACCAACAAAACTGGATGGAATGGCACGAGGAGTAAATTTGTTTCTATAGGAAGGTAAAATTGTTCCATAAACCAAATATCCAAAAGCTTTTAAAGACTGATAATCAGATTTGGATTCATATAGAATATGGTAAGGTGATTTATGTTGGAAGGGGCTCCTGTTAATTAGAAAGGTGGCAGTAGAAACACACTTTCCCATAATTGGTTTGGCAACATGGATTGAAAAATACATCCTAAGCCACATTCAATAGATGTTGATGTTTTCTCTCAACTAAGTGCCTTGTATTGCTAGAAAATCAGTAAGAGTTATTTTTGCATTGTTAGATTTGAAATACTCAATGTTGACTCAAAACTGAGTTTAAACCATTTGAAAAAGAAAAATTATAATGTTAGCATATTTCGACTTGCGTGTGAGCAGAAATATCAAAGTCAAAACCACTACAATCATCAACCAAGGTTAGAAGAATGTTTGTCATTACAAGTAGGCTTACCATAACACCTCCAAATGTCACAATGTAATATATTAAATAATGATTGAAATACCTTGAGTGAAGTGAAGGATAAGCTTCTAAACTTAGCAAGAGAACAAATTTGACAATTGGGAGTAAAACAATTATATGGAATATCAAAAGAGATTTCATTACTCAAAAGTCAAAGGATTTTATCATATACATGTCCAAATCTAGAATGTCAAATAAAAGCATTCTTACAAGAACCAGTATTATAAAAAGAAGAAATAGGATTTGTACTAGTGGTGAAGAAATGAGATTTACAATTATTTTGTGAACAAGCTCAGGAAGACAACACATACAATCCTTCAATAAAGCAACAGTGAGCAAGTGAAACATCTCTTGGATCGAAAAAATGATTTTTAACAAAAGTGATGGACAAATCACAATGAGCAAATAAAGCATTGAGAGACACTAAATTAAAATTGAATTTGAGGTACATAAAAAAATTATAAAACAACAATGTAGGAGAGAAAGTTGAACAATGTCAATAGCTACAATATGAATATTGATTGTCATAACACAAGGGTTTTTACTAGTGACAGATTGTCATTCGTATCCTAAGATACCTCAAAAAAACTCCAGAACTTGTGAAAATAGAAGAAATACTGAAATTTTAGGTATGGTGATATTGATTGGACAGGATCTCCTATGAACAGAAGTTCTACTATAGGATATTGTATTTTCATTGGAGGCAACATTATCTCTAGAAAAGCAAGAACCGAAATGTAGTTGTCCGATCAAGTGTTGAAGTTGAATATAGAGCAATAACATCTCTCACTTATGAGCTTGCATAGATAAAACAATATCTTCAAGAATTAGAATTAAAATTGTGATATTCAACAAATGAAGATGTATTGTGATAATCAAACAACTCTTCTTCACATTGCCTCTAATCACGTGTTTCATGAGAGGACAAAACACATAAAGATAGATTGTCATTTTATTTGGGAGAAGTTGCTATCGAGTTTGCCGGTTTCAATGATCAACTTGCAGATGTGTTGACAAAGTCATTGAGAGGGTCTCGAATTGACTTTATTTGTTCTAAGCTTGACATATACAATTTGTATGCTCAAGCTTTGAGTTGTACCTAGTTTATACCTAGGATCCTAATTGATATTAAATAGACAGTTATATCTATCTTTGTACTTAGCTTCTAAAATATGTCTTTTGACTTTCCATCTTATTGTATATATCATTATAAACAAGAGAGGTGTATTCATGCTCTCTTTTTCAAGTTCTTCTTCCCTGTTATTTTTCTCAACTAAGGCTAAGCATTTAAAAATGTTTTACTCAAACAAAAAGAGCACGCACCTCCAATGTATATATCTGAATCAAGGGGGCATCTGTCAGCACTTTCTGCCAAGACTGATCCGAAGGCGGTAAATAATGAAGATGAAAAACTATTAAGCATAGTACAACACATCTCATGCTCAATAACATACTGCAATGCTGGTTCATCAGACCCAACAATTAACTCCCTGAATCCTGCCAGTAGTTCAATGCAGAGATAAAGGAATCCGAACTTGGCTCTATGAGAGGGGGAAATATCACCATTTGGAGAGCTATCAATATTACTAAAAGAAAATCCTAAATTATCCATCATTCTAGAGAAAAGACTTTCAAACACAGCATTGCAAGAAGTAATGGTAGACTTGACAGCAATATACAGAATACGACCAATAGCATGGAGTTTCTTCTTTTCTTGCACAGGAATAGCATCATATATATCATAAGAGGCAATGGTGTTGAAAATAATGTTGACATCCTCATCATCAATTATTAAGCTAACTAACAAACTGCTATTTTGAACAATAAGCTGCTGAAGGAGGGACAGAGCTTCCATCACAAATTCATTTTCTGGGAAGCCAATACCATCTGCAGGTGCTGTGTTTAAAGAAAAATCTGGCTCCCCCAAATATGTAGATAGGGTGTCTTTTATTGAAGACCAAATAGACTTGGCATATTTTGCAATTCTCTCTGCCCCGTACTTGGAAGAGCACACTCTAAGATACTTTAAGGAATCAATCTGAATGCAAAAAAACCAACGTACAAAAAAATACGAATGAGCTGAAAAAAAAGTTTAAGGTGATTACACGGATATTTAACATCAAAGATAGAATGGTAATCAATCAGTACCAACCTTTGCTGAATGCAGTGAAGAGGAAACTTTTTCAAGAAGCAGAGGAATGACATATGGCTCAAAGAGAGGCGTAGAAGAGAATGCAGACTGCAGAAAAGTAAAATAATTATCTTCTATTAAAAATAACATATATTCACCAGTATCTATATGCAAAATATACAATACTGTAACAGATTTCAATTGCATCTGAGAAATAACACAGATGCTCCTTTGTTTAAGGACAACGATAAGCTCAAATTGCACCCTTATGTGTATATAGTGGTTTGTGCATGTATACAAGCAACTTTGTATTTTGTTTATTTTATTACATTAAGGAAACATAACAGGAATGCAAAGGATATTCCTAAATAGGACAACAGTAAGAAATCAAGTTATTCTACCAAGCATGGCTCTCTAATATACGTCACCCCACAGTCTAATATAAAACACAAGTAATAAATGCATTGTGCAAATCCAAATGCTAAAAACAGTTGACAAGTATAAGTTATATGCCTTAAAAACTAACTATCAGCTGTATGATTATTCATTAACAAATGTACTTTTCAAGTGAGGAGAATTTCGTGGTTACTGATATAGAGGGAAAACCTAGATATAAAAACTTCGCTTGAATATTTGCCTCTATAGAGTACAACAAAATAAGCATTTAAATAGAACCCCTGTAACTTTTAATGGTTAGCCTTGCGATGTCTTTTTAGCAAAACTGCCATATATCTTCAGAAAGAAAGAACGAGCAAGGAAAACAATAAAAATGTTCTAGTGGTCTTGGTATAAAGGCAAGACTTTTTAGAGAAAATATTGTTGAATTAAAGAAAATGGGAAGGAAAATGAAATATGGAGTAACAAATTTCAAAAATCTGGAGGTTCACATCAAAGACTAAATGACTAATTGTACAAAAACACAACCAATAAAAGTAAATCTGCACCAAATCTGAATGAAAGCTCCACGTACCATTAGAGACCTTGACAGGTCATCTCTATGCACATGAGTATCTCCATTAGTTGGCTGGGAAAGAAACAAAAATTACAGATAAATTACAAAGCGAGAATGGACATGTTAAGATGTTCCACATTGATTAGAAATAAGGCAACAAAAACTCCTTGTAAGACTTGCAACCCTTCCCCCCCGAGCTAACCTTTCAAAAAAAGAGTTGATCCAGGTCCATTCCTAATATTGAATTAAGAGCCTTTCCAGTTTTAATGTCGGACCACCTATACATGCAATCTAAAAACTTCATGCTTTAGATGTTAGGACTTGAACATAGAGTGGGTGCTAAGTTGTCTAACATTGACTAGGAATATGATCAGAATATTCATGAGACCTAGGCAGTTCTCGCCCACTGAGCTAGCTTTTGGGAACGAGTTAAGCCCAGTCCATTTCTAAAAGGATATTTACACAGAAAATATCTATCTTGTCACAGTCTCCCAACATCAATATAATATTAGATAGCCAAAGAAGTGTGAAACGTGTCTACATATGATACACTAATACCAACGAAATTCTTAGCATCTCTAAAGTGCTATACAAAAAATAGCAATCAGTATGAACAAACAAAAGATGTCCAAAAGAGAAATAAACATGAAAGATTAAGCTTACATGTGTAAAGTGAATTGGAAAGTAAGGTTCTAAAATATCAAAAACATCTTTGGCAAAGCTTGCAAGTAGACCAGATGAATCGGGATATGATTGTGCCAAAGACTGAACAATATGAAAAGCAAGCATTAAACATTCTGGATCCTTTTCTGCATCTATGGCTTCACAAATTCCGTATATAAGGCCATCTCCCTACAAGAGAATCAAGAACAAAGACAATTAGAGATCACAAAAAAAGGTGTCCATCTGTATCCTAAAAAGATGTATCAGTGGCTTATTTGATTGATAAAAGATTTAAATAATTGAGTTAAAACTGGTTTAGACAAATTACAATTTTAGTATTGTAAAATGTAAGACATTGGCCATTATATTGCAGTTGTTGGGTTCCGGTTTGTTTTTGTATTGTGCCTATCATGCATGGAGCAGGTCAGGGCATAGTCTCATGGGTCATGTAGTGCAAATCATGAGCCCTATCGTGTATTGTAGATTAGAAACAGTTGAAAAATCCAGAATACCCTCACTTACGGGCATTTGGAAGAGCATTGCCAGTATTTTTGGTCTTTTTTAATTACATTTTTATATTACACGGAAGTGAACAAAACGAACCAGCAACAATTTGAAACACATTCTTCATGAACACTGTATCTATATCGTCTCCTCTCCTCATTCTGACTGCTCTTCTACGGACACTGCCTCTGCCGGTAATATGCGGTTTTCATTTCTTTTATCTTTGTTTCTTTTCTTTTTCTTTTCATTTTTTTTCCTTTTTTAGATTTTCACTTGGGTAGTTTAAAACCAATGTTATTTGTTTCCTTCCCCAGTTCGCACTGTTATTTTAGTTCCCTCGTTGCTTTTGGTTTTATTCTTTTCTTTTTTGCATTCAGTAATTCCTTTTTTAAGTTTAGGCCGTGCATTTACTTTTTTGACCTTATACACTGTATATGTTCAAGTACCCTGAGTTTGTACTATAAATGACGATTGACGTATGAATTTTGAGTTCTTTGTTTTTGTCTTTCAGCTTATAAATACTTACATATTAATTATTCATTATATACAAAAATTATTAGAATAGCAGTCATCCCCCTAACCATTATCCTACTTTGGGGTCGGCTGCTCTGCACTGCTATCGGGAATGACAAATGCTTTCAAATAATTTAGGCACATTTCAGATAAAGTGCTTTTGTCAATGTTCTTTTCTTTTTCAGTCCTCTCAAAAATATTGAAGGAAAAGAACATTATTAATAACCTGATCCAAACACACTCCACATAGCAGTTGATTGACATTACAGGAATTCTTTTAAACGTGACTAGGCATTCAATCATGAAAAAAGTTATTGTATGATAGCAGATAAGATGTTCCACCAAGCATAGACAATTTATATGATGTGTGGTTATGTGTTCACGGTGATAAAATATGAGACACCACAACATTAACTATGCTGTTTTAGCTAAAGCTATACTTCAGAAACTCTCTGGTTATATTTGGTATATACGGGGAAGTGATGGGAGAAGAAAAGGAAACTGGTTGTTAGGAAAAACATATATCTTAAGTCTTAACATACATTTGAAGCTTAAAACTAACATCAAATATTATCAAACAGAATAATAAATATTCCGGAATGTTATTTTCATTTGGTTTGGCTCGTTCTTATATAGAAGTTTAGGGAATCCGGGACTACCAGTGTAGTAACCACATCAGAGTAGTGTTCTAGCAGGCAATCAAGCAGTTCAAAACATAGCTGCAGTATTCAAACAAAGAAAGTAAACGTGAGATGCTTAGCAATGTAGCTTATACACAGTACAAAATGTGGAGAATAGCAGAAGAACTCCGTACAAAAATACTTAACATAAAGGAAACAATAAGCAGAATCAGATTAATTGAATCATAAACAAAAACTGAAACTGATGTATAATAGCTACAAGTTATTTTATTTTTTAACAGAGTTCTTTTTTTTTTTTTCTGAAATTCTCTTTCACGAGATAAAATTTAATGTCCTAGCTGATTTTGGATAATTCTACTTTGTAAAGCAGAAGCTATAAATTTATAGGCTTTCTGACCAGAAAAATAATTTACCTTCCTGTCGTACTGTCCTAAAGATTGAACTTGCATGTATTGGAAAAAAGACTGAGCAATGGCTGTAGCATCACTACTCGTTACAATACCCAAAACACTTTTTCTCCTTATCAGTGCCAAGCAACCCAGAAGTGCACCTCGAACTGCTCTCCAATCTGCCTGATTATAAATAATATTATATTGTTTATGTTATTAGAAAATATCATGATAAAATTATATATAGTTAGAGAGATCATAAATCAATAATTACAACAGATCTGTAAAGTCAAAAATGCAAAAATAAAAATAAAAATAAAAATAGAGTTCAATCAGCAATGCTCAAACAAGGCTCAAGAAGCACAAAAGTTTCTTAAAATATCAAAAGCCAAAACTTGAGGCAATTGAGAAAACTATCAAGTTTGATGTAATGCATCACAAGTATTGACTTTTTTTTCAAAAGCAGTAAGGGAAACAAAGACATACAGTCCCAGTATATTATCTGCAAGGAAGTGTTTTAATAATTTAAAGCTTGCGATCTACAACATGAAATCAGCTCAATCCAATCAAGATTTGGACCATAAACGCAATTCCATGTTATGAAAATATTAATGGAAAAGAAATTGCAGGAATAAACAGACGGGATAAAAAAAGTGATTGACAGAGGCAAACTAGAACAAGAGTTTAGGAAATTTTCAAACCATAAACTTTAAAAAAGTCGGGTAGCAAAAGAAATATTTATACTGACCAGTCTGTCCTTGAAGAACCCAACCAAGCTATGTACAGTTGCAATATCAAGAGGTTTTGATTCAATACGAGTGATCACCTCTGCTAGAAGAAGAATTCCTAAAGAAGTTTGTTTTCCAAGAGACATTCAATCATAAGATAGTCCAAAGTCCTTTAAAGATATATGATTAAAATTACACCCATGATCCATTCATAAAAATTGCATGAGTAGAGAGCACGCCCATGTGCCACAAGAGCACAGACAATGTGCGTTAATTTGTACAAAATTTCAGCACCATATAATTAAGGTGGAGCGAATTCAATCCAATGAAACCTTTAAAGAGAAGAAGAGAAAAAAGCACCTCTTGAACGAATAACGTTATCTGTTGTGGTCAGATACATTTCCAACTCTCTCACCTAGATTTTGAAACGGAACAAAAAAAACAAAACAAGCCAGGCAAAGAAACAAATCAAGCAAGCATGAGCCCATGAAAAAATCTACTCTTATTTCCGTTGCTCGAAAATGACACATGAATAGCAGAAAAAGCCATGTGAAAGGTACCAGTGCTTCTAGAGGTAAGACATCGGTTTTAACTAGAGATGCAATAGCGTTCAAGCTTGCAGCCTGTAATGCAAAAGCAATTGAGTAGATTGTTGAAATAGGAGAGAATGAAGAAGAATTAGCAATGAAATAGAAGAAGGGAGAAGAGAATGAACCTGATGAGAGGGTGAAGAAGAAGAAGTGTCGACGTAGGACTCAATGTGGCGAGTCAATTGAGTGGTATCCGCCATGGGAGAGAATTGAGGGTTTTAGAATTCACAAATGCAAGGCAGTGATTGTAGGGTTTTAGATGAATGTTTAAGCTTGATTGACTATGCAGTGAGCACAACTTCACTTTACTTTCCTTTTTTTATTTTCTTTTCTTTTATTACTTAGCTAGTTAAGTACTCTTTTTAGGTCAGCTTAGAGTTTTTTACCATTAGTATTTTTCTCATACAAAACACTTTAAAAATTTATGGGTAAAAAAAGCTTTTTTTGTCGTTGATGAAAACTTTACAATAAAAAATATTTTTGAGCAGATAAATTATAATATTATTAAAATTGTTAACAAATAAGCACTTGTGAACATGTAGAATATCTATAACAATTATTAATGTAATTTCTTAAAATGTTTTTGCTTACGCATGTTTTTTACAGTTTTAATATTTATAATCACAGCTTACTCTATTATTTTATTTAAGAATAGTAGGAATTATCTTGATACTAATCATTATGTAATTACAATATAGATTAAATATATTTTTAATTTATAAATTATTGATCAAAATTTATTTTTGATTTTGATATAAATTTTAAATTTATTTTGTTTATGTGAAACCAGTATGGAAGATCCTCCATTGCTAAGGGCGTTAATAATTGTCTTAAGTGTCTAATAGAGTTTTATTATGCAAATTCTTTTAAAGTTTATGTGGCTACATAGGTTGTGTTGATGACTTTTTTCTCATCTTCATCCCATAAAATCATTCTCACATTCAAGTCTATCTAATAGTCTATCAGCACTACCTTCATCTCCACCGTAACGTGGAGCGGCATCTTCCCGATGACAGCAGGTGGGGTGCGGTAGGAGTGAGAGAAGTCATGGGGATATTATGTTTGACATTGTGAGAAACAGCTACAAGGAGATCTTTCACATTAGTTTTGCAATTTTAAAGAAAAAATAAATAAATTAATTAAGAACTAAAAATATATTTAATTTTTATAATATTATAAAATTATTTTTTAATAATATTTTTTAATTTAATAATAATTATAGTTTACTTTTAAAAACATTTTATAAAAATTATCTTTTATTTATCATCCCAAAATTTGTCCTAGATAAAGATATCATTAAAACAAAAATAGATACAAATATGAGATGAAATCAAATTCCATAAAATCTATACTTTACAGAAATCTTATCTAATATAAATAAACAAATCTTCAAATCAAATAGATTTTTTCTTGCAATCAAATCTTCTCTTTAAATTTGTTAGTATGTTAACATACTTTTTATGTTATATGTATACATGATGTATAACAAAAAAATAACATTATAAATAATTAAACAATAATTTTATCTTTCTTTCAAAGTTCAAGAAATGATTTAACCATTAACATAATATTAAATTTTAACTAAATGGATAACCATTTTTTTCACTACAGCTTGAATTACCAACATGGTTCTCATAATTTTTGCCTCAGCCAAAAACATTACCAATGAATATGTAACTTTCTGCATATTTCCATTGATACTTTTGAAAATACCTTCACAAACTACTAAAATTGAGAATACCATGAGCAACTCCGTTAATGTTGCATTACCGTGAGCATTTTAGGAACCTTCATAAAATGTTGTATAATATTAAAGTACTTGAAAATAATGAGATCTTCAACATAGTTATTCATCACTCCTCTAGACTTATTACATACATGACCAATACATCTAAGAATGAATGTTTTGGCATATGAAAAAGAAAACTATTTACCGAAAATGAGTATTCCTCATGTGTTATATGACCCACACAATGTGAGAATGGTGAGTTATGAGAGTATGTGATACTCGGCATCACCAAAGAAGGAGACGTTGATATCATTCAAATAAATTTTGCATCCTAAACCAAATTTGTTCAACAATTTTACAATTAAAAACAAAGTACTGCATAGTTTCAATATGTGCGTAACAAATGTTACAAAACACAAAGAAATTCCACTTTTTGTGTAAATTACCATCCAAAGGTAACTTATTATGAAATTATTTATAGATAACAAACTATTTAGAAAGAGGAATACATTGTTTTCCAATGTTCCAAGCATCATAAACGTGTTGTTAGTTTTGTCAGTTTTTATGAAGTTTTTAGTAATTTTTAACAGTTTGGTGATTCAAAATCTCATTTTCAATGTTTGTTTCAATAATCTCATCTCACTTATCAAACTCTTATTGTAAAAGAGAGAACATTTTTTACTACAAAATATAGGTAAAAAAAGTTCAATTATTGTCCCAAACATTCACAATAGGAGTCAAGATATATGGATATATTATTAAACAATAAATTATTTTAAATTTTTATTATCATAAAAAATAAAAATAGTTTTTCATTATATATTATTATACTTATTATAAATTAATAATATTTATAAAGATGCGAATAATATTACATTATAAAATTAATTTTAATTCTCAGTATTTTTAAAAAATAACCTTTAGATAATTTTATTTAACATGTTTTTACGTGTTTAACAGCACAAATAATGTTTAACACAAATTAAATATTCATTTTTAGGTATTATAGAATTTGTCATATTATTTAACATGTTATTATTATTGAAAATCTTCAATAAAGTTAAAATGTATTGTAATATGAGAATTTTGATGAGCTAAGTGTCTTTTTATACTTACTTTTAGATACACATTTAAGTTTTCTTTTACTTACTTTTAGATACACATTTAAGTTTTCTTTTTCTTTTTCTTAATGAATTGAAGGATCTGTCTATTCTTTTTAGAGTTGTTGTTAAGTTAAATAAGTTTTTTCTTCTTTTTTACATTATTTTAAGTTAATTTATATTTATTTTATAGGATTTAGTATTGCAAAAGCATACTCATGGAAACAAATAAAATATTTTTTAGTTGTGACTAGAGCTGTCAAAACGGGCGGCCCGGCCCAGCCTGGCCTGATCTTACGGGCCAAGTTCAGAAAATCTGATAGCCTAGCCTAACCTATATTTTAAAACGGGCCACAATTTTTAGCCTGGCCTTATGTTAGGCCAACGGGCCATTTTTAGCCTAATTAAAAATTGAAAAAATATTACAATATATCTACAATATAATTTTTTATCAACAATCTAAATATAAATATAAATATATAATATATTTACATGAATGTGTGTGTAAAACTGTTTTTACGTTTGAACAACTTGTAAAAAAAACTTATATCACATATTAAGTACTTCCAAAAGAGTCAAGCACCTACTAAACAACATAACAGAGACGTGAGATGTCGATTTCAGAGGAATAGTGCAGTAGAGGAGATGAAAGAGCTTGTGAGAAAGAAAGAGAAGAAATGAAGAAGAAAATAGAGACTCTGAGACACTAGAGTTTCTTTCTTTGGTATGACAACATAACAATTAAGAATAAAAATTTAATATAAAAAATAAACGGGTCAGCCCATTAGCCTACGGGCCAGCCTGGCCTTGGCCCATATGGGCATCGGGCCAAATAGGTCAGGCTAAAAAAAGCCTATTGTTATATAGGCCACAATTTTTTAAGTCTAGCCTGACCTGAATCATAGGCTATACGGGCCAGCCCATCGAGGCAGGCCTATTTGACAGCTCTAGTTGTGACTTTAGATGATTACTATGTAAATTATATATATGGAAAGAAACTCGTGTTAAAATGCATTAGTTTGTATTAGTATTCAACAAGTTATTTTGCTTAGTGTGAGCATATCTAAGAGGTGACCATCATTCATGAAGGATTTTGTTACTTATCATGACTGTTAATATCAGATCGTTCCTTATAACGTGTCTCAATTTTTTAAGTTCTCTTTGTGGGTTGTGAATTCTCATTAAAGTCTTCTTCTTATTCGTCCATTTTTTTGTTTCTTTTATATTTAGGACTAGTTAAACTTTTTTTTTGGATTATAGGCAATTAAATTAAAGATTTAATTTATTTACTTCAACATATAAATCCGTGTTGATATTTCTTTGTTATTGTTTAAATTATATGAACTTAAATTGTTACTTGGTTTTATATGCAATTGGGAAAAAATTATTAATTCTTAAACTGAAGTTAAACACCATGTAAATCTTGTATATTAGAACGAAAATCATTAGTCATCTTTTCATCGTTAATGTCAATACAACTTCATTAATTTATACCTTTATCATATAAGGAATTAAAATTTAAGTAATTTTTTGGATCGGTGTTAATGTTTGAAATGTGAATTTGGATAAATAATCTTTGTGATACACAAGAATGACACTAGAGAAATCTCTTTCACAAAATATTTAATTGTATTCTAAAAATAATAATTCCAAGTGCTTCATAGAATATAAAAAAAAAATCCAGTATTAAAATATGTTATTTGATTTGGACATTTTTAAAGAATTAAAATTATACTATTTTATATTAAAATTAGAAAATTTAAAATTTAATTTTAAATGGAGAGATTTCGAAATTTTTTATTTTCAAAAATGTATTTTTCTCTTAATTCAAGTTTGGTTAGAGTGTCATAATTTTTTATTCTGATCTAATTAAACCACGTGCGTAACATATTTATACAAATATTAAGAAATAATTAAATTAATTAAAGTAAAATAAATAAATACGGGTAAAATTGAAATAAAAAATTGAAATACTAAATTTTCTAAAAAATAAAAAAATAGGGATCAAAATAAAAAAAAATTACAATTCAGTAAAAATTTGCTTAAAAGAGAGTCTATTCTTTAGAATTCTTGTTGCACATGAGCATGGGCCATGGTTGTAAGTTAAATGGGCCATGGCATAGTCCATTAAGTAACAGTGGCACTGGTCAAAGTCATAGGTTCCGTCCAGTTCAGATGGTTACTGCATGGTGAAGCATATACGTTATCCTCTCCGTGGTTGGTGACAAGGAAAGGAAGAGGACAGAAAAAAAAAACATGGGAACTGCTTTCGTAGAAATCCAAGTTCCCGGACAGAAGTTGGTGAACGGAGTTCCATTCCCTGCGGTGGTTTCTCCCTCTGCAAGTGCACTTCCTCTAACGGACTCCGTCAAAACCAACAAACCCTTCCTCCAATCACTGCTCCTCCAATCGGGTGCTGTCCTTTTCAGAGGCTTCCCTCTCTCCACCGCTTCCCACTTCAACGACGTCGTCGAAGCGTTCGGCTACGACGAGCTTCCCTACGTGGGCGGCGCCGCTCCTCGCACCAACGTCATCGGTCGCGTCTTCACCGCCAACGAGTCCCCACCTGACCAGAAGATCCCTTTCCACCACGAAATGGCTCAAGTTCCTGAATTTCCTTCCAAACTGTTTTTCTTCTGCGAAGTGGAGCCTGGGAGTGGGGGCGAAACCCCCATTGTTCTTAGCCATGTTGTGTATGAAAGGATGAAGGACAAATACCCTGAGTTCGTGGAGAGACTAGAGAAGCGTGGCTTGTTGTACATAAGGGTTTTGGGAGAAGACGATAACCCTTCTTCCCCAATTGGCCGTGGCTGGAAATCAACCTTCTTAACCACAGACAAAACCGTCGCTCAACAAAGGTTGCTTTTTGTTTCTTTCTATTTATGAGTAAATTACATTACGTACACTAAAGTTTCGTATGTTGTTCAAACACTTGGGGTTAGTGTAATATAAAAAAAATGTATCAGGATGATATTTTTCAAACAATCCTGGTGGGAAGTGTAGGAATAGGAAATAAGAGAGAGTGTGTGTAATTTCAGTGCAAATTATTCCTTGTTTGTTTATTTATATGGAAAAGAAAAATAAAATTGATGGGATTTGGAATGTTTGCATTGTAGGGCTGCTAAACTGGGTATGAAGTTGGAATGGTTGGAGGATGGAGTGAAGACGGTTATGGGTCCAATTCCGGGTGTGAAATATGATGAGAGTAGACAACGGAAGATATGGTTTAACAGCATGGTGGCTGCTTATACAGGGTGGGAAGATGAACGGAATGATCCTGTTAAAGCTGTCACCTTTGGGGATGGTGAACCATTACCTCCTCATATAGTCTATGATTGTCTGCAGATACTGGAAGAGGAATCTGTGGCCATTCCTTGGCAAAAAGGGGATGTTCTCCTGATTGATAATTGGGCTGTCCTTCATTCCAGAAGATCTTTCCATCCACCACGCAGGGTCCTAGCTTCCCTTGTCAAGTAAGCCTTTGTAGCAGCTAGCTTCAAACATTGTTTCTACTACCTTCAGTTCTGTCTGTATTGTAATTTCATACAGCAACATCTAGATATATACCATTACCATATTAGAAACAATAACTGCTTTCGTGCCAATAGCAAAACCTTGAAATATTAAATTATAAGTTAGAAACAAGAAGTGACAAGACATATCTTATTAGATTTAGTGACCAAGCAAGTCCAATCGGAAATTCTGTTATTATTATCTCGAGACAAAATAGCATGTAGTTTGGAAGCCTAGAAAGACAGCTTGTCCTAGGATTAAATGTTACAACCATTAAATGTGGAAATTGCATCACGCACGCCTTGCCATATCTGGCCCTTGGAAGTAATTAAAGAGTACAAACATGTATATTAATGAAATTGCAAATTATGTCGGTAACAATCAGAGCGCAGCGACCATCACAACTTATTTTAACTTCCAAAACTTTGTCCTGTAAAATACAGTTGACCAATCGGTTTCTTTGTCAAGTCTTAGTTTATATTTTATTGTATTTCTATTAATAGAGTAGTGGGCGGAAATGATGATGTTGGTGGGTAAACTATCTTCCCTGAACAAGGCCACTGAATACCTGGCTGTTCCCGGCAAGAGTAGCTTCCCACTCAACCGAAGACAGCAGGATTTGTGAGAGGCAAATCACAACTTGCTTCATGTCAGGGCGTAATACGGGATCCTCTTCCACACATTGCTTTGCCAGCACGGCCATCTATGAACGGACACAACACACCAAAACACCAGGATCAATGAGTCAGTACAGTAAAACCTTATGCAAAATGTCATCCTTGAGATGTTTCTTCAAAGTTGATGTAGTTGTTTTGTTTTTTCATTCCATTAGTCCAAGAGAACAATGACAAAAATTAACATTTCCTTCATTAGGCTGTGAGCTGGACAATCTTCAAGCTTTCTTAGGTAAAAAACAAAATACCCAAAACCATAAACATAAGAGTAGAAAATGGAGAAGTCAACTTACCTTGTATACACAATCATGGGGATACAGATCCATCATTATAGGATCGACGAGGTTTCTTGTGCTTGACATGCTCACGGAATCGGGTGAGTTCCTAAGAATTGCCAACATCTGCAATTTAACAAATATTAAGGTTTTGCCTCAGAAAACAGTTGCAATTTGAAAACAAGGAGAAAATGTAGAGGTGTATAATAAATTAAAAAACCGGCATTTTTAACATGTTGCAGGAAAACACAGATGTTGCAGCCGCTAAGTTTAGAATAAATAAAATATGTAATACATCAAAGGTCAAAGCAAAGAAGTTATTTAGTTCTCATCGCATTTATTTTAAGGTTTACTTGTACATAAATTTAGTATCCTCAAGCCAGGTACAACCTATCCTACATACCATCATCACCAGATATATTAGTGACTTGCCGGCTATGATTAGTTAACCATATTCTAATAGATGCCACTTATAGTTTTTACACTATAACGTCTTATAAGCGGAACTTACAGTAGATGCCAATGATCGTTTTTCAGGACCTTGTGTTTGAATGATGGCCTCCTTCCCTGACATAACCTCAAAAAGAACCACACCAAATGCATAGACATCACTTTTGGTCGTTGCAAGGCCATTGCTAAAGTATCTGCAAAATATTATAAATAGAAAAAAATCAAGTCTTTCTCCTTCCATATAAGAGGAGTGACTGTGTACAAGTAGACATACTCTGGAGCAAGATATCCATATGCATTTACAACTTTGGTTGCTGTTGTTTCTCTCTCATTTCTTTCACCAACTAGTTTTGCTAACCCAAAATCTGATATCTGGAAAAATAGTGAGATCTGGCAATCAGCAACTCTTTAAAAGATATAGAAATAATTTAATGTTGTCTAAATTTGTTAGTACCTTGGCTCTAAAGGAAGCATCAAGTAAAATGTTGCTTGTCTTGATATCTTGATGGACGTAGCGAGTTTTTGTATGTTCATGTATGTATTCAAGGCCCCTAGCAGCATCAAGTGCAATCTGGACCCTTGTGATCCAAGAAAGAGATGAATGACCTAGCAAGACAAAATAAAAGAGGTCTTAAACCATATATTCATACTGTTCAGGAAAGACAACACGAAAATGTGGCTGTGCTTGCAAAACGCCAATTCAACCCTCCTCATCGTCAAAAAGGACGTTTTTATCAGTATTACTGATTATACCACTAAAAAATTTATTCAAGTATTTCTACAGTAAAAACCAAAATGCTTTACAGTAAATTAGCAGCTAGCGTGACCTTACCCTTATTTTGAGGATCATGCAAATGGCTGCTGAGTGAGCCCTTCTGAGCATATTCGTAAATAAGGAAAAAATCATCATGACTAGCCGCATAGCCGATCAATTCTACCTTGACACAATTAATAAGAAATTGAACTCAAGCTCTTGAATTGCTGCAAGGAATTTGTTCTGAAAACAAAGCATGTAAATTTATTGCGAACAATAAGGCATTACCAGATTAGCATGATGAACCTTGCACAGAACTTTTATCTCTGACATAAATTCTGTAGTTTTAGTAGCTGTAATTCTTTTAATAGCAACTTCCTAGAAGATTTAAATGCATGTAAATCAGTAGGAGTATAATAGTTGTCTCATAATTTCCTTCTGGTGAAGCACTTGCTTTTTTCTATAACAGAATTAAAAGTATACGGCCACAAACCTGGTCACGAAGGAGACTATAGTAAACAGAACCATATGTTCTGTGCCCGAGTAGATTTGCATCAGAGAAACCATCGGTTGAGGCAAAAATCTCTTCATATGAAAAAACTACAGGCTTATCCATGTCCAGCATGTCAGGTATTAGAGCTGCAATAACAAATAAAGTATGTGATGCTTGACTTCTAATTTTAAACTGCAAATCATTGTGTTGGTGGAATTAAATCAGCTGTCCCTTTTGCCTATCTCTTTCCCTATCCATCCCATTAATAAACAACACTTCACTAAAAAAAGCTGAAAGCTAACTACTGAAGATAATGCTATTTAAAAGAAGTTTTTTTGCAGAGGTGCCATTTTTTAATTGGAGATGCATGGAAGGGGATTAGCAATTTTAATCCAAAATTGGCACATAACGATGAGTGTAAGTGTGCATAAGTTCAAAGAATTGAATAGAAATCCGAGGTCAATTAACATGTGTAGACTTCAGAAAAAAAGTGTATACTCGAGAGTCTAATCCAATTAGTAGGGTGATTACACGATGCTTTGGTAACGATAATTTGCTGACTACTGGATTCACCATCAGTTTGCTTCTGGTCCACAGGTTTGCCACATCCACAAAACACATTTGTATTGCCAAAAACATTGAACTTATTAGAGATCTTTCCAGCAGAATTTTTTGCGTTATTTCTGGCTTCAACCAAACAATTGGGTGATCTCAGGAACACACAGACAATAATGCTTAATATTATCAGAGCAAGACCAACCCCAAAACCTTCTACGATCCGTTCATGGGGTACACGAGCCTTCTGGTCGATTTGGTCAGCTGTAGTAAAAGAATTAAATACTCAATGTTTGCATAATAACTTATTAATAATAACTGACCTGTTTGAGAAAAAATGAGAGAAAGAAATGTGCATTGGGACGTACGTTATTCTTGTTTTATGAATTAAAAGGGAGGTGGGTAAAAACTTATGTAACAGAAAAGGTATATATATAAACAATATTGTCCTAAATTAAAAAAAAAGCAAATAAAAGCAGAATTTGCCAAAAAAAACTTTTTTAAACATGGATTTTGTACAACTTTTTTTGGTAAAATAATTTTCCCTTTGGAATTTCAGAGCTTGGTGACACTGGCATAATAGTTAAGCATAAACTGAAAAAAGGTAGAAAACATAATATATGTTTGTAAATAAAACTTCAACCTGTTCGTGCAAAGATAAAGACACGACTAATTTTGCTTTCTGAGGGAAAACTAAAATGGTTTCTCCTTTTCTTCCATTATATGCTGATCCATACCTGAAAATTCATCTACAGATGGGGAAGGGGCTGGAACTGGAGGAGTATCATTCTTCAAGTGATAAAGCTCACCAGGAACTGCAATGCAGTTAAAAAATTCAACATTGCAGTCAAGACCTAAAAATTTAGCTAAGTACATTTCCTTAGGTGATAAAAAGAATAATTCAACTTCAATGCTAGAAAGTACCGCACTCCCTATATTAAAATCCCAACTATTGAACATGAATTGCTAGAAGCAGTCCAATTTCCCAAATCCCCACCTCCCCATTAGTAATAAAATGAAACCAGTAAATATCCACTTGCTTAAAGCAATATTAATAGAACTTGTTAAAGCATCAATAAAACTAAATAGACACAAAACGTCCCTTTCAATCAAATACAGACATAAATACAGCACTCAATAAAAGCAAATGGATTTAGTGCAGCAGTCATATTTTCATGCATTCACACGTTCAACACATTTATAACCGTTGAATAAAGATCAAACCACTGAGATCTTGAAAGTGTAATTTGAAGCTATTGAGCGAGATAAAATGACTAGACTAATTTCATGTGACTGTTCTGAATTGCTGAATGTGTGAATGCTTAGAATGGCTGAGAATCCGGATCCACAATATAAGTGTTGAAGAGGATTGTAGATGCTAACCCGAATTCAAAGGTATATAGTAGAGAGAACCAACAGTGGAGCTACCAGGATTGTCAATGCCATTCACTGTCTCAATGCTATCCATACTAACCCCAAACCGGCTTGCTAGTGATTCAACACTATCCCCATCTCTGATGACATAGCTCATCAAATAGTTCCACAGTCCACTGGAGCAGCTACAGAACAAGTTCAGTGACAAGACACCATGACCTTTCCTTGCCCAATGTGTGATGTTGGGCAAGAGAGCAAGCCCATCATAGGCTTCCTTCACCAAATCATGCACAAACCCTCCATTGGATTTCACTGTGAGTGTGGTGTTAGACACATACTTCTTCATACCAGCATCACACGAACAGTTTTTCCTGATGAATAAATAGTCCCAGCCATTGCCTTCGACAGTGATCTCACCGGGCAACACGTCAAACAGGCTTTGTATCACAGCCAAGGTTTGGTTTGGTTTAGGCTTGAAGGCCAAGAAAGAAGTACAAACGCGGCTTGTGTCGGTGCAGTTTGTTGGCGTGGGATAAGAACTTGCGCAACAAAGACGAAGCAGAATTGTATGTAATAGTAGTAGCAACCTCAAACGGGGTTTTATTGAAATATTCATCTCTTTGCTTAAAACGAGCGAAAATCGAAGTGTCTAAGTCTGTGATAAATGGCAATAAAATTTGAGCAGAGGGTAAGAGAAAATAGTGGAACTTGGTTTAGAGAAAGTAGTTTAGAATAGAAGAATTAAGACACTAAAAGAGGAAAGTTTATCCGAGTTTGAAGGCTAATGGAACATTCAAGTACAGATTCGGAGTACAAACTTGAAAGCAAGATATAAATATTTTATGAAGGGTAGCAGTTCCAAGTTCCGACTTAAAAAACCTGTTTTGTTCTTATTCTTCAACAATTTGAAGCAGTTCAAAATAGTGTCAAAAGAAATATCATCACAAGGTACGTGATAATTTTATGATTGATGAAATGGGAAATGGGCATGTGCTAAATTTGGCAAGCAACCAACGGAAGCGTATACTGCATTGTTAATGGAAGAAGAAAGTAATGAACAGACGGTAAGCACAACATTTATTTTGAACTGAACACGATGAAAGAAGAAGCAAATCATCATTTTAATGTGTTAAAGACTTTCTAATTACAGAAAAATAGGAAAAGCAAATAATTTTTTTCTCGGACAGAGAGGGGTCTTAAATGATGAAATACTTGCGTCGGTAACAAGGTATGAATTAGTTGTTGACTCGCTGCAACCGACACAAAAGAGTTATTTGCTGCTTCTGAGTTATATCGAAGAGAGGTGGACATTCAGATAGGAAGTTGCAATTAGAAAAGCATGGTGATTAGAGTGAAGGAATGAAAAATGATTGGATGCAAAGATAGGAGTATCGTAGTGATGGCTGTAGAGAATAGACACTGGGGGGGGACATAAAAATGGAGTCTAGGACAGTGTCGCACATGGACTCAAGACAAAGTGCTTGCTGCTATAAATTTTACTTGGATCCCACTCTATAAGTTAGAGTTCAGAAAATATATTCCATTAATAACTATTAATTAACACTCGAAATGTATATTTAGTTTAGTATATTTTAGATCCAATATCTTCGTCCATTGATGTTTTGGTCTTTCATCTTTATTCTGAAATTATTGATATTTTACAAATTTAAATCTCATTTCCTTTAAAAATAACGTGAAATAGTTTTAAAATGAAAAGAGTAATATAATGTATAAAATTTATTTTTATTTGTTAAATAGCATAGTTTATATATACTCAATTCCGTAAACTACTAAATAGAGTGGTATATATATCTGAAAATTAAGAAGAAAAATATAAAGATATCTTCTTTCGAATCAAGACTTCATCTGTTGCAGTGATGTGTCAACTCTGCGAATTCGGTAAAATAAATTACTAAGTTCAAGATTCTCTTTGTCATCTCCAAAATCTATTGCGGCACATAAATTGTCCCATTTCACATTACTCTGCCCACTTAAAGGCGAAAATAGATACATAAAATGATTGTAGGTATAACTTTTGTTCTATCAAAAACTATATTCTCATTTTTCACCTCATTTTACACTGTCTTTAGCCTAAACTAGGCCTGACCTAAGTTTAAAACCTCAATCAATCGATGAGTTATTAACAGCGTGAGTAAGGAAAGTATAACACTTCAAGGTATTTCAACCAATTCTGGATCCAGATTACAGCGAAACCCTGCACTAAAAAAACCAGAACTGCATGATGCAATATCCTCGTATCATATGAAGGAATTAGCATTGATGAATGATCCCGTGAAAGGATCATCTCGTCTGAACATTGGATCCTTTGTGTAGTTTTCAAACCCCCTTAAGAATGAGAAAGTATATTGCCGTAATTGGAATCCTGAGTTTCCTCCTTTTCCAATAATGCCATTTGAAATGGGCTGATGGCTTCTTAGTTACTGGAACACTGGAATAGCAATTAATAAAGTTAGCATGATTATCAAACTTAAACCTAATTATAGTAACCTTTTGTTTTAAAAAATAGAAAAAATTGCTTTTAAAAAATAAAAACGGATGAAAAATGAGTCTACGAGGTCAATATATTGAAATTCCAGGGAGGCATGGTACAGAACAAAGTTATCCAGTCACCATATGTACACATGAAAGATAAGAATCATTAGTTGACCTTGAAGTTGTCCAGTAGCCGCCACGTTGCCTGCCCCCAAACAAATAACCTGAGAAGGTATCCGTAAAAATGGCATTCAATTTCACAATATATTTACCTAAAATATGCTCATGTTGACAAGACACCTAAGTGAAGAAAAGGAAAATGAAGACAAAACATAATCTTGTTGAAGTAACAGTTTTAACAAAAAAGAAAGAAAAATCCCGTGGCTGATTATGTAATAAAGGTTTTTCAAACAAGTAAGCGCATCAGTCACTAGCTGACCAGATCATGCATCACCATAGACAAGGGTTACGCATACGTGATTACTTGGATGAGGGTTATACATCCCATAAACTGGGTACAACCTACCCGTAAGTGTACAGTTTAATTAACCAAAATCAGCAGGCTTTCCAGAATAATTCCGGTATAACAAACCATCATCAGCATCACATAACATAAACGTGAATCCAAAGGAGAGCAAGTCAATCCCTCCAATGAATAGTAAACAGATTTACTGGAAAATTCACAAGACCGCACTTGAAAGTTGGAAAAATGAAGTTTAATGATAAATTGTCACTTTTCAGGCTTTCAGCTAATCATGGTAAATGAAGGCATCAAAGAAAAATCTGCCAAGAGGGAAGATAATTTTAAAAGAGCTATTCTGGCAAATTTTATTGTGATCATTAATAGAAATTCTGACTAATCATTAGAATGCTTGTTTTTAGCTAATCATGGATAATGCATCCATGCAAAGGCTGCAAAGAGGAGAGAAAAATTTAAAAGAGCTATCCTGCCAACAGTGGCCATCTGATAGTTAACAGGCTAATGGTAAAAAGAAAAGCATAGCGCACAACAGAGCTATTCTAACAGTTAATTTGAGTCATTCATATTAGAGTCAACCAAGTAGAAAAGAATTTCAGATTCAGAATTCCTTTTCAATTTCTATTTCCATTCCTCTCTCCTTCTCCTAAGCTGATAGTAAGAATTATTTTGATCCCGACCGAAAAAAAAAAAGAATTCTTTTGACCAGTGAGTATTGATACATAAGAGAAATAGCAGCTTCTCTAATGAATTGACCGTAAATAGGACCATTTAATTCCATTCAATTGAATTTCCTGACCAAATTCTTGCCAAAAATCACAATCCTCTGGAATTCCTACGTATTTTACGTCAAACTTCACTGGTGAAAATCATAATTTCTGATGACCTCCACCCCATTGACGTTGTCTAGCCCTCCTCTTCCTCCCATCCTTTTTCTCCTTTTCCTTTTCTTTCAAGTCCCTCTCTCCTCTCCGCTTATACATCTTAAAAGTGATCTGCCTATCAGCTGCCATTTTCCTTACCTTCTCCGTGATCTCTGCTGCGAACTGTCTGTTATATAATTTCCTCAGACCACGCATAAGTTTTGCAAAAGTATCTGGCTGCGGCATTAAATCCTTATCCATCATGTCTATACAGAATGAACAAGCCTCCTTCACATGTCCTTTTGAAAAGAGTGCATGAATCCAGATTGTCCACGCACTCACATTTAGCTGACACCCTTTAGAAGCTGTGATACAATTCCAAGCATCTTTGGCCATTTCAAGCTTCCCAGCTCTCAGAAGAGAATTCATCAGCTCCTTCAGGGTACCATATTGAGGAGCAGTAAAAAGCCCTCTTCCAACCATCTCTTTAAAATACTCACAGGCTTCAACTAGGCAGCCTTGCTCAAGAAAACCATTAATCATGATGACAAAGGTGTCAATGCCAGGACTGAGCCCGCTGGATTCCATTTCATTCCAAAGCCGAACACCTTCCTTGACCTCTCCCAACTTGCAAGCTAACCTAATGACTGTATTATAGATGCTAAGATCCGGAGCACAACCAATCTTCTGCATCTCATTCACCAGTTCCTTACATTCTTCCAGCTCCTCCTTCTTCTCATGAGCCACCATGATATGCTGATAAATAACCTGATTTGGGGAATGCCCTTGCTGTATCATCTCATCCAAAAGTTCATACCCCCTTTTGATTTTTCCCCACTTACAAAATCCACTGATTAATGTGGAATATGTGACAACATCCGCCTGACAACCACTTCTCTGCATCTCAATAAATACCCGCGTTGCCTCCTCCAACCTTTCTTGTTTACAAAGTGACTGGATCAAAACTGTGTAGGACGTTGCATTCGGTTCACAACCCTTCCTCCTCATCTCTTTCAAAAGATCATAAGAATCCCCCATTTTCCCAGCCTGAGCATACCCACCAAGTAAGTTGTTATAAACCACAATATCTGGCTCAATGCCCGCATCCTTCATCTGAATCAACACATGCTTGGCCTCCATAAGCTTCCCTTCCTTACACCAACCATACAACAATGAAGTAAAATGCTTCACACTCGGTTTCCACCGATACCTCATCTCCTCAAACAGCGAAGCTGCCTCCTTAACACTCCCATTCTTGCATAAAGCATCCAACAAACACCCAAAAACACATTCATCCGGCTCACATCCGTACTTGGGCATCTCATCCAACACTTCAACCGCCTTCTGAACCATCCTTGCAGAGGCAAACCTTCTCATTAAAATAACAAACACTTGCTGCGTAATCAACTGAGGATTCTCCTGCCTCATTTCCTCAATCAGTGCCCAAACAGCACCAAACTGCCGCATCCTACCCAAAATCTTAATCATTGCCTTGTATGCATCCTGATCAAGTCGATGACCGGATTGCTTAGAGGCCCAGGAATAGAACCTATACGCCAAATTCCCGGCATCACCACATCGATTCAACACACGCTCAGTTAATCCAGGCCTCACAACAACTCCAGATTCTTTGAGAGCAAGTTCCAATTTGGGAACCCTAGAATGGTACTTTCGTAATATTCTATAAACCTTTTCCACATCAGAAGCAAACTCGTCATGGCTTTGATCGTTTGTGTGGTTTATTGAAATCTCTTGCAGGCGAATGAGGCCAAATTGGTTTGTTAAGCCATTGTTGGCGTTGCTGTCAAATGTTGAGCTTTTAGAATTGCAATGTGTGGGTAACTGTGAAGAGGTTTGAGAAGAACTTACCTCAGAGGTAGTACAGAAAAAATGGCACAAGGTGTCTTCGGGTCTGATTACCAATGATTTTCTCCATAGAAATGGGGGAAAACCATGTTTTCTGAAGAAAAGCGCCGAAAATCTCTGCATGTTCCTTTCAGGTTTTTGCGAATGCTCGATTTCAAACTCTACCACACTATAATAATTTCAACGGCAATTGGGTTTTGGAAGAACATCTTCAATTTCCTTTTAATGTCATTCTTCATTCTTTGACTTAACTCAGAAACAAACTTCATAGGTAATATAGAACAAACAAATGCTCAAGATTTTAATTACTGGGTTTTAAGTATAATATATTTTTTGTGTGAATAAAGTATTATATTTTTTTCTTCTAAAATGGAGAGAAATATTTGTTCTAATTAATTATTTTTAATATACTAAATGGTAATTAACTATTATAATATTGTGTGTTTAATGAAACATCTCATTTAGATTATATAAGTTTTAACATAATTATTTTATTAGTTTTGATAAGGTAACTTTTTAATAATTTTTAGCTTATATAAGATGAAATATTTTATCCACTTTTTATCTCTTAAATCCTAGCATCCAAACTTTGTTCATAACTATTAAATTACTGTTTTGCTGTTAATTTTTAAATTATTGATTTAGTGTTACGCCTTTTTTGTCATTTGAATTATTTACTTTTAATAAAATATTTGATTTTTTTATTAAAATTAGTAACTATTTTAAATTATAAAAATAATTAACACGAAATACTGCTTTAAATTTAATTTATAAAAAAATAAAAATAGATTAAAAATATATATTTATAATTATTTAATTGTAAAATTTGATTGAATGATTAATTATTTATCATTTCACAATTTAAACTAATTTTAGGGTAGCCTATCTCTCAATTTCATACCTCCAATCTCTCAACCACACTCGAAAAACAAATGATTTTAGATTTAAAAAATTAAATATTATATTATTTTTTATCAAAACAACAAGTACTGAGAAAAGGTGTTTCCAAAATTTCATAGTGAATCTTTATTCTTAGTTTTAGTAAATACTTTTAACTCATATTTTCGGTTTCAATTTTTTCAACTAATTTTATTAAGCGTAACCTTTATATTTGAAAATTAATATAGTAAACAGTTTAGTTATTTCTTTCTATCCTTAATCATATCAATTTGTTTTAATAGGTATTAACAAGCTTGTGTATTATGTTTTTTTACCACATTGATTTCATTTTAAAATTTATTCTTTAAATTATTCATTTGTTTATTATTTTTTCAATAATTTAATTTTAAACTATATGTTTATAAATTTTAAAAAATCAGTTATTTCTTTATTCTAAAAAATGTTGCGGGGCACTCTAATACACCTTACATCATGCATCGATTAAGTTAAATGGCAAAAGAATGCATTATTATTCAAACCACTATTATAATTAATGTATGCTTCTTAAGTTTATGATGTGAATTATACGTGCCTAATCGAGTGCACTAATTAAGTTACAAAAAGTACAGAAACGACACGTGCAGCACTTAACAATATCATAGAGAAATATTCAAAACACAAATTATATCACGTTTTAAGTATGAATTTTATTATTAGTTAATTTTTATTTAAAATTTAAAATTCTATTGGTGTTATTTTTATTTAATTAACCTCTGATAATTTTGTAGTTTTTGATAAGTTTTAATTAATAATTAATAATAAAAATACATTAAAAAGTGTGTTAGAGTTTATTAAAAAGAGTGCAAAGTTGGTACTTTTCTTTCTGCTCTTTTTGTTTTTGGACTCTTTTTGTCTGGTGAGACCCAAAAGAAAAGGCTTACGAAACTTTAATGGGCTTTAAGATTAGAGTCTAATTAAGAAAAAATATCAGATGATAATCTTGTTGAGAAGCATAGTCGTAGGAAAAAAAACGTTTCTTTTTGCAACCTCTTTTTTCTCGACGTATATCTTCTGTTTTTTTACATTTATGAAAATAATTTATATTTTTTTACGTATTTCCAAGACTAATTTTCCAAGTATAAAAAGTAGTATATGAAACAGTTCAACAAAGATTAATGGAAAAAGTGGATAATTCATTAGAGACAAAGCCATTATGTTTTTTTCTGCATGTAAATTTTTTACTTGTCAAACAAAAATAAATTAAAATAAAAGTGATGATAAAGATTAAACAGAGAATGAAAATCTCCATGGCATCGTTTTTTTTAATATAAGAGAGTTTATCAAAATGTCTGCAAGTACAATAAATGAACTGGTTAATACCAAAATAACAGAACTTATGATTGTATAAATAAAGAGTCCTAATCTTTTAGTATTCATCTGATATGATAGAATCAGTCCAAAAATAATTTCGATTTCGAGAAAATAGAATCCTTTCAGTGTAGAAAAGTAAAAGGGAACCATTTGATAATGGCGAAAAAATCCATACAATTTGTAGCTAGGCAGAATATTTTCAAGAACTAGCTGATACGGCCATTGCAGGCAAAAAAGCTAATCAATCTTAAGTGGGGTGCCAACATATGTTAATTCGCATAGATTCATTATAAAAAACTTGTAGGTGAAGTGTGTTTCTTTTATTTGAAGAAAAAAGTTATACAAGATAATCATCTTTTACTCTTTTTTTTTTTTGTTTTTTCCCCTCTCAAAAAGTAAATTTAAAAGACACACTCACACTGCGACACTCATGTGCAAGTTATGCAGAATCAGATAAACTTGAAGACTAATAAGGTTGAACCCTCTTTTGCATTGCTGACCAACTACGATTCTAGACTTTTCATTGTTAGTAGTAGAATTGTTATGTTCCTTCTTCATTCTTTTAAACTTTGCTTCCCTATATATACGATTTGCCCTCAAATGAGAATAACTTTAGCCTTTTATGCTCCATAAATCAAAGTGGCGCATAATGTTTCATCGCAATCATTCCAAGCATAAGTACCCTTCCTCCTAAAGGATTGATGCCTTCATATCACAAAATACAAAACACAAAACCCCTTTCACTTGCTTTAGGACAGAAAAATATGCATACAAATTTTCAGAAAATGTATACATATTACCTATGATCTAATGCTCCCCTTTGGGCAGTCTCGTTTTTATAATCACAGTTATCAGTGATGAAAATAGTTAGAAGACCTCATTACTTATACGATGTATCTGTATCTGTATCTGTCATGTAATATAATATTTCTTTTGCAGCTTCTGTGCAATTGCTTAGTGTTATTAAAAAAGTGATTTTACTTAGCTTCTAAAAGGGCATCAAATTGCATAGGAAAGCACGATTATTGTGAAGAGATCTAGAGTGCCCTTGATTTTGATTCACAAACGCCGAAAGCACTACGCAGATCGGCAATCATATCGCATACTCAATAAAATACTGTAAAGAGCTAAAAGATTAAGAGAAGAATGTAAGAAAGTTGTAATCTTTTTGCCTGTCTTTGTTTTTAAAATGGTTCTTACCTACAAGTTAACTCTACAAAATCGACTACAATAGGAACATCTATAATTTATACGAGGATTGGTTTCTAAATGAGGAAGGTTCTGTTTAATTATTCATTTTCTTGTTACTTTAACAGTTATTTATTCAACAAATCATATTACCTGGAGGCAGTGATGTTTATGGGATGATGGTCTAAGGTTAAAATCATTTTTAACTTTGTTCCATTTGAAGGTGTATGAGATAAACTTAGGAGAATGAATGTTATATTTTAAAGCAATTTTGACCCCAGAAAGAATGTTATGCTTCAAACTAATTTGAAATGTCTTGAGTGACAAATCTATGACTCATCTCTTATTAAGATGTGGTAAGGTTGTTTTTGTAGTAATGTAGTTTATCTTTTTCTTGCAACATGATCATTAATTGCATGAAAACTAGATAAAGGAGGCACAGTGGTATATTTTGTGGAGTACAATTATTTGGTGTGAAATGAGGTTTAAAAATGAAGATTCTTGGAGGATGAATTGATATACAAGATCAATTTCTTTGTCTGATCTTTCATGGGAATGAAAGTCAAATTGTTTCAATATCCTTTCATGATGTAGAATATCAACCTTATATTATGTTTCTTATGTTTATAATTTTTTAACTTAATATTAATGCAAACATAAAACATTATGTTTTTTAGTGATTGATACTCTATGTCATTTAATATTTAACTACTATGCTTGTTATTTTATGTATCTCAATACTAATTCTTTTACCTAAAATTTGATAAAAAAAAATAGTTACCCATCATACACATAACTAAATCAAGAAACTTGAAAATGTTACATAGGTCGTCATAAAATTAAAACAAATATAAGATTTTTGTTATCAGTTAAATAAAATAGGTTTTAGTACTAAAATAAAAATTGTATTATTACAAAAGTTAAAAAAATTAATCACATATACTAATTTGAAAAAGATCAATCCAGAAACCAAATAAATTATAATTGTTTTGGTTAAATTTTTTAGTAAAAAGAACCCATTAACAAAATCAAATTGATTAGTTGTTATCGTTGAAATAATCCAACCTAATGACAACCTTACTAAAATTTAGGATTTTGGATAGTAAATATGAAAGAAAAGAAAAGTTTAAAAAGTTTGGACTTAAAGTTAACTTATAATCCCAGCACTTACCCATATTTAGCAATCCATTATTATTCGACAATGTTGAAAACTTATACGCCTAATAATAATTAAACAGTAATTAATGAAAATATAATTCAAAAATATAGTTTAACAATATATTTTTTAACTTTACTTGTTAAAAAAATATTATGTCATGTATTATTACAAAACGAAAAGAACCTTCAAATACCACATAATGATAATCTTTTTTTCAAAAAACAGTTTTTGTTCTAATTTTTTTATCCAACCAAATACTAAATAAATAAAAAAGGTTTGACATATTTTTTTTTACTTTTAATATTATAAAGATATATTACCTTATTTCCGCTTTTCATTTTCTAAAAGTTTGAATAAGTAGTAAATAGAAAAAGTTCATTTTACTGTTTCTTATTTAATTTTATAAAACAAGAAATAAAGTAGATCAAATATAGTGTGTTTTTAATTAAAATTTTAAATGTATTTTTTTTTTCAAATCAATTGGCTGGTTATCTTTCCTTTTTCTCTTATTTCCTTTACTTTTCTCTCTATGCAAATAACTTAAAAGTTCACTTCTTTTCTCTATCACATTTCCCCCATACTTCTTCATATATGAAAACAAAAGGTTGATATATTAAGTAAAATGAAATAAAAATAATTCACTATACTCGGATATACTGTGATATAAATGAAAAGAAAAATCTAACGTATAATCCCAAACTGGAGGGAAAGTGGGAATTAAATGAAATTAATTAAATTCAATACATAATTATATTCCTTTCTATTTAATCTTAATTTTATACTTAATGTTATTTAATCCATTTCATTTAATCTTAATTTTTACACACTTAATGTTATTTAATCTGATTTCATCATATAGGTTTTTGTGTTATCTTTGTCATGTTGTTAGTAGCTATCCTTTCATGACATGATCCCAACCCAATTCCTAGGTCTCAAATATTTTGTTTTCATATGTTAAATTAAGATATTTATGTACGAGTTTTTTATAAGAAAAAAATATATAAATATTTTTTATAAGTTAAAATTAATTTATAAACAAATTAAAAATAAAATTTTTTAAAAATGTCCATACATTTATATTTTATATTTTTTCTTCTGAAAATCTTATGGAAAAACTCATTCGGTATAAGTTTAACAATAGTTTCCACAATTGAAGATATCCCATCCTCATGTTATTTCATTTCATTTTAATCCTTATCGTAAAGGGAAAAAACACAGAGTGTTCATCCATGAATATTGTGTTTGTTTGTTTAGATAATATTAGAAATAATGGACCAACGACCTATGAACTAGAACTAGAAAACAAACGTGGAGAGATGCATACAGTATGTGAACGCAAAATAATTCTGATCCTCGCAGCAACTTAAAGGAGATCTCTGGGATCTTCAGTCCATTTTATTATTACATGTAAAATTATGATTAGAAGATTAATTCGAGTGACACAATCGAAATCATGCATGACCAATTCTATGATTTAAAAACTACAAGTTAAGAATGTATGTACAATTCAAGAGAGAGAATCTTTGTTTTCTTGATCTAACATTGACTTAATTGACTTAGTTTAGAACCAAAACACGTTTAGCTAGACATAAGTATCATCAAATTCAAAGCCACACTTTAAAAGCAATCATACATGGTAAAAAGTAATTGATTCATGTGAAGACCAATTTTTGGTCTTCCATTGTGGAAGATGATCTTTTGGGGACGGAAAGCAATTTTCAAGCCACGAACCTTGACTCAAAAAAGACTCATACATGTTCATTAACTCAGTGATACGTGATTGTCATTAAACTGCTTTTGCCTTTAGCCACCACCTTCCTTTTTTCTTTATTTCTTCTGCTCATCACTAATTTAAGAGTTTTACCTATTAGAGCTTTCAAAGAAGAAATTAAACTGATTTAAAACATACTTGCTCACTATTTTTTTTAATCAGTGCCGCATTATAATTTTGTTGACACTGCAATGTATAATTTACATAATGAACTGTTTTCTCTTTTTGTGCATTTAAACATCTTCAAATAAGATGACCAAATAATAAGTTTAATAAAGTAAACAGCAAAAGTAGAATAAAGTGTTTGAATACCACATGCATGTGTTAATTAATACACAAAGTTTTAAACTGTCAGTTTATTAGAAATCATGACTTATAGAAAACATGATTATCAGTTAACTGTTTTACAGTTTATAACCAGTTTTTCCTTAAACCAGTTAATAGTTTCCAAGTTTAACGTGGTCGATCATGTATACAAACTACAGACATCTTGTAATGAACTCGTGGCTTGGTTTGAAGGTGAAATCCAAACATGGGTTGAAATTAATAATTAATATTGATCACATAAAATATCTAGTGGCAGTGGTTGTTCATGGGCCAAGCTCGGATGACAGAACAAGTTGGAACTTGTGATAAGGTACAGTCGGTGGGTTTAAAGGAAGAAATTAGCATGGAAGGATGAGAGGAGTCGTTTATTGTAGCTGAGATGAGAGAAGCCATTTGTGGTAGAGTAGTCCAAAGGTGAAGCCTCTTTTTCTTGCAAGGAACAAAGACACCAACCATAGTCTAAAGGTGGATCCCATTACTTATCATGCACACATATATACATTGTTGGTACTATAGCGGCGCATGAGCCAATTATTCACATAAAAGCAAACAAAAAAGGTCACTACACTAAGAACTATCAAAAAGACAGGGTGATGGGTGCAATCAATGAAAGGGAGAATAACACTAGGAAAGAGAAAATGAAAAGCCCAGAAAAAAGGGGAAGGGGTTGTGGGAATGAATCGAAGGAAGGAAAAAAACTAGCAATAGTGGGGATCATAAGCAATCTTATCAATGATGGTAATATAATACTAGATAAAAGGAATGGTTGGGGTGGGGTCTCCACGCCACAAACACAAAGTTGAGGATATGTATCAAACTTAAATGGTTTGCAGTTGTTGGACTGGAGTAGTAGTCATCTTTGGTGGCAGTGTGAGACCATTTTCTTGTTAGAAAACGTGGGACAAAATATAACACATTATGCTCACCACTCACACAGTCCATATACATCGAATGATCTACCAGCAGCCTCTTACTGCACACGCGCATGCAAAACCAAACATGTTATTATTTATTCCAACTTAAAGTCTTTCTAACCATTTAGATTGAAGTTTACTATTTCTATCACTATTTTCTCCTTAAAATATATTTTAAAACAATGTTTATAAATTATTCTGAAATGGGATATCGTAAAACAATGTGAAACTTCTTAGAAATGTAGATTATGTGGTGGTGATCATGGTCACGGTCGTGTTCACCCAACCAAACACCTACTAACCAGCCACCTAGCAAAGTGAAGTGGCAAAGGTAATGAAAGCGAGATTGAAAGCCGCGTTGTGTGGACAACTACAAGACATGAGAGGTCCTAAAGATGGTTTTGATATATGAGCTAGCTCACTCACTGCTAACTTTTTGTACCCTTTTTCTTCAATCAAACACTTCTTGTCAGATTCCCTCTCCCTTTTTCTAAGTAAAGATGCGATTGTTTTTCCAAATACAACTTCAACTCTTCTCTAGATTTTTCAGTCGCAACGGGTGATATCAGAAACAGTGGAACAACATGTGTTACAGGGTAAATAGTAAGAATCGAAGTTCATCTCGTGGTCCATTTCTTCATGGATGATTAGTAGATTTAGTGATCGAAATTGAAGTTAATGTTGGGTTTTTGTTGGATGAATGATTTAAGTTTTGAGAGGGCTAATTTGAGTTTCTCCTTTTGGTCCTTGTGTTTTTCTTTTGTATAGAAGAGGTTGGAGTAGAATAGATACCTTTTGCAATGGACACAATTAATGGTTTAGGAGGAATTTGCAACATGTAGCATGTGATACATACAAATGAAGCAATAAATGAAGCAATCTCATCTTAACACTTATTTTACCTTTTTTGATGTTGTCTTGAAAGGCTAAGTTGTTGCTGTCCCATGATCACAGTTGGGTGGGCCAGTGTCATCAATTTATTCTTAATCAATTCAGGAATGCATTCTTAACACATATGTTTGCATGAATCGGGTTCTTCAAATTAAAGGACTTTCAAGGACAGAAAAGGATCTCCTTATCACATCTCAAGGACTCGCTTTTATAAAAGGATTCAACTCACTGTAAGCTCTTGACAACTATACTAAATATTTAATAACCTATCCATATAAAATTACTAAATTCTTTTTTAAAATTCTGTATTTTTTTAAGAAATGCTGTCTTCTTTTATAATACATCAATCCTTTGTTTCTTTTTTGAATAAGAAATAAAATAGATATAAAGTTAAAGACAGAAAAAAGTTTCTTCAAAATTATCTTTCTTTACACTTCAATAAAAAAATTTTAAAACTAAAACTATTGACAAACCTAACAATAATATTTGTTCTGCTTAGTTACATACTTAGGACGTGAAAAGAACTCTTAACTTTTATTTTTTTAAAAGAGATTTTAACAATTTAAAAAAATTAAAATATACATCATGTTTAAATTATTTTTAATTGAATATTTTTTTAAATATTTTGTTTGAATAAAATAATTAAAATATCTTATATTTTAGTTTTTATTTGAATAAAATAATTGAACTTCTCTTTTAAAGTAAAACTTTATTTTAAAATTAAATTTTAAAAAATAAATATAAATCAAATTTAAATATTTTAATTTTCTCATCCACACAACTATTTTACTTAAAAAAAATTCAAAATTTATTACATAAATAAAATCTCTTAAATTATCTTATCCAAGATAATATTTAGTTTTGCTTAGAAAATTTTAAATTATATTTAATAACAGTTAGTGAGATTTTTAAGTTTGAAATATTTAATATATATTCTAGGTATAGAAACTTCCTCAATTTCCGAATAAAAAGCCAATCAAACATGAATTTGACCGAGAAAACATTTATAAGATAAATTTTAATTTAAAAAAGTGAATAAAATATTTGGCTTAAATTTTAATTAAAAATAATACTTAATCTTCATATTTTTCAGACATTGCCATGCAAATAGCCGAATTATTATCTGTTTAAAACTATTTTTTATTAAACTTTTTATATTCTTAGTGATCTCTATTTCTTTTAATATATCTTTTTATCTTTACAATTAAATTTATATTCAATAATTATAAATAACATTATATACCAATATAAATTGTTTATCGTAATTATTAAATATAATTTATTTGTTTGAATACATTTATTTGTTTTATGAAATTTAATCATAACATAATTTATATATTTAAAAATATTTAGTTATGTGATGTGTGAATTAAAATATTAAAATAAAAGTGGGGTATTAAAAAGAAGAATAAGATCAGACGGCTAAAGTTATGTGATGACAGTGAGTCACGCGATAAGACTAGGATCCACCGAGCTCCCAGATAATTCTCTCTCATCCAACGGACACAGCAAAGATCATTACCAGTACGATTTTGATGGGACAACCATCTGTTCTCGCCATCACCATCCGTTTCTCCGAAATCAACGGTTCCTCGTTCCTTCTGCTTCTCATGTCGCAGGGATTGTGACACTTGATCCTGTGGTCCGCGCAACACAAGATTGAGCCGCATGCACCCTGAAGATTCCAGATTCCACCTGTTCACGCATCGATGGATGTTATGTTAGTGCCCAAACTTACTGTCACTCACTGCCTTCTAAAACATGACATTACTAATCTTATCATTTCTTTTATTTCATTCTTGTTCAATATTACAATATATTTTACTCACATATTATTTATTTAATCTGAAATATTTAAATTTAGTATTAATAAAAATAATAATTCCATTTATATAAAAGTCTATAGCATTATATCATACTCCAAAACCACAAGGTTTCTGTATCTTCATTGTATATTATTTAATTTTTTACTTAATATGAGACTTAAATTTATTAATAATGACGTCATGTTAAATTAAATAAATGATCAAATAATAGTTTCTTTATTAATAACTATATATATATATATATATATCAACATAAATATTTAAATAAATATAAATATTAATTAAGAATTACAATTTCTTTAGTTTGTTTTTCCTACAATATATCATCCACTTCTACCGCTATTCAAATTAGTTTGATTTAAGGATTAAAATCAGATTGGTTTTAACTTATAATTTGTTATGTTTAAATTTTTTTAATTTAGTTCAATTCAAATATATGAGGAACCGAGTTTAGTCAGTGGTTCGAACCCAATTTAACACCTTTATTACTGAAATCTACATAGATTTTTTTAGCTTAACACATGATTTAGTTAGTTAAATAAATAAGAAAATGAAACTTAAATAATTTTTAGCAGATAAGAATTCAGACTTCAAATGGGATGACTCTACACAAACATAAAAATAGTCACTTTATAATTTTATAATTTTCATTACATCAGAAAACATATGTGCAATTTATATGTATTGAAAGAAAGAGAAAAAAGGTCATTTATTAAAATAAATGTTTATTTAAAAACATAAATATCATTTTATTAAAAAAAATATGAGATATGAATGTCAATTTTAAAATAAATGAATATAAATATTATTTAACATAACATACATAATATCATGAAGGTGAGTGCAATTTCTTATATATGGTTAAGAAATTGACTTTATTTTTACTATTATTTAAATTTCATATTGTGAATCGGTATAGAAATTTTTTTATATAAGTCTTATTAGACATGTTAGTGTCATATATTAGGATATATGTAGTTAGAGTCATACATTATTAATAAAAGAATAATAACTCTCTAAAAAATAAATTGTTAATATTTTGTTTAATCTACTGTAAAGATTATGAAATCATAATTTTGCACATGCAGATGAAACTAACATGATATAGGGTTGGAAGAAAAATTGGCCAATTATAGCTTATTTTAATTTAAACTGTGGCTATTATACAACCACCAAAGCAGAAAGAAGGCAAATAATTGAGATGCAGCATCCTTTTCAAATAATTGAATCATTTTGTATTTTTTCAACTTGAATTATTGTTTAATCATCTTTTGTGATATCCATTTGCACTAAAATATGAATAATAATAATAGTTAATGAAAATATTATCAAGTCCATCAAGTTTAAAAATGAAAAACAAAATGTTTGATCAGTGAAAATATAAGAGTTGTGTTTTCCTTTTATAAAGTAAGTACTCTAATAACTATTTTCTAATAACTATTTACATACACAGATTATATTATATTATGTAATTGAAATTGGGGAAGTTCAGAAATTAAAAAAATAAAAACAAAAAATTATACACAAATCAATAATAGATTAAAATTCATTTTTTTATTAAGTTGAATTTTTTAAAACTACAGATAACTTAATAAGTGTTTATAAATCTATATAAAAAAATAACACAAATATATTTAATCTATATATTTATAAAATTTGAGAAAAAAATATTAAAATAAAATATTATTAAAAATTAATTTTAAATTTTAAATTTTATATAAATATTTATAAAAAAATTACTTTTATCAATTATATCATTAATTTATAAAATAATAAAATTAATTACTAATTTAATTAAAAACTAATTTAAAACATAATTTAGTAAATGATTAAACCTTTATATTATAAATTAATTTAAATTTTAATTAAAAAAATCAATTTAATCATTACTATATAAAAATTATTTTTTTAAATTTTTAATTAATAATTAAAAAATATAATTTTTATTATAATAAAACTATTTAAAATGTTCATAATTTTTAATTTATAAAATAGTTTTTAATTTAATTACTATAATAACTAATTTATATTTAATAAATTTTTAATAATATTTATTAATATTATATAAAGTAAATTATATAAATTATTTAATAATTATTTGTCACAAAATATAAATATAATATATACTAATAAAAATTTATACAATAAAACTCCATAATCAATTTCGATAAAACTATCAAAAATCAGTTTAAGTTCATATTTTTTTATATTTAGGGTTTATACTAAACCAAACCAAAGTGTACCTAAATTTTAGGTTTGGTACCTATGTAATTTTAATTAAATACCTAATCAAAATGTATTGAAATGCTAGTGGTTGGTACAAGCAATCAGTGTAGAAAAAGGTAGTGGTGATGTAATTTTAATTATAAACCAAATGAAACTGTATCGCAAGCAACAATTGAAATGTTAGTGGTCATTACAAGCAATTAGAGTAGAAAAAGAACCAAATACACAGGTTTTAATTCTAAAATATATTCCGCACACAAAAAAGAAAAATATATCTTTTGAATATGCTACATGTTCCTCTCATTGATTTTATTTAGAAATCTTTTTTACTTAAGAATGTCACATAAATGTTGGCAAGTTGGATGATTGAACATATATGAATTGAATTTAGTTTCAAACCCAGCAATTTTAGTACGTAAAGTTATATAGTTTGTTTTCAGTCAATTTGTGATACTGTTGATCGAAAATATGCATAACTCTTTCTTGTACATATAAAGCTAATGAATTAGAAGTTTTTTTAGGAGTGTAGCCTGTGAATAAAAGACAGCAGTTTCAACTGTAGAGGAATGTGGTCTTGTGCATTTGAATGAGATGAGTTTTTGTGGTGATCATCACCAAGTTGTTGTTCTATAACCTTGGCATTAGAATAAGAATAAGATTCTGACGTAAATGTAGAAGGTAGCACACGTGAATGCCTATGCTTCATTCATTAACACCTTGACAAATGTCTCAACCTGAAACGGTAAAGGAAACATATACAACAACTACAACGCCACGCACAACATTGCTGTGTCCACTGCTCTCTGCATATGCTGCTGCAAACACTCTTTCTTCAAAAAATAAATATGTCTTCATCTTATGAGTGTAGTTTTGCTGAGGAAAATGAACCAAAGGATCTTAAGAATATACAGTGACATGAAACACGTATACAACTTCTGAATATTATATTACAACCCCCAAAAGAAGAACTGCATTGAAAACTGTCTTAGGAGACATGAATATTTTATGTTTCTAATGCACATCATGCATTGGCTCATTGCAAAAACACGTCTTTTCAGAATCCATCTCTGTGAAGGGTTTAAAATAGCAGCAATTTTAATTATTTTCATAATTACTTTAAAATTTACCTACAAATATAATTTTCATATAGTTAATATATATTTCTTTGCAACCATTATTCCTGAAAATTAAACTAATTAAATTAATACAGTTTTTGTATCAAAGTAGTTTTATATTTGAAAAGCACATTTCCCCGAAACTCTTCTTCCAAATCATGCAGACAGTTGACTAATATTATATATCAGTGCCTAAATCACATTTCAGTGCACTAAATTTGGTTATTCTCCTAGGTTGTGTTGTTTTAATGAATTTTAAGTGCACCAATTAAAGTTCTGGTGAATAAATAAATTTAGAAGGAATAAAAATGTTTAATATTAGATATAATGAAGTTTAAATATAGAATCTATTGCATCACAAGCACAACTGAAAAAGTTATCACTTAAAAAATTACATAATATTTCGTATGCTTTTTGCTAATGTAGAAAAAACATACTATGAGGAAATGAGCTTGAGCTTTGTTTACTTGTACAAATAAATAAACGTCTCTTTTTTTAACATTTTACATCTTTTTGAAAGCATTTCAAAGATAGAATACTTTACTAATATAGTAAAATTATTTTTTTACCTCAAATTTAATTTGTTTCGAATCTCATTAAAATGTACATAGTCATATTTTAAATGTTTGTTTCATAATCTAATGCACATCTTAGTGTTAGGCATGAATTTATGTCTTAATAGTTATATTTTGCATGCATGCATTAAAAATAATAAAACTAGAATATATTATAAGGTATTATTATGAGTTTTTTGAAAATGATATTTAAAATGTGAAAACATTCAAAATCTGATAAAAAAGTAACTAGCATTTTAATTTAATATTCAATACATTTTAAAATAGAGTTTGAAAAATTAAAAAGAATTGTACCGTAAATAATTCCTTTATCATTAAACAAAAAGGAAAAGCAACAAAAGTAGTTCTCCTTTGAGCTGTTAAGTGCAGACTTGAGACAGAGTTTTGTTCTCTTTTTTATTTCCAGCATTATTTATGATGAAAAAATGAAAAGAAAAAAAGAACACAAACTAAACTTTTTGTCAGATTTTGAATAGACAAAACAAATCCCTATGGTAATAGACACAAATCGAACGGCAAGGAGGGGATGATGTGTAGCAGTGACGGTTGAATAGCAGCACAGGGAATCGCATTCATTAACAATTCTGAAATGATCATCATATGGGGATATGTGAAGGGAGAGAGAGTGAAAGAGAGGGATTGCAGAACAGAACAGAGGAGACAAGATCATGGGATCTGCATGTTTTTATTGCAGAAGCCCTGCAAACATGGATCATGCAAATCCTCTCCCTCCAAAATAAAAACAAAAAAAGCAAGCTTTGCTATCCCATCCATCAATTTCCTGACATCTCAAAAGCACCCACCCCTTTCAATTCTTTTTATTTTTGTTTAGCCCTCAAAGATGTGTTTTTAGTTTTCATCTCACAGATCTTATCCAACCCAAATGAATCTTTAATTAACCAATTATCTTCTAAAACTGGCATTGGCTAACATTATTACCATCATTACTAAAAGGGTAAAACTTTGTCCTTTTATGCCAGCATGGACTTGAGCGTGCCAGTGTCCCTCTCTTTGGATTTTCAAGTGTTTAAGTAAACTAATTCGCCTTGACTTAGATCCAAAAGGGAAAGAAAAAGGTGCAAAATGATCAAATTGAGTGAGTTTGATTAGGGAGAAAATCTTAGATTATATTGCAAGTCATTTTCTAACACAGAACTAATAAAGGGAGGGGGTGTTTGGGGATATGTGCTAGAAGGCAAAGGAATAGGAATAGGAATAGGAACAGGAGCTATAAGGGTATAGGGGAGTGTTTGTGAAAGGTAGAATGAGTATCTTTAGGAGAGGTCAGCACAACATTACATAACACCAGCACAGCATGCTTTACTTCCTGTGCTAAACAACCTAACGTTATTTTTATGAGACTTCAGGTTGCGTGCATTGTGCTCTAATTCCGTTCCTGTTTTGTGTTGTTTGGGTTGGTTGGCCAAGGGGAATCTCTCTGGTTTTTATCACCTCTGTCTCTTTTTTTTTTTTGCCTCCTCTCAAATAACCTCCCTCTCTCCTTAAAAAGAGGAAAGACACACACAAAGACATAGAGAGAGAAAGAAAGCTAGACAGAGAGCAGGAGAACCCACTAAGCGTGCAAATAAAAGACTTAAAGCAAAGCTAGATTACAATCCCATGCTATTATAGCTCCCTCCACCTTTGCTTTTTGAGTGTTTTTTTTTCTCCCTTCCTTTCTCTTGGTGGGGTTTCCATTGAGCTGTGATAATACTTGTGTTCCTCCTGCTGCTACCTTAACCTATCCAGCGTTTTGCAGTGGCCAAAACCTTTTAAGGTTACATTGTAGGTCCTTCTGTCTTTCGGCTCAGAGTCTCTCACACACCCGGTCTTAGACAAGTTTGCCTACCAAGAAGCTGTTGTTTTTTCACAACTACAAGATGTGGTATTTAGCTGATTTAAGCTGTGGTTAGACTGTAAGAATCTCACCTCTCTTAAATAAATACTATCATTTGGCGTCCATGGTTTCGTCTGTTACATAAAACAAGACAGTTGTTTTCAGCCTTGTGTGTTTTTGTCTCTAACCAGTGTTTTATCTGTTGTTGCATGAAACAGTCTTGCATACATATATTTGGTGAGTAGTATTTGAGCAAGGTGGAATTTTCCTTGAGTGTGGTGTGAACTAACGATGGATGAAAGATCAAGAAACGAGGTATCTCCTCAGCTCTTAGATTTGATCCCAAACGAGAGAGAGTGGCAGATGAACAGAAACGGAGGAAAGTCCTCAGAGGAGCGGAAGCTTGAACTGAGGCTAGGTCCACCTGGTGAGGAGTGGTCTCTCGGTGGCAAAGTGAAGAACGCCAACACAGAAAGAGAAGAGTCTCTTCTTTCTCTTGGTTGCTTCCCTTCGAACATGTCTCATGCAATACTCAGTCCTAACAATGGGTTCAAAAGCAAGGCCTCTCCATGGCCAAACTACCACCACCAGGGTAACAACAAAGCCTCTTCACCGTTTCTTCAGTTCCCATCAGCCCCACCTGTGATGGGAAAAGATGCTTCACAAAAGTGTTGCCCTAAGGTGGTAGAGTTGCAGAATGGTTGTGGTGGTGGTGATAGCAAAGTGTTCTCTCCCTCTTCTGCAAATACAGCTGTGTCCCAGCCCAACACCTCTCAGAAAAGGTACTCTACCTTTTCTTTCTTGTATCCATGTTTTGTTACCTTTCGACAGAGGATATTCATTCCCAGAGTCACGTTGTTTCATATATTTTTTGGTGTGGTCCATGCAAACGTCTTTCTACTTGTTACCCTATGATAGATCTGGTGTTTCACAACCCCTTGTTGCACGTTTAAGTGTAAGAAATAACTATTGAGTTTTCCATCATTAATTACCATTTATGTGGTTATCCCCATCCAAAGAGAAAAATGAGAAGGGACAATTTTTAAGCTTTGATCTCCCTGTACTCTGTACTGGCCGTTTTTGTTACGCTATACTTCCTTGCCATGTTCTCTCAGATATGTCCACATCGGTTTTTTGATGCTATCTGTCATTTATTATGTGTCTTCCTTATCTTTCTTGAGGTTTGACATTGCCATGTGAATATCTGACCCTGTCTCTATTCCCCTCTCTTTAATTCTTTCGCCCCTCGTGGGGAAAGCGTTTTCGCCTGTTGATTTAAATTTATAAAAATGGGTACAGGTATTAACTTATTAAGTAATTCTAAATATGTGAATTTGATGAGTGATGGCAAGGTTGTGCTAGTGCGGTAACTAGTGTGAGCTCTTTAGCCCCACCTCATCCTTTTGTTTTTTTAACTTTTAGCCTGGTTCTTACCAGTTTCACTGTTCACTTTCATGCCTAATTTGACATTTTTTTTGTGGACCCTCACCAAACAGAACTGCTCCCGCTCCAGTGGTGGGATGGCCTCCAATTCGTTCCTTCAGGAAGAACCTTGCAAGCAGCAGCGCTTCTAAGCCACCAACTGAGTCACAGCCTGAGCAGCATAACAAGGTTGCTGGTAAAAAACCTGTTGATAACTATGGTAGTAAAGGTTTGTTTGTTAAGATCAACATGGATGGAGTTCCAATAGGGAGAAAAGTGGACCTCAATGCCTATGACAACTATGAAAATCTCTCTTCTGCTGTGGACGAGCTTTTCAGAGGTCTTCTTGCTGGTAATTTTTGTGAAAGTAATTCAATGGTTATGTACATGTGGTCAACTTAATCAAAGTTGTTTATTCTCTTTTTAACGTGATATAAATCTTCCTTGTGTGGATTTTTTTTTTGTTTACTACTTTTAATCGATAGCTACCCAACAAAAGATAAAAAACAGAAGCAAGTTTTTTTAAATTTAAGAATACTAGCTATCTACTTGGGGTGGGCTACATTAATTCAACATTTAATGCTTACGGTCAATCTGTTTCACCAAACAATTTTTTTAATACAATTTCTGACTGGCCCTCTAGACAATCTCGCTTTCAAATTTTGTTTTTCAACGCTTTTGTTCAAATCCTGATTGTCAAGAAGGAAAATTTGTGTAGTCATCACATTTTGTCTTTTCCCTCTGCTGTTCAGCTCAAAGGGATTCCTCTGCTGGTGGAGTTCTCAACAAGCAGGATGAAGAGAAAGCAATCACGGGCTTATTGGATGGAAGTGGAGAGTATACTCTTGTTTATGAGGATAATGAAGGAGACAGGATGCTTGTTGGGGATGTGCCATGGCAGTAAGCATCTTATCACTATCAATCTTGTGCACTATTATTTTATTAGTATTATTATGTTATATATCTCCACTTGGTGTGAGGGCCAATGGTGGATTAACATTTTGATCTCAAAACTGTAATAGATATGTAGTTAGATTCCCTGTGTTTAACAATTACTATATATTTATAATAAACAACCTTTTAGCCAATTGTTGTGAATAAATCCGAAGCAGTACATGCCATGGCATGTCTGTTGTTTCACATGATAACACCTGTACGACTGTCCCCTCTCGGAAACACAAATGAAACTATAAATTAAATGGCGCAATTGGCTTTTCCCTTTGATGTTTTTTTAATGATTTAATTATGCTAGAAAACTATGATTGGCAGCAAAGACAGTTTATTATATGTTTTTTTTAATGTCTACATATGCTTGGCAGCATGTTTGTATCAACAGTGAAGAGGCTACGAGTGTTGAAGAGTTCTGAGCTTTCTGCGTTTACCCGTGAGTTGGAATCTTGCTTTCACTTCCCTCTTTTTGTTACAGTTGTGACTGAAAATTGAAGAAGTGCATGTTGTTTCAGTTGGCAGTAAGCAGGAGAAGTTATCGCTTGACTCGGCTATGACATGAAGAGCAGTTTGAGGTCTGAGGTTTTGTTCCCCTGCCGAAACTTGAAGACTCTTCTAATTTGACGTTTTGGTTATTTTGTCTGATGAAGATCACGGAATGAAGCTGGTTGGGTACATTACAACTAAGTAATGTGGTTCATATATGTTTTTAATTTTGAATGAAGATTTGAAATGTTTATGGGTTGTATAAAAAGGGAAGGGAAACTTCACGGATGTGTGTATGAATGAATTACTGTTGAGTAACCATTAACTTGTTTATGGTTTGTATTTTGAAGTCCCTTTTATAGGTGGAGTTTTTGAATGTCTTAATAATTTCCACACAAAAATTTCAACTTACTGTAACAAACAGTTTCAAAAGCAGCATGCTAAGGTTTTTGGTAGGCAATATCCCATGTTCACTAAATTGAAACATTAATCTCATTCTGAAGGGCAATTTAGAGCATTCCAGCAGTCAGGGATGTCACATTTTTCAAAAAACTACAGTGATTATGGAATGAAGTTCTTTATTAATTTTCATTACAAATGATAGCTTGTTCAAAGAGAGAGGTACAAAAAAAATTATTGGAAGTGTCATCACCATCTTTATATACAATTTCTAACTTGGAATATCATCCCTAATGGGAATACCTGGACACTGGTTACAGAAACCGCACTTAAAACTTAATAATATTTATAACGATGGCCCCGAGTTTGAGTTGTAAATGATGCATTGGTGAGGAGAATGAAGAATGGGTGGCATGATGTTGATATGGGGTCTGTCTGTGAGGTTTAGATTATAGTTGTTGGATGTGTGTGAACAGGGGAGTAGGCAATGCATGTTACATGACAGAATTGATGAAAGTCTTGGAAGCAATACTAGGAAATAGTGATACCATAAAGGGATAGTCAAAGAGCATTGCATCTATGGGTATGGTAAAGTAGAAATGGTTTAATAGAAAGCGATCTTGTTTGGGGAAGAATCAATCAATAGTCATTGTCGTTGGGAGGTGCCTAACTTGGGTGGCTGGGTGGCTAAATATGAGACTAGGTTTACACATGTGTCTGTGTGAAGGTGTGGCCGTGGGGATAGGGGTAACCTTATCCTCCAGAGGGGACAAATAGACAGATACATTCTTTAACTTTGCGTGACTTAAGTGCTTATGTGCGTGTGTGTTGTCCCTAAAGGGAGTTGGTGAAATGTAGGGGTTGACCCTTCATCTTTATAAACTTGGTGAAACCCAATTACAACATCTTTTGTGCTTTTGGTCAAACCGATTATGAGACCCAAAACAAAAGAGAAAGATAGTTTATTTCTTTGTTTGGATCGGATAATTCCTGGCCCAACTTATCAGACCCAAATAGCTATTTAATCAGAGTTTACTTAGAAGAACTGGACCATCTTCTGCTTTGTGTAACACTTGCAAGTAAATGTTTATTGAATTGGCTCAAATGGGTTATCTGCATCAACTCGCACACAAAGATTGAATAATTCCAAAAGTGCAATTCATTTTCAGGTACTGCCAATTAGAAACAGGCAACACAGGTCACAGATTCCAATGTGAAATCATTGAGTTTTTCGGCGCAACATTTTTGTATTTTGAAAATGTTAAGATAGAAGAATATATTAATGTGATAATCGAAAATCACAAGGCCATAGTGTCTCCTCGTGGGGCACGCATTTTCATTTTCATTTATGCCAACTATACTTTCTATATCTTTTGATAAACCATTTTTACTGGTTCATAATTTGGCATATGATTTTGTTAATTATGAGTATTTTAACACTCATGAAGATAACTAACATAGACTGATCTGTTCTCGTAAGGGAGAGATAGATGATATGTTATCCTATGCATTATTTATATGTTTTGCATGCACTTTCTGAATACTTTTAATTGCTTAATTTATATTATTTAGTAGCTTATTCTAACTATTTTAGTTGACGTTTTAAGTTATAGGAATTGTTTTCTTAGTAGCTCACTTCTACAAGCGTCTACACTCCCATTATTCAAGATCCTATAAGACGATTATCTTAATTTTTTTTAATAAAACAATAGCACTTTTATTTTTGAAAAATAATCCTAATAAAAAAATAAGATAAATATAATAAAAATAACCAACACAAGAATATAGTGTAGAAATTTCAAAATCGGAAAAAAACTATAACTGTTCTCTAAGGACAACCAGAGAATAACACTATGTAAATTTTTTTACAATATATAAACTAATTTTTGGTATCCTTGACTCCAATACACACTTTTGACTGGAGTGTCTACATACCATAACTCAAATCCATTATATAACTTCCGTCATCTGCTCCTTTAAATAAACAAGACGATGTAGGACTTTCAAGGTGTATTATTTTCATCAATCTCAACAATTTTTTAATTTGTTGTTAGTATAATAGTATAATATTATTTTACTTAAACATTTAAAGCATGTGTATTCATATTTTTACTATTTTTTTATATAAGAAACTTTTCTTAAATAGAAAAAAAAACTAATTATATTATTCTATCTTTTGAATTATAATTTTTTTAAGATTTAATTTCTTATGATAATGACAATGTTTCTTTTTGTTCTATTCTCTACTAAACAATATCATTACTTAATCATGCTAGTAAATGGTGATTTATTTCAAGGAAAACAAACACAATAGTGTAAGTTTTGGTAGCAACGATTCGTCAATGTTTCTTATAATTGACTCTAAAATAGTTATTCGTATATTGTTACTAAACTTTTAGTTTATTTTAATTTATATTTTCCTATAATTAATTAATTAAATAAATAGTCGCCTAAATAGGATAAATATATAGCTTAAAAAATGTATCATCAATTACATTTAATAAAACAAAACCATTAAAAATTAAAAACAGATTATTTATTTTAGAAACTAAATAAAATTAATTAACTTTCATTATTATCATATCATGTCTGTAAATGGTTATTTTTATTATATATAAAATTGATGGTGACATTATCAATATCCTGAATATAACTCTTACAAATATTAAATAATAATATCACTATTAGAAAAATGATCTTGAATGTTAATTTTTACAATATATATTATATGCAATAAATTAAAATGTTATTACAATTCCTTTCAGAATATGAATTTTAAATTATTAGTAACAACTTTTATAATAATAAATTTAGTTTATAATAAAATTTAATCGATTTCTTTGGTGTTATTTTTAATTTAAATTGAAGTTCTATTTTAGTAATCTGTATAATAAAAAATCGTTTGAAAGGTGTTATAGTTTTTTTTTACTTTTGTACATAGGTGATTAGTTAGTCAAAATTTCAATTTCAATATAAAAAAGAATATAAAAAGCAAAATAACTTATAGTGTATTTATAAATTATTTTTAGTACTTCGTGTTAAGTTTTCAGAACATTTTATGAAAGTATGTGTTTAGGAATCTTATGAAAATAAGTTACAAGTATACAAGAGAATAGTTTAGTTTCTTTCTTGTTTTTTTTATAATTTTCTTACACATAAATTTTTGGAGAAGTTAAATGAAAAAGCTATATAAATTAAAATACATAAATGATTTTAACTTATAAAGACAGCTATTTATTTTAGGTTTTTCATTTTGCAGAGGTTATTGTAAAAAAATAACTTAAATAACACGTAAGTTATTTATCCAAACAAGCCTTGTCTACTGTAATAATCTAACGAAAGTCAATAATCAATATTTATCAACTAAACAACTAGCATTATCAACACCTGATAGAAACATTATTAATTTGAACAGATATATAAGTAAAAACTTATCAGAAGTTGAAGTAGTATTATTTTGTATGAGACTTTTTTGTATGTTTTCTTTAATACTCGTATCCCTTAATTAATGGTAAAGTATTTTTTTAATTTTTGGCCACCTTTGGATATAAGATAAAAACATGTTAAAAGGGGAAATTTATACATTATAGGCGTTTAAAGTTGTGTTAGCTGAGGATTAATGATAATAGTACCATAATTAAGTGTGATTATATATGCATGGGCATTGGGAGATAAAGAAAAGGCATGTTAATTAGTGGCGTAAAATTTGAGCAAGGATTGATTAAGTATGTAATTAATCACAGCATGAAAACAAAGGGTCACATACACAAAGAGAGGAGGGAAATCCTTTTCATGAATTGCAGGTGTATTAGAGACAGAAAGAAAAGAAATAAAATGTGTTGGTCTTAGTCTTTCAGAAAGACTATGTTGTTTTCTTCTTCAAAAGTATTTAAATTACACCATTTTTCTAGTTTTACAATTTACAAAATCTTTAAGAGACAAAGTTCGTATTTTTGGTTTATTTTAAATTAAAATGAACTTCATATGCCTTTTTCTTATGTATAAACAACTAGTTTCTAATTAACTTTTGAAATTTTAAAAATGAATTAAAAATTTCAGTCAAACTTCATTTCGCATTTCCAAGTTTTAAAATCATTATTACTAGTATTTTAATATATATATATATATATATATATATATATATATTCAAATATAATTTTTATACACCCACGTACATATATATATATATATATATATATATATATATATATATATATATAAAGTTATATTTTGAATTTACTAAGAATAGTTTATGTTGTGATTTAATATTATTATAAATAATTCACTATTTCTTTTTAAAATTTATTTAAATTTAATTTAAGGTTAGATAAAAGATAATCAATTTAAAGATATAATTTGTAAAGAACTCTAGAATATTTAAAAGAAAATATAGTTAAAGAAATAATAGCATGGAGAATGTTTAATAAAGAATAAAGGGTTTCTAAATAGTGAAAATGGGTAAAACTCCCATTGTTCAAAATATGTATTTTAATTTAATTATAACATATTAGTAAATATAATCAAAATAATTTTTGAACGATATATTAAACTTATTATAGAAAACATAAAATTTTTTAAGCCTCGTTCATTATCATTTTCCGTGTTACAACTTGATGTATTTAGATTAATAAACAGTGAACCATCTTTGGGAAATAAAAATATATACCTATTTTTTAAAATTAGAGGGAATAATAAAATTCACCTCTTTATTTGTCTTTTTTTCTGACTACATGTGCAGTTCATCCAGAAGCCATCTAAATCAAAATCCAAAATAATTTGTTGTGCTTTTCATGGGGCGGTGGAATTATGTTGTCGGATCATTCTGTCATTAATGATTAACTTTGCTAGCTAATCTTTCAACTCAATTATGAATTTCTTCAGCTATTCTCTACTCTATTTATAAATAAATCTTAATTATATTACTACCTTCTCTTACCAAATCCAACAATTTCAAACCATTTTTCCCTCTTCAATCTTTATTTCATGCACAGTTTAATCAACTCATACATTCCAACTTAATTTCACTCCACCCTTCAACTCAGAACTTCAGCATCTTCTGTTCAACTGTAATACTGCAATTCACATTCTAGCTCCTAGCTTCTTACACCATTAAGCAGTACTACAACACATAATGAGTTATTTGGTTGCGAAAGAACTTTGAATATCGAGAAAACCTTGGCAATCCTTCAGTTACAGATATTATCTTATGTATTCTGATCATTATTAGAGAAAATGCTAATTAAAATTAATTATTAAGATCTCACCAACCGTACGAAAATTTTCAAAAGGAGAAGCAGGTTGTGAAGCAAGCACATAAGATGATATATATTTCTTGTGGCAACCAACAGAATAGGGTTCTCATCAGATTAATCTCTCTCATATGTCCCAAATCCTTATATTTTAGACAAAATAAACAAGGAATTGATTAAGCATATCTAGGAGATAGGTTCTCACATAGATCAAAAGAAGCAAAGATCCCTTCACAAAAATCACTTAATTAAACAAACATTAATCCATTATAAAGAAAGAAATATGTTCTTTATCTTGACGGAATTAATCAACAGTCCGCGACAGATAAAACCCAAAATTCATAAAAGGACAAACACGTGATGCACCCAGAAAAGGGGCAAAACAAGGAAAGAAAAGAAAAGAAAAAATTATACAGCTGATGATTCCATCTCTAAATAGTAGCTAGCTAGCTTCTACCTATTGAAAAGTGAACTCGGCATAGACTTCAATATCCTTCTAGTCCTATTCTATCTATGTAACATGTTTCCCTCGGAATTGTTTTGAGACAAATAATAACTAGCTAGAGGAAAAAGAAACAGCAACCACATCTAGTTCCTTCCTTGTTCTTTCCAAAATAGTGGAACAAATTAATAGGTAGTAATTAAGTATATATATATATATATATATAGGCTTCATCAGTAACTTGCCTGGCTTGAGCCTGTGTGCCGTATGTGTAGACTAGACGACAGTATGAACAAGAGAAATCATGGAGTCACAACTTTCACCTTCAGCTTGTGCTCTGTCATCTCTGCAGTTAGATCCACCGTAGTAGGCGGATAGTTTAAGCTAGAACAGGCTCTAAAACCATGACAGATATATATATAGATAGATATATAGTGAGAATAGGCTTTTAGATCAGTGAGGGAAAAAAGTCAAGTAATTAATGGGTTTGGGAAAATAAAGGGTGGTGATGATATATATATATATATATATATATATATATATATATATATATATATATATATATATATATATATATATATATATATATATATATATTGAGGTTGTATATTTGTATGTATGAATAATAATGATAATGGATCACCCATTAGTAACTTTTGTTCTTTGACCCGACCCTTCCTGTTCTTAGCCAAAGATGTAATCATGCAGGTGTGAGTGGGATTCCTTTCATTTTCATTTTTACTTTTATCCCTTTGGCTTTATATTTTTTGCTATCAGAGTTTCAGACTATTATGGAGGCACTCAAGGCCTGCAGGATCCTCCTTTAGAGGGTACAGAACATGATGGATCATCTCATGCTCTGGACACTGCGCAAAAATATTCAGTTATTCACCTTCTTTTATACACCTATCATGATTGCCGAAGTTACCAAATTATGATACACTATATTATGAAAGATTGCCCCTTTTTTAAATTTCAAGAACATTCTATTAGGGTATCACATTTCTTCTAATAATTATTATTCATCCATCTGTATTTTCCCATTTTCTACAAGTGGGTCAAGGTTCTCAAACTCGTCAACTAGGGTTTCATTTCTCCATGGACAAATAAAAAACAAAGCAGTACTCGAGCAGACCGCAACAATTTTGGGCACCTTCACCAAAATATTACAATAATAATAATAATAATAATAATAATAATAATAATAATAATAATAATAATAATAATAAGTATTCTATAGGCCAATGGGTGCCCTTTTTAGTCAAAATACAATCACTATGTCAAGCTCCTAATCTTTTTTATGCATTATTTTGTCACCATCACACCAATTTAACAACCAAAAAGAAAACAAAAAAATTATATATGTGTAAATAGAAACATGAATGGACTAAATAACAAATAGGTTTGAAAAAGATACAGCACCGACTATAACATAATTATGCTAACTCGCATTCGTATATATTTTCTGATTTTATTTTTGAGAAAGAAAAACGCAAAGTAGCATTTTCTTCCTTTCGTAACTTGTTAAGTACTTTAGAATCTGATATATTGAAGAAAATGGTGTTTAGGAAGAATTAAGCAGTGAAAGCAGAAGCCCCGAAAAGAACATGTAACAAAACAACAGGCACACGCGCATGAGGATTATGGGGTACTGATTATTTAAATTTAGCGGGTTTCAAATGATTAAACTATGAGCTTGAAGAACATGCTTTAACTTCCGCACCGCAATATAATAAAGTTTTTAAAAGCTTCAACTAGTTCAATAACATAATTATTAAATCCTATCTACATCTGAAATTGTTGTAAATATTTAAGGCCAAAAAATACTATAATAAGATGATCTGAATTATTTCAGTGTTATTTTGTTTTTCAAAATGAAATGATTTCATTGTTGTTTCCCATGCAGTTTTTGTCGTACTAACCACTACCACTCATCACTACTTATGTCCATACCTTCGTCTTCTTTAACGCAATTCATGTCGTACTAACCACTGCCATTCATCACTACTTGTGTTCATGCCACCATCTTTAAGAAACGTAACCATCATAAGTTCTCTAAGTTGCAAGAAATGAAAGAGCATAACCATTATCGAAATAATGGGATGTTAAGCAGACGCCACGATCAATATACCAAATATGAGGGGGGGAAAACCAAGTGGTAGTTTTCACTTTCAACGATAGTGGACCACTTTAAGCAAAAACAACCTCACAATCTCTGCAATTGCCTTGGAGGAAACATAAGAAGTGGTTAACTCCTAATGGCACCACAGGGCCAAAAATGAGACATCTCTAGTATACCTCATGAAAATGCTCTCGGGTTAACTTGGTTCATCATATTCCTTTTCTCTTATCAAATCGCATGCTGTGCTGATCTCTAGTAACATTCACTATCATATCAACACTGCTTTATATTTTAAACACTTGCATGAAAGAGCTTTAATTAACTTTAGTCTTCATTGATATATTCTCGTTAACAGTTTCAAAAACAACGTTCTCTCATCAAATTTACTAAAAGCCACTTGTCATTCTTGTTCATAAAATCATAACAAAAAAGGGCAAATTGTATAATAAGTAACTGAGATGAACTCAATTAAAAGGTAGTTATTTACTTATAACTAGAGTTGACTACATCTCAGTTTTGGATTTAAGTTCGTAAAACATTATTATAATCATATACAGAACTAGGATTAAGACAATTTGGATAGAAAATATGAAATCACAAAGGTAAAACCCTCAAAGAAATATATAAATTGATGGAAATTATTAAGTATCATTAGATTATTATGTGTTTATTACTCTAGTTATTCTTCAACTAATTGAAGTCTCAAGTATTTTTTCAAAACAGAATCATTTAGATGAAAGGAATACGTGGTGTCGGTAGAAGAAATACACTCCGACCTAGAAAAAGAACATGCAATTACAATTATTATTAAATAGAACCAATTGACTGAAAATTAAAAAGCTAACAAAGTCTAATTTGCTAACAAATGAAAATGAAACGTTTTCCTTCAATCAAGTAGGACAATTGACAACTTGGTAAGATATGATTAGTGTATAGATTTTGAGTTTAATCTTCAGGTTTCTGTATATGTGAAAAATAATCTACTAAATTTTGTTTGAGTAAGAGATCTGTCTTAAAAAATAATTGACATAATGCATTTTCAGAGAAAATAATCACAGTGTTATTTATCCTAAACAAAACAGACACCATAGAAATTAGGTAGTGTTACATGGTTGCTTGGAGGTCTCACATGCCACTTTTTTTGGGTTGTGGAGCAGAGTCACAGCAGAACCAGCAAGTAGAAGCAAACAAACACAAAAATCCAAGGGGAAGCTTGCGGATAGCAAGTTTTGGATTAGATTACTCAGATCAGACTCTAAAACCTAGTGAGATGTTGCATGTCATAAAGTCCAACTCATAAGAAATTTAAAGAGCACAGTGAAGTTGAAAGAATTGGTCTAAGTAAAAGTGGAAGACATGTAAATATTTCACATTTGATGAGTTTGTGTTTCAATCGACACGTCCTACAATTTCAAGTACAGTATCTAAGTGTTTCTTCTAATCTGGAACTTTTTCTGCCTTAAATTGACCGCTATTAGTATTTTCATCATACTCTTAATTATGTTTTTAAAAAGTATGGTGGACAGCAACTACTCCACTCATGTGTAACCTCATTGGAATGAAGTTTACTGTAGACAACTTGCCACACAGCAAACAATCTCAGGCCCTTTTTCTATTCTACACGAGAAGCCACTTCTTGCTTCACTTTCTCCTGATTCGAATCTAGCTAACGGAAAAATTACCTTTAGTCATCACAGACACATGCTTACATCCAATCATTTAATCTAACAGTATGTTTGGTTATACATAAGAGAGATTTACGTCCGTTTGATTCAAGCTATTTTTTATAGATTGGACAAGGAAATATTTCAAGAACTAGTTTTATTGGTTTACGTAAAACATGTTATTGATCATCAAGCTATAACGAATGAGAGACACCAAAAAGGACCGCATCAATTCCTGAAATCGTTGTTAGAGTATTCCATAGCACTAACTTTTTTTAACCTTCATAAAAAAAATGACAATACTTCAGAAACACTTCCTCCACGGAATGATCTTCTATAAGAATTCCCCACACTCGGCGTAATGCACAAAGTCCACCATCAATGGCTATCATGTGCTTCTGACTATCACCGTTGTCTTTTTTCCTATTTTTTTCAGGATACCCAAGATAGCAGCAGCAGAATGAGGAGCTTAACGTCACTTAGCAACCAAATAATATTGCACACGTTAACAAGCAGCTTCCTTGCTTCCCAGCAGGGTATCAGATATCCATTGTCGAAATCCAAAAAAAGTGGAGTTGGTTTACATGCCATTTAAACTCACACTGAATCACAAATTTAAAACAGCACTGGAAAATTGAAGGCAGAGCTCTAAACAGAAATAGCACTCAAAACTATTGTGCAGGAGTTATTAAAAAGCCTTAGAGATCAGATCTAATTACTGATATAGCTATGATAATGTATCATACCTTAGATTTAGGTACTTTTTAAGTTGAATTAAGCTATAATCTTATTTTAAGATTCCCAGGAACTATTTGAACCAAAAGCATAGAAAATTGATCAAAGAGAATGCTCAAAAATGTCAAGTTTGTTTCCAACCACAGGTCGTGATCAATTGGTTCACGCTACCAGTAATCACGTGATCAATTCTCAACTAGAGAGAAAATCCTCATAGTATAGTATACCTTAATGTGATTGCAACTTTCAATTATGGGGAACAATATGGTGAAAGAAAAATTAGCCGTTTTGCATACTACTCTTGAAACAATCAGTCCCAAATGCATACCAGAAATCATTACTAAAAATTCTACGTGCATGATTGAACATAAGATTTCGGGTAAAAAGTTATCTAATTAACCAATGGAAGTTTGAAGCAATATAAACTCACCTGTTTGTCACGGTTTAAGTTCAAACTCTCGGCATCTTAAGGAAGAACATATATGCTCAGTTAATGGAAGGTAAGAGGAGAGAAAGTTCCCCCACTCTGTGTTGATAACCTGCAGTCAGTATTTTATTAGTTTTTTCATATTTCAAAATCGTGGCATTTATACAAGATCCATTTACGCAATTTAAGAATGTAAGACAAGAAATGCTTGCCATTTCCCCAGAAAAAAAAAGGAAATAGGAAGATGACCATGCCACTTCGGTAGTGGTTGAACATGTACGTACGTTGTACATATGCTGCTGCATTTGTTCTAGTACCTAGAATGAGGACACTGTTTTGTGGACCTACCTGCTGCTAATGTACCAACTGCATCACTGACCCAGTTGTGCAATGTATAGATAATGAAAAAAAGTACAGCCTAAAACCACAGTTGCTAGAGAAAGCATTTGCCTTGAAACGAGATTCACAAGTCCTTTATTTAGTGCTGTGTAAGAACTCAAAAGCTTTAACTCAACTCTTACACACATACCAAATCCAACTAAACTCGATTTACTCCAACTAGTTCATCACCAACTTTTAAACGGGCAGGGTCAACTCACCAAATTTCTCAATAAAATAAATAAATAATGTTTTTGTCCTTCTTGTAAAAAAAATTCATATTTATCAAAGTCTCAATTACCATTCAAATTTGAAATAGTACATATATCATTCTAAAGAATAAAACAATCAAAATTCTTTCAACATAACAAAGTCTTCAACGTACCTTCGTTAAATATCTTTCAAAGAGAGGCAGAGCAAGCTTCACACATTGTGACAAAGTTATACATTCATAAAACTAATGTATCACTGTATTAACCACAATTTTTATTTATACCAATTAAACAAGCTAATACAGTTTAAGTTAACTTAAACCTATTCATCTCATAAATTAAGTATAGAAATTAAACAATTTTTAATTTTTTTCGAGTTGGTGAATTTGTATACCAACTTACTCTACATGTATCAAAACCTTGTAACGAGAAAAATGATTTTTTTATATTTTTAATTTTGAACGTCAATCCTTTCTATTTTCTTTCCAATCAAATAAAAAACATAAAACTACATTTTTTTAATATTTGTTTTCCTCAAGTACAAATATATCATTCGTAAGTAGCAAAATTATTCACGTTTAAGGTATCTTAAGTATGCATTTATAATTTATAGGTACACAAACACTGACTTTATGGAATTGGAGTAAGTTTATAGAATTGGAGTAAGTTTAAGGTATCTAATATATGAAATTTATGGTATGTCAAATATACAATAAATTTTTTATGAGCTCCATATTACCTTATATTTTAATTTATGTAATTTAAACATTTGGTGAAGTCAAAATATATTTATAATTTTCATATTTAATACTTATATTTAAATAATAGCTCATGTATTATCCAAAATTTGTTACCTCAATTACATATATATATATCATTTATAAACACTTCACTAATCATCAAAAGCACACAATATGGAAGTGAATGACAAACCTCACATTCCTTCATTGAATAATGAAGTAAAATATACAATTATAAATCAAAAGTTTGAGTGACATACCTTCACTTGAGCAGAGTATAAGAAATAAGAAGATATGTTAATCAAATTTCCTCTTCAAAGCTATATATTGTCATTTAAGTGATGGATCATATCATGAGTGTCTTTTAATGTTAGCACGTCTTTTTAATGTTTGAACAATAACACAATTAAAAATAACTTTTAGAATTAGGTTTCTCCTTGTTCGAGTTACAACATGCTCCTTGAATGAAGAACTTTTAGAGAGAATGGGGTAGTCATTGTCTATATTTTGCTAAGATTTTTAACTTCAAGCTTGAGCGGGGAGAGTACTCTCTCGAGTAAGGAGAGTAGTCACTCAAGCAAGGAGAGAAATTGTTCAACCGTTTAAACCATCATTCAAACGAAAGTTCTCTACAGTGAAAGTTAAAGTCTTGTTTGAGCGTCATTCGAATGACAGCTTGACACTTAGGTGAGATATGCACAAATAAAAAAAAGCTCACAACCACTTACAACATTCCTCAAACCTATCATCATTTTTTATATTATACAAAATCTTAACAATCATAAGTTATCCAAAATCAGCTCTCTCCTCCACAAACTTCATAAGAAAACCATTTACACTCATATTAACCATGTAAATATCAAAATGTCATTCAACAAAAAAACATCAACTCAATAATAACACCAATCTATATACTATATCTCATATTTCTATCAAATTTTAAGCTTTCATTTAAATTAATATAATATAACATATGTAAGAAGATTTTATTATATTGTACTCAATCACATAACCAAGTTCCAACTGATAACAATAAAACAAAGGTAAAACCACATGAAAAAGAAAAAGAATAAGGTTTTGATATTAATCCCAATAGAGAGTCTAAAAACGCAAGGAACAACAAAGATATAAATAAATATGAAAACAAAAAAAAACTAAACTACTCTTAACTAATATATATATATATACTTAAATTCACAATGTATTAGCATGAAACATTAAGAATTTGCTAGTCAAAAAATCAAAACACTTAACTTTTATAAATTGTGATGGATCTCATACATCATAATGAACCAATTAAAAATATACATGAAGCTAGAAACACTTTTGATAAATGATAAAATAATAAATTTGACAAGTTTACAATCATATCAATTAAAACTATCATTAATTTGTAAAATTATTTACCTAAAACTTTAATAAAGATTAAGTAATTTAACCTAGAGGAAGAAAAAAATGTCATAAATAAAAATTAGATGATGCAAAATTTAAATGAAAAGATAATAAATCTAAAACAATATAAAAAAAAACTAACCAAACTTAAGAAAAAGACAAAATTTGTTAATAAGATAATATTTTCCAACTAACTAAACCAAATTAATAAAGGATTTACTTTGAAATTAAATTTAATCATATTGAATTTATTCTTGCTTCACCAAGTAGGATCTGAAAAAGATTTTATAAATTGTATAAGTATATATTTAATCAAACAATGAAATTGTTTTAATTTAATAAAATATAGTATATTCTATTTAAAAATGATAAAAATATAGTTATAAAAAATTATACCTCTTTACCTAATGGTACAAATTGAAATAAAATAAAAATATTTATAATTTTAAAAATAAAAAAGAAAGGTGCGAAAGTATTTCCTTCTCTTTGATTCAAAGAGATAAAAATAATAAATCATGCAAAAATTATTTTTGCATCAATTAAACATTAATTTAAACAAGTTTTTTTTATAAAAAGAAATATTTATATTGTAAGCAACACTTTGTATACTTTATTCTAAACTAAACTTAGACTAACATTAAAAATTAAAGTAAATTATATTAATTATTCCTGAGCTTGTTTTTTAATAGTTATAATAGCCTTCGATGGAGAGATATGCATACAACATTGCTTTTCATACAGTTTAAATAGTCAGTCTAATGTATAGATAAAAAAATATTTATATAAATTCATGAAATTCTAGTAACGATAATTTAGACTAAAATTATATTGGATGGATTTCATAAATTAGAATATTTTTTTATTTCCATTATTTCTTTAAAAAATTATATAATTTAGTAATGTGTTTTATAACAACTTTAAAAATATGATTCATAACAGTTCTAAATTTTCAAATTTGAGATTATAATGTTAAAAATCATCTAATTAGCTTGTCTAGAGCTAATTAGTTTTTAAAATGTTACAACTCATTTAAGAGATTTACCGAAATTGTTGGAGTGAATTAACATATGGCATGAAAAAAGAGAGTTAATTTTTATGTTCCAACCATAATATTGGGTGGAATTCATACATCTCTAAATTCTTGTCTAACAATCAAACTATCCCAATTCAACACGCAACACTCCAATACACAAGGAAGTGATGATACACAAAAACTAAATAAGAATCTAAAAATAGATATTAGAAAGTAAATTTTATTCACTTCAAGAAAGTTTAGCAGTATAAAATACTATCATTTTCAAACAGAATATCTTTAATTTTTTAAAAGTAATTATGTAGTATAAAAATTCACTAAGAGTACAAAATTATTTATATATACTTAAGAGATCATTTAAAAACAAAATTGCGATGATCATATCAAATTTTAAATCAGACAATTATTTGGATGCTTTAACATGATTTAAATATATATGATACATTCTTTTTTTAGTAATTATATTGAATTTATAAAATTTAACCATAGAATATTAAACATGTTTTAAAAAACTGATTTTGAAAGTCATCACTTTCCTGACTTAAATTTCTAGAAGCAATTTACAAATCATTTTTAAAATGAAATTTTGTTAAAAATATTTACACTATTTTTTAACTAAAATGTTGAAAGGTCTGTAAACATTTTATCTAATTAATAAACTTTTATAAATGGTGTAATTAAGAAGAGTGGTACACAAATATTTTGACTTATTTTTTTTACATAAACATAGATAGCTTAACTGAACCCAACCAGAAGGTACTTTCATTTCTGACAAAACTCAACTAACCTGAACCAATAGCACATGTTGGGACATTTTGGAGTGTAAATAATCAATAGAGGATAGGCTCGAATTCCAACAATATAAAAGTTTATCTTAATTGGTACCGAGATAAATTAATATACTTTTATATTGAGTCATGCTTTATTTTAAATTATTATATTATTTTTTTAAAAGATTGTGATGAATATACGTATTTCATGCATATTTAATAAATATATATGATTGGTGGAACATTAATTATTTTTTTTACTATATGATAACGTTTAAAATAAAGTTTTTTAACTATTAAAATTGTATTTTTATTAAAATTTTAAATTTATTTTATTTTTATATTATTTAAGTTGATGTAAATAATTATTTTAATAATGTATTAAATATTTTTTTTATTTTTTATTGTAGTTTATTATTTTACTGTAATTTGATTTTTAAGTTTTTTATTTTTATTTTTTTTCTTTCATTTTCTCTTTTAAAACATATTTTTATTTATTAATAAAGATAACTTAAATTCATTTATAAAATATAAAAATAAAATAAGTTAAAAATTTATTTGAAAAGCAAAATATAATTTTAATAAATAAATTTAAAAACTAAAAATATATTTAATCTTATATTATAATATATTTTTTTCTTAATTTTATAAAAAGATAAATTATAAAAATATAAAATAATTCTATATTATCATTTATTCACAAATTACTTGTTTCAGAGTTTATTAACTAAATGGTTGTTGTTTTTTTTATAATGACTGTCTTATCATTTATATCTTATTTTTTTTATTAGGATAAACAAGACTACAATAAGTTGTGGTGGATAGTTGCCACTTATTATCTATTCGTCAAAAAAAAATTATATCACTTCCTTATAATTATCTATTTAAAATATGTGTGTAATTTTTTATGTTATCTATGAATAATTACTGAAAAATAGTAAATTTGAAATAAATTTATTCTTTAAAATAAATCACAAATGAAATTAATTTTTTTATTAAACTAAATTTCAATAGATTGCACGTTAAAATAGAAGTTTAAATAAATTTAATTTTTCTAAAACAATTTTAATTTCACAAACTTAAATTAAATAAAAATATTAAATCAATAAAATCAAAGTCTCAATTTTTGTTTTTTTTGTTTTTTCTATGGACAGTCTTAATTTGACAATTTAATCTTGTAAAAAATACATTCAAATCAAAATTATAAATAATTGATACAAGAATATTATTTATGTACATAAAATATCAAAAAACAAATTTTAGAAGATAAATGTTATATTTATTTTTTGAATATCAATTAGGAAGGGGTGAGATGAGTATCCTGATACAATATTCATTTCCATTAACAAAGAGATTGTTGGAGATTTTATGCACAAATATGCAGGAGTCTAATTATCTTTTTCATTCCTAAACAAAGATTGCTATCCAATCCATACTTTTTTATATTTAATCTTTTTTTAATTTATATTTAAACTAATAAATCCTAATTGAACTCACAAATATTTAGTGAAAAAAAATCAAACCATATATCAAAACTGCCCCCGTAAAATCGGACAATCATATCAAAACTCACAGATATTGATTCAATATTTGAAAACATAACAAAAAAATTGTAATCAAAATCCAACAACCCAAATCAAGCATGATTAATATGGTGCTGTTAATTTTGTTTACCCCAAGAGAGTCAAAACACGAAAGCTTTGGAAATGTGAAGGGAAAAAAGAATCTAGAATTGATTGCATTGGTTATGAAAATTCCATTGACACCTCCATTCCTCACTCTTTTTAGAAATACCCTTTTCACTCAAGTGTAGTTTCAGATTTTGCAGCAGAAGAAACTTTAGCGGAGAAGGTAAGGAAAGGATGTAAGTTGAATGGTCTGCAAAGAAAGTTTTCTGCAATCACTGTTGAAAGATACTGCATGGAACTGAAAGATCTTTTTTCCATTCCAAGAAAGAAACTGAAATCACAAACCCATTTTGACCCATTACCTGGGACCAAAAAGATGATATGAAAGTGCCCTTTTAATGGCTATGCTGATGTTTAGTACAGCAAAAGAGGGTAACCAGCGTTGAAGGGGTTTGAACCAGAAACCATCATGAGTTTGTCAGTTGGTATCTTTTATCTTTAGTAGTAGACGTTGCTGCAGTAATTGAGAGAGAGAAGAAAAGAGCTAGAACACTTTTCAGTGGTAGGAAAATACAAGCCAGTGGAAACTGGTAATTAATTGACAGTGTCTTTTGTAGGTTAACAGAGACCATTATTGGAGTGAGTGAGAGGAAGAGAAGATTAGACGCTCTTTCCCTCTTTTGAATTCAAGACCTTGTTAAGCTTTTCCCAGTTATTATTATTACTTTTTCGTATGGAATTTAACCTTTCTTTCTTTGTCTCTAATTCTTGTCTCTCATCTTCGTATGTGTCAGAGGTTTGTCTTCAAAACAATATACATAGTTATTCTTTCATTTAAAAAGTTTTGTTGTTTGTTATTATGATATAGTATTATTAATCTATTCCTTTCTTCCAAAACTTGTTCTCTTCTCATAGCTTCTCTGTTTGCAACCTGTGTCATACATTCTGCTAGATTTTTTAGACGTTTCCTTGCACTGAATTCCACCCTTTTGTTTATCACTATTTTTAAAAAAATTGCACCAGTTCCTGGTGTCACATTGCACTGAGCACCACTTGTATTCATTTTCTTACTACACTTGTTTACCTACAACACATGCTCCTTCTCTATACACTCACAGGAAAATTGACTTGACTTGGTTCACATTTGAGTTTAGATTTGACTTTGTTTCATGTTCCAGATTGCTAGTTAGAGAGAGGAAAGCATGGGCAAAGCTACCAGATGGTTAAAGGGGTTATTGGGAATGAAGAAAGAGAGAGACTGTTGTGGCCATTCGAACTCACTGGCTCTTGACAAGAGGGAAAAGAAACAATCAGAGAAGGATGAAGAGAGTCACATTACACCATCGGCCATTGATCGGAATAGGTACAAATTCTATGTCGCCAAAAAAGAGGGTGTTAAAAACAAACAGGCCACTGATGTGACAGTTGTGAGGTCAAGAAGGGGTGACAGAGACACCTTGCTAATTGGAAGCAGGGAGGGCTGTGCTGCTGTGTCAATTCAATCCTTCTTCAGAGGCTATTTGGTATGTGACTACTTTGTCTTCCAAGGAAATTCAAATCTAATTGGTTTTAGTTCTGCATTTCTTTCTTAGTTTACACATTACATTCTTATTCTAAAATACTCTTTTATGTTATTGATGAAACAGTGACTTTTTTCATTTATGGGTTTTAGATTGTAGACCTTCCTTATTTTTCTCCTAATAACTTTAACTAATTAAATCTTTGACGCACTCAGTAATTCTTAGTATGATATACCAGCACTTCAATTCAACTTTTGTGTTGCATTCAGGCGCGAAGAGCTCTTAGAGCACTCAAAGGATTGGTTAAGATACAGGCTCTTGTTAGAGGGTATCTAGTTCGAAAAAGGGTTGCTGCAACTCTCCACAGTGTTCAAGCAATGATAAGAGCTCAAGCTGTTGCTCGATCAGAGCGAGCTCGACGTTCCATGGACAAGGAAAATAGATTTCATCCAGAATCTCCTTCCAGAAAATATGTGGTAAAAAATTGGTCCTGTTCAATCTTTCTCTTAAACTCCACTTTCTTTCCCTCAACATTTGTCATATTTTTGTGCTAATTTCTTTTATTGTAGCAACAACGGTTTGATGAAACAAGAATTTATCAATCACACAATAGAAGAGCACCCATGTACTCTAAGGCGGCACCCTTGAATGGATTTGATGAGAGGTCAAAAGTTGTTGAGGTTGACACTCACATGGGCCATTCAAGATGCAGGAGCATTAACAGTGCAATGTCTGAATGTGGAGAAGAGCTGCAGTATCAAGCAATGTCATCCTCTCTTCCTTGTCCTGTTCAAGGTCGAATCTCACTTCATCAAAGCCAGCACCCTCAAGAGTTTGAATGGTTTTTCAATCTTGATGAAGGTAAAAAATTCTCCACAGCACACAACACACCTCGTCTACCGAGATGTATGATACCAGCTACTCCACTGAAGAGTGTTTGTGGGGACACCTTAAGGCCTTGCTCCAATTTCCCTAACTACATGGCCAATACTCACTCTTCTAAGGCCAAACTAAGGTCTCACAGTGCTCCAAAGCAAAGACCTGAACTCCAAAAAAGGCTTTCAATCAATGAAATCATGGCAGCCAGAAATAGTGTCAGTGGTGCTGGAATGCAGTGGTCATCCAACCCAAAAGCTCAAGATTACTATTTCTTTGACAAGGTTATTTAGCACTGCAGTTTCACTTGGAGAATCAACATGAATAATAAAGAGGACAATGAAGTGAAATGATTACTTTTAAATTTGTTTTGTTGACTCTAGTAACAGAGTAGGTTGTTTTAGCACACTTTCTTTTTCGTGTATCAAACTATTACTCTTATTAAAGATTAAAGAACCTGGTTTAGTTTTATCTCAGGTTGCTCCTATTCAATGTCTGAGTTTAAAAATTGAATCTTTTTATTATTGTTCATTTACTTTACGTTAAAATTCTAACAAACATAACGCATTCATTCATTTTTCCTGTTTAAACCATTCATTTCATAAATCAACGAAAATATGCATATGATTTGTTTTCTTAAAATATTCACTAAGATGATTTTAAAACTTTAATAAATTTATATGTTATAGGTTTACGAATAGAAAAAGAAATATTTCTTTTGAACAAACAATTGTAACATTGTAATTTTTAATATATAAAATTTTAAATAAAGTTAAAATATCAGAGGAATGCAATTTTTAAATTTTTTGGTTGTTTTTATTATATTTGAGCAGTTAAAAAATGATGAAAGAGATAAACCTTCCATTTTGTGATCATGACGAAAATTTATTGATCATGACACAAATTTATTGTGCTTTGGAATTTAGTGATCACACGATTTTGTTTTATTTTTTGTTTTATTTTACTTGATCCGATTCTTTCTTTGGTTTTGAATTTGATTCGGCAAATATTGGATTATACATTTAATTTTAATATTGTGTATTCTAAAATTAGAGTCAAAGAAATATGAAATTAAAATTAAAACAATTTTATCGTACACGTTTCAAGATAAAGAATATAAACGTAAAATTATATGATATGAAATAACATCTATTGAATTAATAAATCTTATTATCAATATATAATAATTAGTATATAATTGTTGAGATGAAATAATTTCTTAAATATAAGACATTGAGTTGAATTTGACCGATGTAAAGTATAATTCAAGATAAATTAAGTCAAATTTTTAAAAACGAAAATTTAATAATCATTTTATGCTCTTTTAATTTATTTTTTACGTAGTTTTAGTTCTTAAATATTTGAAAATCCCCCATTATAATCTGGTTTTAAATTTTGTATATGCTTACTTTTAATTTTTATATTGTAATTAATTAAATTATTATTATTAGTAGTAGTTTAAATGAATAAGTCAGATTTAAATTAAGATTCAATGTAACTAAAATTATTATTTAATAAAAAGAATGTTAGTAAGTGCTTAGAAAAACTTATTTTCAGCTCAAGTTTCACTGTATTATTACGTCATTAAAAATAAATAAATAAATAAATACAGAAACTGCAAAAAAAAATGCTTATTTATACTTTTGCATTGAATATGCTATATATTAAAAAAGTCAAAATCAATATACTTTATTTAATAAATATACTTGGCCCATTAGCTCAGTTGGTTAGAGCGTCGTGCTAATAACGCGAAGGTTGCAGGTTCGAGACCTGCATGGGCCAAGTTTTGTTTTATTTTTTCATTATATACAATACATTGTTTTTAATGTTACAGACAAATTTCGGTAACTATTATTTAATTGAAATTATAATTATTCATGGTGTCAAATTTGGTGGGACATTTTTAATTTAATTATCTTTTTAAATTATAAGTACTATAGACTATAAGATTATTAACATATTTCTACAACATTATTATTTAATAATATATTAAATTTAAATTATATTGATTAAGTGGTCCAAATATTTATAGTTTCAAAAATAAATTCTCTTCATGCCAAGTTTTTTTACAAAATAAATAACCATTTAATCTATTATTAATTATTAATTATTTGTGTATATTAAAAAGTCCGCTATATTTTCCGGGCAAACCTTGTGTACTCCATATCCAATTCTCAGGTCAGAGCTTAAACTAAGCAGTAAGAACATATGAAAATGGCTTTGGTTTGGCAGGGAATGATGATTTGGATTTAAAAAGATAATCTGAATAAAAATAGATTTCGAGTAAATTGAAATAAAAAGATTGAATATTTTGAAGAAGAATAAGAAAACAGTGAAGAAAGTGGAAGAGAAAGGAAAGAGATGTAGGGAAAATGATTGTTGTGATTTTCAATAAGAGATGAAACACAACTGCCCACTTTCTCAGAACAATGTCGCAGGGAACTCTTTCGGAAGAGTGCATTCAACACAGCACAACACCGATACACACTATCCCTGCTCTCTAGATACCATACAAACCTATGCTCTTAACCTAACTTCAAACCATTGCACAAACAAACCATTGAGGAAGATGACCAAGATGTGCCTATTTATAGGGAAACTATCAAACCCTAACCTAAAGTCGCTCACAACATCAACACTTACTGGACCTTCTCGTTTGACTCAGGCCCAAACTTCATTTTCCGGCCCATCTAACCGCTAAGGTTATGGGTTAATGCTTCAAACAGCTAGTGTAATCTATAATCTATACCATTATATAAGGGGATATGCTTCTTTGTAACCACCTCCAGCGTTCTCTTTTTATTTTATAGTTTTATTCTTTAATAAAAGAAGATATATATTTTTTTCTAACCACCTTTATTGTAATTTTTAATTAAATGATTTTATACTTTAATAAATAAATAAATATTTAATAAAAATACAGAATTTCATCATTACCCTTTTCAAACATAACTGTCGAACTTCTCTACTTACACTAACTAAGGCGTACATATTTTGTTTTCAAATCATTCTTTTAGAATTATATACATTTTTCTTTTTATTTTAATATTTATATTTTATTGTTTTAAAAATATTTTTAAATAATAAATTTAATAGGATAAAAATTTTAACTTCTTTAAATAGTAATTGTTTTATTATTATTTTTTTAACTTTTTCCATTTTTCATTTAAAAAAGAACTTTCTCATTTTAAAAACACATCATCAATTTCCTTTGTCATACAGGAAATAATGCATGCATGCATAGATAATATTATAAAAGAAGCATGCATGCATAGATAATATTATAAAAGAAGATTACAAGTGAAAAGTCATAACTTAATCAAATGGTGAAAAATAATGTTTTTTCTTTAGATTTTTTTTGTTTTAGGATTATTTTTAATTCTCTAAATAGTAATTTTTTTTTTTAATTTTGTACATTTTTTGTATAATTTTTTTTTCATCTCAAGAACACATCATTATTCTTTACTTCCACACATAATACATAAATAATATTATAAAAAAAAAATACAACTAAAAATTTGAAATTAGATCTAATGATAAAGAGTAATGTTTTTTTTAAAAATTTTTACTTAAGAATTATTTCTTATTTTTTAAATGGTAGTTATTTTTCTATTATTATTATTATTTTTAATTTAATTTTCATAACTTGATAATAATTTTTTATTCTTTTTAAATGTTTTTTCTTTTATTCTCACTTTTGTTTTTTTGGAATATAATTTTAAATTTTTAAATTGAGAACTAAATAGAAACAACTTTTTTCTTACAAGATGACAGATAAAGCGTTTTTCTTGAAGAAGGAGAAACAAAATCAGTTATTCCTGAAAATATTAATAAAATAAATTAATTACTTGGCAAAAGGAAGGAAAATGCCCTGATATCATACACCTATATTCCAATGGGAAAGAACACTCGAATCAAAACATAAAAGGTTAATCTCAAATTCGCACAAAAAGTTCTCCTGGCTTTATTTAGGATTGGTGAGGGTGAAAAGCAATTTCATTTTGCATGGAACTTGCTGCTGACGGATTCATAACTGGGGACATTCATAACTGCAAGACAAGCACATTGCAACAGCATTATCAGTAACCAAACCAAATGCTTGAATTAAATTATTAACTGATTGATGATTACCATTCCCATAGGATGCCATAGTGAGAGGCGAGGAAATAATCTTCTGAGAAAATTTGGTGATATCATTCAAAGTGATTTCATCTACTGTCTTTAAGAACTGCTCCACTGGCTTCCTGAAAAGGGTCACCTCATAAATTCTCATATTACAAACTATGCCCATGATTTAAGTGATACCTCTCACTTTAAAGTACCAGGAGGAGGATTTAAGTAAATGGGAAAAAAATGGAATTGATGGCTAAATAAAAGAAAAAGGCATCTGATTGATTCTTTACCTTTCTCCGTAAGTCAATATCTGCCTTCCTATATCCTCTGATGCAATCATCTGCAAAAGCAATGAGTATTAAGCAAATGACAACTACTTGAAATAAAACCAATACAATTCTCCTTTCTATTTGTGACAAAGCGTGTAGAGAAATCCATGATAGATGATGTAGAAGGAAGCAATGATGCAAGAGAGTCACTGTATTCTTAATTCCAGTGGGGAGGGAGGATTAAATGAAAGAAATTCCACGTCATTCAAACTACCAGTTCAAGTAGAGAGAGTGAGAGAGAGCATACTCTGGACTCTAAATTCATTAGTACTGCAGACTTTGTGGATTCCTTGGCACGGTCAAGCTGCACCTGTGAAACTGCCATTATGGGAAGCCCATATTTAATTTGGCAGATATCAGGATTAACAAAAGGAGACAAAAAGCAATGCACACAGATTAAACCTTGTCCTGGTGATGCGAGTGCTATTAATTCTCTGGCTGCTAGATCCACAGCTTTTTCCACAAAATCAGAGCTCTATATTGACACAAAAAAAAAGTTCAAAATTCATACTATTGAAAGTACACCGCCGAAAATTCCAAAGAGCTTAAAAGGAGGAAAATAAAGAAGTAATCGATAGGAAACTAGTCTGTGTAATTTATGACAAATTGAATGAGCAAGAGATTGAAGGGTCATTGGCACCATGCGGAATTCTACAATTTATTTTATTTTCTGATAAATGTTCAAGACAACTTCAACTTAGAAGTACTTTTTAAATATTTTGTGCTGTGTCAGCAATAGATATAAAAGGAAACTTATTTTCTAGACACACTAACCCAGCCATTCAATGAATCAAAAAACTAAATAGAAAATAGTAAAATGAGGCATCACATCTATGTTCAGAAAAGATTGTGCCTTACTGTGGTTGCATATATGCCAAATAACCCTGTATTGTTGAAGAGACTGTTGAATGCAGAAAAACATTGAATCTGTTGATATTCATTCAAGACACGAAGATCTGGATCCCATTGTATAAAAGCACAAGTCAAATCTTCAGAGATGATATACTCATATGTGAACAGAAAATAGTGAAATTGACTTCATATAGCAATAAAAAAGAGAGAAAATTATACTCAAACGGGAAAACTTGAAAAAATTCAAGATCATAGTGGCAAAGGTAAATGAAATCATTGACCCAAGTAAGCTGTAAATTAGAAAACAGCCGATAAAAAAAACTGGAAATCAGAAAATATATAGTTAAAACTTACATAGCCTTGAGTGCATTCCCTTTCCAGGTCCCCCAGCTGAGAATGAGCCACCTCCTCCCATAAGCATCTGCAGTACTAAGAAACGTTACTTCCATTCAATTCCTTCTTTCCTCAATTTCTTGTGCATGAATGTCAACAAAAGAAAATATGCAAATACATAGACATGAGATCTCTTGAAATCATAGTGACTCACACAAAACGAGTACCTGGAGAACGGTCAAAACGATAGCTTCTTTCTCTTTTTTCCAGCCCCCAGGCACTTCAAAGGCAATAATTACATGTGCACCCTGCCCTTGTGACAGTTTTTCAGAAGATAAGTAATATTATAAGGCAATTGGAAGGAGACAAATGAAAAAAATGAGAAACATAAGGAAATGCAAGTGGTCTAGAATCAAATTAATACACACCCCTGCTTCACCTTGACGACGAAAATCACCCCCAACATATGTAGAACTTGGTTCTTCAGAATGTGGAACACTTGGTAGATCAGAGAGAAGTGGCTCAGCAACGGATAGAAGTTCTTCATGCTCAACCCCAGATGCTGCAAGTACCATTCTAGGTGCAGTATAATTCTCCTGATTTTCCACATCCAATGACATTCAGATAATCAAATAGATTGTCAGAAATTTTAGCTTTGAACAATTAATAGCAGTAGCTTTCATGAAGTATTGAAAATGATAACAGATCTTACGGCAACAAATTTCTCTAAAATGGTGCCATTTAATCTGTTCAGTGCTGATTCAGTAGCCAAAAGTGGCATAGCCAATGCTCCAGAATAACCAGCAGAGTGAACTGCCTCCATAAGTAGGCCCTGGGGATTGTTTGTTAGCTCTCCTATCTCTGCTTTCACCTTTTGAAGCTGTACCAATAGATTATTAAAGAGGAGCATAAATAATTTATATATATATATATGACAGAAACTTAAGTGAAAGAGGGGAAGGTTCCCTCATACTGTCTTTGGTCTTATTGCACAAAAGGAAAATAAATGTATGCAAAAGGCTTTACTAGATAAAATAACTCGGAGCAAAGAAATATTAAACCTTGTTCTCAGCGTATGATTTGGTATGTAACTAAGAAAGAATAAGGAATTGCCTTTTCTTTGTTACTAAAATGTTGCTGCACATAAAAAACAACTTCCTCCTATATAAAGAATATTACTGCTGGATGTTTTCCGATAATATATATTTTTCCTTAATCGATATTGTACTAGACCATAACAAAACAGGGAAAATCCATACCCTCTTTCGCAAAACAATAATGCACAAGAATTGAAAAACCAGTTTTTCAAAGAGATTCATAAAAAAACAAATATACCTCTTCGTTGATCTCCCAATCCAAGAAGGCCGGGTTCCTTACACAGTCAACCAGCAATTCAATCATTTGTGGAACATAGGTTTTCAGAGCATCAAAAGTATAGCCCATTTGCTCCCGAGAGGCTGAGGCTCCTACATTACCACCCACTGCTTCCACTTCCCTTACAACACGAAAGTGGCTTCGGTTTGTCGTGCTCTTGAAAGCCATTTTCTCTAGCAGGTGCGATGCCCCGCTTAACAATGGCGTCTCATAGAGAGAACCACAGTCAACATATAACCCTATTGAGGCAGCAGGGCTCTGATTGACAACCAAAACATACACATCATTTATAATAATAGTAAAAGTATCAACACTATCATTAAGCACGTCAAAGTACAGAAAACTGTAAACATTTACATACTGGTGAGGTTTCTGATGCTATTTTTAGACCATTGGAGAGAGTTGTGATCTTGGTCTTTCCTGGTTCAACATAATCTGGCAGTGTAGATGGCAGGGAAAACCCTCTAAGCGGGGTGTCCAGAGGAGGAAGAGAACTGGAAGATTCCCCAGTAAGCCAGCTGAATAAACCTCGCGAAGCAAATCTAGAGGCTCCCATGGTTCTCCCATTTCCCTACTCAAATGTTTTAATCACACAAGTGAATTCCAACCAATGGAGTCTCTCGAGAAAAGAACCATAATGAACCATTTAATACGCATTTTCCAATAGGAAAATGCTGATTGAAACATCAAACAAACACCTAACATGCAGTGGATCACGTCATCTCAAAACAAAGAAGGAGTCATCAAAACCGGTTACGTGGAATTTTTAAACATGATTAAAAAGAAGAAAACAGGCAAGTCTAACAATGTACAAATAAAAACTACAAAAAAAAAAACTTCATCATTGAACCCTCAATGAAATGTGTTCCCCTCATAAAATCAATCAGAACGGAGAATTTATTTTCTGTGTGGTATTAAAAAAAGATTTGTTTTTTTTTTAATAAACAACGGGGTTGGGATCTAAAGAGAGGTTGGTGATAATGACCTTGGGAAGGGTGAGACGTGAAGCTGCAGCTCTATACATGAAGGAAAAAAAATGAATCTCTTGAGAGTTGAGACAACAAAGGTGGCTGCTATTTCCTAAAGCTTTGCTATGAATCTGAGTCTGAGGAAGAGAAGCGAAAACGAGGCTTTTGATTGAGGATGTTTGGTTTGGCTTGGCCACTACTACAAATTATGGACCATTTTCTAGTGCCCATGCACAACTTTTACGCTTTGTTTGAATACGTAGTGATATCACCTGAAAAAAATTTCAAACATAATAAATAAAAAGTATATTATAGAATTGCTTTTTGAATGGTATTTTCTATGATCTATTTGTATCGATGAAATTTCGAATAAACGAAGTAAGTGATGTATTTTCATAGTTTGGTTGGTTATATGGAAAAGTAAATGAAACATGAAACTTAATTTTAAACCAATTATCGCAGAAACTATATGCATGATAATTATTACGTCTATATATATATATAGAGACGTAATAATGTTTTATTTCATATATAAAATAATGTTTTATTTTATTATAAGATTATGGTTTCAGTAGTGTCTTTTTTTTGGGTACAACTCCATTTAGCAAGTTAAGGAAATTTCTTTTTTGTACTCTCCCATATTTTTCATCTGCTTTTTAAAAGTATGAAAAATCCACACTTTGTCTCTTAAAACTTTCTAGATTATTTAATTTGTAAGTGAAAATTGACTTTAAGGATTCTATAAGTAAAAAAATATTTATAAATTAAGTAATTCGAAATATAATTTTTATTTTTGAATTATATAATCTAAAAACCTTTTTAAATAAAAACTGATTTCTAAATTACTCAATTTAAATATTTAGAAGTCATATTTTACGCAAAAAATATTTGGATTATATAATTAAAAAATATTAAAACATCAATTAATTTAAAAAAAAAATTTACATAAAAAAATTTTAAATTATACGATTCAAAATATTTTCAAACTATATAATTTAAAATTTATTTTTTTATATAAAAAATTTTTAGACTATGCAATCCAAAATACCTGCGGATTGCACAAACCTCTTGGAAGTACAAATAAGAGATCCAAGATACGATAGTTTTATCTTTTTCTTATCTCATGGAAGTACAAATAAAAATCACAGGGGTGCAAAAAGAAAAATCCCTAAAGTTTAAATTTATATGAAGGTAGCAAAATGTGTTTTTCTTTTTCAGTGGATCATGGGAACCTAGTTAAAATGAAGAAGACGCTGTATTGGACCCTTTCAAACTTCAATTTATGTGCAGCTTCTGAGTTTTTATAACCTTTTTTTATGTTTCTTAAATTCTTCTTATTTAAATTTTCCCCACCTAAATCACTCAAAACAAAAAGATTTATTAAAATTTATTTACATAATTCAAAATTGGCATAATATATATCTTAATTTAAAAAAATGATCAAATGAGAGAAGTTTGTAAGCTACATTGTATTTAACTATGTTTTTTTGCTTCTTTAAAGTTCAAATTTTAGTTCTTATAAATTATTTTCTTTTTACTTTTAGCTTTCGAAAGGTTGAAAAATTATTTTTAATCTGAAATATTATGTATTTAGCTCCGATATACTTTTGGTATAGTGACAATATCTGATACTTTCAAAATATTTTTATAAATTACCAAAGAAATATTAGCTATCTACTTTAAGGTGAACTTTAGATTAAAAGTAGCAATTTGAGATTTTTGAGAACTAGAAATAAAGAAAAAAAGTTTATAAAAATCAAAACTAAAATTCATAATTATTAAAATTAATAATTTTTCATTTGTGAAGAATAAAACACAGACGAATTGACCAAAATCAAATCATATTCATTTTATCGGGTTTTAAAACATATTTAAATTTTATTGTACTAAAGAAATGGCTATAAGTTAAAATGGGGTATATATAGTTAAAGAAGAAACCAGAAATAACTTCATTTTATTGTTTTCAAAAAGAGAAATGGTGAGGCAATCCAATTCTATATTTGTATTTAGTTTAATTTACCATCCTAAAACGCAGATAGAAAGAAATTTAACCTAATTTACTTTTTTTAATAAGTGGTAAAAGAAATCTGAATGAGAATGGAGGCGAAGTTAGGTCAATTACCATAAAAAACACGCAATCCACTCAACTCCACTCTCTAGGCTACTAGCATACTAATAAAAAAATTATTTTCAGAAGTTAAGTTTAAAATTATATTATATACTTTTTTAAAATTTTAATATTTTTCAAAAATAAAAAATATATGCTTGATGTCATTTTTAGTTTGTTTTATAAGTTTATTTTTTGAATGCTAATAAAAATTAATTCTTTAATTAAATTTATCTATTTAAATTAAATGTGAACAGACCAAATTTTTCGGTGTGTTAGTTTTCTTAGTGGATGAGTTCTACCCAACTATGTTTTTTGGGTTGATGGTAGATTGAATTGCACTCTTTATTGTTGTTAAGGTTTAGGGTTTTACAAAATTTAAATTAAATTCTTTATATATATATATATATATATATTAAAAAATATATTAAATTTAAAACTAATATATACACTAACGGGAAGATAATAAAAATTATCACAACAATTAATTTAAACTCAATAAAATAAAATAAAATAAAAATAGCATAATACAAATACCCAAATTTAATGAAGCAGTGGAACTTGTGAAAAGTGAGTAGGGGTGGTCTAGGATGGTCCAAATTGAATTCTTTCGATGAACACATGTCAGTCCCAAAAAAATTCAATCTTTGCATTTGACTCTTGTGACTACTTTTTTCTCCAAGTCTATGCTTCTATGATGTGTATCACAACACTATCAGAAACTAGCATTTCCAATTGGCTACCAGTTGACACAAACATTGGGAAAAATAAATGATCTTAATTTTTATTGAAGAGCCATGACAGCTGGTAACTTAATTTGTGGTTAAGAAATCAGCAGCCGAACACTTCCTTACGTTTGTTTGTTGCATAAATTATTGATGTCTGATCATTTGTGCGGTGCCCTTTCGTCTCAAATAAAGGTTGGTGTGCTTCATGCAAATTGGAGAATAAGTTGACAAACTAGTATGAGCATTTTTCCAGAAAAAGAAAAAACAAAATTGGTGGTCCTAAACAAAAAAAGAAAATTAAATAGAAATGAAACCAAACACTATAGTATAGTATGAGTATGTATGATCTCATCACACAGACTCTCAGACAAAGACATCATCTCTGGAGACTCAGTTGGTTCTAAAGTAAAGTCCGTCCACGCCTGTTGGTTTCAATTTCTTTTATTTTCTTCTCTTTAGAAACTGCCATCCAGTTGTTACTTTATATATTTCATGCCAAATCAAATACTCTGTCGTCAATTACTATTTATCTAGTTGTTCCATTACCTATGTTTTATGGTAGATACATAATATTTAATTTGATATTTGCTAGGATTTCAGGTTGCAGCTGAAGCCTTCGAATCCCACGAAAACCTTGCAAATCTAATTGTGGTATTATTACTCAGAATCTGACAGCACCATGCTGGATTCTACCACTCCCCATGACAGAATCACCACAGCAGTTTCTGGCTTCGTACTTGAAGATGTTCCTCATCTATCTGATTACATCCCTCACCTCCCCGTAAGGCCCTTACTTCTCCCTCAACAACGAAAAGAACTCAATTTCTGGTTTCAGTGGATGTGTTGAAATTATTATGACTTTAACTTCTGTGCACTGCCAGTAAAAACTTTCATATTGTTAATCAATATCTGTTGGGTATGATTTTTAATATAGTCATTATGAAAAAAATATATATACCGTGAATCAGTTACAGATCATACTAGATATGATTTTTTAGATAATTATTACAGAAGTCAACAAGGTTGGTGACTTCTGATCGAAACTGTGGACTATTTGCTCTTATATTGTGTTTGATTTTTAGCATATGATTCTTTTTTTAATCATGCAGACATATCCTGACCCGTTACAGGACAATCCTTCTTATTCAGTTGTCGCGTAAGCCAATCTGTATTAAATGTTTTGTATATTATTTCCAGCGTTGGTTGACTGTGTTGTATAGTCACTGTTGGAATGTTCCAGACTCAATTGGTGACTAGGTTGGATAATTTTTTTATTCCACAGGCAATATTATGTGAATGTGGATGATACGGTTGCGCAACAGGTTATTAAATTTTCACCTTTTAGTAGATGCGGTTCTATTTCTACCATTCTGGCAGTGTTTCAGAATTGGTTTTGTTTGTGCAGATAATTGTACACAAAAATAGTCCAAGAGGGACCCATTTTCGGCGTGCTGGGCCAGCTCAGAAGGTTTACCTTCCTTTTTTTTTTATCAAAACTAAGACCTTGATTTCACCAATGTTTCATGGGAAAACAACAGTGATTTGAATGTTTTGCAGGTATATTTTGTTTCAGAGGAAGTATACGCTTGTATTGTCACGTGCGGTGGACTTTGTCCTGGTCTAAATACAGTTATAAGAGAAATAGTATGCGGCTTATATCATATGTATGGGGTGCACAAAGTTCTGGGAATAGAGGTATAATTTGTGGAGCAATTTAACATCACTCATGTATGTGTCTGTATTTATAACTGTAACAGATTAGGAGCTTTATTTGCAATTTTGACAGGTATTGATTAGTTTCTATGTGTGTGATTAAGGTGTAAATCTAGTGTTTGGTTACATGTAGGGAGGGTATCCAGGTTTTTATTCTCGAAATACAGTTCCTTTAACACCAAAAGTTGTGAACGATATCCACAAACGTGGTGGAACCATCCTTGGGACATCATATGGTGGCCATGACACTTCAAAGATTGTTGATAGCATTCAGGACCGGGGCATTAATCAGGTTTATATACTTGGAGGATATGGAACTCAGTATGAAGCAGCTATGATTTTTGAGGTAATTAATTGACAAACTAAGTTGGTGATGGCATATGCTTTAAAAGTTTTGTAGGTATAATAATTTTCACTAATTCAGTTTGTATTCATAAGATTTAGTTATTTATGCAGGAAGTTAGAAGGCGTGGCTTGAAAGTTGCAGTAGTTGGAATTCCAAAAACTATTGACAATGATATCCCAGTAATAACCCTTTAATTGTAAATTTGTACATGTGAAAATTTCTATACTTTTATGCTAACATTTTACTCAAAAGAAAAGGATTTGAGTTTAAAATCACATTTAATGTTATTCTGTATCTGAATTAGGTTATTGATAAGTCAATTGGCTTCGACACTGCTGTCGAAGAGGCACAACGAGCTATCAGTTCTGCTCATGTGGAAGCAGAAAGCGCAGAGAATGGTATTGGTGTAGTAAAATTAATGGGGCGTTACAGTGGTAAGCTTCGTTCGTTTCTTTGATACACTTTTAGCTTAATGGTATCATTAAAGTGTCGAAGATCATAGAATAGACTAGTATGCAGCAGCTATGATATTTTATTTTTTGTGGTTACACTAGTATCATCTTAGGTCATTTTCATTCCAGCAAATCGCTTAGTGTCTCTTATCATTTGACAAACATTTGGTCATCTTTAATCTCTTATCATTTGACATACATTTGGGTTATTTATTGATCTCGTCATACTGGCCCTTTCTCATTTGTAGAACATGTCTTTTGGAATACAAATAAATTTGTTATGTTTGGTCCAGTACCTTGAAGTGTGCTACTAATAATCTATCGAATGCTGACCTTGGCTCTTTCCTTTTTCTTTCATAACATCCTCCTAAGAGTTTCCCTCAAGATACGTTGAATTATTGATTATTTACCATTAATCATGAAAGTTGTTTCTGAGCAAAACAGGAATAAATATTGTTCTTGTCATTCTTATATCTCGCCCTATCTTGAATTAGTTGTTACAGTCACCAAATTTTGGCATCCCATGCAGGATTTATAGCCATGTATGCAACCCTTGCCAGCCGAGATGTGGACTGCTGCCTGATTCCAGAATCGCCCTTTTATATGGAGGGTCCAGGAGGACTGTTGGAGTTCATTGAGAGAAGACTCAAAGAGCAAGGCCACATGGTTATAGTAATTGCTGAAGGTGCAGGTCAGGAGCTCCTTTCAGGCAACCCTTCCATTGTTAATAAGCAGGAGGCTTCTGCTGACAAATTACTTCCACATGTTGGTCTGTGGTTATCCCAGAAAATTAAGGTAAAATCTATGCAAGTTTGGCTTATTTATAAAATGTCCAAATTTTCTTGAATGGTTTCCCTAAGCTTTTTAAGGTGGACAATTTTGAAGTTGGTAACTCGAAATTCCACCCAAAACCGTAAATAATGTGATTAAATGTTGACCTCATTGAATATTTTGAAAATAACAGCATAAATAAATGAAGTAATTTCAACTGTTAGAGAAGTTGTTAGGCATTAAGAATCAGAGCAACATCAGTAGTTTAACTTGCTTAAGTACGCAACGCATGCAATTGCCAATTCTCTGGAAACTCATAAAACATTGCCTTTACTTAATTTTCCATTTTTTGCTTTTACATTTAAATATTTATTTGTTGCAGGATCACTTTGCAAAATGTCAAAGAATGGCTATTAATCTGAAGTACATTGGTGAGCTCTCTTCCTTAAACTGTATATCTCTTAAAGAACAAAAATGTGACCAATTAAAAGTGTCTCGCAGATCCTACTTACATGATCCGTGCTATACCAAGTAATGCATCTGATAATGTATACTGCACCCTCCTTGCCCAAAGTGCAGTTCATGGTGCAATGGCAGGATACACAGGCTTCACCGTAGGTCCAGTTAATGGCAGAAATTGTTACATTCCATTTCATGTAAGTTCTTGCGACTCCAAACAAATCTATTTGCTATTGTGCCAATTGCCTGGCAGTTAGGCTGATGGCCCTGTCTGAATTCTCCTTTTATCTTGAATAAACCTGTAAATATTGAGCACCTTTTTTCAGTTTTGTTTAATTTCATTTGTAAAGATGTCATTCTTGCACTACTAGCTCACCTTAAACAGAATGCTGTTTTTGTACGTGCAGCTCATAAACGAGGGAGAGAAGAGGGTTGTGATAACTGATAGGATGTGGGCAAGGTTACTATCTTCAACCCATCAGCCAAGCTTCTTGAATCCAAAAGATATCACAGCAGTGAGAGAGGAAAGCACAGAACACCAAACCTCAGACGGACAGAACCATCCAGAAATAGCAGAGTAATCAGGCCGTATGCAGAGCACAAATATAACGCCAAGTTAAAATGCACTTAAATTCAAATGATCAAATTGAATTAGCGTTAGATCAAATTAGATAATTGAGGTCGGATAAAACCAAATCAGTACATCCTTTGCGGTATTTAAGCCACAATGAGTGCATCTATATTTACAAACTTTTGAATTACACCTTAGATACAAAAAGAAAGTGAGATCTGCATAACACCACCGTCATCTCTTAATTATCTCTACGGAACACAGCGTTAATAACCTCCTTCAGATCCTTGCAACCTACAACTTTCATTTCTTCTAGACCTTCGGTTCCTAAAAGTTTTTCAGCTTGCTTTGGTACTACACACATTCTGTAACCCAACTTCGCCAATGCGTTAACCCTTTTATCAATTCTAGGAACCTGTATCATTAAATAAACAAATCACCGGGCTAAGACATTCATAGAATAAACAAGCAATCTATTTAATTTGACTTAATGAACACATGTAAGAAGCTTTTCTTAGAAAGCACAACAAAAAGGTATTGTTTTCAAATGGGAAGGATGTCTTAGAATTTACTCTAGGTAACATGGTTTCAATAAAACTCAATCAACCAGCCGGAATCAAATCCCGTCTAACAAAGGGAAATTGTATTATTAATGAAAGACTCAAAACAGAATTGGAAGAGCGATAGTACTAGCTAAACAAATCGTATGGCCAAAGCTACAGGCTGAAGATTGAAAAAAATCACATCACTGGCATTGCAAACTCCCCTTTCTAGACAAATCCGATTCTTTATTTAATAAGCTCTTACAAAGTGGATTTAAGTCTCATTCAATTTGTAAAATGAGATTTGTATCTAATTATATGTTATAATTTAACTATATGTGAGATCTCCAACAAATTTCCCACACCAAAAGCTATTCAATTTGAGCATGGGACTAGATATTAGTGGGTTATTTTATAACGAATGACACGATAGAACTAACAAACCTAAATGAAGGCTCTAATATCATCTTAGAAAAAGAATTTTAAGTTTAACTCAACCTCAAAAAACTGTTTTGTAAAGTAAAATATGTATCCACTTATATATTATAATTTGGTCATAGTGGGATTTTCAATAGAAGCCAAATGAATTTATTAATAAAGACAACCTAGAACTAAGCACATGGGTTTTCTCTCTCTTCGAACCAAATCTCACTTTATAAATGCTTCACACAAGTTATTCCCTCCTAATTTACCTTTTTGGGCCAACTTATGTAATTAGTAACGATTGAGGTCCATAGTCCTATCACAACCTCATGTGTATTGTGGACAAAAGTGGAGTAAAATGCTTGACCTAGCCATATCATGTTATTGTTTATCAGAACTAAAAATCGACCAGTTAATTCAAATCTGCACTCCACAACAGAGTTCAACAACACAATCCTTTGCACCATTTTCCTAACTATTTAGAAAACTGAAAATGCCACTTGATTCAAAACACATGAAATCTAAGGCAAATGATCTGAAAATTTCACAAAAATAGACTTCCATATATTGAAATACAAAGCAAATCTCTGCAAACCCTGAATATATTAATCAGCACATTGATAAGCTATTGAAAACTCTTAATGATTGTTGAATATCATAGTAGTGAGTAGCAACCTTGAACATTAAATGTGCTTACTCACCATGCGAAGCTCTCCACCAAGGCCAATTTCACCAATGAATGCAGTCCCCTGTGGAATAGGGAACTCCAAGAAACTGGAAACAAGAAAAATGGCAACAAGGATAATAAATAAAAGCTACCAAATTCTAGAACATTGGTATTATTAAAATCATTTCTCCAAACAAGAAGCATAAAATGGTTAACAATAACTTCTCAATCCTTACATTACATTGGGTAAAGTCAGAACAACAAGAATGAACATCAATTAAAATAAAATAGAACACGAACCTGCTGCAAATTGCAGCTGCTATTGCAAGATCTCCAGCAGTCTCTGTCACTGTCAATCCGCTAACAACATTCAAAAACACGGCCTGTTGTACAAGTGGCAAGATGAGGAACTACATATTAGAGATCTACTAGTTATAATTTTTATTTGTATTCTAATTTCATTTAATATTCATATGTGGCAGTGTTAGCTTCCGCTACGCTTCCTGTCATTCAGTGTACCTGCTGGCTCAGCAATAAGTCACACAGATAAGCTATATAAACTCCAATACTGCTGTTCATGAGATATAATTGAATTCTGACATTCTCAAATTTCTAACTGTGTTTGACTCTCTTCCCTCTGACATCTCTTTTTGCATCTCTAATATGGTCTAATGAGCTTGTAGTTGATCCAAGCCACATATTCTACACAAGATTCAGTTTTCAATCAGGCAAATTGGCATACAACCTTTTCTCACCAAATTTAAATCGAACTTTCAAAAATTGTCACGGAAACAGTAAGTGGAAGGGTTTATTCATGGTCACAAACTCCACTGTTGCTTGGTTAAACCTACCATCCTCAGTCCTTTCTGAGCAGAGCTGTGATCACGTACAGTAAACCCAGCATATTCAGATTGGGAGCAGTAAGATCTGTTGCTGTTTATATGGCTATTATCAATGCTATCAGGGTTGTCAGCTGCATTTATTCTTGCCAAGTTTGAGGAAGAACCCAAAATGTTTTTCATCCTCAAATGAATGCAAAATCGTATCAGATTGTTGGAATTAAAAACCATCACTGAAGGTAACAAAACCGAGGAGGAATATCTTGCAACAATCCAAGCTATTGTGGATACTCTCTTGTCAATTGGAAATCTGGTCTCTCAATCATGATTACATAGTTATTCTCGAAGGCCTCACTAGTGAATACAGTGCTCTTGCAGCTTTACTCAGGACAGATGAAATCCTTGTGGATGTCGGATAAGATAGAAGAGTAAGAACACTCACATAAGGCATCTCAAGAAACATCACTCGGGCACCCTGCTCACAGGGATTACCTGTTTGATCATCTTTCAACAACCACCACTCACAAGTTCCTCATTCCAGGGAAATGTTTCGCTGGCCATTCTCAAGTTCATTGCCAGATTTGCCACGAGAAAGGGCCTTACATAAGTGTTTGTACCAGCGTCATATCATTGGGTCACACACGACTTGATCTTAGCCCAACAGTCCCTCAGACATTTGTCGTTTTCATGTTAGTAGCCACACTCAAATTGGATTGGGCATTCTCAGTGGACAAACTCAGCTACTGGCCCAAACAGTACATGATCTCCCTTTCCTCCCCTAGGTATTAGGGAGCTGACCCATGCTCATCCTCACAGCAAAAGGCTCCTGCCTTTCTATAATTCAATACACACAAAGTCTTACATCACTAAAGAGTCAAGGTAAAAAATAACTTATATACACTCTTCTCAACCTATTGAGACACTTTTTAAGAACAAAACTATAATTAAGTCACTAAGAATAATATCTTGAATGTGATGATTGACCCAAATGATACAATCTTAAAGAACTTGAAATCAGAACATTGACATTGTCTATGAATAGGAAGGTTTCAAACCACTTCTACCCCTTAGCCCTCGAATGAAGAGCTTATTTTGACACACTTCGACACCTTTTAAGAATAAAATCTTGACAAAAGCATTGAACTCTAATGCAAACAATACTTTGAATCGAATAATTAACCTCAATGATATTATCTCAACAGATTTAAAGTTGGAACAATATCTGTGAGGACAAAACAAAGGATTTCAAGCCACTGCTACACAACAGAGTCCATTTTATACAAGTTAATGAATACATGATTTGATATACCTATAAATCATATTCTAATAAATATGATTCACATCAAATATTACTATAATCATACAGATGCTAACAAATCAAAATATGAGAGAAGAATAAATCCTAAGATACCCGTTCTAAGATAATATCTTTGATATTTCTTATATTTCTAACACCTCACCCCACCCCCCTAAATCTTACTATGCTTTAGCTTAGTAATATATAAACTGGTTAAATCTTATTGTAATTAGATATTCCTACAATTATAAAGATCTTAATTAAAAAAGAAAGCAAATCAAAATATTAAAAAAATAAATCCTAAGAGATAAAGTAAGATACTCTAAAATATTCTAAGATAATTTTTTATATATTTCTAACAACTTTTATCTAGCCACTTAGTTAAATGCATCAAAATTTAAGTGATGGATATATGATAAAAAACACATGAAACCTGCCCATAAACATTCCATAGGGATAGAAGGACAAGAAAGTCAAAAGGATATAACATATTTGTAAATCAGCTTACATTATCTTGGAGATGAAGACCTGCTTGCTTTATAAGTACCTACAGTTCATGGAATAGTGTAATAATCAATGCACAATTCAACAAATTTCATTGCGGCAGGTTATATTTAAAACAACAGAACCAATATCACCATCAAGAATGCCTTTCATTCATTTTTTTCATCAAAATAAACGAGAAATAAATTACTATATGGGAAGATTATGAAATATTGTTAAAGAATCATCAAGAGTGGCTTACACATTTAATAATATGAGCTTTGTTTGCGTGGATCCCATTGGATTGTGAACTCGAAACTGGGCAATGTGTAAGGCAAAGTGCCTGTAGAATAAAATTGAAAATCAATCCGATAATTTTCTAAAACGATATTGGAGTATAAATAATAACACCATGAGCACAATGCATAGTGATGAAAATTAAGGAGTATTCTTAATCTCTATCATAGACACGTGATCACAATAATGTGATGAGCTTTGCGACAAAATAACCTCTAACATAAAACTCCAGATGATAAGTAAGGACACTTAGGCTTATTCACCACACACAATTCACAACAATCCAAAATCTAGAAGCTGCTATGATTGCATTTATCAGCTAATAATGAAGCCAAGCTCATTTTACCATCACTGCTCGCTCGCAATTAATTAAACATATCCACAATTAACAAGGACAATGGTGATGTTTCTCAAGATATAGGATATAGAAGAAAATACAGTGGACTTGGAGCTTTTGATGCAATGATAGTAAGAAAATTACCTGAATTTCAACTAAAAATGTTCTTGTGCCATCCATTATTACAGCAATAGCAAGTCCAGCTAAAACATTTGAATCAGAGTATTGTTGAGTGAGAAACATTTCACTGGCATTTGAAACAACCTGAAGTCCTGACTGTGACATCTCAAGAACTGCAAGCTGATCATATAAACCAGATAGAACATCAATTTTCTCAGGTCGTTCTAATTATTGAAGGTAATAAAAGATAGATGACCAAATGCCATGATGAAATTGACATAATAACACAACGAAGAAGCTTCTAAATTTAGCTAGCTTAAGCGATGATAAAATGTCAACACATTAAATCCTTCACATAATATATAGTTTCAGTCCTTCATCCAGTAGTTCATATGCATGCCTCGCTACTTCAACAATTTAAACTTACTGCCAGATATATCAGATAAGGTACACATTCTTAGAATTAAGCATCACAGAAAAATACTAACAACAGAAATAGAACAGAAGAAAAGAGCAGGAAATCAATGACATGGTCCAAACATAAAGCGCAAGAAATCAATGCTAGTAGTACACACCATTCATGATATTCATATACTAAGAGTGTTGATAACATGGTTCTTCAGAAGTATTAGTAGAAACAAAATAGTTACAACCAAGGAAGACATCTTAAATGTAATAGGCAATAGTCATAGCATACCTCATCTGTGGAACCAAAGCGATTTTTCACAGCTCGAAGCATTCGATATGGAGAGTACTTCTCGCCCTGAGCATTAATATGAAGAATTAGCATGGAGAAAATTAAATGAAACCCGGTGATTCAACAATATGCAGAAAAAAAAAATGTTACAATAAAATTACACATTTAGTTGAAATGTAATATTGTAAAAGTAAATAGCAATTATTTAAGCACAAGGAAATAACAAGAAATGTCTGCTGTGACTGTAACAAATTTCAGAAAGAAATAACAAATTTATTGTCAATTTAAATATTGTTCCACTATACATCATTCTCTTTTTACTCATTATTAAAAATAAACTTGTTTAAGTAAAAGAAATCAAATAACATAATTTCAGATTGTGAGGGATTGTTTTGAGATCCAACATTGACTATATATGCCCAGTATAGAATTATATGATTGGATTAAAGCCTATCCTAAATCCATTATTGGGCCACCCACATTTGTCCATGCTCCAAGAGATTGTTTGCCCACCCTTAACAAAATTGTTTTGATTTGGCAGAATGCAAAACTTCAAATACATACCCTTCGTTAAATTGTTCATATTTTGCCATTCCATGATAAAGTGCTTTTACAGAGAGGACAGTACGGTAATATTCTAAAAAAATAGTACAAGTCCAAAAATGATTAAATGCCAAGCAGATGAAACTTGACACCGTAATGATGGGCAGAAATCGACTCTACTGAGTAACGACTATCAAAGAAAGAATGGTGTAATGAGGTACCAACTTCCATATACAAAACGACATCAACGATATGCTCCAAGACACGAGGTCCTGCTATCTCTCCAGATTTGGTCACATGTCCAATCTGAAACACAAAGCAAAAACGAGAAGTTAAGAAATTTAATTACAAATGCCAACAATTCAAAGACTGCAATAAGATACATGCCCACAGATAAATTACAAATGAAATTCACACAAGCAAAGACAATCATATCACCTGCCATTTCAGCACAATCGTGTGACTTCTACCTTTATGGGATCACAAAGACTATAAAGCAGTCTTACTATAACAGCAAATGTAACTTGTGGACTTGGCTGAGTAAGGGGATTGAACCTGTTGAAAAGTATCTCCTATTTTTGGAAAATATATTCTATTTAAGGGGTGTATTAATCTGATTTGTATTTTAATTTTACATTATTTTCTACTTAATTTCTCTATTAAGGAGTGAAGTGCAAATCTCATTTTACAAATCGATTTTGTGGGATTGAATTAGACATAAACCTATTTAGCAAGATAAGTCATTAATATTGTAGGGAACAATAGTGTTGGAAACTGCTCTAAGTAATTAATGTCTAAGAAAACTATATAGGCAGATTCATGTATCATTATCCTACAAAGTTGCATTTTCTATTTATTGTTACTAAAATTAGTCCAATGTAAATTACTATAAATAAGAGATCCTACTGAGTACATCGAACACTCAAACAATTCACCAAATATGATGCAAAACATGATAGTGCATTAATATATCAATTTTCCATTTATATATAATTCACAAAATTGATAGGTACGCTCACCAAAATAACTGAGATGTTAGTTGTTTTAGCAAATCGCATCAAAGCTGCAGTACATTCCTTCACCTGTCACACACCAATAAAAGGTCATGTCTGACGTACCACAGAACCAGGACACCATGCATCCTAATGACCAAAAAACCAATTAAATAAATTAAACAGAATTAATCAATCATGAGTTTGACCTTTAAAAAAGATCCTTTATTTGACAATGATTAAATACTATGAAGATGAAGTTAGTGTGGACAAAAGTTAATTAAAAACCAAAAAACCACTCCAAACAACACACGACATATCATTTTAATAAAATATAAAAGAGCACTAGGAAGAAACTCTTTTGAACACATACTCTCCTATTAGTTACAATTTATTAGAAATCACAAAACTTGTGGGTACTCTCCTATTAGTTACAATTTATTAGAAATCACAAAACTTGTGGGTCCCACATCTTATTTAACAATACTCTCTCTCCTGATTTTGTAGTTGTCAATAATTTATAACCAACAAGAAAGAGGGTGTGATCCTAGCACTCCTCTAGAATATAAATGGATGTGCATAGTGCAACATTAGAGAATTCTATGAATCAGAATTTGAGAGACACTGATAATCTAAATTATTTTGGTTTGCACCAAGGATATCCCCCAATAGATAGTCTGACACTAATTCTTTTGGATGTATAGATCATCAAAGTGGATTTTGCCTCTCCAAATTAAGTCATCTCGATACACATGGTTAGGAATCAAATCCTTGACATCTCTAAGGAATAAAAAATTTGCTGGATTTTGTTGGTAGATAGTTTGAAATATGATATTAACTTTGTGATTCTCTAAAACATAGATCGGTGTTTATAGGGTACAGTGAATGTAAAACAGATAAAATTGGCAGTACCTAACCCTGCTGAGCTGGAAACAGCTGACAGCCAACAGAACTACATTATACTCATAGAAGAGAAACAAACAAAAAACCTATATGCACTCCGCCTAACATAGTTAAAACATCAAAGAAAAATGTAAAGTCTCTTGAAGGTAATTTAGTTTGGTATATTCAAAACCTGCATAACCCCTCCAGCACTTCCTATTACTGTATTCAGGTAAACAGTCTGTATTGAATCAACGACCAGAGCACAAGGGGATAGACCATGAGTTTTCCTCAGTATGTCCTACCACCAAAGAGCAAAAGTAAAGCATAGTTATCAATCAAAGATAGCAATAGCAGTCAAACCCAAAAAAAGCTTTAGTGCTATAGTACGTAGAATGACTCTTTATACATAGATTAAATAATTTATATCATATACATATAAATTCTAAAAGAAATAGTCAAAATTCACAATATATCCATAACTAACTGTTGGAGATCCCACATCGACTAGAGATGAAATCAATCTAGTATATATAAGTGAGTGTAAACCTCACCTTACAAGCCAGTTTTGTGGGGTTGAATTAGGCTTAAAGTTCACTTCTTAATATGGTATCAAAGCCACATAAGTCCATCCTAATAAGGTTGTTGGGTCACCCGCTATCGGGCCGCTATTATAGTTCCACGCTCAAGATGTCCAGTCTTCGGTGTGAGAGAGTGTATTAGAGATCTCACATCAACTAGAGATGAAGTCAATCTAGTATATATAAGTGGGTGCAAACCTCACCTTACAAGCCGGTTTTGTGGAGTTAAGTTAGACTTAAAGTCCACTTCTTAATACTAACAATCGGAGGTCACAAGTTTTAAGCAAAACATACAAGTAAATAACAATAAAAGTCATTTTAAACGTTCAATAAAAAGTTAGTGGGTGTTGCTGAGAGAGAAGAACACTAGAGGTTCAGGGTTCAAACTTTAAAACAGAAGTGATTCAGAATAGTACAGAAAATAATGGAGGGTAGGTGTCACCACCAGAAATACTGCATGAAAAGAGTGTGTTGGTTGGTCCAATTTAGACAGTGTTGGAATCACACAATTGGTAAAATGAGTGGGAAGTTACATACAAACATGGATTTTTTAATATTCTAAAAGGAGCCCCCCAACACAATTTGACGGCAAAAAAAGTTTTTGATCACTCCAGTATAACTGCAGCTACAGCCCCAATTAAAAAATGCACTGGTGTTAAAATTTTGCAGCAGCCTATGGCTATTCTGCGCAGGAAAAGTGCATTATCAATAACTACGAAGTAAAATAAAAAAAGAGGACTATTATTGAGGCTTCATTACACACTGTACCACTATAGCCAATTAAGAATAACATTTAAGTGAAACAGACTCCTTGACAGTGTTGGGACATCAAAACTCGTGTATGAAGAAAACACAAGAAGAAAAACTTGTCGGCAAAATTCAAGACAAATGTACCTCAATATCAGTACTTGAATATAAATAAATATTGGACTTGATCCCAAGGCGATCTGCTCTAGCACAAATTTGCTTAAGGCTCTGTCACATAACAGGGAAAGGAACAAATGCTTGTTAAATTAAAAAAGTGTCAGAGATCCTAAAGAAAACCAAAAGTTGAACTATCCATCTTGAACAAAAGTGAAATCAAGGATCAATCATCTAAAATTTAAAAAAAAAAAAGATAATAGGCCAGGAGGTAAATGTTAACAGTATTAAATAAAGACATGGCAGTAATTTTCTGTAGATTAATTTAGTATCAATATCCAATATTTTAAATTTTCAACATCATTATTTAGCATCTTCTTTTTTAAGTTTTGAACAATAAGTGTTTCATACAAGAGTAAGAATATAAGTACATTTTTTAGTTTATGAAATTCTCAGGCCCTCATGCACTGATCGTGTTCAGAACCCTCAATCTAAACAATAAATACAAAAAAAAATAGAACAGTATTTATATTTAACTTATTTGATGTTATGCAGGAGTTATCAAAGACATGTTCAAATGTTCTGACAGTATACAATAAATATAAACCATGTTTTCTGTAAATTTGGTATAAAACATGATTGGACAAATCACCGTGCTCTAGAGCTGTGTGTGCAAAACTAAAACATGTTTATAAAAACTCCAAATAAATTTAAAATACACATATGTATATGAGCTTCTTGATAAATATAGAAATAGTACATGTTAATCCCTGTAAATATAGAAATGCTTGCCTTTAGTTCCTCAAAAAATAATTGACTTGTTTCGTCCGTGTTGTTTTCTTAATTGTGTCAGGTGTGGACTTTGTCCATCATTAAAAAAAATCTATTTATGGTAAACAGAGAGCACACTTGACACATTTCCACAAACGAAAGACCAAAAGAAGACAATCCTTTTTTGAGAGATAATAAAAAGAGCATATTTGCAAGGACCAAAATCATATTTAACTTTAAAACTATTAAGAGGCTCACTAAAAGCAAACCTCTTCACCAGAGACATATACAACTGGAGGTGTTTCACCATCACTGCATTCATTTGCTATCATTGCTGAAATCTTCCAAATCAACATCACAAATAAATCAGGCATTAATGACAGTTGACAACGAAATAGTTATAGAAAGTTGATCATGAAACTTTATCCAATTTTACCATCCAAATTTATCCGTACCTGCAACAACAGAGTACTTTTCCCAATACCAGGATCACCACCAACTAAAGTTAAAGAACCTTCAAAACCATGTTTAAAGATAAAGTTAGCCCTGGATAACCAAATTTAGTTCTAGCAGGAGAATCAAGAAAACTTGAATTGAAAAAGATATCATTATCAGACAATCAACTGGAAGCATTCTCATGGAAATCCAGTTGATATCCTAGAAGAAGAAAGCAAAAAGTAATGTTTCGATGATGATTCATTCATTGAGGTCAATTACAAAAGGCATGAACTCTTTTGAACTAATGTAACCCACAAAAAAAAGAAGAAGCATAATTAAGGAAAAAAATATCAATGTAAACAATATTAGTCATAACTAATTCTTACAGTTATAGTATATTAATTGAAATTGTGAAAATGACATGTTAATATAGTTTTAGCAGGTAATGGATAATTACATTTTATCATTTAAACACACTCACGTGTACTCCCAATGTCAAGAAATACACCAATATCTTTGAACATGCAAATTCATCATATCGACGCAAACATTAGAAGAAAATTGGACAGAACCTGGTACGAGACCTCCACCAAGCACTGTAGAAACTTCATTTCCGAGGGAACCAGACCTGAAATTGATGCGAACTGCACAGTATAACATTTGAGAAAGAACCACGGCACATCTTTTGTAGAAGCCTAGAAGAGAAAATGCTCCCTCACACACACATCAAGGCATGGTCAAAAATTGTCCTACCAATTAACAACTCCTTTATGAAGATGAAAAACATCGGTACACTGCTAAACACTCGCAAACCCTCACATTATTTTTTTCCTTTCTCCAAATAGCCCCCCTCCCAAAAAAAAAATCAAACAACCCTCTGTTACTTGAGATGAAAGCTTCATCAGCAATTACCCCATGATCCAAAACAAACAGAATCCAAATACACAAACTTTAAATTTAGAAGAAAAAATAGAACTTACAAAGGAATTCTCCATTTGTCATGATTGAATCCGCGGTTAACCTCTTCCAATTTGATGGGACGCAACTCTTCGGGTCGCCGTGGGAGCCACGAGCCCGCTGCGTCCTCGGTAATGGCTAACCCACCTCTGGGTTTGTCAGTTAACTTGCTCTCGTGAAACTCTTGCATTGTACCAGTTACTTCGCATTCGGGGCATGTTCCCCACCATCTCCCCGTCGTGTGCCCACAATAGGAGCACACCCACTGAGTTTTGACCTTCCCCTTTTTCTTCGCCACTGCTACATCATTTCCCTTCAAACTGCTAGGGTTTTCATCTCTGTTGCTGTGATCAGTGTGCTGCACAACTGGGCGGGAATAGACGTTACCATATCTGCTCCAACTGGTGGTGGCGGTTTCGTTTGTTGGTTTCTGTGTGTGGTCGGCTTCGGAGGAATCCGCCGTGGAGTAGTGGGAAAGGAGAGGTGGGAAAATGCATTTGGGGTAGCGAAGGTGGAGCTTGTGGGCAATGAGAATGGTTCTAAGGAGTGGGGTCATGATATTTGAGCGAGAAGAGAATGTAAATGTTGCCTTTGCTGCCTAAACCCTTATTTGTGTGTGGGGTTTATGCGAGGCGGGAACAGTGGAGAAGGTGGAGGATTTTATATCATTCGCTCCAAAAAAAATTGAAACAAGCGTGAATTGTATAGCCTGGTAGGATTAGAAACACCAACTCAATTATTATATTATCTATTCCTTCCTATGAAAAATATGTATGTGAGAAAATAATTTAATGTATTTAACTCAATTTATAATATATTTAATATATAAATGAGTGGAAAATAATTATCATCGGTGTGAACTTTTATTATTCACCTTGAAAGAGAAGAATATTAAAACAAAAATCAATTTAAATCTTAAGTCATATAATATTTAAGTTTAGTTGAAATATATTTTTAACTAAATCCCAAATCAAACTGTTTCATAATAACTCTAACTTTATTAAATGTTTTTATCATAACCATTTTCCATTATATGTCATTATTGGGAATGACCTTTGGTTGGGTGTCACTTCTTTTTTCCTATTTTTCTTTTTCATATATATTTTTTCTTTTTCTTTTAATATTTTTTTAGTAAAATTAGAAAATTCATGAGTTTCATGACATTAGCATAAGACTATAAGTTTTATGCACTTATCTCTTCTCCAATTTCACCACAATCATTTTTTCTACACTATAAGTCACTTTGGCTCGTAATGCAACTTTTTTTTCTCATATTTTTTCTAGTTTTCTTATAAATTGTTTTTACCTAATTTCCTATAAAATATTTGAACTAACGTAGATGACACGGATATCAAATACAATTGTTAGTTACTCATAATTTAAATAATATAGAATTAAAAATATAATGTACTTAAATAAATGTTTTTTAAAATAAATTTGTTCTCTTCTTAAAAAAATTATATATACAATATTATTAATCAAAGTCACTTAAAAGAGCTAAGAGTTCAAACAATTAACAGTTCTTCTTTACTCCTTACTTTCTTTAAGTTTGAAATATTTTTTACTTTTGTGTAAAGTTAACATAATTAGTGTAGTCTATAGAAATAAAACAGTGATAAGGTAAGCTAAATAATTTATATATTTGTAAATCATTTAATAAAATACAATACAATTCTTAACAAACAAACACATATATATATATATATATATATATATTATCATATCAAATAATATTCTTTTTACACATCATTTATTCTCAATTTGTTAAAAATAGATTCAGATATTTGCACCTATCATATTATTTTAAATGTGGCCTTGTCATTAAAATAGTACTCAACAGAATGACAGGGTAAATTTCTTGTAATCAGCAAGACTCATGCTTAATACTGCAATCTAAGTTACAAGAAGCCTCCATCGACTCTGATTATTTTCCCTACTTAGGTTCAGACTTTAACAAAATCACTTTCAGAACCCCAAATTCAACATATTCCACAGTATATTATTTCTACCTTAGAAATAAGTATATTTATTAGAGACTAACTCATATTGCATATTTACATAAACATACATGCTACATATCAATTTATCGCATATCAACTCACTAATTAAAAATATTTTTATATAAATTTTAATTTTTGCAGAATCTTTTTTTCATTTACACTCAATAATATCATCTTGACATTTTATCCAATATAGCAGAATTCACCATTTACTTCTACTCACACCTTCATTTTTATTCAAAATCAGGATACAAAATTATTCAATAAATTTAACTCAATATAAAATAAACATATTTACAATATTTTATAAATGATGATTGAGACATCTCAACAAACAAAATATTCATCAATTATAAGAATTTCAGCAATTAAAATAAGTTTTCTTTACCTTGACAGTCCTTTCAAGTAATTAGAATTCCAACTCCCAAATTTCTCATCCAAAAAAACAAGAACAAAAACCTAATCATAACATAAAAGTAATTAATTTATTATAATGCAATACAAGACTTTTTGTATAGTAAAAAGTTGTTCAAATTTATTTAAAGCTCACTTACAAAATCTAATTTAAATATATAAACTAAAAAAAAGAAAACATCCACGAGACAAAACTTATTCTTGATGATGCAAATTTAGAAGAGTAAAGTTAAAATTTTTCTAAAACTAGAATTGAAAAGGGAAAAAACTTTGTGAAACTGAAATCATAAATCCTCTTATATCCCTCAAAATAACTTATTTTTTAATAATTAATATTATTCATTTAGATTAATGTTGAGGGAACATATATGATAAAGAAGAAATTGACAAATTAGAAGGATTAAAATAAAATAATAACAACAAAACTATTTTTTTTTACATAATCAAAAGTTAAATAATATTTCTAAAATGCTAAAATAAATATTTCAATATTTCAAGGAGAAAAATAAAATAATTTAAATTCTTTCATTAAAATAAAAATATTTACACTAATATATGCTACCTTTTCTTTTTCCATAAACATAATATTATATTGCCGTTTCTCTTTCTAATTAGTAATGGGTGGTAGAACCAGAAATGGATGGAATCGAATCTTCATTTTTATTCCTTTCTTTCTCTTCATAATTTCAACTCTGTTTCTCTCGCTGACATGGTCCACCTTCCACGTCGCCTTCACCATTCCTACACACGACAAGAATCAATGGCCAACGTTTGTTGGTATAAACTATAAAGACACAATTTTTCAAAAAAATTCGATTATGCCCAATTGCTGTTTTGGCCATGATAGTGACAACCTGACACGCAACCGAAGCTATTTGCCAAAAGACAGCGTCAATCATATTTAAGTAAACCTCCAAATTCGCAGATTTTTCTCTACTCACCTGAGTTATTGCCTTCTCATGTTAACTTGTGTTGGCCTTTGAGTATTCATCTTCCTTTACTCGTTTTTTTTGTTTGTTTCGTAATTTGAATTGAGTTTTTTACTTGTTCATGCTCCCTTGCAGACATTTAGTTTTGACTTTTGATGGCGATGGGTCATGTCATGCGCTATTTATTTATTATTTTTTACTATTACGTGGAATCAATCTAACCAGCAAGTTACTAGTAGGCCTCGCATGATTTGACTTTCTTGTGATTCGTATGTTATGTGAATGGTTTCTGGTCACGTGTATGATTTTCATGGTAAATATGTCGATTGTGGACTTTGCTTATCGATGACTTTGCTGCGTTTCTAGGCATAAACCATAAATGAATCTTGTGCTTTTTCTGTGGGTTTGAGATGGATGATGATGATGATGATGATGATGAAGGAAAGTTATAAGATCTTTGTCTCTCTCCAAGGCTCAAAGAGAAATTAGATTAATTGTGACGATGCTGATCAGACAGGAAAAGGGTGTGAAGCCTGTTCTGCTTAAATTTGGTCTGGCTTTGGCTCTTTCATTTGCTGGATTTCTCTACTCACGCTTCGGAATCCGAAGAATCAAGCCCTCCAAGTCACGCAAGGGCGGTTCTTTCGGTTGGTTTTTGCCTCACACCAATATTTCATCTCTCTTTTTTCCTCTTTGTTTCCTTGAATGAAGAATCTAAGCGTCTATTTTCATTTTTGGTCTTTCTCAGGTCACGAGAGTGAAATTAATTTAGGAGGAGGTATAGGGGCAGCATTAAGTACTTGCAACACCATTTCAGAAGGAAATTTTCTATGTTCTGTAAGTTTCTTTTGGGGGGTACAAGTATGTACTCTGTCGCAGAGAGAAACAGTATTTTTCTGATTTTTTAAAGCTGTCATTTTAATTAGGATTTATTGTTGATTCATTACTATCAATATAAAACTTTTATATTAACTATATAGGAAGTACAATTATTTTTGTAATCGAAAAAAATAGGAGCTAAGAACCTTGTTCCTCTCTAATGGGTATGGGTCCACCAGGCTCGATTCAAATAAGTTGGAATTTATGTAGCTTCTAAATATTGAGGGTTTCCGACGAAAAAAAGAAACTATTTAAAAAGTTTAAGTCTTTTAGTAAATTAGTAGTGTGTTAGGCACCCGTAGCCATTAGTTAGGTTAATGGACTGACAGAGTTGAACAAGGATGTTGCCTATAAATAAAAGGAGAGATTGAGATAGATATCTCTCAGTCAATTTAAGAGTATAGTACAAAAGAGAAATAAGCAAATTGTTGCTGGAAATAAGAAAATTAGACTAAAGTAAGTAGTATTATTGAATTCTAACATTGAAACTTTCTATATTATAGTGCTTTATCTAAGATACTTCTAAGGAAACAAATAAATTTGTAGCTTTTTTATCTTCATGTTGTCCTTTTAAATGCAACTACCAATTAACATAACTAATTATACACATTACATAAAGTTTGCCATTTTTTTTCTAATTAGAAAAATTAAAAACTAAAACAGGGTTATTAAATTTCCTTTTATTGCAGGAAGATACTTGCACCGAAAGAGTGATAACTGGCAATTCTCCTCTTGCTCTCTCTCCTGACAGTACAAAAAATGGAGATAAAGATGAGTTCCTCCTACCTGAATTTAATGATCTTCTTAAGGTCGAAGACTATGGAGCCACAGTTGTCAGAAATTCTTTTAAAAAAGATATGGAAGCACCATGGTTAAAAGTATACGTAGATCCTGAGAAGGATGACTATGAGCAAGAGGTAACTCAACTCAGGAACATGATTAGAGTGCTTCAAGACAGGGAACAAAGTCTTGAGGTTCAACTGCTCGAGTATTGTGGTCTTAGAGAGCAAGAAACAGCAGTGATGGAGCTCCAAAATAGATTGAAAGCTAGTACTGTGGAGGTAAAGATGTTCAATCTGAAGATTAAGACCTTACAGTCGGAGAATTGGAGACTAAAGGAACAGGTTTCTGATCATGCGAAAGTGCTGGTTGAACTTGAGAATGCAAAAACACAAGTCAAATTGCTTGATAAGAAAATTAGCTATGAAGCTGAACAGAATAGGGAGCAGATCATAAGTCTTCAACAGAAAGTTTCCACGTTGCAAGACCAACAATGTAAAGATGCTGCCTTTGATCAAGATATTCAAATAAAGCTGCAAAAGCTAAAGGATCTTGAGACTGAAGCAGAAGAGTTGAGGAAATCTAATTTAAGATTGCAGATAGAAAATTCCCACTTAATTAGAAGATTGGATTCTACCCAAATCCTTGCTAATGCAGTTCTGGAGGACCCAGAGGTATGGAGATTATAATCACCTACACCTTTCATTCAGTCACTACTTTTTAGACCCTAATTTTTACCTTATGCTTTTGGGATGCAGGTGGATGCTGTGAAGCAAGAACGTGAGTGTCTTAAAAAAGAAAACGTGCGCTTGATGAAGGAAATTGAGCAACTACATTCTGATCGATGTTCAGATCTTGAAGAATTGGTATATATGCGGTGGATAAATGCTTGCTTACGATATGAACTAAGAAATTATGAAGCCCCACCAGGTAAAACGGTTGCAAAGGACTTAAGTAGAAGCTTAAGCCCCACGTCTGAGAGGAAAGCCAAGCAGCTTATACTTGAATATGCAAATGCTGATGGAGCAGGGAACATTGTGGACTTTGATATAGATCAATGGTCCTCCTCGCAGGCTTCTTCTCTCACTGACTTTGGAGAGTGTGATGATTTTTCTTCTGCAGATTATTCATCTGCTGCCAAAACTAACACCACAAGCCAGACCAAGCTTTTAAGCAAGCTTAGACAACTGATACAAGGTAAAGATAGTAGTCATCACCATAGTCATGTTTCATCACAAGAAAAATACAGACATCAAGATAGCAATCCTCCACAGCAAAGTACTTCAACTGGAATTGAGGGTCTTAGGAGTGAGTTTGCAACTCCCATTGTCACATCTAGAACTTCCCTTGATTTCTCTAGGTTGACGAGTACGCAGGAAGAAGCAAATAGGAGAAATTCAGATAGTGCTTTCATGGGAAGCTCAAATAAATTCGGTGCACGTAAGAGAGGTTCCTTCTCAGATTCCTTAGGCTTGGACAAAAATAATTTGGAGAAATATGCAGAAGCTTTAAAGGACTATAGAGTGAGTGCTAGACATCAAAGACGTAGTAGATCAGCATCATGTAGTTAGCGTTTTGTAACTTATTATCAATCATGCATCAGAAATATATGCGGTGTAGTAGACAATGTAAATTAGCCGTTAGGTCTAGTTCAGACACCATCTGTGCATTAAATAAAAGTGCATTTTCTATCATTGGCATACTTCATAAATAGTTTCTTAGTTCTGATTACCACAATACAGCATTTTTTAACTTGGAGAATGATATTTGTCCCAATTTCTGTTTATTCGTAATTGGTGTATGAGGTGGGACACGGTACAATGTCATGCCTTGTATGGGTGACATGCTTGACCAGCTAACACCATATTGGGTGAATTTGCAACGAGAGAATCGTGAACCGCGTCATTTGTCATGGCTTGGTAACTCTGTTTTGGTATTAATATATCATTGGTCAAATTGTTAACCTTTGCTTCATCTGCACTTGGCTTTGCCTAACATCATAACTAGTTGCTACCATTAATGAATAGCATATGCTGAAGCAAATCTGACCGTGAATGTCCGAGCCGGTGATATTGTTGTCATCAGAAAAATTTGAAATTTCAGTTGAGTCATTATGTCTATCTTGTTCTTCTGACTTATACCTGCATTACGTAATCGTGTTCTCGTTTTTTTAGGTGATTCCTTGGTTATGTGCTTATGAATATAAAATGGAAAGCATATCGGCAGCAATAATTTCATTTCAAATTTGAACTTCGTTGTTCCTTGATTTTCACAATGACCTTGATTTAATTTTGGAGAAAAGGATAAAAAAGAACAAATAAATATGAGCACTAGTACATGCATTATTCCACGATGAGTTAATAATGAAATTTCTTAAGATTTTATTAAATACTACAATACGGATCGAGAAATAAATAAAGTTTTGCTTCTTTTCCATGAACAGTAGTGGTACACACCCATGAGCCCTCATGTGATAAGGGCTATGCCTTGAACAATCAATGCATCGGCTAGAACTTGGTTAGCAGCTTGTGAAGGGTGTACGCCATCCCAAAACACATATTGGGTTGCATTAGAACAAGTTCCTGGTGATTTTGGATTGCACAATAAAGATGTTGTCTCCACTATTCCAGTACCACAGCAACCTTTCCTGGCCTCGGCAAAACCTATTGAATATCAAAAGACAGTATAGAAGAATAATTAGCATCCTTTTACACCAAGAGATCAACGTAATGTGTGGTTGTATTCTAGTCAAATTAAGTATTGGTTACCAAATTTTGAAGGGGACTGAACAAGGTCATAAAGAGGTTTGAAAATATCAAGGACAGCAATCTTAAGACCAGGAAGTTGCTTTTGGAGATTTGCTGCAGCTGAAGTGATTTTCTTGTTAAATCCTTGGGCATCATTGTTGATCCTCGAGACACAACCACTCTCGTGGAAACCAAACAAAGTTCTTGCAGCAGGAAGGCAACCTAGAGGCGGGAGTGAAGTCACTCCAACTCTCCTGGCTCCCAATTTATACAACTCCTATGTTCAAAACAAAGCACCTTTAAAAGTCTTTTTCTGCTTTGGTAAGATTATGACTCGTTATCACAGTTACTAGCCATAGCTTGCAGAGTAACGGAAACAAATTAAAATACCTTAACAAAGCTTGAAAATGCACCCACAAGGTATGCAGAATACTGATCAGGAGTGAACGCTTTGTTGATCAAAGGATTGACGTAATAGTTTTGCACAAAATCACTACTGCCAGCACTCAATATGTATAGCGCATCCTTAATAATAAACGCTGCTTTTTTACTGCCAGCAACCTTGGCCAGCTTGCATTGATATTCCTTGTAATATTTTAACTGTTGAGACAATGGAATCGCATGCTGCAAAAAATAATATTAGAAAAACATAAATTTTCAAAGATATGTGAGTTTTCCTGAGTGTGTCCGCACGCTATTCATTCCCAACTTACATTCAAAATAGCAGCCTTTTCATCGTAACCCGAGGCTGCTGAAGCAAAGTTTGCTCCAATAAGAAGATTCTTCCCTGAAGCCTGAGGGCTAAGATATGCAGGTGCAAAACTCTTAAAACCCAGTGTTTCAGCTGCAAAAGGAAACGTTATTTCAACAAGAATGAAATATTATTTCTAACCAAGCTGAGTGAGTTTCAAGTTTAAATTTATTTCCTCACCAGTAATATCAGTGGCTAGTTTCCCATTGCAGAACCTCCCAGTGGGTTGATGGTTTACAAAGTCCCTTCCATAAGGAGGGTAGTTTGCCTTGAAAAGGGTAGGCAAATAATCATTATTCCCAACATCCACAGCTGAATCACCAAATGTTATGATTGCTGGCACAAGGGTATTTTGTGCATTACCCCATGCCAAGAAGACAAATGCATAGAGTACAAGAAGTCCTTTTGCGCTATTGATATTCATCTTTGTATGGCTAACAATAAGCTTCTTGAGGCTTTCTGCTGTGCATGTATTATATTTATAAGTTGAAGTGTCCAACTAATATGGCAACTGAAATGACCCTTATCACCCTATTAATGAAGGAGGATTGAAGTTGAGCATGGCTATTAAATGAGAACACATGGACTGGTTACATCTGCTATCATCCTTCGATAGTTTCCTGTTTTGAGACCATTCGTTTAAACCTCACACGTGATTTTGCTTTCTAATCACACTCTCCTCTCGTGTCTGTTTACAAGGTTTCTTTTATTTACTACGGTGGTCGGTGAGAAAAGTTGTTGACATTTTGTGCTTAGGAGGCATCACAATAATCTTGATCACGAGAGAGCTGCATGCGTTGGAGACTTAGAGTTTTTTCCATTGATGAATTGGCGGTGTTTTTTCTTTTTTGGTGAATAAAATGGATAATTCAAGTTGGAATTTTTTTCATTTTCGGATTTAATTTCGATTCACATCCAACATAGAATGATTTTATATATTTCATCAAAATAAAATTTATGTATCACATCCTGTCATATTACATTTCTCACACCTCTTATGTACACCCATAGATACGTTACACAGATTTGTCTCCCTTGCTAAGCAGTATGTATGCCTTTTACTTTAGATGGATAATGGATTTATTTTCTTGTAAATCCACAAGACTATATATAGTTGGAGGTTGACAAAAAGTTAGAAAACTAAAAATAACAAAAATGAATAGAAAAAAAACTAGAAAACACATTCTTGATCACTATCTTGCATCCGGGCCACAATGAGCTTCAAGATCAACAACATTCATTTCAATAGAGTTGATGCCTTCTTGTTCTCGAGTTGTTTCCATTTTTAAGGACTCTTTCAGTTCAGCGACAATGTGATTCATTGATGGCCTTTGGATAGACATTGAAGGCACACAAGCTACTGCTGCTTCCAAGGCCTTCCACATAGAACCAAAGTCAAAATCTCCATGCATCTTTGGATCAACAATTTGTTGTATATCTCCCCTTTCCAGAAAGTGGTTAACCCATTGCACAATGTGAGTGTTTTGATGACCTTTTATTATAGCTGCCTGCCCAGTAATTAGCTCCAAAAGCACAATGCCGAAACTATAAACGTCGCTTTTTTCAGTCAGCCTGCTGGATATGTAGTATCTGTGAAAGGAAGCTCATAAATAGGTTGAAAAAGATATGTTCAACTTAAAACCTTCTTGTAAACAAAAGAAATGGCACCATGTTTGTTTGATAAAACTTACTCTGGATCAAGATATCCAACCGTGCCAATAACTACAGTTGATACATGACTTTCGTTTTCAGCTGAGAAAAGTTTTGAGAAACCAAAATCGGCTACCTTTGCTTGCATTTTCTCATTCAGTAAAATGTTTGCAGTCTTTATGTCTCTATGGACTATTGGCGGCTTGCAGCCGTGATGCAAGTACTCGATACCTAGAAGTGTAGGTTCCAATACAGTAATTCAGTATCCTTTAATCACAGAAAGTGAAGAATGGACAAATCAAAGCAGTTTTGACCCTACTAACCTTGAGCAGCATCAACTGCTATCTGAATCCTCTGTCTCCAACTCAACGGTTCTCTCCTAGCATCTACTCATACACAAAATAGAGTATTATTTCTTGTTTACTTGAATATAGTTATTGATCCAGTAACTATGCAATGCAAGCATGAAATGAACGGGAGAACAAATTAATATACCTGAAAGATAATCCTCCAAGTTACCATAAGTCATGTATTCGTAGATGATTGCTGTGTGTCCAACTTCATTACAGTATCCAAGGAAGGAAGCTAAGTTCTTATGATGCACACGCATTAAGAGTTGAGCCTCAGTCTGAAACTGATGAGATCCTTGAGGAGATTTTGGCAAGAGCATTTTGACAGCAGCTTGTGTGCCATCCTGTAAGGAACCAAGATAAACAATTCCACACCCTCCCTTCCCAATTGTTTTCTCGAAGTTATTGGTTATGGTCATTATCTGAGAGTACGAGAACTGTTTATTATTTGTCTTCAGCACAACTTCTTCGTTTGATCTCACAGCTTGCTTTGAGGCTAAACAAAGTAATCAAAATTTATGATTATCAGAAAGTCATTTTTATTGTATATTGTAATTTAAATGTGACTTTTTTTAATTTTATTAAATACATTATGTCTTTGTCATTTGAAGTGAAAAATTTTAGTTTGGTCTTTTTATAAAAGGAGTTTAATGCAATTTGAAGTCAATGATTGTGAGACCCTCAGTTTAGCTTGAAAGTAAGATAATTATATATATTTTCAGACCTGCTTTTCTGTTGCATCTCCTCCAAATGATAGTCAGTACAATACCCAATACAATGAAAAAGACTACTGCTGAAAGAATGCCTACAACAAGTGGGACAATGTTCTTTTTGTCCTCTTCACATGGGCCAATCGGGCAGAGATCCGGATCCACACTATGGTCATAACAATTTTGTTTCAGGAGATTGAAGAAGTAAAGCAAAACAAAGAAGTTAGAAGAAAAGGTAGGTCCACATCTGTGAAGCTTAGGTCCGTGAGTAACTTTGTAGCATCATGATTTCAAACCAAAACAAACCTCAACAAAAGGGAGCCATTATTTGATCTTTTCAAGAGAAGTGGAGGAATTTCACCCGAGAGTCTGTTCCCTGATAAATTGCTGCAAAGATAACATATGTCAGATAACATCTTTGGTTTTCACTGATAAATATCAGATACTGAAATCTCTATAACTTACAGAGTTTTTAAGTATTGCAGCTTTGAAAAATCAGGTAGCGGTCCAGTTAAGCTATTGTTTGATAAATCCCTGAAAAGAAATCATTGATTTTATGTTAAACTAAAATGGTAGACTAATAATTGTTGTTTAAGGGATCCATGTTAAACGATGAGTATGACTTTAGGGAAGAAATATCGTATTTTCCAACCCTTTTTTGGGAAGGAATGGGATTTATTTAATCTGTTGCCAAATTAACACTTACAAGAATTCTAAGAATTTGAGCTCCAAAAAGGAATCAATTATCGGACCGTCTAATCCACTGGAGGCTAGGTTTCTGCATAAAGTTCCAACAAGTTTTGGTATGCCATTATTTTAATCCATGCGAATTCGAATTTTGGAAAATAGAACTTACAATGCAGTTATTGTGGGTGGTTTATATCCATTATTGCTGCAGTTGAGACCATTCCAAGAGTATTTTAATGGTGCACAAGGATCTCCTTGCCAAGATTTACCCAACGAAGACATCAACTTGTAATATGATTTGATGAACATGATAGCCTTAACTATAATTCTCACAAGCATATAATGTCAATGTCTGTTATCTTCGTTAACGAAATTTTCCAACATGTAATGTGATTTATACTTTTGCTACCTTTCTAACAGTTATAACTATTACAACGAAAAACAAAAGGAAATCAAAGAGAGGGCAAGGAACAACTAACCATCTTCTTGATTTGTAGGTGATTGCAGGAATTCTTTAACAATATAAATCTCCATCGCATTTAGAATGGGAGGATGGGTGGAATTTGGTTTCTTGTACATGGAGAACTTGAGCTTACTTCCCCTAATGGCCTGTTTATTATCTATCGTAGTTGACAGCAAATACTTGGGAGTCACAGATTCAGACAAAATTTTTCCATTCAGTGTAATGTCGAATACCCTGCTTTCGTTTTCCTTAAGCTCTTCGATTTCAGCAAAGTGCATGTAAACATATGAATCTGAAGTAGGATGCCCAGTGTCAAAAACAAATTCCAGGGAATCATTTTCATTTGTCGGTCTCACAGCAGTTTGCATCACTGCTGGTGGAAGGTGATATGCCGTATGTGTCAAGGAGTCAATGGCGAAGGAAGTACTGAGTGGTGTAGAATCTGGTAAGTTGTAAGGATACCACATTCGATCATAATCATCTTGTTCAAACCTACATGTTATCAAACAGCATTGAAAGCTACACAACGGAAGCTAAATTCAATTCTTATATGGACAAAATAGAAGTTGAGTCCCCATGACTTGGAGTAAAGAAATTAAACTTGGTTTAGCATCTATGAAAATGCTTGCAGATGTGACAGATGAGTTACTAACTTACCTCACTATTTCATTGGTTGTTGAGCCAATGTCAAAACGTCTATATAGGGATAAGAGTTTAGAGTCTGTTCTATAACTGGAATGATCAAAGTGCCTCACCTCCAGTGCTGATATAAAAGGAGTTCCCCTATCAGTATCCAATAAACAAATATATAATTCATCCAAGGATGGCACATGTAAAATCTCCTTGATTACAACGTGAGTGGCATTGTCAAATATCACAGAGTCCCAAAAATTAACCCCAACATAAAGATCAAATTGTGGCGGCTTATTCAAGTCATCATAATTTCCATACATAAAAGAAGCTCTTATCAAGTAAATAGTATTTCTTCCTTCCGGATGTCGTAGTGTGTAGCAGTTCCTTTTCTCCGCAGGGAAGCTTCTGACAGTAGTGAAAATTCTTTGGGGTATTTCAGAAATGAGCTTGAGGGATATGTTTTTGCTTGTTCCAGTGCCAATGAACTGTGCATCTGAAGTGTAATGAATCTTTGTTTTCTCATCAGTATAGGTAACTTCTTCTGCTATCCCACAGTCAATGCAAATAGAACCTAGAATTAACACAAACTGACATCAGAAGAATTTATGGATATAATAATAATAAAAAGTTAGTACTTTTAGTTAACTTTTCTTTTTCCATTTAGTATTTAATAAGTATGTATATATAACTTTTCAGACAATTTTATACAAGCTCAGAGCAGTAGAATAAAATCCTCACCAGTGACATCATCTAGTTTCCTTCTTCCTTGTTTGTGATGCATAGAGTCTTTCTCTGTGGCCAGAACTACGGACTTTCCACAAAATTCTGAAATGGTATATGCAAGGACACACCATAAGGTGAAGCTCCAAGCCCAATGGCATCTCCATTTTCCATCCATGAAATTTCAGAAAGAGATCTCTTTGATAATTGCTATAAGTAGATATTATCAAACAGTGGATATGTTTTGTGATTAGAGGAGAACGTAAGGCATTTACTGTATAAACTCCTATGGAGTGGTTGGGGAATCTATAATCATTCCAGTCTATATAGGAAGAGATTTATGATACCACGCATGTTGATGTTTAAACTTTGAAGTGCATTAAGTCCGTGGACCCAACACAATTCAAGATCAATGAGTAGAAGTTACTATATAGTTAGCGGGGAAAAAGTGTTGGTGAAATTCTGTTTAGTCACCAAAATAATGTTTCACGAGATGCCTTGTATATGCCATGGTAACTATAGACACTATAATTAATACCTGTAATACCAACTTCATGTTTTAAACAGAGATTTTGATAGGAATGGACGTTAGTGGAATGATAAAAGCAAGTTAAAAGTGAGAGAATAAAAAAATCTGCCGACTTGGTTGTGTTAGTAGTTCTGAGCTAATAATGAGATGCTGACATACTATAAAACAGTCAAGAAAGGGTGAGGCGGTTAGATACTTGATTGGTACTCCATTAAGGCAATTAAGAACATGACATCATTTTATTGAGAAAAAGATATCAGGATCTCATGTCTAAAACAAAACAAAAAAAGAGAGTAAGAACCATAGATGGTTAAAGTGCAATCAACATAATCTCAACTAAATATATTTAGTCAACCTTAAGATTAATTCATCAACTAAACTTTAATAAATATTTATAAATTTTGAAGTACATCTTCTCGCACTAAAGGTAGTGAAGATATGGAGCATGAGAATTAAAAAGGCTATAATAGCAAGTGAAGAAAAAAAAGGTGAAAGTTAGATTTTTTTAATATGTATATTACTAATCCACAAATATGATACTTGGCTCATATGGCTCATATGATAACTCAAAAGGTACAATGAAAGTACTAACATCTTGTTGGTTGAATGACACTAAATATACATTTCTCAAAAATGAGATTTTATATTCATGTTTCATGTATGAAAAGTTATAGTTGAATCAGACCAGGCATTCCACATAGAGGAGAGAAATTTGGAAGGTGATAAATGATTTTTTTTTACTTAATTGGCTATATTAATTCACCTTTTTATTTGTATTTTTGTCTTCTCTTTTTGTGTTAATAATTATCTTTTTGAAAGAATGTGATTACTATTTACTTTGTTTAAATTTTTGTAGAGAAATGAGAGAGTTTTAGAAGTCCACAAGTCTTTTCGTCCAGCAAATTTATGAGCAGGTTGCTGGACAGTCAGTGCTCTGTGAGATGTCATCAGTCACTCTTTCACCTGTTTAAGGAGTGACCTTTTGGATTCATCAGAGTGATCTTTAAAAGGAGCAAAAACAGAGACAGGAGGAGACTGAGGAACAAAGGAAGGGCTTGGGAAATCTTTCTTCTGGAAGATCATCATTTCCGGATCTATTATAGGTGTTCCAAATGTCTATGAGTAGCTAAATTCCTTTTCATTGGGGTTGGATGTAATGAACTCAAACTTTTGTATCTCTCATTAATATATATGTATATCTTTTCATACTCTTATGTTCATCTTCGTGTTTATTGTGCATGGCTTGATCATCTATGCTTTTTGTTGTTTCTGATAATTGGAAAATGCATTTTGAAACTGAGAACTAAAGGTGGAACAACCTTGGGTTATTATATTAGACATAATATGATAAAACTTGGTCATTCTAAACACAAGTTCTTCATGCAAGCTTTATTGAGAAATCTCTAAGGAATTAGATTTTTTATATTAAAGTTTATAACTTATCGCTAAGGAATTAGGGTAAGTTTACATTTTGTGTGAATGTGGAGTTTTGTTTAAGATATATTTATATTCGCGAGATTTTACAGTAAGTGAGTTCAGGAATTCCAACCCCAGTGAAGTCATCCTTCTTATTTACATTAATTGTTCTAGCCGTTTATAATTTTGCAATTTGAATTCACATTATCAAAACGTTAAATTTAAATCTTCTACAAAAGTAGTATTCACATTTAATTGTTAAACAAATGCTAATCCCTTGAAAAAACGATACTTAACTTTCACTTTATTACTTGAACGATTTGGTACACTTGCCAAAGAGTTAACAAGTTTTTGGCGCCGTTGCCGGGGATTAACTTTTATTTTGGCAATTTTTGTGTGTTTGCTAGTTTTGATCTTGTCATATTTATTTTATTTTATTTTTATTTATAATTTTATCATTTAGTTTTGTTAATAATTGTCACACTCATATTCTGTTGCTTCACTTGCAATTTTCTAGTGTTTTTCTGTTTTGCATGAGAGGCAAAATTTCATCCGAGCCATTGTTTTTTTATCCTAAAATTGAAAGAACAGCTCGGAGGAACAATAGTAGGAGAAGAAAGCAAAATCAGGAAGCTAAAGAAGCAAGCAGTGCTGCAGAGAGGGTTGACACTGAACCAAATCCTCTCTCAATAAATCAAGAAGAAACCATGGCGGAGGAACAAAACACAGAAGGAGAAAAGCGCACACTAGAAGACTATGCCTCTTTTTCTGGGCCGCTCAATTTCAATAGTATTGCAAGGCCAGTGGTAACTGCAGCAAATATGGAGATGAAGCCTGCTTTTATTCATCTTGTTCAGAACAATCAGTTTCATGGGCTATCTCATGAGAGTCCTTATACTCATCTTGCTACTTTCCTGGAGATTTGCAACACTGTGAAGATTCACCAAGTGCCTGATGAAGCTATTCACATGAGTCTATTCCCATTCTCATTGGCTGGTGGTGCTAAGACATGGTTGCACTCATTTCCTGAGAACAGTCTCACTGAGTGGGATGATGTTGTATATAAATTTCTGAACAAATATTTTCCTCAGTCAAAGGTTAATCAAGGTAAGCTAGACATCTCTTCTTTTCAACAAGATGTTGATGAATCCCTAAGTCAAGCTTGGGATAGATTCAAGGGTCTATTGAGAAAGACTCCCACTCACAGTTTTGATGAACCAACTCAAATCAACATATTCTTGGGAGGATTAAAATCTCAAACAAAGTTGATGTTGGATGCCTCAGCTGGAGGTATGATCAAGTGGAAGACACCTAGTGAGGCTCATGAGTTAATAGAGAATATGGCCTCTAATGATTATAAAGTGCATCATGAAAGGGCTTCATCTCAAAGGCGTGGTGTGTTGGGGTTACAATCCCAAGATGCTCTGTTAGCTCAAAATAAGCTAATGACACAACAACTGGAAGCACTTATGAGGAAGCTGACAACTTTGCCATAGGAGTTGAAAACCATGAATGTATCTCAAGCACAACACCATCATGTCCAAAGTTGTGGACTGTGTGGTGGAGACCATGTTAGTGGACAATGTGTTATGCCATACACCTCATCTGAATATGTTAACTATGTAGGAAATCAAGGTAGACAAGGAGGGTACAACAACTATAATCAAGGGTGGAGACCTCATCCTAGTATGGGGCAAAGTGAATCATCAAGCCGACCTCCTCCTCTTCAACAACAACAACCATCCTTGTATGATAGAACTACCAAGCTTGAGGATACCTTTCAATAATTTATGCAAGTTTCTATCTCAAACCACAAGAGCACTGAAGCATCTATTAGAAACTTGGAGATCCAAGTGGGACAACTAGCTAAGAAAATGGAGGAGAAACCGGAAAAGAATTTTGTGACAAGCACTGAGGACAATCCTAAGGAATACTGTCAAGCTATTATCACTAGGAGTGGAAAAATTCTGGAAAGTGAGAAGAGAGAAAAAGAAAAAGAAATAATAAATGAGGGTGAGAGAAAAGACAAGAGTGAAAAAGATGAGAGTGAAAAAGATGAGAGGAATGAAGAAGAAGAGATTGACCCACAAAATAAGAAAGAAGAGGGAAATAGAAGAGTGAAAAATCAATTGAAACCCTTATCTTACCCTCTAGTTTATTCAAAGAAGGAGAAGGAGAAGCAATTTGCAAGATTCATGGACTTATTCAAGAAGTTTGAGATCAATATTCCATTCTCTGAAGCACTCCAACAGATACCCGCTTATGCTAAGTTTATGAAGGAGTTGCTCACTAAGAAGCGGAAATACATTGAAGAAGAGACTATTGAAGTCCAGGGAAACTGTAGTGCAATAATTCAGAAACTCCTTCCTCCCAAGCTAAAGGATCCTGGTAGCTTCACCATTCCATGTACTATTGGTAAGCTAACCATTGACAATGCACTAATTGATTTAGGTGCAAGCATTAACTTGATGCCACTCTCCATGATGAAGAAAATTGGAGATTTGGAGGTAAAACCCACCAGGATGACATTGCAGTTAGCTGACAGATCCATCAAGTGCCCATACGGAGTCATTGAAGATGTGCTCGTGAAGGTTGATAAATTCACTTTTCCGGTGGATTTTGTCATTTTGGACATGGAGAAAAACAGAGAAGTTCCTCTCATTTTGGGACGACCCTTTATGAAGACTGCAAGAGTTGTCATAGATGTTGATGACGACCATCTCAAGGTTAGAGTGCAAGATGAAGTGGTTACCTTTAATGTCCTTGAAGCCATGCAACATCCTGGAGACACTAGCAATTGTTTCAGAGTGGAGGTAATAAATGAAGTGATTGAAAATTCCAAGAGCTATCAGGCGTCGAGCTAAAGACGTTAAAAAATCGCTTACAGGGAGACAACCCTGTGTTTATTGTTTTCAGTTGTAGTAGGTAATCTATCTTCTGTTCTTCTTTTGTTTTTAATTTCGCTGGACTGTCAATATACTCACCCAGCGAGTTGATCCCTGGAGAAAACTCGTGCTCTCGACTTTAATTTCGCTAGGCTGCCAAAACCAGTCGCCCAGCGAAATTTAGCCACTGTTTTTTATTTTGCTGGGCGACCAACTACTCGCCCAGCGAGTGAGTTTTCAAAAAAAAAAAAAGTAAAAAAAAAAAATTCGCTGGGCGGCATGCTTACTCGCCCAACGAGCAAAAAATAAATAAATTTTAGCCCAGTGAAGCTGTTCCTTCTCTCTTTCAGGTACCTGATGACTATATTGACTGGATCCCTGTTCGAAGCCAAAGTACCATGGCCTGGGGACAGGCCTAGCTTCCCGGGTTGGAATGGATATACAGGTGGTGATGATGCAGGTGAAGGTGGTACAAATGCTGCTGCTGATCAGGAGGACCCACAATCTGAATGGAGACCTTGGCCATGATTTTATCTTGCTTTTGTTATTATTCTGCTTGGTTTTTATTTCATTTTATTTTCTTTAGAATTATCTGTTGCATGAGAAACATTGATTTTCTTTGGAATTTTCTGCTGCATGGTATGATGGGTTTAACTACATTTCCTGATTTGAAACTTTATGTCTGTGGTTGCTTGAGATTTGGATTTGCCAAGCTTAGATTGATATGTGACTCAGGGGATGTATTTGTTGAGTGTTTACATGAAAAATTGAGAGAATGAATTAAATGAGCTGTTGATTTTCATAAATGTGTTTTTGCATGATTCTGAACTGTATAAACATGTGCTTGATTTGAGATGATTAAGGCAATTGTTTTGTTTTGTGAGGATTCCCCTACTTAGCCAAAAAGTCAGCCTTATGATTTGTGTGAATCTTTGTTAGCCCTTTTGAGCCATCATGAATTATTCTTTGAACCCTAACCAATGAAATCTTTTTCCCTTCCTACACCTTAGGAAGAAGAGAACAATGAACATTCTTGTTTGATGAGGATGGATGGGAAATTAAGTTTGGGGGAAGAATAGTTGTTTCATCCTTGAAATAAATGTTAAAAAAATTATTTCTCTTTAATCTTTGGTCTCTCTTTTGTTCCTGTATATATGAATAAGTCTTGGGTCTCTCTTTTGTTCCTCATTCAAAAAAAAAAAAATATTCAAAGGTTGTGTGAACATTGTAAATGGTTGTGATTGAAGAATGAAGGATGAATAAAGCTGAGTCTGTGAAGGAGGTGAGCGGGTGTGATTTAGACAAGATTGTTCATTGTTCTCATCTTCTGACAGTGTTTTTGAATCCATTGAAAAACCATATTTGTTTCTTTAACCTGACCAAGTTATAACCTTTGAAAGACCTTTTGATCAAATTCAAGCATGTGATGTGTATTAAGTAGATGATGTGCAAAAATATACGAGATGAGGATGACATGCTTTGTGTGATAATTCATTGGGTGTAAACACATGTGTGATGAGTGAAACACTGTTAGTGGGGAGTTGCTGTACCTTGTTCCTCTGAGTTAGCATGTGTCACTCTACTTTTGGGGATTTGTTTTATCATTGCACCATGACATTTGTGTTGAGACTTGGATTTTGCTGATTTGACTCTTGACTACTTTTGTACCAAAGAATTGTTTAGAAAATCATTTGTTTCTGTGTTGCATTTTTCTTTTAGTTTTATTATTTTACATGAGGACATGCAAAAATATAAGTTTGGGGGTGTTGATAAATGATTTTTTTTACTTAATTGGCTATATTAATTCATTCTTTTTTATTTGTATTTTTGTCATGTTCTCTTCTCTTTTTGTGTTAATAATTATCTTTTTGAAAGAATGTGATTACAATTTACTTTGTTTAAATTTTTGTAGAGAAATGAGAGAGTTTTGGAAGTCCACAAGTCTTCTCGTCCAGCAAATTTATGAGCAGGTTGCTGGACAGTCAGTGCTCTGCGAGATGTCATCAGTCACTCTTTCACCTGTTTAAGGAGTGACCTTTTGGATTCATCAGAGTGATCTTTAAAAGGAGCAAAAACAGAGGCAGGAGGAGACTGAGGAACAAAGGAAGGGCTTGGGAAATCTTTCTTCTGGAAGATCATCATTTCCGGATCTATTATAGGTGTTCCAAATGTCTATGAGTAGCTAAATTCCTTTTCATTGGGGTTGGATGTAATGAACTCAAACTTTTGTATCTCTCATTAATATATATGTATATCTTTTCATACTCTTATGTTCATCTTCGTGTTTATTGTGCATGGCTTGATCATCTATGCTTTTTGTTGTTTCTGATCATTGTAAAATGCATTTTGAAACTAAGAACTAAAGGTGGAACAACCTTGGATTATTATATTAGACATAATATGATAAAACTTGGTCATTCTAAACACAAGTTCTTCATGCAAGCTTTATTAAGAAAACTCTAAGGAATTAAATTTTTTATATTAAAGTTTATAGCTTATCGCTAAGGAATTAGGGTAAGTTTACATTTTGTGTGAATGTGGAGTTTTGTTTAAGATATATTTATATTCGCGAGATTTTACAGTAAGTGAGTTCAGGAATTCCAACCCCAGTGAAGTCATCCTTCTTATTTACATTAATTGTTCTAGCCGTTTATAATTTTACAATTTGAATTCACATTATCAAAACGTTCAATTTCAATCTTCTACAAAAGTAGTATTCACATTTAATTGTTAAACAAACACTAATTCCTTGAAAAAAAGATACTTAGACTTTCACTTTATTACTTGAACGATTTAGTATACTTGCCAAAGAGTTAACATAAGGTTAGCTAATTTTTATCCTTATAAATTAAAATCTCAAAATAGATATTTTTGTATTACAATTAATACATTTTAAATTCTTTTTCTTTTCCCTTTCCAAATGAGTAGGAGTTTAACTATGGATGAGAGTCTTATATTATATAAAAACAGTTATAAGTTGAGTAATGTATAACTGAAAATAAATCTGCCTATTTTAACGTTTTAAATAGAGTGTGATATTATTATTTTTTATGTGATTAATTATGATTTATTGATGAAAATTATCTCCATGTTTATCTCCTATTTTTCTGTTTTTAACAAGCTTATTTCTGCAAAAGTAAAAATTCTTAAGTTATACCAGAATTTATTTTTAAACTAAAAACGCATCAATCAAAGTAAATGCAGTGAAAAGTAAGATGTTGTGAGGATGTACATGATGTGATGTGATGTGATGTGAAGTGGTATATTTATTAGCATCCTTTTAAAATTTCAACTAAAGTCTTAAAAAAAATCCATTTTTGTTCTTTATTTCCTACAATAAAATAATACTATGTACGTAATACAGTCAATGAAAGTAGCTGAAGAAAAGTTACTGATAAAAACAGTGTAAAGAGAAATAACTTAGAAGGATTAAATTGTGTTGGTTTGTTCTGCTCCCAATTTCTTAGTCATACAATGCCATGCCACTTGGTTGGTTCCATGTGTTTTTATGAAGGCAACTCACAACTTATCCATAATATTCAGAACTCAGTTTGGTTTTCAAACAAGTTTATTGTCAAAAATGCAGATTATAGAAACTGCAATTGTGAGATGTCACTGCCAAGTAGGACCAATGACTCAATACAAGATGTTGATCACTATAAATAAACATCAAATTTACCCCATCAACCTTCATACTAAATAAATACTATATATATATATATATAATATAAATACTTTAGGGAACAATTTAGATGCAATTGTATACCTATTTTATACCTTTTTTTCAATTAAACTTAGAAGTTTACTTCACAAAATCTTGAAAAAATAATGACATCAAAATCATAATTAGTTTTTTTTATAGAAATTACAAACATCTAAAAAAATAATGTTTTTTAGTTAAATAAAACTATTGGAAGAAAGTCTTACACTTATAACTAATTCAAAATTTAGTAGGAATTTTTTTACTATAAATTACAAGTATATTTCAAAAAAATAATTTTATTCTAGTTGGTAAAGTCATTATGAACTATAAAACTCTTTTTATGAATATTTATTAATAGGATATTTTTTATGTTTAGTTTCACATTATACTCTAATAGAACTCTGCCATACAACTCCAAAAGCAAATTAATATATATATATATATATATATATATAAATATAAATGTTTACATAAATAAATATAAATAATACATCATAATCTCTATAAAAAAAATCAGAAAGCATTGGTGAGAAGCACACGGTGTAATTAATTGTAAAGATTTGTATAGAAAGAAATAACATTAAATGATCAAATTTCAAATAGTTTGTTGTGCGTCCATTTCAAGTCATGTTCCTACGTTTCCATGAGTAAGACACTTAAACTGATAAAAAAATTGAATAAAAACATATAAGCTAGAAGAAAAATTCAACAAGAAAAGTAGATAAAATACTTCGTATTAATGTTGATTCTTCAAACATTTATATTTAATAGTTTCAAGCAATATTCTAATATAGTGTAATTTTAATATAAACCTTAGCATACCAAATTATGTGTATTGTGAAAGAAAGAGAAAAAGAAATACTATGATTAATTATCATTATAAGTTTATATGTAAAACATATTTATTATATACATAAATCTGAAATTTAAACTATAAAATGAGGGAATTTTCAGATTTCAAATCTTAAAAAATATAATCCATCAACAGAGATTAATGAAAGATTAAAATGTGTGAGCAACTTTAGGGTTTAGTTCTTACAATAATTGTCAGATATTATTAAATCTTGATCCCCTTCACGAATATTTTCACTCTAACCAGCAATGTGTTAGAGCCTCTTTATTAAAGGGTCTTCCAAACAAAGTAGTTCGATGTAATTTTATCATCATTTATTGAATTTATACTTGCATAATTCTCTTTCAGCAAAAATGTTAGATTTTAAATTAAAAATGTTAGATATGATATGGATGAATATTATTTTCACTTTTTATATATATATAAATGGATTAAAAGTAATAAGAAGAACAAAAATTTGTAAAAAGAAAAATGGGTAAATAATCATTTTGGTATTTGAAAGTGTAAATATATCCTATTTTAGTCTCTGAAAGAGATAATTTTTATTTAGCAATTGAATATATAAAAGTGTGTTAATTATGATTTAAAATTCTGTAAACTATTTCATTATTAATTGTAATAATTAAAAATCATTTTGATACTAAATTACATTTTGAAAGATTAATTTGACATTAAATCATAAAGAACGACGATCAATTTATAATTTTTTACATATAGATAAAATCAGATTCATCATTTTTTAAGACTAAAAGAACCATAATCATTTTTTATGTTTGGTAAATTTATATATATATATATATATATATATATATATATATATATATATATATATTTCATACTTTTGTCTTATACATTTTTACATTTTTTATAAGACAAAGTTATTTATGAGTTTGGAAATATTTTAAATTATTTAATATTAATTTATTTTAAATTATATAATTTAAAATTAAAAATATATTTTAGATTATATAATTGACATTTATATTTTAAATGGTATAATTTAGATTATATTTTCAAATTCAAAAGTATATTTTAGAATTCATTCTCACACTTGAATTCTTCACCATAGCAAAATTCTAGCTGAATTCGGTCTCAAGTCCTCCCATTCATAACCATACTTTTATGTTTTAGAATTCACCAGCATAAATTGCAGCACTGTGCAAGAACAACATTAGGTCCTATACATTATTATTATTATATGATTTATTGAATATTAAATGGACCTATTTTTATTTGATTTCTCACAGGTACCAGGTACCACTATGATGTTGTTTTTTATCGTTTCTGGAATAAGAAAGTTGGTGACAGCAAAGATTGGTCACAGTTAGGTGCTTCTCTTCTTGCCGAGTCTTTAACACCGCAGTTAAACCAGTAAATGGCAGTAATAAGCTGGGAGCCACAGAATGAAACTGATTTATACTATCTTTACATGCATTTCTCCCAAGTATTAGCAAAGAATCAGACAAAAGAATCAAGAGAATTCAGCATCACTCCGCAGATTTGGATGGAACATTTTTTCTTGACGGACAATCTTGCTAGACAATATGAAAATTTAGATAATGTGTTTTCATAATTTTTTTAAAATTACATGTTAAATAATAAAATAATTTATTAAGTTTCTAGATGTATACAATTGAATTATGTTAAATTTAATTGTGTATTTTTGTTTATTTTTACATAGGTATGTTTCTATTAAAAGATATTTTTTTATTAAATGAAATTTAACAAAAGTTAGTTCAAAGCATGCTTCGATAGATACTGTAACCAAAGCTAATGATGCAACTGAGTAGCTCACTTTGGTTGTTCTATTGTTTTGTTCAGCTCAATAATCTCTTCTGAAATTATATTTTTCTATTTCTTTATCTGAAAATTAAATACTAAATCAACAAGTCTTTTAAAAATTAAAACAATTGTAATTTTTTTAGATTACTAATATAAGATTTTCAATTTTGATGAATTGGAAAGTTTAAGAGAAAACATTTACAAAATACAATAATCAAATTTAAAGACAAATATTTTTCTGTTTATTTTAAAAGAGAATTCATTTTTTGATGAGAATATTAAAATAAAAGGTAAACATATTTTATAATTTTTAGATTTAAATTCGAAAAAAAAGCAAATACATGAATTTTAAATAGAATTTGAAAGGAGACAACTTTGCAAGAGACGTAATACTGGAAATCGAAGTATCTTGCTAAATTTTAAGGGGAAAAAAACCCTAGAAATTAAACAAGAATGAAAGTAATCTTTGAAAACTATAGAAGAAAAATGTTTTAGAGATAAAGTACTTCAAATATAACTCAAATTACTAAGGATGGATGCAACTCTTCTTGTAATATTAGTGTCACTTGGATCACAACTTGTTTGTTTTTTTTTCAATCATTTAAATAATTAACAAATTTTGTGGACAGACTTGAAAACCGATTGCATTAATATCTGGATTAGGTATTGGAGAGAAAATGGAATGAATATAGTCTTGCATCAACTTGTCTGTCTTGTCTGTACTCATTCTAAAAATAAATAAATTTTAAACTTTAATTAATACTATTATTTTCTCAAAAAATTTAAATCTAAATATTTTTATTAAAAAATTATGAACTTGAGAGAGTTTTTTTATCCACAATAACGTTATAGGAATTTTAATAGTAATTTATTACTATTAGAAGAGTTAAATATATTTTTAGTCTTGATCTATTTATAAAAATTGTATTTTGGAATAAACTTTAGACTTATTTCGTCCTTATATTTTATAAAGAGAAATGATCATTGATGACAAATAAAAACATTTAAAAAAAAAATAAAAAAAATGAAGGAAAAAAAGTAAACAAAGTCTAATAGATGGTAAAAAATTATAAAAAAAAGATAAATAAAAAAATAAAAAAGATTAGTTCGCATACTAGTTTATCAACTTGTTTTTAAAAATTAAATATTCAAAAAATAAAAATAAAAGATTAATTTTTATCATATTGTTTTATCCATATAATACAATATATATATATATAGTAGTACTATAACTTAAATTAACTTAAATTATCTAAGCTTCATGAATGAGTGACTATAATGAAATAATTTAATAGATAAATTATAATAATCTTAAATATATATATATATATATATATATATATATATATAAAGTAAAAAATTAAAAAAAAATTATAAAAACATTTACGAGTCAAAAACCTGCTAGTGTAGTTTGTCCTTGGTAATAATTGCAGAAAGTCTGATGCAATTTATGATTATAACCAGTCTGTAAAGGAAGTAGTCATATTGGACCTTGTCTGAACTTTGAACTGCATTAAATTCATATGTATGTATATTTTGAATTGGTGTTGTGGAGAGGCATGAATGACATAATTTCCTCCTTGGATGGGAAAAATAAACAATAAATCAATATATAATACATATTTTACGTGATACCTTGTGCATTCTTCCTCTGATTAATTATCTGCAACACCAATCATTGATCAAAGTTTGCTTTTATAGCTAATGTGAAGCTTGATTCTTGGAGAGACTAAACCCAGTTGACTCGCTAGACGCAGTAGGTTACCTACTGGGGACAACATTAATTTCTGTCATTAATTTGTACTTCACGTACCAACTGTTACAGTCCCCATTTGAAATGAGGAATAGATGAGATCACAAACATTAGACACCCTTTATCTTTTTCAGGTTCATATGGAGAAACAACCGCAACATCTTCAGCTGGGAAACAAGCCACCCAGAAGAACCTGAACCCCAGTCCCTCACACTTCTCTACTATCTCTGGGTAACTTAATTTTATACCTGTCATTCGTTATAAGTTTATTTAGTTTTTTATTTTACAAAAAAAGAATTATCTTTATTCGTATATTGGTGACGATGTTAGAATTTGAACTAATATTTTTAGAATTATAATATCAGATAAAGTTGAATGATTTCAGTTCATTAAAGATAAACATTTTTCCTATATATATTTACGTTCAAAGACACACTGAAGTTGTCTTCATATTTTATTTGTAGGACATTTGAAGGATTTATTTATTTTGTAACTTAGTTTTTCTTTATTTAGATTTTTGTTTTAGTTTGGCCTTTATGTATTTTTACAATAGAATTTGGTCTCTCTCTCTCTCTCACACACACACACACTCCTTAAATATCCATAAGAGAGCATAGATTGATGCTTAGCTTATCAACACTGTGTCAATATGCGAGAGATGTGACATTAGTCAAAATTGAAATCTTTAGTGTTAAAAAACGAAACAAAGGATCACTTTGGTGTAACAGAGATATATACTACAAGGAATAAAAGTGAAACTTCTAAAGTCGAGAGACAAAACTGAAGTAAAAAGATGTAATTGACAATAAAATTCTATTTTAGCAATATTTGTATGATGCAGGTGTGCATGCATCAATGTCAGTTGAGGAGCATTGACAAGAATTTCTAACTTCTAAATAAGCAAATGGATATTCTGGCAAGGCTGCAAAGGAAGAATGAATTCTAACGCGATATACATTAAGAATTAAGGAGCTAAAAAGTGGTTGTAATTTACCTACGTTGCCAAAGCACGTCTCATTTTCTAGTCAAAGTGGCAACATGGCCCTCAAATATTTGCCACCCTACACAATGTCGATGAGTTTCTTCGTTGTTTTTCTAGGTGGTCTACTGATTCAAGCCCAGGATCAATCAGGTTTGATGAAGCAAAACAAGATCTGCATTAATTATAAACCATTTTTTGAGGTCTAAGAACTTCATTGTTTAGTTAATTAGCTGATGTTGCTTGCATATGTTTATGTTTTAGGATTTATCAGCATAGATTGTGGAGCTCCAGAGGACACGGACTACACTGAGGAAAAAACAGGCATAACTTACACATCAGATGCCAATTTCATAAACACGGGTGTAAATAGGACAATAATACCTGAAACCGTCGATACTGTCTACCAAAGACAGATGATGAACGTGAGAAGCTTCCCGAAAGGAAAAAGGAACTGTTACAAAATAAGCATCAAAAGAGGTTCCACTTATCTCATCCGGACTAATTTTTTGTATGGAAATTATGATGGGCTGAATAAGGCACCAAAATTTGATATTCATCTCGGGGTTAACCGGTGGTATACAGTGAGTATAGACAATGCATCCACCCCCCAAGTCAATGAGATCATACATGTACCTTTACTGGATTATCTGCATATCTGTCTGGTTGACACAGGCCATGGGACACCCTTTATATCAGCTATAGAATTGAGGACTTTGAAAAATGGTACATACGTCCCTGAATTTGGATCACTGGAATATCACAACCGCTGGGATTTGGGTTCAGACAACAGCTACAGGTGAAGTCATACTTTTGTTTTGGATAAAATCTTTTGCATTAAAACACTGAGTGATTCTATTGGATTTATTTGATTTCCCCACAGGTACAATGTTGATGTTTACGACCGTTTCTGGTATAACTATGGCGACAACAAAGATTGGAAACAAATAAATGCTTCAATTGCTGCTTATTCTTTTGCTCAGAATGATTACAAACCGCCAGGAATTGTCATGAGCACCGCAGTTACACCAGTAAATCCCAGTGCCCCATTGGTAATAAGCTGGGAGACACAAAATCCAACTGAACAATACTATGTTTACATGCACTTTGCCGAGATTGAAGTGCTAGCGAAGAATCAGACAAGAGAATTCAATATCACCCAGAATGGACAGCCATGGTATCAAAATTTGTCTCCAAAGTACCAGAGTTTGCTCACTATATATAGCAGGTCAGGCATCAGTGGGGAAAAAATTGAATATTCACTTGAGAAAGCCAAGAATTCAAGCCTTCCTCCCATCTTAAACGCAATTGAAATTTACAGAGTGATAAACTTCAACCAGACAGATACACACCAAGGAGATGGTACGCTAAGAAAAAATATGATTTTTATATGGCATCCATTTCTCCCGTTGACGCTATAATATAACGCAAATGATCTAAACTACTTTCTTCAATTTTTTTTTAATTTGCATTTGAAAATAAAAAAAAGTTTATGCGATTACAACCATCCAGTCAATATATGGACTTACAAGAGATTGGCAAGGTGATCCATGCGCCCCTGTAGCCTATTTGTGGGATGGTCTCAATTGTAGTTATCACCTAAATGAGTCCCCAAGAATCACAACTTTGTAAGTCATGCTTCTCAAATCAATACTAGAGTTTCATATATACATGACTTTTAAAATCACGTGTGGCTACTGGTTTTACAAAACAGGAATTTATCTTCAAGCGAATTGTCAGGAACGATAGATCTTACGATTTCAAATCTCACCATGTTGGAGACGTTGTGAGTTTCTCAATTTACCAACTCCAATTCACGACTAGATCAGAAAAAATCTCTTATTTTAAATATCTTTGTTCTTTCTGTTATGTTGTGTGAAGATATTTTTTGTTACATGTCTTTTTAAACATAGTAACAGATTATTATTTGTTTTTCAGGGATTTATCCAACAATAACTTAAACGGCGAAGTTCCTGATTTTCTATACAGATTACAACATCTGAAGATGATGTAAGTTACTTCTTTAGTTACTAGAACAACAATGTGATCACCTGATCGGAGAAAAAGAAAAGGATAATATTATAGTTCTCCTATTTTGGCAGAAATCTTGAGAACAACAACCTCACTGGTTCAATTCCCTCAGCACTAGTAAGAAAATCTAAGGAAGGTTTCCTATCACTAAGGTGTGGATAAACTCTCTTATTCATAATATGGTTATTTGTGGTGATGATTATCAATCAGTACTATTTTCACATGTTAAATATTGGTGTTCATGCTGTTTCCTAGACAGTGGATGTACTTATCCAACAAGCAAACTGAATTAAAGTATCACTAAAATTATTGATGGCTTGTAATATTCAATGAAAATTAAAACATAAACCTTATGTGATTGAACTTCCATTTTAGTGTGGGCCAAAATCCATATCTATGTGAATCCGGTCAATGCAACGAGAAGAGAAAGAAAAAGAAGAACATTGTTACTCCCTTATTAGCATCGGTTTGTGGGGTTTTGATCCTTGTGATAGCTGTGGCAGCTGTATGGTGGGCTCTTAAAAAGAGAAAACCCAAAGGTGAGACTACCATAATTAGACTCATAATTTTAATTGAAAAATTGCCAAAAGATATTCAATCTTGACCTATCGAAATTCAAAACTGTTGAACAGCTTTGACCATAGATCAACGTGAGATGGCACCGCAATATACAGAACAAGATGGTTCATTACATCCACTCAAAAAACAAACATATTCATACTCTGATGTACTTAGAATCACCAACAATTTCAATACGGTTGTTGGTAAAGGTGGGTTTGGAACAGTTTATCTGGGTTATATCGGTGACACTCCCGTGGCAGTGAAAATGCTTTCTCCATCTTCTGTTCATGGTTATCGACAATTTCGAGCAGAAGTAAGTTATTTATAATTTTTCAACAGGCTTATGAGGTGAAGAATAACAATAATATATGGTGAAATTTGGCCGTGGTTTTGATTTCCAGGTTAAAATTCTAATGAGAGTTCACCATACAAATCTCACCTCCCTTGTTGGTTATTGTGATGACGGAGATTACAAGGGCCTCATCTATGAGTACATGGCTAACGGAGACTTACAAGAACATCTGTCTGGTTAGTTCCCAAATGAAATTATTTCTTGTTAAAAATTTGTGCAGATCATTAGAAAGTAGTTTTATATTCTGAAACTCTGGATATGAAAATTAGTCAATTAAAATGAACAGACAGGTATAGAAAGTTACAGAACTTGTTTTCTGCAGGTAGACACAGCAAATCAAAATTCTTGAGCTGGGAAGACAGACTTCGTATTGCAGTGGATGCAGCCCTAGGTGAGGAAGTACACTTGACATTATGTGTTTTGTTGACTCTCTTTTTCCCCTCTTAATATTTGCAATAAATCTAATATTAGGACTGGAGTATCTTCAAACTGGTTGCAAGCCTCCTATAATCCATAGAGACATAAAATCTACGAACATATTGTTGGATGAGAAGTTCCAAGCAAAATTATCTGATTTTGGTCTATCCAAAATTATCCCAATTGATGGGGGAACTCATGTGTCAACTGTTGTTGCTGGCACTCCCGGTTATCTAGACCCCGAGTAAGTACTTCAATTGTAGCGATTCTTTATATTAAATGTGGATATTTGAACTGTCACCACAAACTCTTGCAGCAAATAAACTGGGTACATGATTTGTCTTGCAGATACTACATATCCAATAGATTAACACAGAAAAGTGATGTTTATAGCTTTGGAATTGTTCTTTTGGAAATGATCACTTATCAACCTGTAATAGCATGGAATGAAGAAAGGACTCACATCATTCAAAGGGTTAGATCACTGATTGAAAAAGGGGATATCAAGGCGATTGTTGACTCAAGGTTAGAAGGAGATTTTGACATTAATTCAGCTTGGAAAGCCGTAGAAATAGCAATGGCATGTGTTTCCTTAAATCCCAGTGAAAGGCCAATCATGAGGATGATAGTGACTGAACTAAAGGAGACTTTAGCAACCGAATTAGCCCGAACTAAACTCATTCATGCCGATCTAACAAGAGATTCAATTGAACCGCTCAACGTGAATTTGGACACTGAACTCACTCCTCTGGCGAGGTAAAATATAAAAGAAATAAAATAATGTAACGAGAGGAAGTGATCTTACTTGAGAACTTATTTCCATTTGAATGAGTTAAGGAGTGGTGATTGTAATGCCTACATACCCAAATAATTACACAAAGTAAACTATGTGGATGTTGATTTCTAATTGCCACATAAATAAAATTGGTGTTTTAGTTTTGTCTGAACTTTCCTATAATAACTCAATTTTTTGGTAATATATTGTTTTATTAAATTATAAATTTACTAATTATTTTAAGTAAGAAACAAATTTACCTTTAAAAGATTCTTTTTAATTATTTGTAGAGCACATCATCCGTATTTTCTTGCCTTTTAAAAAACTATAAAAGGTATTCAATGTCATTTATGACCCATTTAAAACATATAATGTAATATAAAAAAATAACTCAATAATGATAAGAATATTATAAATGCATATATTTTATTTTTCCCAAAGTTTTTTTATAGCAATTGGGATTTGATGTTGAATTTTCTTGTATCTTATTAGTAAGAAAACAATGAATAGAATATATGAATTATTATATTATATGTAAATTTAAATAATTATAATAATTTAGAAAGTCTGTATGCGTATATATTAGCTATTATTACTTGCCATATTAAATAAATAAATAAATATAATTATATGAAAAAAATATCAGTGAAAAAATAAAATTATGATGATAAAAATATCCTAACCACATTTAATATTTTTAACATTTTGCAGGAAGCAAACTTATAAAATCATCAAGTTATTCGTAAACAATTCTTATTAGGGATGACAATTAAACCCGTACCTGTGGGAATCGAACCCTATTTGTCTTGAGTTTGACGAAAAAAAATCAGGTTGACTGGGTTCAGGGTCGGGTTTGGGTTTTCCCCATTTAAAGAAATCAGGGTCGGAGATGTGTAATGCAATTCTCGCCCCATCTTTAACTTTAAATTTAAACCTAAATCCTAAAACTAACCCTATTCCTTTTAGTGTTTTTTTTCATACATAAAGGGTTACAATGTCTTCTCTGTAACCTTATTCTCTCTTTCACACTTTTCCCTTTTCTTCTACCTTTCACTCACTCCTTCAATATCCTCAATCTCTTCAACCAGTTCAATATACTCTTCTCTTTCTCCCATCCTTCAAACATTTAATTTTCTCAACCCCTTCAACCAATTTGGTAAATGCATAAGGTTAGTTCTTTGTTTTTTTTATCAATTTCTAAATATTGTGCATTGATCTTAATAACATCTATTACTATTTTATTATCTCAAATTTTTGGTTAAGACTTCATTGGGAAGATTTGTTAAGTTATATTTTGTAATCTCTTTGTGGCTAATCTATTATATTTATGGTTAGATACATAACTTTTTGTATAATTTTTCACAGAATTTTTGCATTTGTATACTGGTTTGAGTATGACTATTTCTATTTTATTTTTATTTTCTAGTATTATTTTATTTTTATTTTGTTTTTATCATCTTCTTTACCTTTGGTTTGAGTAATACCTTTGCTTTTATTTCTTGTATTACATTTATTCTACTTTGTTTTTAGGGTTAAATATATTTTTAGTCCCTGAACTATTTGTCAAAATTGTGTTTTGTCCCTGGAGCAAACCTTGGACCTATTTCGTCCTTGTGTTTTATAAACTCATGGAAATGATCTTTGATGATGTGTCAGAATTCATTTTTATCTCTTTAATTTTGTTCTTCATAGTTTCTTACTTCATTATCATCTATTTTTCTAAGCTTTTTTTACTTTTTTCCTTTACTTTTCTCTCATATTTTCCTCTCTTTAAAGATGTTTTTATTTGTCACCAATGATCATTTACACAAATTTATAAAGTAGAAGGACGAAATAAGTCCAAAGTTTGCCCTAAGGATGAAACACAATTTTGACAAATAGTTTAGGGATTAAAAGCATATTTAACCCTTGTTTTTAAAAGTGTATTTGTTATAAACTGTATAATTACTGTGATTTTTTATTAGTTTTGTAGTCTATCTTTATCAGGTTTTGTTTGTAATCTCTTCATGATTAATCTATTATATTTATTATTAGATACATAACCTTTTTTAGAACTTTGCACATATTTGTTATGTTTGTATAATGGTTTGAGTATGCCTATTTTTATTTTATTTTATTTTCATTTTCTAACATGATTTTATTTCTATTTTAATTTTTTTTATTTTCATCTCCTTAACTTTGATTCTCTTCAAAATTAAATTTTAAAAGTGTCTTCTTTGTAAACTGTAAAATTGCTGTGATTTTTCATTAGTTTTGTAGCCTATCTTTACCAAGTTTTGCATGTAATCTCTTTGTGACTAATCTATTACATTTATGATTAGATACATAACCTTTTTTAGAATTTTGCACAAATTTGTTATGTTTGTATACTGGTTTGAGTATGCTTATTTTATTTCTATTTTATTTTTATTTTCTAGCATGATTTTATTTATATCTTAATTATTTTTATTTTCATGTTCTTAACTTTGATTCTCTTCCAAATTAAATTTTAAAAGTATCTTATATAAATTGTATAATTGCTGTGATTTTTTATTAATATTCTAGTCTATCTTTATCGATTTTTTTTATAATTTGTAATCTCTTTGTGACTTATCTATTGCATTTATGGGTAGATATATAACATTTTGCTCAATTTTGTACAGATTTATTATTTTTGTATACTTGTTTGTGTATGCCTATTTTTATTTCTATTTTATTTTCATTTTTTAGCATGATTTTATTTATATTTTAATTGTTTTTATTTTCATATTCTTAACTTTGATTCTATTCAAAATGAAATTTTTTAAGAGTGTTTTCTTTTGTAAATTGTATAATTGCTATGATTTTTTTATTAATCTTGTAATCTATCTTTATTAGTTTTTTTTTTTAATTTGTAATCTTCATGTGACTAACATATTATATTTATGGGTAGATATATAACCTTATAACCTTACACATATTTGTTATTTTTGTATATATGCCTATTTTTATTTTTATTTTATTTTCACTTTCTATCATTATTTTTATTTTAATTGTTTTTATTTTCTTCTTCTTAACTTTGATTTTCTTCGAAATTAAATGTCAAAAGTATTTTCCTTGTAAAATATATAATTGTTGTGATTTTTTTTATTAATTTTGTAGTCTATCTTTATCAGAATTTTTAATAATTTATAATCTTCTTGTGGCTAACTTATTACATACATTTATGGGTAGATACATAACCTTTTGTACAATTTTGCACAAATTTGTAGCTTTTGTATATTGGTTTGTGTATGTCTATTTTTATTTTTATTTTAATTTTATTTTTTAGTACTATTTTATTTCTATTTTATATTTATCTTCTTAATTTTGATTTTCTTCATAATTAAATTTTTAAAAGTGTCTTTATTGTAAATTGTATCATTGTTATATTTTTTTATTATGAGGTTTTGTTATGTCATCTTTGAGGGTTTCACTATTCCTTATCAAAATTAAAATTTTATAGCAATTAAAAAAAATTATTGTTGAGAAATGTGTATCAACCATATGTCCTATTTCCACCCACCAACAACAAATGATGATGAATATGATGAAACTCTAGAATTAGGATCAAATAGGCTTAAAAGTAAGATTTGACTTCATTTTAAAAAGATTAAAATTAATGTAGATGACAAGGCTCAATGCAATTATTGTAAGAATCTTTTGGGTGGAAAATCTAAAACTGGAACAAAGTGGAAACACAAGAATAGTTGTCCTCAATTCAAGATTATTATGAAAGGGAAAAAAGACCAAACATTTCTTACTCCTAAGGTCATGCAAGGTAAGTAAAGAGTTGGACACAGGAACTTTTGATGCAGAGCATGCAAGAAAAGAGCTTGCCCATGCAATTATTATGCATGAATACTCACTTTCAATTGTGGATCATGTTGGTTTCAAGAGACACCCATATGCTCTTTAACCAGTATTTCAAGTTCCTTATAGAAATACAATTAAAAAAGAAATATTCTATAATTATGGGAGATCAATAACTTTGAAGTTATTGGATAGCCTTGAAGGAAGAGTAGCTATTACACCAGGCACGTGAACCTCAAGTAGTCAACGGAGAGTATACATGATTGTTACTGCTCATTATATTTATGACTATTGGAACTTACAAAGTCACATTTTAAGGTAACAAATATTTTTTCTGATTATATTTTATTTTATTTTCATCTAAAAAAATGATTGAATATTTGATTATATTAATTTTATTATTGTTAGGTTCATTTATGTTCCAGCTCCTCACACAAGTGATAGACTTTGTATTGCATTAGTTGAATGTTTAATGGATTTGGAACATTGACACAAAGTTGTCCTTAGATAATTGTACCACAAATGATGCTCTGATTGACAAAATTAAAAATAAATTACAATTACACACTTTATTAAAGGGTGAAGATTTACTTCACATGCATTGTTGTGCACATATATTAAATTTGATAGTTAAAGATAGGTTGGAAGTGGTAAAAGATGGAGTAGAAAAGATTTAGAATAGTGTAGCATATTTGACTGCCGCAAAACCAAGTTCTTAGTACAAAATATCCTCAACTGTTTTGATGTTTCCTCAACCTCAAACTTTACCTTTTAAGTGTTGTAGTCCAGTGTGCTACACTACTCTGAATCTTTTCTACTCCCTTTTTCACCACTTCCAACTCATCTTTAACTATCAAATTTAATATATGTGCACAACAACACATGTGAAGTAAATCTGCATCCTTTAATAAAGTGTGTAATTGTAATTTATCTTTAATTTTGTCAATCATGACATTATTTGTGGTACAACTATCTCAGGTGATAGTGGACAACTTTGTGTCAATGTTCCAATCCATTAAATATTCAACTAATACATTACAAAGTCTATCACTTGTGTGAGGAGCTGGAACATAAATGAACCTAATGATAATAAAATTCATATAATCAAGATTCAATCATTTTATCGTATGAAAATAAAATAAAATATGATTAGAAAAAATATTTGTTATCTTAAAATGTGATTTTGTAAATTCCAAACGTCATCAATGTAATTAGTAACAACCATGTACCCTCTCTCTTGATTATTCGAAGTCCACATGTTCGATGTAATAGTTACTCTTCCTTCAAGACTATCCAATAACTTCAAAGTTATTGATCTCACAAAATTATAGACTTTGAATATTTCTTTTTTAATTGTATTTCTAGAAGGAACTTGAAATACCGGTTGAAGAACATATGAGTATCTCTTGAAATTAACATGATTCACAATTGAAAGTGGATATTTATGCATAATAATTCCATGAGCAAGCTCTTTTCTTGCATGCTCTGCATCATAAGTTCATGTGTCCAACTCTTGCTTACCTTGCATGACCTTAGGAATAAGAAATGTTTGGTCTTTTTTTCCTTTGATAATAATCTTTAATTGAAGACAATTATCTCATGTTGCCATAAATGCTTTGTTCCATTTTTTATTTTTCTACCCAAAAGATTCTTACAATAATCACATTGAGCCTTGTCATCTTTCTTAATTTTAATCTTTTTAAAATGAAGCCAAATCTTATTTTTTAGTCTATTTAATCCTAATTCTGCAGTTTCATCATATTCATGATCATTTGTTGCTGTGGAAGTAGGACATATGGTTGATGTGCATGTGATATTATAATATTTTTCATAAGAAGATGCAGAGAAAGTATAAGAATTGTAGAAATGTGTGATGGTTTCATGTTTAAATATGTTTATTTTTTATGTAATATTTTTTAAATTTTATTTAGAGTTAAATATACTTTTCCTATCTGAATTTTTATGTAAATTGTGTTAAATTTTAAAAGAAAAAAAATGCAAAAAAAAACTGACATAAATTTAAAAAAAAAATAGTTTTTATTCAAATTAAATATAAAATTTAGAGAAGTAATATACTTTTTTTTAACAAATTAGTTAATAAATTTCAGTTTAAAAAGAAAATAATTTTACTTTTATTTTATCCTTTATAATATTTACTTACAAAAAGATTTAGAAACTAATTTTCCACCTAGGCTTATGCTGAAATGGATAATCCAGATAGACGGAGTCACAGGGTTAAGTGGTTTTCGTGGAATATAAGGTTAGATCAAAGCATGCTAGCATTACCTGGCATGAATGAATTTGCACCCAAAATTCCATGGACTGAACATCGTGGTCGTTTTCTGTTGTTTTTTTTTGCTTTGTCCAGGAGCAATAAGAATCTGTCTGACCTAGTCACTAAAAATAGTCAATGTCTGTTACCATATATTATGAGCGAGGAAAGGTAAGGTCAGTGTAGTATCCTTAGAGCAGCAGAAACATGAGCAGAGGATCTGGAGCAGAAAATTCAGATCATATAACTGCACAGGTAGGTAGGATATTTACTCTTTCTGTCTTCCTTCTTCTTTGTTTCTTTGCTTATGAGTTACACATGCAAATTAGTAGTTCGCCAAATCTGATCTCTAGATTCTTTTTCATGCTCAAGGCTTAATCCTCACTCTCTGGAAAAGAAAAACATATAAAGCTTTAGTAGTCATACCCTCTCAATCACATATTTTCTCAAAACCTTTCTTAGATATGGATGAGTTATACTATCTAGGATGATGATTGATATTTGAGATGATTTATGAAGATTAATTATCTTTAATTTAGGTCATTTGATTTGATATGATTTATACAAAAAGTTAAAAAAATGAATATAAGATGCATATAAGAATTGTAGAAATGTGTGGGTTTAGGGTTTGATGTTGATGTATGTTTATTTTTTATGTAATATTTTTTAAATTTTATTTAGATAGTATCTCAATTTTAATGTATATTGCGTTAAATTTTAGATTTATTTTATTTTTATATTTTATAAATTAATGTTAGTATCTTATTATTTTATTATTATTTTTATTTTTTTCTTTTATTTTTTGAAAAATATTTTTATTAAAATAAATTTAAAGTTTGTCTCATAACAAAATATAATCTTAAAAAATATATAGAAATTAAAAATATATTTAACTCTTTTATTTTTAATATTTTTAAATTTTTTATAATTATTATTTTCAACTTAGGAACTAATTTATTTTAACTTTTACTAAAGTTTTTGAAAAATATCAATATTAAAAAAATGTACTTAAAGATAATTTTTATATTACACTAAAAATAAATTATAAACTTTTCTTAATTTCAATGATCATGATTAAAAACACATTATTAGCATTTGTTGGATATTTTTTCTTTCTTTTTTTTGCTTTTATTTTCAACATTAATTTTACTCTCATGTCATCCGTGACTAAGTGGTAGGATATTGTTTGAAGAGGAAGTATGAGGTTGTGGAGGTTGGAAGGAATGAAAGGGATTGGTTTTGTTTTATGTTTGTGATTAGTGATCTAGAGTAAGTCACTAGTCATATATAACTCTTTTTTTAAATTGATCTTAATAAACTTTATTTTTATTGTAAATATACACTTAAAAATTTAATATTATTCTAATTAATCCTCTAAACTTATTAATTTTTTATAAATATTTTATTGCAATAGGTTCGAGTTAAATAATTTTATTAAATATTAATATTTCATTAATCTTTATTTTCTTGGTTGCACTTATTTTTTATATACATTAATATATAACAAAAGAATTAAATGTTCATTTCTTTACATTTTTTACAAAAAAATAAACAAATTTGGTGTGACCTCGCTTTCAGAATGTATCAACATGACGTATAGAATGAACTTATCATTATTCTTTTCCTATAAGCAGTCAATAAAAAATTTCACACACATTAACAGAATTATTTAATGAACAATATAGTATTCATTAAATTTAATAACTATGAAGTGCAAGTATAATTTTTCACTGCTATCAATTACAAATATAATTAATATGATTTTAAAAATAATTATAATAAAAATCTATGGATTTCTTATACATTTTATAATGATTTAAAAACATTTAAACACAATAAATTTATGTGACAAAAAGAAGAAAAATTAATAAGCCTTTAGTTAATGATTTAACTCAAATATGTTAGAAAAGTTCATTTATAACAAAGTGATTTTTTATAGAATAATTAGGATAGTGTTAAAATTTTAGGTGTTTATTTAAATAATAATAAAATTTAAGATCAATTACAACAAAATTAAATTTCAAAGTGTTTATTATTGGTCTCTTTTGTATATATTCCTCGAAGTGCTTAGGAACTTGATTCTGTTGGTGCTAAAATTCTTGGTCTGCATAAGTTTTTTTGTCTCTTTTTGTAGCATATAGCAGATTATGTATGCTGAATCATTGCAGGTTTTGTGTTAATATTCAGCCATTTTCTGCTGTTTTCTTAAATGAATTACACTTAGGTCATAAAAATATATTTAATCCCTTTTATTTCATTTTACATTGATTGATGGAAAGAGAAATTAAAGCTAAAAGGTGTTCATATCTATCATCCTATACAATGTGAATGACTGTCTATGTTGTTGCTCTTTTAGCTGTTATACTTATTCAAGCTCATGCTCAACCAGGTTTGATAAACCAAAACATAAACTTTTGTTTTGTCCAACAATTTCATTATATAATTATTTACTTCATATTTAAAGTCTAAACTTGTTTAATTAAACAAATAAAAACTAATTATTTTTGTAATTCAATCATTGCAGTTTTTGTGCTAATATTCATCCTTTTTCTGCTGTTTATTTCAATTTACATGGATTGACTGCTTAATTTAGTATTATTGTTTTTTTATGATGCAGATTGCAGACTTAAAGCAGAAAAGTGTTTATATCTATTATCATCCTATACAATGTGGATGACAGTCTATGCTGCTTGTTTAGCTGTTCTACTTATTCAGGCTCGTGCTCAACCAGGTTTTTGATATAGCAAAACATAAATATTTGTTTTGTCCAACAACTTCATTATATCATTATTTACTTCAAATTTAACTCACGTCTAAACTTGTTTAATTAGAAAAAAATAAATGGCTTAACAACTGTTACACATGTTTCTTTGGAAGTCATGTTTTTTTCTCTCTTTTCTATCAATTAAACTAACCACTTTTGCTTCATTTTCATCTGATGCTTTCTTTCTGTTGAAACTAAAGCTAAGAAATTATTACGTGGAACATTGTCGGTACTAAGGTTATTGGTTAACATTTTAAACATGAGATAATATAATTAAGAATTGTTAGATTGTAGAAAAAAATAAAAATGAACTTCTAATGCTGATTGGGTTGATTGATGCGAATGGATGATAAACTTTGAAAACATAATGATTAATTCCATCTTTGATAGTATGAGATGTTGCTAGTTTAATTCTTAAGAAAGTAAAAGAAAATCCAATTTAGTTTCTTAATATATAAAAACTTCAATTATATCATGTTTGAAGTTTTATTATTAAAATATAATTTTAAGGACTAATTTAATGTTAATTCAAGTTATTTTATCATTACTGAATAATTTATTTTAAAAACTAAACTATTAATTAATAAGATCGACCTTTCTAAGTGTTTGGAGAATATATAAAGACTTAACATTAATAAATTATGAGCTATATCCTACTTAAGAAATTATCACATCACTCAATTGAACTCAACTTATGAATTTTTTTTCTTTATAACAATACTTAATTTTAGTCCACCTAAGACTTAAACTCAATTGAATTCCATAAGAAATGGAGTTTTTAACTTTCTAAAAATTTGTGGCAACTTTAAGAGTAGTATGTGCAATTTTATGTTTCAGGATTCCTCAGCATAGATTGCGGAGCTGAAGTGAACTATACAGATTCAATAATAAATTATGTTTCGGATGCAAATTTCATATATAGTGGTGTGAGTAGGAAAATAGCACCTGAAGAGATCAGCAAAACACAAAATCAGCCACCACTGTCGAGGCTCAGAAGCTTCCCGGAAGGAAAAAGGAACTGCTACAAAATAAACGTTACAAGAGGCACTAAGTATCTCATCCGCACTGTTTTTTTCTATGGAAATTATGATGGCCAAAACAGGTTACCACAGTTTGATCTTCATCTGGGAGCTAACCGCTGGGATACAGTCACTACTGCATCCGAACCCCAACCCTTTGAGATCATACATGTACCTTCACTGGATTATGTACATATCTGTCTGGTTAACACAGGCAATGGTACTCCATTTATCTCAACTATAGACTTCAGGACTTTGCAAAATGATACGTACGTCACTCAATTTGGATCACTGCAACTTTACAATTACCTGCGTTGCGATTTAGGTTCAAACACAGCCCACAGGTGAAACCATACTTACGGATTAAATCTGTTGCCTGATATGATTGATTGATTGATTGATTGATTATTGAATTTATTCTGATTTTCTCACAGGTACGGCGCTGATGTTTATGATCGTTACTGGTACCTCTGTGATTTGAAGGAAAACTGGAACTCACTAAATGTTTCCATTCCTGATGATTCTTTAAATCAGAGCGATTACCGACCAGGAGCTACTATCATGAGCACCGCAGTTACACCAGCAAATACTAGTGCTCCGTTGGTAATAAGCTGGAAGCCACAAGCTGAAACCGAGCGATTCTATGTTTACATGCACTTCACGGAGATTCAAGTGTTAGCCACGAATCAGACAAGACAATTCAACATCACGATCAACGGTGAAGTACGGGTTCCAAATTTTTCTCCGCGGTACCAGGTCGTCGACACATATAACTCGTCAGACATCAGTGGGAAAGAAATTAAATATTCCCTCGAGAGGACCGAGAATTCAACCCTGCCTCCCATCATCAGTGCCATTGAAATTTACAGACTAATAGACTTATACGAACCAGAAACATTCCAAGGAGATGGTACGCCACGGAAATACTGATTTTTCATTTTTTTAAATCCATTTATTTGCTTTACACTATTGTACATGAACTTAACTACCTTCTAAACCTCTTTTGCATTGAAAAAAAAGTTGATGCGATAACAACCATCAAGTCAGTTTATGGGGTGAAAAGAAATTGGCAAGGTGATCCATGCGCCCCTGCAGCCTACTTGTGGGATGGTCTCAATTGTAGTTATCACCTAAATGAGTCCAGAAGAATCACAACTCTGTAAGTCTTGTTTGCCAAATTATTATTATAGCTTCGTAAAACTGAGATGATAACATATATTAGTTGTGTAAAACAGGGATTTATCTTCAAGTGGATTATCGGGAAAGATAGATCCTTCAATCTCAAAGCTCACCATGTTGGAGAAGTTGTGAGTTTTGCTTTTATTTAATCTGGCCCACTTAATGATGACAGCAGAAAAAACCTCTTATTTTTAAAATCTTTTTATTAATTATGCTATGCATTTATCTGTACGATATTATTTTGACTGTCGGCACAAGTGTCAGGATTTAAACATACTCAGTATAGCCAAGCTATTTGTTTTCCAGGGATTTATCAAACAACAAGTTAAATGGTGAAGTTCCTGATTTTCTGATTCATTTGCAACACTTGAGGATCTTGTAAGTTACTTCATTTACTGGGACACTGTATATGTGATCCTCTGTATCAGATAATAGAAAATGATATTTTTTCAGAAACTTGGAGAAGAATGACCTCTCCGGTTCAATTCCCTCTGCACTAGTTGAAAAATCACACCAAGGTTCTCTCTCACTAAGGTATCAATATAATTTAAAAGTCTCAAATTCATAATATGGTTATTTATCCTGATGATTATTAATTACTTATAATTATGGCAGTATTTGAGATTCATTCATAAATGATCTACCAAATTTCTAAGCACAAGCAAAACAAATTGAAGTATGTATTTAAATTATGGATTACTTGTAAACTTTACTGAGACTGGAAACATAATTTTTCCATGATTTCCATGCTAGTGTGGGTCGAAATCCACATCTATGTGAATCTGGTCAATGCAACGAGATGAAAAAGAAAAACACTGTTACTCCCATAGTGGCATCAATTAGTGGGGTTTTAATTCTTCTAATAGCCGTGAAAATATTATGGACCCTTAAAAGGACAAAAGCTAAAGGTAATGCTGTAATAATTACGAAAAGTTCGTATTTTCTATTAGTAATTTGCCAAAAAATTATTTTTAACCTATTATTTTCCAAAAATATTGTTGAATAATTCACAGATTTGGTGGCAGTAAATCATCAAAGTGAGCTTTCACAGCAATCCACAGAAAGGGATGATTCGTTCCTTCAACGCAAAAGTCAAATGTATTCATACTATGATGTCCTTCAAATCACTAACAACTTCAGTAGAATTATTGGTAAAGGAGGATTTGGAACAGTTTACCTGGGCTTTATCGGTGGCACTCCAGTTGCAGTGAAAATGCTTTCCCCATCAGGAGTTCATGGTTATCAACAATTTCAAGCAGAGGTAAGTTATCAATCACTTTAATCTACGTTTCTGAGCTTGGTAGCAAACCTTATGGTTAAACATGGTTGTGATTTTTATTTCCAGGTTAAACTTCTAATCGGAGTTCATCACAAAAATTTGACATCCCTTATTGGTTTCTGTAACGAAGGAACCAGTAAGGGTCTCATATACGAGTATATGGCTAAAGGGAACTTACAAGAACATCTCACAGGTTGGTTCCCGAATAAAATTATTTTCATGTAAAAGGTTTGCAACATCAATTTCTGGTTTGTTAAGGAGGTAGATCTCCCTAAAAATGACCTCGGAAAACATGGAGATCAGTCTCGACACGAGCAGGGCTGAATCTAGTATCAAGGACACGTGCCCACTTAGGTTTACTGTGAATCCGGATGCATATTAAAAGTCATTGAAACAACCAAATAGTATCGTGCATTCAGTTTTTTAATACCAAATTAATAGCGAAAGAATATGATTAAGAACTTTTCAGGTAAGTGGAGATAGTAACATACGAAGGAAAATATAATTATCTATAAAAAAGGGAATCCCAGGACAGAAAAGACATATACACTTTTGTACTCTGGCTTGAGGTCTACCAAAATTCTACACCTTGAACTAGAACATTGACACTCACCGTGGAGCAGGTAAAACAAGTCCCACGATATTGAAATTACTATGATGAGAAACCATCGACAGGTGGCACAGCCAGAGGAGGAGGACACTCTCACCTTGCAACAAACTTTGAACGCCATGCAGGAGTTGAGGGAGGAGAATAATGAAAATCGTAGGCGTTCGGAGGAAGCACAGCATGCGCACGAGAACCAACGGAAGGAAGTAGAAAAGTCGCGTCTGCGAATGGAAGAGACTTTGAAGGTACACGAGGTGCTGCAGAGGCAGAATGCAGGGCTATGCTCTGGCAGGAAGGGAGATCTTCTCAAAAACAATATCCTTATAGCCGAGTAATGACTCTTTCTAAAAGCCTTTACATCCGCAAGCTCAAGGCTGCGAGGCTGTGCTCTGCTAGGAAGGTAGATCTTCCTAAGAATGACATCGGAAAACATGGAGATGGGTGTCGAGATGAGCAAAACTAAATCAAGTACACGTGCCCACTTAGGTTTATGGTGAATCCCGGATGCATATTAACAGGTCACTTAAACAACCTAACAATACCGCGTATTTGATTTTTTGTACCAAATTAATAGTAAAAAAATATGACTATGAATTTTTTTGATAACTAGAGATATTAACAGAGATGAAGGGAGTATTATAATCTATAAAAAAAGAAAACCTAGGACGAGAAGAACATACATAATTTTATGTTCTGACTTGAGGTCTGCCAAAATCCTAGACCTTGAACCAGAACAATTTCCAAGTTAGTTTTGATTTCTGAAACTCTGGATATGGAATTTTTAATATTGACAACTGTATGAGTCATATGACTAACTTCTACTGAACAAAACCAAACCTGTATAGAAAGTTACAGAACTTGTTCCTGTAGGTAAACACAAAGACTCACCATTCTTGAGCTGGAAGGACAGACTTCGTGTAGCAGTGGATGCAGCCTTAGGTTAGAAAGTAAAATTCAAATGATGAATTTTTGTTAACTCCCTTTTACCTTCTTAACATGTTTGCCGTAATAATGAATCTAATATCAGGATTGGATTATCTTCAAAATGGTTGTAAGCCTCCTATAATCCACAGAGATGTAAAATCTACAAACATCTTGCTGGATGAACACTTCCAAGCAAAATTATCTGACTTCGGTCTATCCAAAATTGTCCCAAATGATGGGGAGTCTCATGTGTCAACTATTGTTGCTGGTACCCTTGGTTATCTGGACCCTCAGTAAGTACTTTATTTATTGCCCTTTCCATCATGTTCCAGGAAAATATAGTGAAAATTTCTACGTGAATATTTGAGTTATCACCACAAAATCTGCTGAGAGTAAATAATTTGGGTTTCATGACTTCTCTTGCAGCTACCACTCTTCCAATAGATTAACACAGAAAAGTGATGTTTATAGCTTTGGAGTTGTTCTTTTGGAAATAATCACAAATCAACCAGTAATGGCAGGGAATCAAGAAAAGGGTCACATAAGTGAACGAGTTAGCTCCATGCTTTCAAAAGGGGATATCAGGGCCATAGTTGACTCAAGGTTAGAAGGAAATTTTGACATTAATTCCGCATGGCAAGCCGTAGAAATAGCAATGGCGTGTGTTTCTCCAAATCCCATCGAAAGGCCAATGATGAGTGTGGTAGTGACGGGACTACAGGAGTCTTTAGCGACGGAATTAGCTAGAACAGAGCATAATGGTGGTGCTGATCCTAGGTATTCAGTTGCACCGGTCAGCGTGAATGTAGACACCGAATTCATGCCCCTGGTTAGGTAAAAGCTTACTCAAGATAAGAAGAATACAATAATTCTGTAATAAATAAGCAGTTAAAGTGTGTTCGTTGATGGAGACGAGTTAATGAAATGAAGTCCCAAAATCCTAAACACAAGGGAAAGTGATGTTGATGTTGTAAGAAATTAGGTGCTTTACTTTCATCAGTTTTCTGAATCTGCGTTGTTTCTGAGTGGTGATACTAATGTAGAATGCATGTTAGTATAAAAATAAACAAAGAGAACAGAATTTTATATGTTTAGAATGAATTTATTACTAACAAACATTTATATATATATATATATATTGATTTGATTTTATAATTTATTGTATTTTAATTTTATTTATTTTTTATTTTTATCATAAATATTAACAATATTTTTTGAAAAATATTTTATAATTTTTTATGAAATATATTTAACAATTTTATAATAAAAAAATTCATAAATAACGAAACTAAATTATAAATTATTAGTTTAATTTCATTTAGATTTTATATTATTTAATTTCTATGAATGGTTTAGATATATTTATAAAAAAGTAGTGAATACTCTTGTTTATGTAGCATTTGACCATTTTCAACTAGAGTATGAAAGTGAACGTTTATTCCCAACAAAATAATATCTATATCATATTGAAAAACACCAATATCATGTTATTTTAAAAAAATGTAAACCATTCATAAAGATTGAAGAAAGCATAGTATCAAAGCAATAATATTATCACAATAATATTTATTTACAACGTAGGATAATATTCTCCAAACTATCATTTTTAAAATTTTTGTTTAATAAACTATTTATTTTAAAACAAAATAATTTCTTTTAATTAAAACTAATATGATCACAAATTTTTAAAAAGTACAAACTTACCTTATGGGTCTCTGCTGTTCAATTAAATTAAATAAATATTTAAAGCGTCGTCTTTTTTTTTTCTCTGACTCTAACATTGTCTTCTTAATTTATCACAGTATGGAGTATGAGTTTTTTTACCAACTTTTTTATAAGTATTTCAAAGAAAAAGAACGAAGAAAAGAGTGAAATAAATTTTTTGAAAAAAACAAAAATTAGTTTATATTAAAATTAAATAAAATTTTGAGAAGTAATATAACTTTTTCAACAAGTTAGTTTATAAATTTTAGTTTACGTAGAAAATAATTCCATCTTATCTTTATTTTTTGTCGTTTACAATATTTACGAAAAGATTTGTAGAAACTAATAACATTCCACCTCGATGGGCTTGTTAATTGTGTGACAATGTTAAATGATTTTGGTGCAATATAAGGATAGGTCAAAGCATGGTAGCCTTAAATGGCGTGAATGAATTTGCAACCAAAATTCACTCGTCGTACTCTGTTTTGTCGGGAATCTGCTGACCTAGTCAGACAATGATAGTCAATGTGTGTTTGTTGTGTAAGGGAGAAAGTGTTAACATATATTATATATGCTAAATGGTGTTTGATGGATGGATAGAGCAGTTCCCTTGGAGCAGCAGAAATTCAGATCATATCACTGCACTGCTTCTGCTAGGTAGGATATTTACTCTTTCTCTCTTCCTTCTTCTTCATTTCATGCTCATCAGTTACACATATCATACAAAATTTTGCACTTCTCTAGATTCTTTTTCATGCTCTTGGTATAATCCTCACTCTTTAGCAGTAAAACAAAAACATATAAGGCTTTAATACAGTTACATACTCTTCTAAAACACTTGTTAAATATGGATGATTGATGAACATTTGCTAACATTAATTTCCTGATTTCAATATAATTTTTTTCTCATTTTCCTTTTGCAACAAGTGGTAGGATATGATTTGGAGAGGAAGTGTGTGGTTGTGGTTTTGTATGTTGGAAGGAAAGAATAATGAAAGATATTGATTTTGTTTTGTGTTTCTGATAAGCTATTAAGTCACTAATAGTCTCTATCTTGTATAATATTTTTTCTTTCTTTCTTTTTCTCTTTCTTTCCCTCTATATATCTTTTTCTCTTTCTTTCTCTCTATATATCTTTTTCTCTCTCTCTTCTCTCTCTCTAAATATATATAGTTAATTGGGGCTATGTTTTAATTAGGAATTTAGTTTAGATACTGGTTGGTATGATACTTATTTTGTCTCCTGTCTCATTTTCTGCATATTTGTTTAAGCAGTGAGTTAAGGACTCTAAACCTGCATGCATGCATGCATGTAGTTATTCCTTTTTTTTAATTCTTTTATAATATTCTTTTTCATGGTCTAGGCATAATCTTCTGTTTAATTTGTATATAGGCGTTTCAAATTGGAAAGCTTAAATTACAAATCTGCTTTATATGATTACTGCATGACTATTAACTTTATTATAAATTGTAATTATCAAAATAAATATACTCTCTCAAGTAATTAAAATTTTAAATTAATATAAATTTTAAGATAATTTACGAATATATATAACAATAATATTATGTTAAGTTTGATAATTATTTTAATTAAATATAAACATAAATTTTTAAAAATGTTATATATATATATATATATATATATATATATATATATTACGAATCGATCTATTTTATTAAAATAGGTAACTATAGTTTGTTTTTATTTTAATCTTATTGCATGTCTATTTTTCTATATTTGTTTATGCGATTATCATAATATATAAGGTAAATATACAATGTACAAAAACGAATATATAACTTCACTTTTTTTACAGATGTCTGTTCTCCGAACATTTACTTAACATTAATTTTATCATCTATCTATTTATCTAATATAAGAAAATGAATATTTAACATCGTAAAATTAATTTATTTTGTAAATAATTATTTTAAAATGTAATTTTTTTTTAATTAAATTTCAAAATTTTATCTCCTTCACAAATAAAACACTTAAACTTTAATTTTATTGTAAATTGATCTTAAACTTTATTGTTTTTGTAATATACACCTAAAATTTTAATTCTATTCTAATTAATCCTCTGAACTTATTAATTTTCATAAATAGTTGTTTTTTCGTAATAGGTTCGAGTTAAATAATTTTGTTATATGTTAATATTTCATTAATCTTTTTATTTACGCCTATATATTTATATACATTGATATATAATAAAAGTAAGATTTTAAAAATAAATCAATTAAATGGTGATTTCTTTACATTTTTTACAAAAAAAATTATTTGGTGTTACCTCGTTTTCAGAATGTATCAACACGACGTATATAATGAAACCTATATCTTATTCTTTTCCTATATATATAAATAGTCAATAGAAAATTTCACACACATTAACATAATTATTTGATGAACAATAGTATTCATTAAATTTAATAACTATGAAGTGTAAGTATAATTTCCCATTGTCATCAATTAAAAAATAATTAATTTGATTTTAAATATAATTATATAAAAATCTATGATATATATATATATATATAAATAATATAATTATTTAAAAACATTAAAACGTAATAAATTTAGGGATTAAAAATTAAATAGATATTTTAGTTTTTTTTTGTTATCTTCTTTATTGTTCTATTTTTATTATATTGTAATAAATAAAAAAGAATTCAACAAAAAGAAGAAGAAAAAAAATTAATGATCATTTAATGTAAGTGATTTAGCTCAAATGTGTTAGAAAAATTCATTTATAAAAAATTATTTTTATAGATTAATTAGGATAGTGTTAAAATTTTAGGTTTTTTATTTAAATAATAATAAAATTTAAGATCAATTACAACAGAATTAAAATTCAAAGTGTCTATTATTGGTCTCATTTGTATATGTGTGTGTGTGTATATATATATATATATATATATATATATATATATATATATATATATATATATATATATATATATATATATTCCTCAAAGTGTTTAGGAACTTCATTCTGTTGGTGCTGCAATTCTTTGTCTGCATAATTTGTTTGTTGTCTCTTTTTGTAGCGTATAGCAGAATATGTATACTCAATCATTGCAGTTTTTGTGCTAATATTCATCCTTTTTCTGCTGTTTATTCAATTTATATGGATTGACTGCTCAATTTAGTATTATTATTTTTTTATGATGCAGATTGCAGAGGAAAGAGAAAATAAAGCTAAAAAGTGTTTATATCTATCATCCTATATATACAATGTGGATGACTGTCTATGTTGTTGCTCTTTTAGCTGTTCTACTTATTCAAGCCCATGCTCAACCAGGTTTGATAAACCAAAACATAAACTTTTGTTTTGTCCATGAACTTCATTATATCATTATTTACTTCAAATTTAACTCAAGTCTAAGTTGTTTAATTAAGAAAATAAAAAGTAAAGTAAAAATAAAAAATAATTATTTTTGTAACCTACCAAAAATTTGAGAAAGAAAGTAAAAGAAATCAAAATATAGTTGTTAAAGAAAAAAAAATAGAAAATAAGGAGAGATTAAATAAAAGTTTAAAAATAATTTGATTGATAAAATAAAATAAAAAAGAATTTATAAATTAATATGTGTAGAAAATAATAAAATACATCCAAAAGAACACATTTATATGCTTAAGGTGTTCATAAAATCATAATATACTACTAACTATATACTATTTTTAACTGTCTATAATACTAATTAGTAGACACTGATTGGTAAATTTAGATATAATAATGATTTTAGAATTTATTATTTTTAATCAATTTTATTTTAGTTTAACTAATATTATTATCAAAATATTTTAATATATTTATATTTTAATTTATAATATTAGCACTATTTTTTTATTAGTAATAATAATATATTATGTAGTTTAAAATATTTTCAAGATTAATATCTAGAGCTTTCTGATAACTTAATTTTTAGATAATACCCTGACAGTAATTTCTAGGAATATTCTATCTTTTATAATATTTAATTTTCTAGAAATTGTAGCAACTTTAAGAGCAGTATATGCAATTTTATGTTTTAGGATTCTTCAGCATAGATTGCGGAGCTGAAGTGAACTATACAGAATCAAGAATAAATTATGTTTCGGATGCAAATTTCATAAATAGTGGTGTGAGTATGAATATAGCACCTGAAGAGATCAGCAAAACACAAAATCAGCGACCACTGTCGAGGCTCAGAAGCTTCCCGGAAGGAAAAAGGAACTGCTACAAAATAAACGTTACAAGAGGCACTAAGTATCTCATCCGCACTGTTTTTTTCTATGGAAATTATGATGGCCACAACTTGTTACCACAGTTTGATCTTCATCTGGGAGCTAACCGCTGGGATACAGTCACTACTGCATCCGAACCCCAAGCCTTTGAGATCATACATGTACCTTCACTGGATTATGTACATATCTGTCTGGTTAACACAGGCAATGGTACTCCATTTATCTCAACTATAGACTTCAGGACTTTGCAAAATGATACGTACGTCACTCAATTTGGATCACTGCAACTTTACAATTACCTGCGTTGCGATTTAGGTTCAAACACAGCCTACAGGTGAAACCATACTTACGGATTAAATCTGTTGCCTGATATGATTGATTGATTGATTGATTATTGAATTTATTCTGATTTTCTCACAGGTACGGCGCTGATGTTTATGATCGTTACTGGTACCTCTGTGATTTGAAGGAAAACTGGAACTCACTAAATGTTTCCATTCCTGATGATTCTTTAAATCAGAGCGATTACCGACCAGGAGCTACTATCATGAGCACCGCAGTTACACCAGCAAATACTAGTGCTCCGCTGGTAATAAGCTGGAAGCCACAAGCTGAAACCGAGCGATTCTATGTTTACATGCACTTCACGGAGATTCAAGTGTTAGCCACGAATCAGACAAGACAATTCAACATCACGATCAACGGTGAAGTACGGGTTCCAAATTTTTCTCCGCGGTACCTGGTCGTCGACACATATAACTCGTCAGACATCAGTGGGAAAGAAATTAAATATTCCCTCGAGAGGACCGAGAATTCAACCCTGCCTCCCATCATCAGTGCCATTGAAATTTACAGACTAATAGACTTATACGAACCAGAAACATTCCAAGGAGATGGTACGCCACGGAAATACTGATTTTTCATTTTTTTAAATCCATTTATTTGCTTTACACTATTGTACGTGAACTTAACTACCTTCTAAACCTCTTTTGCATTGAAAAAAAAGTTGATGCGATAACAACCATCAAGTCAGTTTATGGGGTGAAAAGAAATTGGCAAGGTGATCCATGCGCCCCTGCAGCCTACTTGTGGGATGGTCTCAATTGTAGTTATCACCTAAATGAGTCCAGAAGAATCACAACTCTGTAAGTCTTGTTTGCCAAATTATTATTATAGCTTCGTAAAACTGAGATGATAACATATATTAGTTGTGTAAAACAGGGATTTATCTTCAAGTGGATTATCGGGAAAGATAGATCCTTCAATCTCAAAGCTCACCATGTTGGAGAAGTTGTGAGTTTTGCTTTTATTTAATCTGGCCCAATTAATGATGAGAGCAGAAAAAACCTCTTATTTTTAAAATCTTTTTATTAATTATGCTATGCATTTATCTGTACGATATTATTTTGACTGTCGGCACAAGTGTCAGGATTTAAACATACTCAGTATAGCCAAGCTATTTGTTTTCCAGGGATTTATCAAACAATAACTTAAATGGTGAAGTTTCTGATTTTCTGATTCATTTGCAACACTTGAGGATCTTGTAAGTTACTTCATTTACTGGGACACTGTATTTGTGAACCTCTGTATCAGGTAATAGAAAACGATATTTTTTCAGAAACTTGGAGAAGAATGACCTCTCCGGTTCAATTCCCTCTGCACTTGTTGAAAAATCACAACAAGGCTCTCTCTCACTAAGGTATGAATCTAACTAAAAAGTCTCAAATTCATAATATGGTTATTTATGCAGATGATTATTAATTACTTATATTTACGGCAGTATTTGAGATTAATTTATAAATGATCCACCTAATTTCTAAGCGCAAGTAAAATAAAATGAAGTATGTATTTAAATTATGGATTACTGGTAAGGTTTACTGAGACTGGAAACATAATTTTTCCATGATGTCCATGCTAGTGTGGGTCAAAATCCACATCTATGTGAATCTGGTCAATGCAACGAGAAGAAAAAGAAAAACACTGTTACACCAATAGTAGCATCAATCAGTGGGGTTTTAATTCTTCTAATAGCCGTGGGGATATTGTGGACCCTTAAAAGGAAAAAATCTAAAGGTAATGCTTCAATAATTAGAAAAGTTCGTATTTTCTGTTAACAATTGCCAAAAAGTTATTTTTAACCTATTATTTTTAAAAATATTGTTGAATAACTTGACAGACTTGGTGGCAGTAAATCATCAAAGTGATATTTCTCAGAAATCCACAGAAAAGGATGATTCGTTCCTGCAAGGCAAAAGTCAAATGTATTCATACTATGATGTCCTTCAAATCACTAACAACTTCAATAGAATTATTGGTAAAGGAGGATTTGGAACAGTTTACCTGGGCTTTATCGATGACACTCCAGTTGCAGTGAAAATGCTTTCCCCATCAGCAGTTCATGGTTATCAACAATTTCAAGCAGAGGCAAGTCACTAATCACTTACTCTAGGTTTCTGAGCTTGGTACCAAACCTATACGGTTAAACACGCCATTTTTTATTTCCAGGTTAAACTTCTAATCAGAGTCCATCACAAAAATTTGACATCCCTTATTGGCTATTGTAACGAAGGAACCAATAAGGGTCTCATATATGAGTATATGGCTAAAGGGAACTTAGAAGAACATCTTAAAGGTTGGTTCCGAAATAAAATTATTTTGTTGTAAAAAATTTGTGACATCAATTTACAAGTTAGATCTGATTTCTGAAACTCTGGATATGACTGTATGAGTCATATGACTAACTTCTACTGAACAAAAACAAACATGTATAGAAAGTTACAGAACTTGTTCCTGTAGGTAAACACAAAGAATCACAATTCTTGAGCTGGAAGGACAGACTTCGTGTAGCACTGGATGCAGCCTTAGGTTAGAAAGTAAAATTCAAATTATGAATTTTTTTAACTCCCTTTTACCATCTTAACGTATTTGCCGCAATTATAAATCTAATATCAGGATTGGATTATCTGCAAAATGGTTGTAAGCCTCCTATAATCCACAGAGATGTAAAATCTACAAACATCTTGCTGGATGAACACTTTCAAGCAAAATTATCTGATTTCGGTCTATCCAAAGTTGTCCCAAATGATGGGGGATCTCATATGTCAACTATTGTTGCTGGTACCCTTGGTTATCTGGACCCTCAGTAAGTACTTTATTTATTGCCCTTTCCATCATGTTCCAGGAAAATATAGTGAAAATTTCTACGTGAATATTTGAGTTATCACCACAAAATCTGCTGAGAGTAAATAATTTGGGTTTCATGACTTCTCTTGCAGCTACCACTCTTCCAATAGATTAACACAGAAAAGTGATGTTTATAGCTTTGGAGTTGTTCTTTTGGAAATAATCACAAATCAACCAGTAATGGCAGGGAATCAAGAAAAGGGTCACATAAGTGAACGAGTTAGCTCCATGCTTTCAAAAGGGGATATCAGGGCCATAGTTGACTCAAGGTTAGAAGGAAATTTTGACATTAATTCCGCATGGCAAGCCGTAGAAATAGCAATGGCGTGTGTTTCTCCAAATCCCAACGAAAGGCCAATGATGAGTGTGGTAGTGACGGAACTACAGGAGTCTTTAGCGACGGAATTAGGTAGAACAGAGCATAATGGTGGTGCTGATCCTAGGTATTCAGTTGCACCGGTCAGCGTGAATGTAGACACCGAATTCATGCCCCTGGTTAGGTAAAAGCTTACTCAAGATAAGAAGAATACAATAATTCTGTAATAAATAAGCAGTTAAACAATGAGAACTGAATAATGGAATTGAAAACCAGTGCTATTATCATTTTTTCTTGGATAAATTTATAAAACAATCTACCTTTATTTTGCCCTCTTACATGTAAAGTGAATCACAACAGAATGACCCGAAAATGCAGAAGAAACAGTCCAATGATCACAAAAATAAGTTGGTCAGTTTGTCAGATCTTAACGGAACTTTCCAAAAACGTATAAATTCTAGTCTTTTTAATTAAAAATACCTTTTTAAATAGTCTAAACTTGGACTTTAAAAAGTCTTGTTAACTAATAAGTTAGGATTTGTGTTAAAAATAATTTAAGACTTCAAAAGCTTAAGCATCCTTGTGATAGATGTCCATTGAGATATTGTTGCAATTTTTTAATACATGTGTATGGTTAATATTTTAAATATTATTATAAAATAAGAAATGAATAAATTTATTTTGTAGGCTTTGAAAGATTTAAAAAATACTATTATAGACTTGCAAATTAAAAATATGTAAAAAACTCACTATAATCATTTTACTATTTTGATGAATATTTTATTAGTGATTTAATAGACATTTTGATTTCAATATTTTATAAAAATTTGTAATGTTGTTCTATGTTTATTTTTTTTTTAAATTGAGTTCCAAATTTTATTAAAATTTATCAATATAATTCTTTATGTTAGATTAATGTTAACGTTATCTGTATGAGACATGACGTATCTAAATTAACTCATGGCACATGAAAAATAAAAAAAAGGTACGAATACAAACATGAATACGAACATTATAATCTGTGAATTTTTTGAAAAAAAAATATCACATTAACAGATTTTAATAAAATTTGATACTAAATTAAAAAAAAATGAAAAAATATTACAAATTCTTATAAAATGTTGGGATTAAAATGTCTATTAAACTTTTATTAAACTAATGAATATTTATGTTCAGAAATATTGATATTAACAAATACTATTGTTTAAAACCAAGAGAAGTAATAGAAAATCCTAACTCATGGAATATTGCTCTAGCCTTCGATATGTGCGGAAATATGTTATATAATATAGTAATAATAATTATAAGTTAAAATTAATTTGTTATTATAACTTCTACTAAACCTTATTATATTCTTTTTAATTTTTCTCATTGATTTAATTTTTCTTGTTAATTTACTTTTACTTGAGATAATGAATGGTTTATATATCCCTCTTCTATTTGACGATTTAGATAAATGTATAACAAATAATAAAATTATTTACTGGTTTCAAGGTCTAGTATCAAATATGTTTATTGTATCATAAATAATTTGCCTTAATATTAATATTGAATTAATGTCCCTAAAATGTACTGTGATGAAGATAGATGAAGAAGCAGTTCTTGTGATATACTGTTGATACACGTAGCATTTAAAAAAATTTCATTTTATAAATTATTTATCTTAAATAATTTCTTTTAATTGAAATTAATATTGTCACAAATTATAAAAAAATTATCAGTATCAGAATTCAACTAAATAAATAACTAAAATATTTATTAACTATATGCATGAACCAGTTAATAAAATAATGTCTTGTTTTTACAAATTAACTTGTGTAATATGAACCTTTTTTTTCTGTTACTCAGACGCTGCCCTCTTAATTGTATCACATTTATGGAGCATGAGTTTTTTTAGCAACTTTTTTATAAGTAATTTTAAGAAGAAAATATGAAGACAGGAGTGAAATAATCTTTTTTTGGAAAAAAGTAAAACTAGTTTATATTCCAATTAAAATAAAATTTTGAGAATTAATATATTTTTTTAGAAATGAATTTATGAAGAAATAAATTTTAGTTTATGGAGAAAATAATTTTATTTATTTATGTTATGCTTACAATATTTAGGAAAAAGATTGTAGAAACATAAGATTTTGCAGCAGGGAATGGAGAATGATTGGATGGAGTGAGCGTGTTAAATGGTTTTGGTGGAATATAAGGTTAGGCCAATGCATGTTACCATTAACTGCCATGAATGAATTTGCAACCACACAGGAGTCAAGAGTCATCGTCGTCTTCTGTTTGACCTAGTCAGTCAATGATAGTCAATGTCTGTTTGTTGCTGCGTAAGGGAGAAACTGCTACCATATATTATGCTAAATGGTTTTGATGGATGGATAGAGCAGGGAAAGCTAAGGTCAGTGTAGTATCCTTGGAGCAGCAGAAGCACGAGCCAGAGGATCTGGAGCAGAAACTCAGATCATATCACTGCAGTGGTGAGTTGAAATTTTTTACTCTTTTTGTCTTCCTTCTTCTGCATTTCCCATCATAAGTTACGCATGCAAATTAGTAAATTGGCCAAATCTGCGTCTCTGGATTCTTTTTTTTCATGCTCTAGGCAATTTAACTGTAAAATATATAAATATATAAAGGCTTAATAGTTATAGACTTTTCAGTCACATATTTTCTGTTAATGAGCATTAAAGTTAGAAATTCATGGACTACCATTTCAAGTTGAAGTCACTAATCATCGTCTGCTTCTCTTACACCATCTATGTTATAAAACTTAAATTAAGAAGATTATCTCTGTTGTTTGGTATTCCTAAAATAATATTAATGGTTTTAGGCATGAGTGGTATTACCGAGAAACATAGCCTGACAAACCTATTTAATATGTATTATCATTTTCTTTTTGGGCATTTGAAGAGGCAATTATTCTGCCTATAAATTCTTGTAACAGCATATTTGAAAAGAGTAGCAGAGAAATATACAGAGATTAAAGAGAACAAAGGTTGCCAACTTTTTCTGCCCTCTTGTTGCCAAACAAATTGGCATCAGAGCTTGCGTGTGTGTGGTGAGCGTGAGAAAACCTACCAGCCTCAAGAAAGAACGCCGCGGTGTGCGCTGGTCGAGAGAGAGGAGCGACTGAGAGCTTTGTGAGCTGTGTGAGTTGAGTGTAAACAGTTGAGAGAAATGGCAGGTCTAACCAATGGCATCCCGCTACCCAAGTTAACAAAAGGCACCAATTATGACAACTGGAAGGTGCAAATGAAGGCCCTTCTCGGCTCCCAAGATAACTGGGATGTGGTCGAGAATGGGTATGAGGAACCAGAGAACACAGATGGGTATTCAAATGCCCAGATGAGCACGTTGAAGACCGTTCGAGCTAAAGACAAGGCAGCTCAGTATCCGCTATATCGAGCCGTTGATGAATCTGGTTTTGAGAAGATTGCCAACGCTAAATCTTCCAAAGTAGCATGGGATACACTTGAAAAAGCAAACAAAGGAGACGAACGGGTGAAGCAAGTTCGACTTCAAACCCTTAGGGGCGAGCTGGAAAACATGAAGATGAAAGAGTCCGAAAGCGTATCTCGAGTTCATTACTCGAGTAGAGACCGTGGTGAACAAGTCGAATCGAATGGTGAGAGTCTTTCATCTAACCGAGTTGTTGAAAAGATTTTAAGGTCATTGACTGGATGATTTCGAGAATATCGTGTGCGCAATAGAGGAGTCCAAGGACCTATCAACGCTCACCCTTGAAGAGCTTGTCTGGGTCCCTAGAAGCGCATGAGCGGAGACGGAAAAACAAGAAGGGGAGTCCCTTGAACAGTGCTCTCCGATGCAAGGCGACAATAAAAGGGGAGAAGGTGCTCTATGCTCAAAACACCACAGGCAGAGGAAGAGGCAGAGGCCAAGGTGGAAGAGGAAGAGGCCAAGGTGGTAGAGGAAGAGGAGGACGAGGAAATGAGCAAGTCGGCCAACAGAACTCGGGTGGCCGAGGTCGGCTCTGGGTGGCCGAACAAACACAAACAATATTGAATGTTATAATCGTGGGAAGTATGGGCATGTTGCCAAGGATTGTTACTCGAGAAAATGCTACAACCGTGGAAAGCTGGGTCATATTTCCAAAGATTGTAGGTCTGAGAAGAAAAAGGGGGAACCAACAAACTTTCTTGCCGAGGAAGAAGATGAAGGATTGCTCGCTAGTGACAAACATTCCGAGAACCGAGGTCAAATCGAGCTGCTCAAATAACTCTGGTTTGGTACTTGGACACCGGCGCAAGTAACCACATGTGTGGTGACGAGCGCTTATTCAAAATACTTTCAAAAGTGGATTCCGGGTCTGTTTCTTTCGGCGATGCTTCTAAAGTAGCTATCAAAGGACGAGGAACGATCTGGTATCAACAGAGAAATGGGCAAATCGGAGAGATCAGAGATATATACTATGTACCTGATCTCAAAAACAACATACTGAGCATGAGACAGTTAATGGAGAAGGGATACTCAGTTCTGATGAAGGACCGAGAACTACAACTGAAGGATAAACTCGGGAGGCTCATTGCTCGGGTAGAAATGAAGAAAAATCGCATGTACAAACTAGAGCTGAAAATAGTTCAAGATAAATGCATGCAACTTGATATGGAGGATGAGGCTATGAAGTGGCATTTTCGGTTCTGGTCATCTTCATTTCGTGGGTTGACTCAGCTTGGTAAAAAGGAGATGGTGCTCTGACCGCCTAAAATGGAATTTGAAAAAAGGTTCTGTGAAGAATGTGTGATCGGGAAGCAAACGAGGACTTCTTTTCCAAGAAGTTCGAGTACCGAAGCAAAGGAGCAACTCTGGACCGATCCATACCGATTTATGTGGGCCGATAACTCCGTAATCATTCAAGAGTAAGAAATACTTCGTCTCTTTCATTGATGATTTTTCAAGGAAGACGTGGGTTTATTTTCTGAAAGAGAAATCAGAAGTGTTTGAAACTTTCAAGAAATTCAAAGTGACGGTGGAGAAAGAAACAAGCAAAGTCATCAAAACAGTTCGATCTGACAGAGGAGGCGAGTTCACTTCTGTTGAGTTCAACAAATACTGCGAAGAAAATGGGATTAAGCTGCTATCGATCGCCCCATATTCTCCGCAAAGCAAAACGGTGTAGCGGAACGAAAGAACCGAACCATTCTTGATATGGTTCGATCTATGTTGAAAGGGAAGAATATGCCGAAGAAGTTTTGGGCAGAGGCGAGTGCAAGGCGCAGATCTACGTACAAAATAGATGTCCACATGTAAAGCTAGGCGAGAAGACGCCTCAGGAGATCTGGAGTGGTATGAAGCCGAGTGTCTCTCATCTGAAGGTGTTTGGTAGCGTGGCCTATGGGCAAGTACCAAGTCAGCACAGGACAAAATTAGAAGATCGGAGCAAGAAGTATATTTTTATCGGGTATGATGAAAAATCTAAAGCATATAAATTGTTTGATCCTGTTAACAAGAAAGTGGTGGTGAGCCGAGACGTTCATATGGAGGAAACAAAGCAATGGTGCTGGAGTAACCCGTCCGAAGAAGAAACTAACTCGAAATTTGTTGTGCCTTCAACAGCAACAACCCCTGAGTTTTCAGATGAAGAAACCGAGCCACAATGTACCTCAGGATGAGAAGTCTCGCAAGAAATATACGACACTACAAATGAAGTTCATGTTGTATGCCTTCCGACCGACTCGAAAACTTGAGTTTTGAGAAAGCCGTCCAAGATGAGAAGTGGAGAACAGACCATGGATGAGGAGATTGAGGCGATTGAACGCAACAAAACTTGGGAACTAACCAACCTTCCCGAAGGAGCTCAACCCATTGGAGTAAAATGGGTGTACAAAAAGAAGATGAATGTTGAAGGAGAGGTTGAGCGTTATAAGGCTCGACTTGTAGTAAAGGGCTATAGACAAAAGGAGGGAATCGATTATGATGAAGTATTTGCTCTCGTCACGAGAATGGAGTCAATCCGACTTCGATCTCATTAGCCGCTCGTAATCAATGGCCAATTCTACGGATGGATGTGAAGTCGGCCTTTCTAAATGGAGTGCTCGAAGGAGGAGGTGTACGTCGACCAACCACTCGGGTACATGAAGAGAGGGATGAAAAGAAGGTGCCGAGATTAAGAAAAGCTCTCTACGGATCAAGCAGTGCTCCTCGTGCCTGGAATGATAGAATTGACTGGTATTTCAAGAAAAATGGGTACGAGCAATGTCCATACGAGCATGCCTTGTATACAAAGAAATCGAAAAGGATATGATGGTAGTCGCTCTCTATGTTGACGACCTCATATTCACTCGGAAGCAACGCTGAGTCGATTAAGGAGTTCAAGGAGGTAATGAAGAAAGAGTTTGAGATGACGGACTTAGGCCTCGATGAAATATTTTCTTGGCTTAGAAGTGAAGCAGTCAGAGGAAGGGATTTTTATATCCCAAGAGAGGTACGCGCATGAAATTTTAAAGAAGTTTAAAATGGAGGATCGCAACCCTGGTTTCTACTCCAATGGAACCAGGCACTAAACTCTCAAAGTTTGATGGAGGAGAACGAGCCGATTCTGGAAAATATCGAAGTTTAATTGGAAGTCCGAGGTATCTCACAAGTACTAGGCCCGATCCGATGCTCGAGTGTTGGAATAACGAGCAAATACATGGAGAATCCAAGCTATACACATTGGAAGGCCTTGAAGAGAATTCTGAGATATGTTCGAGGAACCCTATCACTTGGTCTTTTCTATTCAAAATCGGATGACTACCGACTAGTGGGTTACTCGGATAGTGATTGGTGTGGTGATGTTGATGACCGGAAAAGTACATCGGGTTATGTATTCCTACTCGGAATACAGACTTTTACTTGGTTGTCCAAAAACAGCCCATTGTAACTCTATCAACCTCGTGAGGCTGAATATGTGGCGGCCTCTTGGAGCGTGTGTCATGCAGTCTGGCTTTCAAATCTATTAAGGCATCTGGGAGTGATCCAAGACGAAGGGACTGTAATCCGAATTGATAACAAGTCGGCGATCGAGTTGGCAAAGAACCCGGTTAATCACGGAAGGAGCAAGCACATTGACGTCCGATTTCATTTCATCCGAGAACAAGTAAGAGAAGGAAAGGTTGAGCTGGAGCATGTTGAGAGCCGAGCTCAAGCCGCGGATGTATTCACCAAGCCACTGCCGACCACTCTGCTGGAGAATTGTAAAAGGTTGATTGGAATGCGAGATAGGGAGAGTATTTAAGTTTAAGGGGGAGATTTGTTATAAAACTTAAATTAAGAAGATTATCTCTGTTGTTTGGTATTCCTAAAATAATATTAATGGTTTTAGGCATGAGTGGTATTACCGAGAAACATAGCCTGACAAACCTATTTAATATGTATTATCATTTTCTTTTTGGGCATTTGAAGAGGCAATTATTCTGCCTATAAATTCTTGTAACAGCATATTTGAAAAGAGTAGCAGAGAAATATACAGAGATTAAAGAGAACAAAGGTTGCCAACTTTTTCTGCCCTCTTGTTGCCAAACAATCTATACCCTGCAGCATGTTCCATCCTGCATACCTTACTTCACAAATTTTTTAGCATGTACGTGTATAAACAGGAGAGTTGAGTAAAGATGACAAATCAACCGTTTCGTGACATTATTGGAACTTGTCTCGATTTTGACTGAGATCTTCATATATTAAGTGATTATAGATACGAGTAATATTCGATTTTTTTAATTGAGTATAAGAATATGGATGGGGATGTACATACTAATTCTTTTTCCATTCTCATACTCGTCTCAGTATCCTATTTTATCCTTCTCGTTCTTTTTTAAATTATTTAAACACATTTAGTTTATTAAGTAATTTAAAAAATTATATTAACTTGTTTTCAGATTAGTTTTGTAATTTATTTCTCGAGCATACGTTTCATATATTTTTTTTACTTTTTTTACTATAATTATTTGATTTTTTTCAATTATTATTTGATGGAGATTTATGTACTTATAATTTCTATATTAATATTTGTTATTGGAAAAAAAATATGTATATCATTTTGACTTTGAATAATTTATAATATCATATTTTTTTATTGTGATTTTTATTTTTTGAAAAAAAAAATTATTTAATTAAAAGGTGAATATAATTATACTCGTTATTGAATAAGAATAATCCATACTCATTGAAAATAAGGATAAGATCAAAGTTTCATATCCGTTAAATATGAAGACGGTGTAGATAAGTTGGTGTAGATAAGTTTTTACTATAGGAATGAGGATAGGAAAATAAAACTTGTCCGATTGTCATCGTAGAGTTGAGGTACCGATACTACCCAACCACACCTTCTATTCATTTATATTTAATTAAAAGCTAAAAAAGAAATTATAAAAAGTGTAGGATGAGGCACTGCCCAACCACACCTCCTTTTATTCATTCATATTTAATTAAAAGCTAAAAAATAAATTAAAAAAACAACAAAGTGTAGGATGAGAATTTTGGTAACTCTAAGTTATAATACAACACTTTGGTCTTTAAAGTTGTAACTATGCTATTTATAAGCTAGTCCACAAATACATAATAAACATATACGAGATTACTAATATCAATATATCATGTTATTTAATTATGAGATACAAGTAGAAAAGAGACATTTCTTGTCTCTAAATTTATTAATTATTTTATAAATAATACTAACTTCAAAAATGAGTAGTTACAATTTTTTTAAAAGTTTGTAGTTATTTTTAGCATTTGTATATTTTTTATTTTTAAATATAATTAACGATAAAATAAAAATATAAAATATATATAAAATAGAATTTTCATTATATATAATTGTATATTTATTTTTATTTTTATTTTAAAATATAATTAAAAATAAAATATAAATATAAAATGTGAATACCAAAAGTAAAAATTTGTAATATATATTGTTATAGACATATTGTTTTAAATTTATTTTAATTTTAAAATATAACTGAGAGTAAAGTAAAAATATGAAATATAAACATTAAAAATAAAAATCTTAATTATATATTGTTATAGATTAAAATATAATTAAAAATAAAACAAAAATATGAAATGTGGATATTTTTATAGATTATATAATGATATAAATTTATTTTGTTTTAAAATATAACTAAAAATAAAATAAAAATATTAAAAATAAGAATCTCATTATATACGGCATAGATATATATGTAAATTTATTTTTATTTTAAAATATAATTAAAGATAAAATAAAAATAAAAAATATCAACACTAAAATTGAAAATTCCTATTATATATTGTATAGATTTAACCATATATATATAATTATTTCTTTAAACACATATATGCATATTTATAACCTAAATGTTTATATAATCATTTTTAAATTATTTTTTCTTATTCAGTAATACTGGTGTACCACCTACAACAAACATATGTTTTTTTAATAGATCATAACAATCAACCAAAATATATATATATATATAAAGAACTAATTTAATTTAAAACATCTAATACATGTTATATAATTAACAAACATACATATATATCACATTTTATAAATATATTTATCCACCAACATGGCAAAAATATACAAGGTTAAAACATCGTTGAGATTTTGATTTGCAGGTTAAACTTCTAATGAGAGTTCATCACAAAAATTTGACCTCCCTTGTTGGTTACTGTAATGAAAGAATGAATAAGGGTCTCATATATGAGTACATGGCTAATGGAAACTTACAAGAACATCTCTCTGGTTAGCTCCCTATAAAAGTTATTTTTTTGTTAGAAATCTGTGCAATAAATTTTCAAATTAGTTTTGTTTTCTGGAAACGTGGATGATGGATATTTCCTGATTGGACAATTGAACGGGTCATATGACTAAATTTTATCTAACAAAAAACTACACCGACTGAAAGGGTTTAGGGTTTAGTTATATAACTTGAATCCTACAGGTAAACGCAGACAAACAAAGTTCTTAAGGTGGGAAGACAGACTTCGTATAGCTGTGGATGTAGCCTCAGGTCTGAAAGTAATCTTGTAACATTCTTTTCTTAATTGTTCCTTTCTTCTAATAAATTTTTGGTCTCAGGATTGGAGTATCTTCAAAATGGTTGTAGGCCACCTATATTCCACAGAGATGTAAAATCCACGAACATCTGTTGAATGAACACTTCCAAGCAAAATTATCTGATTTTGGTTCCCGACAGACGGGGGAACTCATGTGTCAACTGTTATTGCTGGCACTCCTGGTTATCTGGATCCTGAGTGAGTTCATCACTTATGTTGTCTAACTCCTGTGCATCATTGCAGTGATTCTGAGTTCTATGTCCAGAAATGCCGACAGAAGGTTAATGGAGTTACATTCTTTGTTTAACAGATACTACATAACCAGTAGATTAACAGAGAAGAGCGATATATATAGCTTTGGTGTGGTTGTTATGGAGATAATCACAAGTCAACCAGGGATAGTAAAGAATCAAGAAAAGACACACATAAGCCAATGGGTTAGCTCCTTGATTGAAAAAGGTGATATGCATGCCGTTGTTGACTCAAGGTTAGAAGGAGATTTTGATAGTAACTCGGTTTTGAAAGCAGTAGAAATAGCAACAGCTTGTGTGTCTCCAAATCCTGAAAGAAGGCCAGTCATAAGTGTGATAGTGAATGAACTGAAGGAGTGTTTAGCCATGGAATTAGGTCGAACTAAATATAGTGGTGCCGATACAACCGATTCAGTTAAACTGGTCGCCATGACTCTGAGTACGAAACCTTTTCCCCAGGCACGGTAAAAGCTTGTCTCGGATATGAGTATGTAAGGTATTCGTGGTTTTCCTTGCAACGCCGGAGATCAAGCCACACAAGTGAAAGTGAAGTCTTACAACTAGTGAATAGGTGCTTGAATTTGCCTGTATCTTTTTCGGAGTGATGCTGCTTTAAATGTTGGGTAAATGTTGTAAGTGTGTTACTGTGTGAAGGATCTTTGATTCAAATGGAGTGTGCAGATAAAAGAAAAATAAATCAGAACAGTGAATATCACTGATTATATAATTATTTAGATTAGTATAATTTCATTTCGCATCATATTGCATAATTTAATCTAGCATTATTAAGATATATATGGGTACCCTAAGCCAGATCATTGAGTGTGTATATTCTCTATTCTTATGCATGTCAATACTCTTATTTATATTAGGGAGTCTCAACCTTATTTTTCTGTTTTTCTTAATTTTATATATATTGTGATTGTTTCTTTCTTTCTTAAAGTGATTATGTGAATGAGATTTCATTAATGGTCTGATGTGTATATAAATTATATTTATCTTTTCCTAATAGCTTAAGATAACCATTTAAGTTTGTTAATATGTTTTTTTTTTTTGAGTGACAATATATCTACCTGATATAGTCTCCTAGATAAAAAACTATCAAGTTGATAATCCCTACCAGTATAGTCACAGTCTTCAGCTTAAACAAAAAAACTATATGCAAGTTGACAATATACCTACAAATACATATAGATATCTGATTATTTAGTGAAGATGTCATTATGCATTAAAATAAAATTAAAGAATAAAAATCAATTGAAGTTATATTTATTGTTTTCTTTTCTCAGCAAGAAAAAATATTAATTAAAAATTTAAATACTAGGATACTCCAACTCTGTTACAAAATAAAATATATCATAGAAAATTAAATAACATTATAAAAAATTTAGAAAGTAAAAAAAAATTCTCCTAACTGATGAGTTTACTACTACATAATTCGTACTAAAAAATATTTGAAGATGATGTAGTCATCCTTATATAAAATACATAAATCTATAATTTTTAATATTTAAAATCTAATAAATTATTTTTGAACAAATTCGATCCATTCATGTCAGTTGAACATAACACCTCAAAGAAAGTTCTAAAAGATAAGACTAATAATGTAAATATCATAAATAGTTTAAATTTAATAAAAGTATATTACAGTGATTTATTAACTAGTTAAATTCTTTAAGAATTTTTTTTATTATAAAAACCTTAAAGATTTAATATAATGGATTATGGATTAGATCTTTAAAAAATTATAATTTATTGATTAAAATTAAGGTTTTAATAAGTTTGAACTTATTTATAAATTTGGTTAATTTTAATTTAGTTTTAAAAAAATTATATTTTCAATTGAGTTTTTGTTGTCTGTCCACTTGAATTCATTATGTTTTAAATTTCTCAAAAAATTGGGTATTTTAAGTCTCTATCAAAAGTTTTTGTTTTACTTAATGTCTAAAATCTCTATATTTTTTAATTGGCCCTCTACAGTCAATAAGGGCGGTAGTAATTTGATTTTGCAGTAATACTATCAACTTGGACAAAAATATTAGTGATTTTTACTGAACAATAATATTTGTTTTAATATTTAATTTGAAAAAGTCAAACAATGTTGTTTATTTAAAGATTATTAGGATTGGAATCTAATCCAAGTTATAGTGATTGGGATTACAAAATCAAATATAGAGATTTAAATGAAAAATAGACAGATTTTAAACATTCAATTGAATAAATTTTGTTAATAAATGTTCAATTGAAAGTATTCAAATTTATAAAAAAAATTAAAACTCAACCAAACCATTTTTTATTTTCTACATAAAGATGCATAATAAATAAGGAACCAAATGATAGAACTTACTTGAAAAATGTAACAAATTTAAAAATATAATAGAACAAACATTTTTAACAGAAATATAATTAATAAAAAATTTTACAGCCTACTTAAAACTTAATTAAATCTAAAATCAAAATATGAAGATAATAAGGTTTAGATAGGAGTGTTTACTCTTCTTTGGGTGACATATTTGTCAGTCACATACTTTAAAGAGCGAAATTAATTAGAAATAAATAAAAAAAATATCTGTAATAGTTTGAAAGAAGTGAGAAGTCACATTAAGAGACTAGTCTAAAGTTGTTAGTTCATGAAATTTAACACTCTTTGGCGATTAACTCTTTAGAACAACCAAAATGCTTCCTGTTTCCTGCATAAAAGAGTAGTTGTTTTGTATTTTTTACAAGAAAAGTTTTGATGGGAAGAAATAGAAAATACCTGGCTCAAGGTTTGAAAAGTAATTCAAGTTCACTCCATCCAATGGTGATAACTTTGACTCCACTGGGTAAATTTGTACAAATGATATGCCAAACCACAAAGGTTAAGTTTCCTTGTTTGCTCTCCTTCAACTTAGAAGGCCATGATATGGAAATATTATCTTCTCATTGTTTCTGTTTTCTCAGCAATTGGCAACCATGCACTGTTTGGATGGAATTCACCCTGAAACAAATTTCAAAAGCTTACACATCATATTACATATATAGGAATAATTCTATTGTTAATTTAATATTTGTTAAGAAGCATCATTGTTATTATGTTTTTAATTCATTTTTATTTTCATTTATTGTGATTGACCAGTGAAGGCAGTATTAATTTTATGATGCAAGTGCACGAGTGACAAGTGGTGAATATGACAGGAAATTCTATGTTAAGCAAGTGGATGTTCCTACTGCAAAGGAAGAATGAATAGTTAGACTGAAATGGAAAGAGACAGAAAATTGAACAAGTACAAAAACTGGTTAGACTTACCTCCTCCACGTTGACATTGACCACGTCGCCCCAACACAAACACAGTTCCTTTTGCAGAACAATTCCCAACAGCAACAAGGAAATCTCGTATATATGTGTCATATTCTACTTCAAAACCAGAAAGCAGAAGGTGATGAAAAATGGGAATGCCAACGAGTTTCCTAGTTACTTTCGTAGAATCTCTAGTTCTTGCCATTCTGATTCAAACTAAGGGCCAACCAGGTTTGACCACAAATTAAAACATGAACTTTCATTAAGTCATTATTATTTTATAAAAGTTTAGCTGAAGTCTCGAGTGCCATGCACATTTTGCATGTTTATGTTTTAGGATTCATCAGCATAGATTGCGGAGCTGAAACAGGTGTGAACTACACTGAGCCATCACTAGCCATAAATTATGTTTCGGATGCAAAATTCATAAATAGTGGTGTGAGTGGGACAATAGCATCTGAAGAGATCAGCGGACACAATCAACGACAACTGTGGAGGCTCAGAAGCTTCCCGGAAGGAAAAAGGAACTGCTACAAAATAAATGTCACAAGAGGCTCTAAGTATCTCATCCGCACTACTTTTTTATATGGAAATTATGATGGCAGAAATTTTTTACCACAGTTTGATCTTCTTCTGGGAGCTAACCTCTGGGATACAGTGACAATATACAATGCTTCCATTGACCAATCCAATGAGATCATACATGTACCTTCACTCGATTATGTACAAATTTGTCTGGTTAACACAGGCAATGGTACACCATTTATAACAGCTATAGAATTGAGGACTTTGAAAAATGATACATACGTCACTGAATTGGGATCACTGGAACTTTACAATTACCTGCGTTGCGATTTGGGTTCGAGCAGAGGCTACAGGTGAAATCATACTTAGGGATTAAATATTTTTCTTCATTAAAAGATTGATTGATTCTTTTGTACTTCTCTGATTTTCTCACAGGTACTGGTCTGATGTTTATGATCGGTTCTGGTTTACCTGTGACGTCAACGAAGATTGGACACAACTAAATGCTTCGATTCCTGATGATTCTTTAGGCCAGAACCATTACCAACCGGCAGCTATTGTAATGAGCACCGCAGTAACACCAGAAAATGCTAGTGCTCCGTTGGTAATCAGCTGGGAGCCACAAGCTGAAACTGATCAATTCTATGTTTACATGCACTTCACGGAGATTCAAGTGTTAACCACGAATCAGACTAGACAATTCAACATCTTCAGGAATGGTGAATCAGTGTTTCAAAATTTTTCTCCAGGGTACCTCGGTGTCCACACTTTATATACCCCGTCAGCCATCAGTGGGAAAGTAATTAAATATTCACTTGAGAGGACCCAAAATTCTACCCTGCCTCCCATCATCAATGCCATTGAAATTTACAGAGTAAAACAATTCCAGAAACCAGAAACATTCGAAGGAGATGGTAAGCCAATAAACTATCATATTTTATATCCATTTCTTTGTTTACATGATCTTAACTACCTTCTACAATTCTTTTGTTATCATTTAAAAAATAGTTGATGCAATTACTACCATTAAGTCAGTTTATGCGCTGACAAGAGATTGGCAAGGTGATCCATGCGCCCCTGTAGCCTATTTGTGGGATGGTCTCAATTGTTCTTATCACGTAAATGAGTCCCCAAGAATCACAACTTTGTAAGTCATGATTCTCAGATATTACATAATCTAACTATTACTAAATATTATATTATCCAGTCTCTTCCATAGGTGAGTTATGGAATGTTATCGTACATAACACTTGGTTATGCAAAACAGGAATTTATCTTCAAGTGGATTGGATGGAAAGATAGACCCTTCAATTTCAAATCTGACGATGTTGGAGAAGTTGTGAGTTTCTCTATTTCACCTGGTGGAATGAATCATGAGACCAGAAAAAAAAACATTTTATATCCTCTTATTCTTTCATACATGTACTTATATGCTAAGTAGTCTTACGTTACATGTTAAAGATTTAAACATACCTAACAGAGGAAGTTATTTGGTTTCCAGGGATTTATCAAACAATAGCTTAAACGGTGAAATTCCGGATTTTCTGTCACAACTACAACACTTGAAGATCTTGTAAGTTCCCTCATCGGTTGTTCCTACGATCATCAGTATCAAAATATAGAAATTATACTATATTTCCTATTTTTTGCAGAAACTTGGATAGGAATAACCTCTCCGGTTTAATTCCATCAGCACTTAATAAAGGTTCCCTCTTACTAAGGTATACACCTTATTGAGAATTCTCAAACTTAAAATGTCTTTCAAATAAATAATCTTTATTCATAGGCAGTTGTTGATCCACTGAATATCTCTGCACAAGTAACACGAATTGAAGTATCTATAGAAATTGTTATGACTTGTATCACTTACTGGGAGTTGAAATATAAACCTTCTGTGAATTTATCCCAGCGTGGACCAAAATCCATATCTATGTGAAGCTTATCAATGCAACAAGAGGAAAAAGAAGAAAAACAATAGCATCGTTACACCCTTAGTAGCATCAGTTGGCGGGGTTTTGATCCTTCTGGTAGTAGTGGCAGCTGTACTGTGGACCGCTAAAAGGAGAAAAGCGAAAGGTGATGCTACAATCGTTAAGATTAGTAATTTTTGTTGATAATTTGCAAACAAATTCAACCGTATCCTGTTTGTTTTTTAAAAACTGGTGCATGACATTCAACAGCTTTGATGGTAGAAAAGGATCAAAGTGAGAAATCACCGCAATACACCGAACAAAATGATTCATCACTGCAATTCCAAAAACAAATATATTCGTACTCTTATATCATTAAAATCACCAACAATTTCACTACAATTGTTGGTAAAGGAGGATTTGGAACAGTTTATCTGGGCTATATTGAAGACACTCCAGTTGCAGTGAAAATGCTTTCCCCGTATTCTGTTAATGGTTATCAACAATTTCAAGCAGAGGTATGCTTTTTAATCACATTACACTAAGTTTCTGAGCTCAGCAAGAAATATACAAGGATAAAACATTGTTGAGATTTTGATTCACAGGTTAAACTTCTAATGAGAGTTCATCACAAAAATTTGACCTCCCTTGTTGGTTACTGTAATGAAGGAACCAATAAGGGTCTCATATACGAGTACATGGCTAATGGAAACTTACAAGAACATCTCTCTGGTTAGCTCCCAAAAAAAAATTAATTTCTTGTTTAAAATCTGTGCAATAAATTTGCAAACTAGTTTTGTTTTCTGAAACCGTGGATATGGATATTTCCTTATTGGACAGTTGTACGAGTCATATGACTAACCTTTAGTGAACCAAAAATATGTACAGAAAGTTATAGAACTTGATTATGCAGGTAAAAAAAGCAAAAGAAATTTCTTCAGCTGGGAAAAGAGACTTCGTATAGCAGTGGATGCAGCCTCAGGTCAGAAAGTACACAAATAATATTCTTTTCTTAACTCTTAATTTCCTCTCTTAATATAAATTTTGGTCTCAGGATTGGAGTATCTGCAAAATGGTTGTAAGCTATCAATATTCCACAGAGACGTAAAATCTACAAACATCTTGCTGAATGAACACCTCCAAGCAAAATTATCTGATTTCGGTCTATCCAAAATTATCCTAACAGATGGGGGAACTCATGTGTCAACTGTTATTGCTGGTACTCCTGGTTATCTAGACCCTGAGTGAGTCCATCAGTTATATTGTCCTATTCCTGCCATTATTTTCTTGGAAGATATAGTAATTCTATCAGAAAATAAATTGAGTTACTTTCTGGCTTACAGATACTACCTAACCAATAGATTAACAGAGAAGAGCGACGTTTATAGCCTTGGTGTTGTGCTTTTAGAGATAATCACAAGTCAACCAGTGATAGCGAAGAATGAAGAAAAGACTCACATAAGTGAATGGGTTAGGTCGTTGATTGCGAAAGGTGATATCAATGCCATTGTAGACTCAAGGTTAGAAGGAGACTTTGATAGTAACTCAGTTTGGAAAGTAGTAGAAACAGCAATGGCATGTGTATCTGCAAATTCCAACAGAAGGCCAATCATAAGTGTGGTAGTGAGTGAACTGAAGGAGTGTTTAGCAATGGAAATAGCTCGAACTAAAGATAGAAGTAGCCATACAAGAGACTCAGATATGAATCTGTATACAGAATCTATTCCCCAGGCCAGGTAAACGGTTTTCCTCTTGCAGTGCCAGAAGGAGATGAAGCCACTCATGTGTGTTTTACGAGTGATACTTGTTCATATGTTTACCTTCTCCTCCATGTTAGGGTGTTTAGGATTGGTTGGTGAGTGAAATGGAGTGTGCAAATGGAAGAAAAAATCAATAATTATTCAGCATTGATGTTGTTTCTACTTGTGTTCTTATTTGAATTAATGTACTTTCATATATATCGTTTGTAACTTACATCTTTATAAAAGGAGTTGCTTCTTAAAAAAAGCAAGAAACGAGTGTAATTACAAAATACTGAATCAAATACAGATCCACAATGCGTTTCATATATAAACCTCAACCTCGAATGTTATAATGTAAAGACTGCACTGGTAATTGTTATTATAAACAAACTCCATTTGGGTTAAGTAACCAGTCTACTGACCCCAACTTCCTCTCAAGAACAAGCATTAACCATATCTTCAAATATTTGTACTATCCTTTCACACTAACTATCTGTCCCAGAGTAAAAAGCAATGCTGAGGAGAATTTCTTTCTCCACCCCCATACTTTCCTTTTCCACCCTTTTATATAAATACAAAAATATCTGTTTATCTATGTAAACTTTTCAAATTTGTAATTCAAGAAATCAAAATTAACTTTTAAATTACACAATTTAAAATAATATTTTAAATGTTAATTTTAATTTTATTATATAATTTGAAAATATTTTTTTATAAATAATTTTTTATAATATATAATCTAAAGGTTATTTTTGTATAAAAAATTTCAAATTATACTATCTAAAAAGTTTTTTCTTTTTACACAATGATGATGGTTAATTACGCTTCCAGCATTATCCTCACCCTTCACAGAAGCGTTTTCGATGGCAATAACAGCAAGAGCTGACGATAGTAAGGGAAGCAGCAACACAATGAAAAGGGCAATTTTGTCTTTTACTTACCTATGGGTGCAAAAGGAAGAAATAGGAGTACAAAAAGAAATTTCCCATATTTAGATGTTACCTACCTACATTGTGGTTCAGAAAGCTGACCGGCCCATTATGGAATACAATCAAAAGTGGGCGATTCTTCCTGCACCCCCAACTTTTCTTCCTGCACCCCCAAAAATATTAAAATTCCAACATTACCCTTATTATTGACTTCCGGTTTGTAGAATCCAGAAGTCACTTTTTGACTTCCGGTTTCTACAATCTGGAAGTCATTTTTTGACTTCCGGTTTCTACAATCCGGAAGTCAACTAATTTTTTGGCTTCTGGCTTGTACAGACTGGAAGTCATTCCTGCATCCGAAAATGACTTTCGGTCTGTACAAGCCGGAAGCCAAAAAAAATTGCTTCCAGTTTGTACAGGCCGGAAGTCATTTCCGGATGCGAGAATGACTTCCGGTCTGTACAAGCCGGAAGCACTTTGAAATTTTTTGGCTTCTGACTTGTACAGACCGGAAGCTAATTTTTACTCTGCATCCGGAAATGACTTCCGGTCTGTACAAGCCGAAATCATTTTCTAAAATCGGAAAAACGTGAAAACCACAAAATGAACTCCCTCACATGTGCTGTCACCGGTGTGCACTCCGAAGGGCTTGCTTCTCACCACCAAATGCAACAACAAGACTGACGAGAGGGACTCAATGCAAGAAGAAGGAGATGGAGAGGGGGCACCGGAAGAGAATGCAATGATGGAAGGAAGAAGTGGTGCCGGAAGAGAACCCAGTGCGGAAGAGAGAATGAAAGTGGAAGAAGAAAGAGAAGGAAGAGGGGTGCATGTCATTTAGGATGGGAGGGTACTTTCATCATTGCACTGTGTACTTGGGGTGCAGGAAGAAATATATGAATGTTTAGGAAGAAGCAGCCATCAAAAGTTTGTGTTAACATCTGGGCGGCAATTTCTTTAAGCTCCCTCATACTTCTTTTTTATGCATGCGTGAATATGGAAAAATGTCAAACTAAGTTGAAAACATTCTGAATGCGTAATTTAGAATTTAAAAATGTATTTTAATTATGTAATTTAAAATATATTTTTACATTGTTAAACATCATTCAATATATTGGAATTCTTTAGAGAATATACTAATCAATATTATAAATTAAAATAAAATTGAAGGATAAAATTTGACCGAACTCATATGAATCAACTGATAATATAAATTCAAATTAAATTAAATATTTAATCGTATACTTTATTTATATTTTATAAATTTTTGGTGTTGCCAATTATGCTTACATGTCAATTTTCTAAATAAAAAATAGCATAAACTTAAAATATATTCATTTGAATCCTCTTTTTATATTCAGGGAAAGATAAATTTCAACACCTAAACTGACAACAATTTGAATCTTCTGTTTATTTTACATCGAATAAACTTGTAAATCGGTCATTCAAAATTATATCATAACATTAATTTTCCAAAATTTGTGTCAACTAAATTTTTTCTACAGATAAGTTGAGAAAATTACAATATTAATTATCTAATTTTTTGTCAAATTATTTCTTCAAGTATATAAATTATTACCATAATTATCTTTAATCATGCAGGATCAAAATATGACATAAAAGACATAGAAAATGTTGGTAAGATATTTGAGTAATACTTTTGCAATGAATTATTTTTTAAAAGGCTTCATTTGTTAATAATCTCTCAAAGAACTAATAAAAGTGATGAATTGGATTTTCAAGAAATTAATTAGTTGACTAAAACCTTAAAAGATTAACATGATGAGGCATATAATTTTAGATAGCAGCAGGGTTTACTTTTCTTATTTTTGACATATTTTTATTGGGATTAACATCCTTAAGACTTAGTAAGCATGAGGAAGACAAGTATATTCCTAATTAGTACAATTTGTACTGAATGTGAATGTGAATGTGATAGGCTGATAGCTCTAATTGATTGTTTTATGTATATTGTACACCAATATGATCTTATAATTCACTTTTTTACATTATATGACCATTTATTTCATATTAAAGAAAGATAGTTGTCATATTCCCACGACTTTTTCCCCTGCACTGTGTCTTAAGAGAAAGGAAATATTATAAGTGTCTGTTTTATTGTACTTAATATTAGCATTTTGTTATCAGTTCATTAAGCATTAGGCAGAGATTGTCCACACTTAGAAATGTTTGCTACTAATCTTTTCATATGACGTGTTTTTCTATCCTTGAATTTGCATGGGGAGACACACCATGCAAATAAAATCCTCTCTTGGCATTATTATAAGTACTGTTCTCTCAGCACATAGGATTATAAGGCAATTGACTGCATGCAATGTCGATTGGATCAGACCAGTGAAAGGTTAATCTCAAAAACAAACCGGGTTTCAGAAGCCTTTCATCATTCTAATAACTGTAAATCTTTATACCACAAACATACACATTTTCTTGTTAATTTAATACTCCTTAAGATGCATCCATTGGTAAGTTTTTAATTAGTTTTATTTCCATTTACTATATATATTGATTGCTTGACCAGTGAATGCAGTACAATTTTATTGATGCGCACGCAAGTGCATGAGAAACAGGTGATGAACATGACAGGAATTTCAAAGTAATCAAGTGGATGATCCTACTGCCCCAGCTGCAAGTAAGAATGAAAAGGGACATAAATTTAAAGAAATTCAAAACTGGTAAGATACCATCATGTTGACATTGACCACGTCGCCAAAACACAAGTCCTTTTTTGGTATAAGTCGGAAAAGGGCGATCCTCAACTCTACATCAAAGGCAGAAGGTGATAAGAAATGGGAATGTTGAGGTGTTTCCTTGTTAGTTTTGTTGGAGGTCTAGCTCTTGCCCTTCTGATTCAAGCTCAGGACCAATCAGGTTTGATAACAAACTAAAACTTGAACTTCATTGCACCATTATTTGATAAAAAAAAGTTAGCTGAAGCCTCATGTCCCATGCAAATATATACATTTTTACGTTTTAGGATTCATCAGCATAGATTGTGGAGCTCCTGCAGATGTGAGCTATACTGAGTCGAAAACGGGCATAAATTATACTTCAGATGCAAACTTAATAAATACTGGTTTGAGTATGTCAATAGAATCTGATCTCAAAAAAGAGTATCAACGACAGATGTGGACTGTGAGAAGCTTCCCAGAAGGAAAAAGGAACTGCTACAAAATAAACATCGTAAGAGGCTCTAAGTATCTGATCAAGACTGCTTTTTTGTACGGAAATTATGATGGGCTGACTGAGATGCCAAAGTTTGATATTCATCTCGGGGCTAACCGGTGGGGTACAGTGAACATAAACAATGGATCGATTGACCTGGCCAAGGAGATCATATATGTACCTTCACTGGATTATGTACAGATCTGTCTGGTTGACACAGGCCTTGGAACACCATTTATATCGGCCATAGAATTGAGAACTTTGCCAAATGATATTTATGTCACTGAATCTGGATCATTGGAAACTTACTTCCGGTGGGATTTAGGTTCAAACATGGGCTACAGGTAAACTCTAATTTTTTATTGAACTTTTTCATTACAATATTGATTGATTGTGTATAACTAATTTCGATTTTCTCGCAGGTACAAGGACGATGTTTATGATCGTTACTGGAGCTATGGCCACCTCAATAATTGGAGACAATTAAATGTTTCGGTTTCTGCTGATGCTTTAGATCAGAACGTATACAAAGCGCCAGCTATTGTGATGAGCACTGCAGTTACACCAGTAAATGTTAGTGCTCCATTGGTAATAAACTGGGAGCCAGATGATCCAACTGAGCAATTCTATGTTTACTTGTACTTCATGGAGATTCAAGAATTAGCGACGAATCAGACAAGAGAATTCAACATCGTGGAAAACGGTAAACAGAGGTATTCAAAGTTTTCGCCAAGGAATCTGCTTGTCACCACTTTATATAGCTCATCAGCCTCCAGTGGGAAAGAAATTATATATTCTCTTGAAATGACCAAAAACTCAACCCTGCCTCCCATCATCAATGCCCTTGAAATTTACAGAGTAATAGATTTCCCGCAATCAGATACATTCAAAGGAGATGGTATGCACCCAAAATATGATCTTAATATTATTCTTAACTACCCTTTACCATTTATTTGGATTACCCTATTTTTGTACATGATCTTAACTACCCTTTACTCTTTTTTGCATTAAAACAAACAAAGATGACGCCATTACAACCATCAAATCAATCTATGGGGTGACAAGAGATTGGCAAGGTGATCCATGTGCCCCTGTAGATTACTTGTGGCATGGTTTGAATTGTAGTTATAGCAAAAAAGAGTCTCCAAGAATCACAACTTTGTAAGTTATACTTCTCAAATTAATACTATAGTAGTTTTATAGATCTCAGATGATGTCGTATATAACTCTTGGGTCTGCAAAACAGGGATTTGTCTTCAAGTGGGTTGTCAGGAAAGATAGACCCTTCAATTTCAAACCTCAGCATGTTGGAAAAGTTGTGAGTTTTTTTTTTTTCACCTGATGCGATAAATGATGAGACTTGAAAAAACCTCTATTTTTTGAGTAAATACTATTTACACGATCAGAGTTAAGTTAAATTTATTAATTTTTATTGTAACTATTTTAAAAGCTATATCTCAGTATTGATTTTTGACTGGTTGATAGCATAATTTATTTTAGCAGATATAAATTAAACTCTTTGGATCTTTTTATTATTTCTGCAGTGTAGGTATATGCCAAGATGTCTTTTGTTACGTGTGTCTAAATTTAGACTTACTTAAAAGGAGGCATGTTTTTCTTTTCAGGGATTTATCAAACAATAGCTTAAATGGTGAAATTCCTGATTTTCTGTCTCAATTAAAACACTTAAAGATATTGTGAGTTGCTTCATCAGTTACTTTTTCACTTCGTCAGTTACTGGAACAACTTTTTGATTCCTCTATATCAGAAATAGAAAAGGATATCATAGTTTCCCTGTTTTCGCAGAAACTTGGAGAAGAATAACCTCTCTGGTTTAATTCCCTCAGCACTTGCTGAAAAATCTAAGGAAGGTTCTCTGTCACTGAGGTAAGCATGTTATTGAAAATTCTCAAATTCATAATATCATTATGTGATGATTACCAATTGGTTATATTTTACTTTTGTACATAAATCTTCTTTACCTATGTCAAATATTTTGTAGTTATCTTTTAATCACACTATTTATATTTTATTTTTACTTCAACGGATCATAGATTACTACGAATGATACCCCACTTTCTTCTGTGTAGACCTTTATTCCCATGACCTATGCTTTTCCTTGGACAGTTGTTGACCCACGGAATATCTTGGCACAAGCAAAATGAATTGAAGCATGAATTGAAATTATCGATGACTTGTAAGGTTTACTGACAGTTAAAACATAAACCTTCTGTGTTTTCCATGCTAGTGTGGACCAAAATCCATATATATGTGAATCTGGTCAATGCAACGAGCAGGACAAGGAGAGGGAAAAGGAAAAGAAAACGAACGTTGTTGCACCAATAGTAGCATCAGTTTGTGGGGTTGTGATCCTTCTCGTTGTCGTGGCAGCTATATTATGGACGCTTAAAAGGAGAAAATTGAAAGGTGGTGCTACAATGAATTTTTTATTGATAGTTTGTCAAACAGATTCAATCGTAACCTGTTAGTTTTCGAAACTGTTGCATGATATTTAACAGCTTTGATAGTAGAAAAGGATCAAGCTCAGATCTCACCACAACACACAGAACAAGATGATTTGTTGCTACCATTCAGAAAACAAATTTATTCGTACTCCGATATCCTTAAAATCACCAACAATTTCAATACAACTCTCGGTAAAGGAGGATTTGGAACTGTTTATCTGGGCCATATCAATGACACTCCAGTTGCAGTGAAAATGCTTTCCTCATCGTCTGTGCAGGGTTTTCAACAATTTCAAGCAGAGGCAAGTTTCTCTATCACTTTACGCTTGGATTTTTATCTCATAAATGAAAATATACTGTTAAACATGATTGAGATTTTGATTTCCAGGTTAAACTTCTAATGAGAGTTCATCACAAAAATTTAACCTCCCTGGTTGGTTATTGTAATGAAGAAGCCCATAAGGGTCTCATATATGAGTACATGGCTAATGGAAACTTACAAGAACATCTCTCTGGTTAGTTCCAATATAAAATTGTGCAAATAAATTTATAAACTAGTTTTGTATTCTGAAACCATGAATATGAGTATTTCCTTAGGAGACAAGTGTATTGAGTCATTAGTTAAGAAAAAACAACGCAGAGAAAAAGTTATGTAACTTGCTTTTGCAGGTGAACACAGCAAAACAAAATTCTTCACCTGGGAAGAAAGACTTCGTATAGCAGTGGATGCAGCCTTAGGTCAGAAACTAAACTTCAAATTATGTGTTTTGACAGCTTTGTTAACTCCCCTTTTCCCCTCCCAATATGTATGCCTTAAATCTAATCTCAGGCCTGGAGTATCTGCAAAATGGTTGCAAGCCGCCTATAATCCACAGAGACATAAAATCTACAAACATCTTGTTGAATGAACACTTCCAAGCAAAGTTATCTGATTTTGGTCTATCCAAAATTATCCCAACAGAAGGGGGAACTCACGTGTCAACTGTTGTTGCTGGTACTCCTGGTTATCTGGATCCTGAGTGAGTACTTCAATTATATTGTCCTGTTCCTATTCATCCTTTTCTGGGAAAATATATAGTGACGCGTGTGGATGTTTGTGTCAAGAAATTCTGACAGAAAATAAATTGAGTTACATTTTACTTATTTTTGTCATGTATGTAGGTACTTCATAACAAATAGATTGACAGAGAAGAGTGACGTTTTTAGTTTTGGTGTTGTTCTTTTGGAGATAATCACAAATCAACCAGTGATAATGAGGGGTGAAGAAAGCATTCACATAAGTGAATGGGTTAGCTCGTTGGTTGTGAAAGGGGATATCAAGGCCATTGTTAACTCAAGGCTAGAAGGAGATTATGATACCAATTCAGTTTGGAAAGCAGTAGAAATAGCAACAGCATGTGTGTCTCCAAATATCAACAGAAGGCCTATCACAAGCGTGATAGTGATTGAACTGAAGGAGTCTTTATCAATGGAAGTAGCTCGAACTAAATATAGAGGTAACCATTCAACAGACTCAGGGGTGATCATGAATCTGAATGCCGAATTTATTCCCCAGGCCAGGTAAACGCTTCCCCAAATTAAGATCTCGCTATAATCATATAGGAAGCTATGAATGTGTTTGTTTTCGGAGTGATATACTTGTTTAATGTATTACTTCTCTTCCTTGTGACTACTGTATTTAGGACTGGTGATTGAAACTGATTGTGCAGATAGAACAAAATAAATAATAAGGAATAGATATGAATGTACAGTTGTTAATCCTTGGATAATATTTATCAAATGTACTTCAATCAATATCTATTTTCATATCATCATGGATATTATGTTCTTTCATTATTTAGAAATAAAAAATTTACTCTTCAAACAGATTGAGGTAATATTTATGGAGACGAATTCATTTGTAGTTGTATAATTATATTATAATTAATTAAGAGATTTGGATATTTTTTAAAAGAAATACTGAAATAAAACCATTTTAAAACATATTATTAATATTAGATTATTATAGTATGGTGAAAGATAAAGAGAGTTTCTTATGACAGTCAACACTCACTGATCAAACTAAAAGTTTTAGAATTTAAAAGAAAAAAAAATGTTTTGGACTAAAAAAATTGGAAGAATTTTAATAAATAATAAAAATTAATTGAAGTAACTTAAATGAAAAAACAATAAATATAAAGCAAATTTACAGCAGAATAAAAAATATTAAAAGCAAATGTTGTAAAGATGTAAATTGTAAAAATATAAATGATTTGAAATATATAAACAGAAGAATAAATTATATCTAAGTTCGATTAAAGTAAAAATAAGTATAAATGCAAAGTAAATCAGAATAATACAAAGGATTAAAAGTGTTTATAGAAACAAAAAATAAATAAACATCGTAAACAAATAAAGAAATGCATGAAAGAAAAAGATGGTAATAAAATATACAATGATTGATCTAGTAATGGCTATAAATTTTATAAAAGTTTACCATATGTGTACAATGTTATAAAATATTTATGTCACTATTATAATAATAAATACTCGTTAAACAAGTCCAAAATCACTTTTTTCTTTCAAACTTTATCAAATGGTTTTATTAATAAGGATGCTTTTGTTGAGAAATTTTAAAATCTTGACTCAATCATTTTAACCATGGCATAAAATTTTCTTTATAAATAATATTATACATAAGTGGATCCTTTCAACGTCCATTTTTGTTTTGAAAAAATTGATCAAAATCGTGTACTTTCCTTTATCGTCGATTTTTATATATTTTATAAATAAAATATTATCAATGAGGGTTTTGAGATTCACATTATTCAACTCGAAAACCACAAGCAAAGTATAAGGAATCATTATTGCTATAAGAGAGTCCTAGAAAAAAAAAAGCTAATTAAGAAAATGTATCCTAATAAAGAAGTAGAATTTAGTAAATAATTTAATATTAATGATTGACTATGTAACGATAGTGGATGAATGCCCACTGCACCTTCCATTTGATTAATCACTTCTTGTGAAACAAGATTATTACGTTCCTCCAACCAATTTTGAACCCTAAATCCAAGTCAATTTGAAAAGTTTATAAAATAGGTTAAATTAAACAAAAAAATCGAACAAGCAAAGTTTATTACCAATAAAATCAAAATATACTCAAAAATAAAAAAATTATAAGGTATTTAAAATTTAGTTCAATCTTTTATAAAATTTTAGTTGTTTTAAAAATAAAAAATATTTTATTAAAAAATATATATTTAATTTACCATTTTTCAAAACAGATGAAAGTGTTCAATTAATTTATGGGGAAGAGCTAGAAATCACAACTCACTTATAACGGGTGCTGAATTAGGACATAAAAATACTAAATGGCTGAAGTTTACGAGGTGATCGTCAGGTCAAGCTTGACAACTTTGACACATCTACCGATGAATTTCAAAACCCCATTTTTCTATTTTGTAAGATACTAGCATGATTCATCTGGGAAACAACCAAAATACGTTCATCTTAGGGATGCCTACAATAAAAGATGGTAAGGTCAAATGCCTACTCTCGTTCTTGGTTTAACAATCAAAATTTTGCTGCAAAATATATCAATGCAAGTCCATTCCTCCATTACAATAATAATAAAGCAATGAAATGTGTACATGACTTGGACTATTCAACTCGGTAGCTTCTATGTTTCATCAGCAGAGAAAGTTGACTTCAACATATATACCCCTTACAGACATTCAAATGAATATCATCATTCAATGATCATGTTTAATCACTCTTCTTAATGACTTCTTATTCTTATCTCAACATTCTTCAATCTCTTGGAGGTGCTTACCAGCCCAACAACACAACCAAAGGCTTCAACTTCAGTCTATTACAAGTTTTCAGTTTACTTTACACAGTTTAGAAATGAAAGGATACTTTCTGCTAATTTTGACTTTTCAACTCTCTTTAATTCTTCCTATCATTGTTCATGGGGATCAATCAGGTTCGATAGTTTCATCTCATTATCCTGAATCCTACAATTACTGATTGTTCTTGGAACTTAAACTTCCACCTTTTACAGGATTCATCAGTATTGACTGCGGACTTGTGGATGAACCAAGCTATACAGATGAAACTACTGCCATCTATTACTCTTCGGATGTCAACTTCATAGACAGTGGTGTAAGCCACAGCATTTCTCTTAAATATAAGGCTTCCCTTGACAGGCAGTTCTGGAATGTCAGAAGCTTCCCAGTTGGAACCAGGCACTGCTATACCCTCGTTTCTCAAGGAAGTGCCAAGAAATATTTAGTGAGAGCAAGGTTTGCATATGGAAGCTACGATGGAAAAGACTCTCTTCCCGAATTTGACATCTATGTTGGAGCCAATTGGTGGGGATCAGTGGTGTTTGAGGATGCATCCAGTGTGGTCACCAGGGAAATCATTTATGCTGCTTCATCAGATTATGTTCATGTTTGTTTATTCAACACTGGCAAGGGTACACCTTTTATTTCAGTTTTAGAGCTTAGAGTTCTTAACAGTGATGCCTATCTAGTCAACTGTGTGGAGCTCTTGGCACGGTTTGATGTAGGCTTACGGGATGGTAAAATAGTCAGGTGAGCCATGTTACAATATAATAAACTTATATAATGGAATTACCACTAAAAGGGACATGATTTTTTTTTTCTTTTTATGTTCTTTTAATATAGTAATGCCCTGATTTTCCCTCTTTTTCCTTTCCCATAGATTTCCAGATGATGTCTATGATAGAATATGGACACCTTATAGCTCAAATGACTGGAAACAGATAGATACCATGCTTACCATAGACCATGATGCTACTTCATATAATTTTTTACCATTGCCTCCCTCCATTGTCATGGGAACCGCGGCAATTCCATCAAATGTCAAGGACAATATAGAGTTCCACTTCCTTCCCAAGTATAATTCTTCCACGCTTTATGTGTACATGTTCTTTGCTGAAATCCAGAAGCTTCAGGCAAACCAAGTTAGAGAGTTCAACATTTTTGTAAACGGGGAGATTTTAAATAATGATCCAATCAATCCTTTATACCTGAAGAGTGTGTATCAAGTAGCTCTAAGTGAAAATCAGTTGGAACTCTGGATTAATAAAACTAGTAGATCAACTCTTCCACCTGTTCTCAACGCCATTGAGATATATAAGGCAAAAAAATTCTCACAATCAGAAACATATCAAAGAGATGGTATGTTCTTAGACACGCTGCTTTTTCTTTCTAGTATCACCTTATTATAATTTATTACAGACCCTGCACATCATCATTCACATGCACTACTCTCTTATTATTACTCATACCTGACCTACTTGTATTCGTGATAACAGTTGATGGTATCATAAATGTCAAGTCAGTGTATGGAATCAAGAGAAACTGGCAAGGAGATCCTTGTACTCCACTTGATTACTTGTGGGACGGTCTTAACTGCAGCTATGCTGAATCTGGTTTAGCCAGGATTGTATACTTGTAAGTGAAGTATACATAGACTGATACTATACTTTTAGCTTCAAATTTATGGTTATATATTCAATATTATTACAAAATCTTACAACATGCTTTTAGGAACTTATCTTCCCGTGGTTTAATTGGAACTATAGCTTCTGGCATATCCAATCTGCAGTACATAGAATATTTGTAAGTCACTGAATCTATCTAATAGAAATAGTCAGTTATATAGTCGATGACAACAAATTTAGGCTTCCTCCTAAGATTGAGTATAAGAAATTTGTTCTATTTTAGGGATTTATCAAACAACAATTTGACCGGGGTCGTGCCTCAATTCCTACATCAACTACGCTTCTTAAGAGTTCTGTAAGTAACTATATTGACCAGGATATATTTTATAAAGAGGTAGTGCTTTCAAAAGGCTAAGCTTTCCAAATTAAACTTGGCTTTTTAATTAAATTTGTTGCATGAATTGTTTAGAAAAAATGGTAAGCATCTCAATACGCATTTTACAATAAAAAAGAACTCAACTAGATCTCCATAAAATTTTCACCTTTTTTATTTAATTTGGGGGTTTTAGAGTAATTTTCTTATAAAAGATGGATAATGATTTATTTTTTCTCATGGAAGAAACCTAGAAGACAATCAGCTATCAGGAACAATTCCAACGCAACTCATTGTACTTTCCCAGAAAGGTTCACTTGAATCCAAGTATGTTCTGTTTCAAAATTCAGTTTTGGATGATGCCCCCTGCCTCTCTGTTCTTACTTCATTTCCCATGAGCTACTCATTTATCTCATTTTTTTACAACAATATGTTGAATGGCATATTACGTTGGTTTACCATTTGGTAAGACAATTTCCATGACATGTTCATTTTTTAAATTGTAAATACAGTTTTGGTGGAAATCCAAATCTTTGCTCCCCAGGTTCATGCAATAGTAAGAATAGGAACAGGCTTGTAGTTCCACTGGTAGCATCGCTCTGTGGAGCTTTCGTGATACTAGTAATAACGGTGATTTCTTTCTGCATACACAAAAGGAGACAACCAGGTACCCTGTTGTCTTTATATTCTATTCACCATAAGGGAAGGCAAAAAAGGAGATACAAAAATTAAATAAGATGATAATCTATTCTAATTGGAGTATGGGCGCCACAGATCTCAATAGTTCGGGTCGTTCTTCAAAATAAAAGTGGGAAGGTGTTTTACGTTGCCATTCTTAAGTTGATTACTAATTGTTTAACTGTATAAAAAGGACAATGTATCAAAATTAAAGTTGATTTATGCGTTGCAAGTCTTCAATTGCATTTTTATTCTGAAGATATATAGGCAAGATTATCTATGATTGCATTATATTACGCATAATATATAAATACTAGTAGTGCACAACAATTAGCAGATATAAACATGGACTTTGACAGTGTTTCTTTCTTCCCACAGTTTCAACTCACCAGAGCAAGCAGATTGCTTATTCCAGAATAAAGGAGGAACTGGAGTCAAATAAACAAGAATTCACCTATGCTGAAGTCCTGAGCATGACCAAAAATTTTGGAAGAGTTGTAGGGAAAGGAGGATTTGCTACAGTCTACCATGGCCGGATAGATGATACTGAGGTAGCTGTCAAAATGCTCTCTCCCTCAGCCCAAGGGTTTCTGCAATTTAAGGCAGAGGTAGCATCACTAATTTCAAATATGATCATAATTATATGTATGTATACTCGCTAATGATACTTTGTTTATGATAACTGAAGGGATTATGGCTTTTTGATTTACAGGCCAAATTTGTTGCTGTAGTTCATCATAAATTTTTAACTGCTCTAATAGGATATTGTGATGATGGCGAAAATATGGCTCTCATCTATGAGTATATGGCTAATGGAGATTTGGCAAAACATTTATCAGGTATTGTTTAAGGTCAATTTATTCCATTTAATTTTTTCTCACTGTATTACAATTTAGAGGCGGTTACATAATATGTGTTCATCTTTGTATCCACTTTTGCTAGATCAAATAGGTGTCTTAAATATAACAAAGCATTCAGGTTAAATCAGATACATACATATAAATGAAGGATAAAAATTGAGTCAAAGATCAGGTGTATGGACTGGAAAACAATTTTCTTTATATCATTCAGCACCAAAACCCGAGAATGATGCCTTTTCTTTTCTTTTCCCTGATTGAAACTCATGCATTCCTTTGTGAATTCCAAAACAACGTAGGCAAAAGCAAAAATATATTGAGTTGGAACCAACGACTTCAAATTGCAGTGGATGCTGCAGAAGGTGAGTATGGAAAGAATCATTTCGCCCCTTCCCTCTTTCTTTAGAGAAAGAGTAAGAGTTTATGCAACAAAAATGTAAGTTGAAATTTTAAATGTAGGATTGGAGTATTTGCATCATGGATGCAATATACCGATTGTTCACAGAGATGTTAAGTCTAAAAACATCTTGGTGAATGAAAAATTGCGGGGTAAACTAGCAGATTTTGGGTTGTCAAAGATCTATCCTGATGAAAGTGACACCCATATGACCACAGTGGTAGCTGGCACCCCTGGATATCTTGATCCAGAGTAAGTTATTATTTTGTTTCAAACCCTGATGGCAAAAGTCAAGAGTCTTAAGACAACATTTCATATAAATTGAGTTGTAAATTTGTATTCATCAGGTACAATAGATCGCACAGGTTGAAGGAAAAAAGTGATGTTTTCAGTTTTGGAGTAGTTCTGCTTGAGATAATTACAGGCCAACCTGCCATAACCAAATCTGAAGAGAAAGTTCACATAATTCAATGGGTTAATTCTGTACTACTTGAAAGGGAGATAATTGATGTTGTAGATCCACGACTGCAAGGAGAATTTGAGATTGATTCTGTAAAGAAGGTATTAGACACTGCAATGGCTTGTGTAGCACCCACTTCCATTAATAGGCCAAGCATGAGTCGTGTGGTTAATGAACTGAAACAACGTTTGTCAAACGAGATGACTCCTTCCTTTGACACTGACGATCCTGAGAGTTCATCCAACAGCTCTATTACTGTCTCCTTTGATGGAATTAGTGGAGAGAGCTCTCTGGAGAGATAGTAAATTTGGAAAAGTTTTGGTGTAAATATACAAGTTTCATATTATCATTTTGAAAAAATTACACTTAACCAATTATAAATAATCATTACTATGATTCTTAACATAATTATCCAATTATAAATAATCATTACTATGATTCTTAACATAATTATTCTAAACATGAACATTTAAATGACTGGTTTTGCTAATATGACAATATAAAAACTGTTTACATCCAACATTATTATCTCATACCTAGGTTCAAAAACATGTTTTTCAGATAAATAGCAAAAAGGAATTTTTTTTTTAACAGCCTTTTCCTGACTTGTATACATGGACCTTAACTAGAAGAAATACTGAGAAAATAAAATTAAATAAATGTATTCAATAATAACATGATTTTATAAAGAAATGTACTCGGTAATCAATTTTTGGTACTTGAAATAATTTACTCCAATTTATTTTCTCATAATTTTCTAGCTCTAGAATTTTGTATTTTTTTATAGTTTTCTTATTTTAAAGAATTTTTAATTTATTTAACTATTTTAACATTATTTTATATTTTATTATGAAGCAAATTAACTAAACTCAGAATAATGATCATATTTAGGAATTTTTTTAGAGGTATCTATAGATAAAAGTTCGTCAATAATGATTTTTATGTCTTTTTGATAAAAAAAATGTCAATAATAATAACTTTTCATGTAGTGTCTTTATTTTCAAGTACAAATAAATTTAATTAAGGAAGTATTTCTACTTAATTTTATCTACGAAATTTTATTTGAATTATTTGATAAGTTATTTGCTCGTTATCCCGTAACTTGTTAAATTTGTATTCTTTCGCTAATAATTTTCTTACTTTGAAGAAATTCTAATTTAATTATATCACGTTCTAGAGCAAATAAACTAATTCTAAAATAGTGGCAACAACTTGGAAATCTTTGACGATATCTTTTCTACTTGATTTTACCTAGAAATTTGTTGTTTAAAATAATTTATAATTTATCCAATAATAATTTTGTATCTCGCATAATCTTTACTGTTTTTTTAATAATTGTTACTTTGAAGAATTTTCAATTTACTTAATTTTTTGGTTCCTTTCATATCGTATTCTGGAGCAAATGACTTTGTCAAGGAAAACAGCAAGAGCTTGGAAGTTTTAACTTTCTGTGCATTATTTGTATTATGTTTTGGAGCAAGTGAACTAAACAAGAAAAGTGTCAAACACAAGAAAATTTTTTATAGTACATTATGCTTTGCACTTCATTTTATCTGTAAATTTGTTATTTGAAATAATTTTATGATTTATTTATTCATAATTTTATAATTAGCATATTTTTATTTTTTTCTGATAATTTTATATTACATTGAATAATTTTTGTTTTAGTTAACCATTTCAGCATTATGTAATTTATTTATTTATAATTCTTTAACTCGCATTTTTTTTTATCTTTTGTTGATAATATTTTTTTGAAGAATTTCACATTAATTTAACAATGCTTTGTATTTTGTAGAACAATGAGCTAAATCAAGAAAAATGGCTAAAGCTAGAAAATCTTGGAAGGTACATTATTTTTTTTTTGTCTACTTCATCTTATCTATAAATTGTTTCTTTTAAGTAACTTATAATTTATTTACTCATAATTTTAACTCGCTGAATTTTGTATTTTTTTTTGCTGATAATTTTGTTACTTTCAATCATTTCCATTTTTACTCAAATATTTGAACATTATATCACTTTTTTCTCATCTATAATGCTCAGTTTGAAATAATTTATAATTTATTTACTTTGTAGCTCACAGATTTTGTATTTTTTTATAACTTTGTTACTTTGAAAACTTATCAATTTATTTAACATTTTGAGCATTTTTTTTATCATGTTCTTGAGCAAATGAACTAAATCAGAAAGTGATAACTATGGAATATTTGAAGTTACATCGTTTTTTCCATTTCCTTTTGTCTATAAATTTATTAACTGAAATAGTTTATAATTTATTTATATAACTTTGTAACTGTAGAATTTGTAATTTTTTATTGACACTTTTGTTACTTTAAAAAAATTACTTTACTTGTGTATCATATCATGGAGTAAAAGAACTAAATAAAAAAAAAAGCCAGGACTCTAATGACATCAAACCATGTTTATATTATTTCCTGTGGCTATTTCTCTTAGGTTTTGAATTTTATATTAAATAATGATAAATTCTATAAAGTTTCATTGGTATATAATTGACTAGGTTTGTGTTTTATACATTTTATCTTAAATATAGTATAAAATTATTAACTTTAGTGTTGGAGTGTTTTTAGTAGCAGTGAGTGATCTTTGAAGGAGAGGTAGGAGTTTGCTAGAAATATAACATAACATCTATCTATGTTATATAAAGCTAGAAACATTAGATTGTAGAGAATAGAAAAAGAAAAATGCTGGTTTTATATCTTAAACTTGAGATTGAAAGAAGTAGTGGGAGATTATTCAGAGTTTTATATTTGGTGATGATGAATGGTGAACAAAAAGTGGGAATAATTCAAAAGCATGACAGAGGAAAGGCCGAAAGGGTTTCATTTTGTGCTGGAAAATGCCACATGCAGATACAGTATATAGCATTGCAAAGAGGCATGTGCTTAGCGAAGATATTCGAGCCAAATTAAAATAATCCATGTTCTACCACATTAGCACGAAACCCACATCATGTTTCGTTGTAGCCGTCGTTATCATACTCATCATCATTAACAATATCATTAGTTTCACTAATATTTAAGAGCTTCTTCGGAAGTTTTGAATAAGACACACGGGTTTCCTTTATATATTGCTTATGACAAACACCCCTGCCAGAAAAGAAGAATATACACGTGCTGAGCAATGAGTTTAGAGTGATTTTCAAGAGCACGCTTTGGGTTGAATCAAGGAGACAGGACCACTGACTGAGTTCACTACTCTTGAGAGAATGTCTCTCGCATTTGTTTATTCATCTAACAAAACACTTGTTAAAGAAAACCTTGAAGATCTCCAAGAAAAGAGAAGCACTTTTAAGTACATGGATTGCATTAAACTATTTTAAAACTAACTTAAACTCATGGCAATCACTTTCTAGCCCTTGATCTTAATCATGGGTGTTATAATTGCTAGACCTTTCTGTTAGCTAAAAGGTTATATGTAATTCACTTCCTTTACTTTCACTACTTTTACTATAACCATCTTTCGTTCGTAAAACTAAAAATTTAATGCCGTGGAAGCATTGGTGTAGCCAAGAGAACCTTAATTCGCTCACTCATGCATGCCCATAATTTATGATAGCAACTATAAATTGTCGTACTTATGAGAATTTTAAACAAGTCTCTCTCGCTGTAGATAATCTGAAGAAAATTAGAACATGATTGACTACTTATGAACAGAATTGCTGTTTTGGCTAGTACATATATGAGCATATGTTAATCAAAGTCACGAATGAAATACAATTAGAGGTTACGGGTTCTCAAACCCCTTTTTTACATCTTTTCTTCTCTTCCATGATAATGATCATTTCCAACCCTTGGAATGTTGGATGTGGGTGTGGTCGCTAGGGCTTTGGACGGGGAAATGTGTTTGTATGGGAAAAGAAGGGTTGAACGAGAAGGCTATGTTAGGAGGACAATTCATTGTGTCAAGCTTGTTACCTAAATTTTCTAGTGCTTTCACTTGTGATCTCAGAAACTTGAGGTAGTTTGCAGCTTCATCAAGCATTGATGCAGTGTCCATCTTGCTTCCACCAGGCACAATCTTCTGCAAAACCCTAATCCTCTCACTTATTCTCTCCCTTCTTTCCCTGGCAGCCACAGTCTGTGGATCAGTTGATATCCTGACATTCTTCCTTTTAGGCTTTTCCACCACTTCCAAGCCCAAGTTCACTGGCCTAAAAGCTGCAGCCCTGTATATCATTTCCTTCATTTGTGCTATGGCCTCTGGATCAGGTTCTTCAAAGGAAGGTGACACAGATGAATTTGGCTGCTGGAAGTTGATATTTGATGAACCAGGATGTTTATCCCATCTGGGTCTCTTGGACTTTGGTGGAGTCTCTGAGATAAGCCTGAAACCACCTTCAGTGGCAGAAGAATTCTGAGCAACGCTAAAGCGTGAATTGCTCCCTTTTGTGCAAATAACTTCAGAACCTATTACTCTTCCTTGACTTAGATATTGATCAGAGAAGCTTTGAGACACTGTTTCATCTAGCTCATTCACTGATGGATACCGCATGTCACTGTTTCTAGCATTGGAAGCATTGCTCTCAGATTCACCAGAGGAAACTGTACTGCCATAACTGAAGTTACATAAGTCTCTGCAGTCAGATAAAATCATCATGGAAATCCCATCATCTTCGAGAGACGTGTCTGTGTTGCCATTCTTAGTAGCTGAAAGCAAGCAATCAAGTGACTCGAGAGAGCAGGTAGCCTTGCCGTTTTGTGTGCCGTTGATAAGGTGCTGTTGCTGGGCCATGTTGAAATCTGCTACAAAATTGCTAGTTTGGTTCACATTCACCGAAAGGGACGGGCATGATTGGGATGTTAAAGCTTCTTCCCAACCGGCTCCAGCTGCTCCTGATTTCACAGGCATGGTTGCTGTTCTTTGTGACAGATTCGTATTTGACAAAATACTCATTATCTCAGAAGTGGATGATGGATGAACCATATCCCTCGCTTTTTCAGAACTGGGATGTGGATAACCTGTTTGATTGAGAATACTTGAACAAAGGTGTGGCATGGAATGATGATACTCTCCTTCAAGGTCTTGAGGCTGACTGCTCCACAAGATCGGTATGTTACCAACAAGTTGTGATGAGGAATCCCAACTTAGACCGTCCATAGATGATTGATTACTTGACTACAATCACTGATGAAGTGAAACTAAAAGAGATCCAATTGACAGTTGAATGACAAAGTGATCCTTCTTACCTATATATCATGTTAAGACATATATCAGAAGACATACATAGGCCCAAATTAACATATATATTTCCAAACTGTATTATTGTGAATAGTAGATAAATACCATGTCTCAAACAGGACTGTCTATGTGTGAAAAACTAAAAAAAAAATATGTTTAGGTACACATATGATTAATTATAGTGTTAAAGGGCTTACCAATGCTAGATCTACCTGTTTCAAAAACAAGAAAACTAAACCAAGAGCCAAAAGGATGGGAAGAATCCTTGCTTTGGGTCAGTAACTGAACAGAAGAGGATGTATCCGTTTGCGTACAATCTGGTAGTAGCATTAGCTGCCTTCTTCAACTGAGTAGGATGAAGATTGTGATAAAGGGAAAGAAAACAAGCAAAGTTTATGTCAGATGGAAACTGAATTTTATGTACTGTTTCATTATGAACAGTAACACAATGACTTTTAGTTTAGTTCTGTGCTTCAAAACATCGACCAGATACGTTTAAAAACTGACGAGAGAATAAAAAGCGAGAGAATAAAGATTGTACCTTCAGATGCCATGGAATACTAGTACTGATGATGCAGTGTGTTTGTTGAATGGAAGCTTATATAGATTGGACGAACAAAAGGTATAAGCTTTTATTTAGAATAAAAAATTATTGGAACTTGAACAATTATGTCAGGAAATTCTACAATAAATAGGCATTGATCATGTATTATGAGAAAAAGGAGAGGGGATATAATATGCTTTAACAGTTTTTGAGCAGTACAATGGTTTTTGGAAAAGATAAGGCTAATGGGTGCGTAAGACTATATTTTTGCAGACGGGAACATGAAAATTTTGAATCTCAGCTGATTGAATATTTTATTGTCTTTTTGTATTCTTTTTAAGTGGGGAAAGCTCTGACCTCTTTTTGGTTGCTTATGGATATTCCATGCGCACTGTAAAGTTGCAGTGAAAGTGAGAGCATCTGTTACAGCATGACTCTCTTTTCAAAGATTTTTGTTAATCATAGTTTTAATCATAGCCTTGTGATGTTTCTCACTTTCTACTATCGTAATTGTTTAAGTCGAAGTGGTAAAATTCTTTGAGGAATCTACTGATTATATCAGAACCACAGTACTGATGTAACCTTCAACTTTCTGCAATTTGAAATGCTCCACCTTGGAAACTTAGTGACCTGTATTAATCAAATGAGTGAGTTTTACTTGTCTATTAATATTATATATAAAACTTCTCTGCCTCTCTGCTTTTTATGTGTAAGCAACAGTTCAAAGGTTTTAGTAAAAACTATAATACAGAGGATTGTATATGTATGTATGTGATTAAAAATAGTGTAAAATTTATCGTGTATAACAACTTATAATTTAATGATGTTTGAATAGGAATATTTATTTAGAATAATGTTACGGTGTTTCCACATAATTATCTGGCAATAACTTTTAGAACACAAGACAAGAGATGGAGAGAGAAAAGTATGAAATAAGGGAGTAATAAGACGGAGAGAAAAAGATGTAGAAAATGTTGGAAAATTTTTTAAGGGGGAGAGGGTATAAGAGAAAAGATGACGCCTCTTCCAACATAAAACCTTAAGGCTCAATGTCTATGAGTCTTTGCTTTTCTTTTATACACCTCAACTTTATCATTTCTACTCAATGTGAAATTTTATGTCCACTTTCACACTTAATACTCAACAGAAAAAGGTGAAATAAGGAGAAAGAGAAAGAGAAAGAGAAAGGTGGTTGGGTATGGGAAATAGTGTCCGGTGAGGTTTGTGTTTATGTGTGAAGTTGATAGGAATTGAGTTGGTTTGATTTTCATTGCAGTGCTGCCATGGAGACAAGGAAGGAGGGGTCTCACTTCTGGTGAGCTCCTCACATGCACCCCATCATTACACCTAATTCAATGCCTTCACATACCTTTCAACCTCAACTCATGTTTCTCTTTTTTTCACCATACATTAATATGTTTTTGTCTCTTTCCTTCAAATTGTCTTTCCTTCTCAAGACAAATTTTCAATTTATTTTAATTTTACATTTTATAAATCCATATAAGAAAATTGAAAATAAATCAAAATATTTTTAAATATAAAAAAATAGAGTAAGAAGAGGAATAGATATACCAAGTAGAAGAAAACATAATAAAAAATTATAAAAAAAAAATTAAATATCATACAAAATTGTTTACATTAATTTATAGGATATAAGAATAAAATATTTCAAATATTTTTAAAATAATAAAACACAATTTTTATAAAATAATTAAAAAATTAAAAACATGTTCAGCTTATTTTATAATAAATATTTAACTTACCTTCTACCTCCTACGTATAACCAAAGGGATATGGATATGGCATATATATAATTTTTAAATGTACAAATAATTAAATGTGTACAAAAAATAGAAAAGTTTATTGCTAAAAGCATTAATCCGTGTTTGATATAATAAATATCTTTCTAATGAAGAAAATGTGTTTCAAAATACTTTTTTGTTCTTTAAATGTTGAAACAGTATTTTAGTATCATGAATTTATTTATTTTTTCTATTTAGAAGCACAGAATCGAAATTTTAGATGGTTATTTTTTTTTAGATTTTTAAATAAGATGTGTTTAAGTACGACTTTAATAACTTTTAAGAATTATGTTCGCAAATATGATTATACATTTATTTAAATTAAGATGAAGCGTACGTGTAAGAACAATTCTAGTGTAAATTAAAAAATATTGAACACAACATTAATATGAAAAAATAAAAATATTTGAAAGCATGCTTTATTCATTATGAACTATATATATATATATATATATATAGTTTAAGTAAATGTATAAATTAAGCTATTTTAAAATTGAATTAAATTTTAAAAGTAATTCAACCAAACTAAATTAAATTGTATAATAATTCAAATAAATTAAATTTAATAACTTTATTTAAAATATTTTAAATTGACTTCGAATTGTTTTAACAATTTGAAATTATTTGAATTATTATTAATAAACATTTTATGTTTTAAGTATGATTTCTAATATAACATGCTATAGCCAAACTTAGTTCAAATAATTTTATTTAAAGATAATTCAGTTTTAAAAATTAAATTAATATAATAATTTAGTTATTTTTTTAATATTTCAATTTTTATACAACTCATTATGTATTTAGTTCAATTCGCATGACGTGTTCTTTCCAAATGTGACTTAATCATAATAGTACGTTATTTTTGTAAAGTATATTAAATTTAAATTGATTTGTTTTAAATTAAATTGTTTTTATTGGATAAGTCAATTTAAATTTGTTGAATTTTAACTTACTGCATAAAATACTTTAGCTATTATTAAATATAAAAATTCTTTAAATATCAAACCATTGTATGATGAAAAAATATTAATATTGATCTTGGTTGATATTATTTTTTATTTAAAATTTATTAAGATTTTTTCATTAATACTAATATATTTTCTTTATTAAGGTCAATTAAATTTGTTTTTAGATAATGTTATCAGAATCATCTATGTTGTCATTTATTAAAGTTATTTTTACTATTTTGCTGATTGATGTTTTTTTTTAACTTTTTTATGATGTCGACTAAAAGTTAATATTCATAACAAGTTTTCTCAATCAACATTTTAAAAAAATATTAACAAACTATTAATACAAAATAACATTACTATCAATAATAAAAACATAATTACGATAAATATTAACCAAAAAATAACTAAAATAGATATCAATTGAAAAATCTATTTTACATTCATCAAAAAGTCTACCTAATATTTGGCCCAAAAAAATCATGGTTAATATGAAGTAAGAAATAATAGTAGCCTACTGCTACAACAATAATAAATAATAGCAACAATTTAAATAAAAAATAACATTTTTACATTAATAAACACCATAATCAACATAAACTTAAAAAAAATATTCCAACAATATTTTAATTTTAGTCAAATTGATAATACCTTATCAAAATCAAAACTGAAACAAATATAAATAAAAGACAAGTATATCTGAGAATATGAACATTTTTAAATTATTATTTTGTAAATGAATTTTAAAATTATTTAATTTTAAGTAATTCAATTATTCTAATAAAATTTTAAAATTTAATTTTTTAATTTTACGTACAAAACTATATTTTGTCTTAAATCATTTTATATTCTTTATAAAACTGAATTATTTCTTTAAAAATTATTCAAATAAGTGCTTAAGAATATATTTTATAGTATTAAAATTCTGCCAATTTATAGTAATAGTATAAATTATAATTAAAAAACTTCAAATTTCTAGGGTCAATAATATTAATATTCTTAAAACATGGTTAAAATGAAAAACTCATTTTCATTTTGGATAAAAAAAATCTAATTTATTTACGTGTTCTTTCCTTCTAAACTAACCTCTTGCCATAGAAGAAATTTAGAAAGCGTTTTAAATATATTAATAATTATGTGTACTTATAATTAACTTAACCTACGTTCTAGAATTGTAGTTGTTGAAAATTTTGACCTTCTATCTACCATTCATCAAACATCACCTTTTCATTATTTTGATTCAATTTTGCCCAATTCTTTTATAACCAAAATCCTTCACTCAAATGTCATTTTCACCCTCTTATCTATTTCATCTACTCTTGTTTTTTTCTCCCTTTTATAATAACCTTTCACTTCAAAATATATTGCCTTTATCTCTTTTATTTTTATAACATTTTTTAACATTTACATTTTATTATATGAAAAAAAATAACTCATGAACTAAAATATAAAATAATTTTACATCGTACACTTACAAACTGTCATCTTTGAAGTTATATTAATAATATTTCTTATTGGGTAATTTTGTAAAACCATTTTAAGGTAAGGTCATTAGAATTTTATTATATTTTATGGAAAAACCATATAATATTCATATTTTGATATTCACATAATATAATATATATTTTTTTCTTCATATTTATATTATGTATAGGAATTATGTCAATTGCTATATCTATAGGTATTATATTAGGGTTACTGTTTTTCTAATTGTGGATTTGAGACTCAGAATAGTTGTTCATCTTTATTAGAATTTTGTCAATGTACACATAGGAATATGTTGACCTAAAATGAGTTATATGGAACCATTATTTTAAAGATGATGGTTATCCGCAATGAATTTCTTGAAAAATAATTTGAAAACAAAAATCTTTATACCTTTGATAACCAAATATAATAACATGTCTCATTAACTAATGCAAATATTAGTGATAATTGTTCATATGTTGTTAAATAGACACAACATTTTACATAATAAAACAACAAATACATACTAAATATGCTGTCTTGAATCTTAAAAATCATCTCAAAGATTTTATTCATAACATTTTTGGTTATATAATTTATCTTTTTATATCAATTCACATAATTATTAAAATACTTCAAAACACCACCATTTATTGTGTTCGCTATATATATATATGGAAAAGGTGTCTCAACCATGACTCTAATTTTTATTTTCTTCGAAATGTTTTCATGCCATGCATAAATAAATATTAAATTTTTAACAAATTTAATTTCAACATTATTGAGGGTAAATTCTTCCACAATTAAAAACGGAAAATGGAGTAGAAAGAAACCTCCATAGCCCGTTAATTCTCAATTTGGTGGGCCCCACTTTGGGCCTACGCAGAGCTTGTGCTTGGCCAGCCCAAGAATATAGGACGTGAGCTGTTATCGGCTCGGCTCAGTAGCCAGCTGCTTATGGTCCCCAACTTACAATTTTATTTTATGATGTAGGGCCCACTGCGGTTTGACATGGCCACTTTTCATTGGTTGGACTTCTGTTTAGATAGGCTCATCCACAACAAATTATTAAAGCTTTCCTTATTACCATTTATTCATCTTCCGGCTCAACATTTATACATTTACATTTTAAAGTTTACGAATAAATTATAAATATTAACAACACTGAATTGTCTATAGCATAAAAATTAATAGAAATGACACTAAATAGTTTCTTTTAATTGAATGAAATTTAAACTACTTATTATTTATTTATAAAAATTTTATTATTTCATTCAATATAAATATATATAACAAAAATATAATACCCAAGAAAGATAAAATTTATCTATATTAAAAATTGCTCTAACATGATGGGTATTATATTCAATTTAAAAAGCTATTTTTTAAGTTCTAATTACCAAATTAAGCAGCTTCAGCCATATGAATTCACTATTATTATTGTGTTAGGAATTTCATTTTTAAGTAAAATGAAGTATTTGAAGATAGTAAAAAGTCTTAATGTTAATTAATTATATCTAATGGAGTATTTTTTTATACTTAATCTAACATTTATTTTATCTTCCATCTCTTTTCCAGAAAGTTTTTTTTATATCTTTCTCTTTTTATAAGTAACATTGATTTGTAGCTTTTTCTCAGTTTCCCATAGTTTAAAAAAAAGTTATTGTATATGAACAGTGTTCTGATGAAGACCTATGTCAGGATGGAAACTTTAGGCAAAGTGAGATAAGCATGGAGCAATGAATTGTAGGAAAGAGTATTATGACAAACTGCAGGTTCTATATGGTTGAGCCAAATTGAAATTAATTAAAGCATTGACTAAAGATGAGATGATGAACCCCACAACCATCACATATATAGGCTTTGCCCATTCACATAAACCCATAACCTTCTACGACCAAGTCATTAGTCTTAATTATTCTCAAAATGAGCTCTGAATAATGTCAACTTATAAACACTGAGGTGGTCCATTGCCAGCTCCAACGTGCATATCCTTCATCCTCTGCAACATCACTCAGAATGTATTATATATATGAAAAAGAGTAATACAGAAATGAAACAAAGATGTCGGCCAAAGATGAGATAGGAAAAGGGAAAGGGGGTGTGATGAGCATGGTTGAATGAAAGGATTAACACCAACCATGACTTGTCGTGGTCGTGAAAAGCTTCCCTCCCTCTCTTTTATTGCACTGAGTGAGTGTTTTTTAATCCCATGCATGCACATATACAAGGGGTTTGTCACATTCAATGGCCTTAGCTCAACAACCAAATAAAATGAGAGACCCTACAATGGGGGAAGATGATGATGTTGACCCCCACGTGCACACCACACCAGGCCCACACAATCATCTCTGTCCTTTTCTCTTGTTTCCCCCTTCAACTTGAAGGAATATTATTCATTATTCTTCATTGCAGTTACCATTTTTTACACTCATCATTCTACCATAGCTAAGTTTTACTGCATATACACAACTACATTCCAAGTTTGTTAATGAATAAATAGATACAAAACCTGATGTTGACTTCCACTCCCCAAATGAAATCATCATGTTCTTTCCTCGAATATACTCCTACTGACATCTCGAGGAACCATTTTCAATATCACGAACTTTTATCTGGAGCTTAAATAATCTACCAATCATCTTATTTCTTACAAGACAATAGTGTTACTTCAACTCTTTTTTTTTTCTTACAGCATGTTATACAAGAGAAGGCCAAGATAGGATGAAGAGAGAGAAGGATGTGATAAAATGCTTTTGGTATTTCATAAAATTTCAGATTCAGTTTTAAATTTTTTTAAAAACTGTACTACTTTTGTGCTTTTATTTTATAAATATTACTCCAGTTTTAATCCGTAAAGTATATTTTCTCCTTTTAATATTAATTATAACTATTTTGAGGATACAATTTTTATTATTTTCAAATTAGAGAAACGAAAATAAGATATATATTATTTGTTTGGAATAATAAAATTGAACTTTAAAAAAATCAAGAGATCAATATCATATTATATCCGAGCAAATGATGTGATAGATAGATAGATACATATAATTTTCGTTTGTTCCTATTCCTTTTTGTTTTCTATAGCTGATTATTAAAAAATTATCCAAATTAAGTCAATTAAATGATGCCTTTAACGACAAACAAGGTAGCACAAATCTTTATGCTTACTATTTATTACTTGAATGTCCTAGTTTAGTTTCATAGGCCGACAATTTATCACTTGAATTTTCCACTGTGACTCCCAATATTTGTTTCAAAAGTAATACAAGGATACAAATCATCTATCTCGTAAATTCTTTCTCTCCATCCATATCTTTCACTTATAACTTGATACTTTCTTGATAAATTTTTTATACATAATTAAAATAAATATATTAATATTTTATTTATATATTTCTTTTTCATTTTATCATTTATATTTAATGTTATTTACTTAATTTTTAATTTTTTTATTTTATTATTACTAAAAATTGATTTTACTAACTATTAGTGATATATAAAATATGAAATGAAATTGTTTTTTTTCTCTATTATTAACCTGAAAAAATTATTTTATTATTAATATATTATTACGTAAATTAAAAATTAATCATTCACAATTAAAATTTAGATGTTAGATATGAAATATTATTTTATTATTAATAAATGTTATTATAAGATAAAAAAAATTAATTTAAAAAATTTCAAGATTTTTTAAAATTTATTTTTTAATTTATTATTATTATTTTAAAAGTTACATGATAATATTTACTATAAAATGATTGTATTAAATTTTTATATTAATTTGATATTAAAGTTGGATTTATATTTTTAATGTTTGAGAAATTTATTACAATAAAAATATAAATAATGATGAGAAATGATAAGATTAAGAAGGAATAAACATATTTCGAAGTCTTTAATTAAAAAAATTAGTGAATAATGAAAAGCAATATGTCAAAGAGCATTAGAAAGGTTAAATAATTATATTTAAAACAGAATAAGATAAAAAAAATTAAAAATCAGACAAATACCATTAAATATAAATGAGTAAAATGAGAAAAAAAATATGAATAGAATAGTATGTATCTATTTCAATTGTTTATAAAAATTGATTGACAGGACAAAAATATGAAATAGTTTTCTATCCAGTATAATGTATGGTTTTTAATTGAATCCAATTGTAAACCTTACTTCGTTTTTTTCTTAAAATTAAAAGAATGGAATAGTCATTTCAACAAACTGGATTTGCAAATTGCGGTAGGTTTAAATTTATAAAACTTTAATCCAAAGTTTACCCGCTTGGTTTACCATAGAAGATGTGATTGATTGGAGGAAATTATTACATTGCTTCAACTTCTGTGGTTCTCCCTGTTGTCTGCGAGGGTAGACGTAAGAAACTCTTAATTTCAATAATAAATTAGCACTTCAATATTAGCATTAGTTACAATGTAGAACTGTAAAAGTAAAAGTGAGTCAAACTTTTAATAAACCTTTTCTCGATGGAGTACAATTTTCCTAATTATATTAAAAAGATGAATTAATCCAGTTAGACAACCTCCTAAAATATTCCATCCACCCAAAAATATTCTATCCACGGTTTTAGCCAGTAACATTTTTTTCCTTCCCAGTCCAAGGGCCTGCCTGTTCCTCCCACGTGAAAGGTGGTAATAAAAAACCTAATCCCTGTTAATTTACAGTTACAACTCTGATTTATTTGTTGAAGTACAACTCCACTATTTTTATTTATTTTTATAATGAATACAACTTTAGAGCAGTCAAACCAAACTGATAATGCAAGTCAATAAGTTTACTATAACCCCATTAATGCCAATATCTTTTTGTTGCAGTCAGATAATACCTGTAACTTTTAAACTAAGCAGGAAGATTGTCCGTACTTTTAAATTATTGCAATGCGTGTCACGGGAGAAAACAATATCGTGTCTCACACCATTCCCTTACCATTAAGCCTAATAGCTTTATTTATGAATGATACAGAGTAGAGTTTGAATAAATTACCATAGTTCCTGTTTCTTTGCCCATGTTTTTCAATGACAATACCAGTCAATGGAGCTTTCAATTTGACCATGGCATACTGAAGTTTCATCTGAAATACCGGCCAGACAAATCTAGTAATGTCAAGATAGATTGCAATTTGTCGCCAATTGTTAAAAGATAATGAATTACAGACAAGTAGAGCAAGTAGTCTATCAAGGAGGAAGAATGGAGTACATCCTTTGTTTCCTGTGGCAACATTTTGGCCATCAGCAGTCTAGAACACAAATGACGACCATAAGCCACAGGTAATCAAATCTCTGCCTCAGTTCTAAATCAAGAATTCAAATTCACAGGTCAATAGAAGAATGGAAACATTTGAACAATGTCTACAACTATTTTCTCTTATAAATTTATATTTGGTATTTTCAGAATAAAGAGACCCCAGTCTTGGCCTATGTTTTTAAATATGTGAGCCATTTATCTTTATTAAAGCTACATTCTATAATAGGGTCGTGTTGCGAAAGATACAGCTCTTGTTTAGCGTAATAAAATTATGCTTAAACCAGCAAGATTTATTTATTGCGCTTTCAGTTTGAACATTTGATCCCACAGAAAAACAGACCTAGAGTAACAGTACAAATACAAAAGTTCTATCCCACAAAGCTACATGAATTACACAATTCCATTGATTTTGGTTTAAGGTTAAATCCTCAGATACTATTCACCACAAGATATCTCTCTTGATAACTTCTTCCAATATCATTATCCCCGCCCCCCTCCCATCCCCCGATTTCATAGGACCAGTAAAAGTACAAATAGACCCCAAAATTACTTGAAAGCATATCCCAATAAATACCACGTTTTTTCTTAGACAGCCGCAACAACAGCACTTAGTCTTCTTCCTAAATATAAAGTTGAAGAAAAGAATATGATCTATTTATATGCACAGTGAATACTGTTTTACTCATCCAGCTAAACATCTAATGTTTCAAGATGGTCTTGCACTTCCACCTCAAGTATGCAAGGATCTGACAAGTGTAGCATATGATCAATCTCATGGTGGTCTTGTCGTATCATATGAAGTGGGATCAGCATTCAACATAATCCACATTTGGAAGCTGCTATGCATGAACCCAATCTTTTGGAACCTCTGCATAAATACTAACGTATGAGAAACTTTTGTAGGGTTGCAACAGTGTAGTCCGTGCATGTTTTCCAATGCTACAACCATTCAAAATGAATTTTTGGTCGGCAAAGCATTACTCTCACTCCTTGCAGTAAATGTACAAGTTTTCCTATTTATCGACTTGAGGATCAAACCTTGATTTGTATCTTGTACTATGCTTGTAATTTCCTGAAAGTCACGTAACAAACAGAGAAATAAAGGAGCAAACAAGTAAACAAACAACAGTACAACTGTAGAGAAAAAGAATTTGAATTAGTGCAGATTGTCCGTAACTCAAAACTTCAAGTCATACTATCTGTGGCCAATAATGCATTGTGCAAATTCAGTAACAGGTGATGTTACAGAGAGCCTGTAACCTGACTGCATTGGTAATTAGCTGCCGCCAATTAATAAAGTCTCGAGAACAGGGTAATCATACTGTATGCTGAATAGAAGTAGAGAATATGAGATTGGTAACTTTTATAGCAGTTTCTTATAGCCATTAGCCCATGGATGTAACTCAGTTAATCCAGCAGAGCAACATAAATCCAGAGTCCAGTTATCCACTGAATTCTAAATTTTTTTAGTCATTTTCATTAAGAAATAGTGGTTGTCATCTATATTTGACAAGATAAAAACTCTCAAATAGTCCCAAATGTAGCAGAGAAAATGAACTAGTGCCCAACCTTGAAATGGAGTTTTAATTGATCACAGATTACTGAAGCTCCAGAAGGCAAACACACTCAATATGAGGGGTGTGTGGGAACATGTCAACTGGCTGTAGGCTTATTAGTTTGTAACATCCTTTTATATTCTGTTCTTCCTGCACAAAACCTTCAACAGCTCAAATAATTGAATCTCAAAGCACAAGAACATAAAATAAAATTACACATACCACATCATGACAAAGAAAATCAAGATCACGTGCACATGTGGCAGGATTACATGACACATACACTATGCGAGGTGCCTTAAGATTTAGCAGGAATTTAATCAACTTCATGTGCATTCCTGGGCGATTGGGATCTGCATTATGTTTACAACAGTGAGAACTGCAATGCATTGGGATCACAAAAAACACAGCCAATCTTGTCAATTGTAATTTCCAGTCCGCCAGAAGAAAATTTCAAGTCTTGACACAGGCATTTAAAATACCAATATAAACTAGCACATCTCCCAACAGAAGCAAGTTTCCCTCAATTGTATATCAGTACAATGATTTAATGAAATGAAATTAAAGTAAATGGAAAAACATAGTGAATAACTGGCAAATTCAACAAGTAGAAGGATATCTCCATGTGTACTTCTGATTAAGACTATATTCAAGTAAATAAGCAAAAGAAAGAGTAGGAATAAGGAAACTTAGAAAGAGCATCGAAACCTGAAATGACGATATCAGGTTTGGGAAAATTCTTCCCAAAATTTTCATCAATTTTATTGAGATCTCCCTGGATAAATGTTGCATTTTGTATGCCATTTATCTTGGCATTAAGACAAGCATCTGCGATGGCTTGAGGAACTACTTCATAGCCATAAACATGTCTTACACTGTTAAAGATTGGAAGACAAAAATTAATCTAATTGTTTGACATTTTATCCTAAAATACTAAAACCAGATGAAGACAAAAGGTTACCTTCTTGCAAGTGTCAGACCTATGGTGCCTGTTCCACAAAACAGGTCAAGGACAATTTCTGAGCCATCACCCTTGACACCAGCGCAATCTTCTATAAGCTTATATAAAACCTCTGCCTAGAAAGGAAAATAAAAATGATTATTTTCTTGGCAGATGACCATGGCTAAATTTAAGAAATAAAATATGCGACCGGATAAAGAGAATGCCAATTTTTTGGGCTTATTGCAAACCTGATAAGTGTTTGTTTGAAAGAAAGAGTTTGCTGATATTTGGAATGTAAGCCCTCTTAAGGTCTCTGTGATGCTAGATTTCCCATACAAAGTGTATTCTTCCTCTCCGACAGATGTGTTACCAACAGAAGTATTTACATTATTCATGACACTTACCTAGCATTTATGTAAAGAAGAAGCTTTAATATTATTAAAAGCAAAAAAAAAAATATAAACAATATGGAAACAAGTTATCAAGGTCATCATCATGTGACACCCAATAAATTTTATATGACTACTGACTTTAAAATATTGACTAAAAATTGCATTGCAAACTGCTAGAGCTGTAATTTAAAAACCATTCATATGCCTTCACCAAAACAGCTTAACCTTTTGGTATAGTTGGTTCATGACACCGTAACTAAACCTTTATGACCATTACCAAGGGTCTAGAGTTCAATCCTCTGTCACCACAATTCTTCTAATAAAAAATTGAATTTCTGCACATTGTTGGTGAGGGCATCAGGACTGTGTACTATCCATGCTTCAAGCATTCAACAGACTCTTGAATGAAGAAGGATCGTGTTAGAAAATTAAGCTTGTCATAAGAATCCAAGTTTACATGTACAACTAAAATGTTAATGAATATACTTGATAGTTTTGGAGAAAAACAGTGAGAGTGAATATATATTTTTATTGTCTGAGACTGAGAAAGGTACAAATCAGTGAAAAGGAGTACAGGCTACGACCCTTCTAGATACAACAAAAACAGCTTTATAGTTGTAAAAAACTATTTTAACATTTAGGTTAAAGAGATTTCTTCGACATCCCCCTTTTGTTGCTTCTTTCCAAGCAAAGTTAAGTGTCACTCCCTCTCCAATTTAGAAGCATGTAGTTACAGGGTCTACTTCCTGGATATACCATTCAAAATTAATCTAGTGGGGATATATCAAATTGACAAAAATTGGTAAGGACCACCAACTTTCCTAAAAGCTTAAGCTGTTAGGTTGAATCACTAGATGGCTTTATGTAATTTAGACACCCCCTCCTGTTATACAGCTTGAAGCATGGAGAATGCACAAAGCCCATTTTACCTTGTACATAAACTCTATTATAAAAAATGCAAGTGGCACAGATCAAAACTCTAGACCTTTCAATCAAAGAGGCTTACCATGTCAAGACCAACTATTGCAAAAAGCTTAAGTTGATAGGTAGTACTATCTTCAACAGAAACAAAAATTATTTCCATTACACATTTCAGGAGTTTGGATAGTTAAGGAAGAAGCACATTCATAAGAAAAAAATTATAAAACTTGAGTACCAACCACTTCAGGAAAAGCCGAAACTTTATCAACTAGGAACTTCAACAGCTCTGGCTTGTAGGAAGAGCTCACAAAGTTGACCATAACTTCAGGCTGACCAGTTGTTATATCCCTGGAAGAAAAATAATATAATAATAATGATTAAAAAAACAAGGTATCCTTCAAATTCAAAGATATAAGAATGTTATGGAAGGTACAAGGACAAGATTAATTTATGTGCAAAAATAACTAAAAATGCTCTTTAAGTCATAAGTATATGCCTGGCTGTGCAAAACACCAAGTTTTGCTAGCAAATTGTTCGGTTTTCTGCAAGATGAAATAAGTTGCTGTTTTACCCCTTCAAATTGCTATTTCCAACAAATCCGTTCATTCATTCCCATGACTTAGCTTTTAGAAAAAAATTTATAGTTTGTACCCAGGTCCAATGCAATGTTTAAGCTGTCACACTAGAGTATAGTTAAAACTACAGTATCCACGTGTACCTAAAAGAATTAAGTGAGGGATCACAAGATGTAACTTATATACCTTCCCGTTCTCAGCATCAAATGCTTAAGAAATCCCTGGTGTGAATGAACATTATATGGAGAAAAACCAAGTTGTGGATCTCTCCAACATTCTTGGATAGCTGCAAGTACCTATTCAGATTTTCAAAGAAGGAAAGAGTACTTTCCCTAATCAAACAAGATTCCAAGATTTAGCCAATCAAATAAAATAAGGTAGATTACAGTCATAAAACAGACAACAACTATATCTTGCAAAACTACTGCACTGGATAAAGCTGCAAAATTGAAGACAAGACAATGGAAGTTATCATAATGTCAGTGCTTCTTGGTATTTTTTTTTTTCAGGCAAGGTCCCTTCAGTTAGGTGCACATCTCCGTCATCTCATAGGACATTACTTTTTTGGACAAAGAGCTCATGATGATCAAAAGCCTCAATGTGATAACTATAAAGCACCCCCTCCAACACACATACACACATGATGATCAAGAATAGTTTTGTCTTAGTGGCTCAGTGTTTTGTAAGCAAACCAAATTCCTATGTCTACTATAAATGGGGTTCCCTGAACTCGGATTTATTTTACCTCTTTTGGTTATGGATTTTAACTTTTAGAGATGTCAAATCTAGATAAAGAAAAACAACATTAGACTGGCACCTTAGGCAACGTTTCCGGTTCCAAATATTATAAAAACACAGAACAGCATACACACTATACAAGCTTTCAATTGTAAATAAAGCACACAACACTGCATACCTTATTAGCAGGATGAGATTGCAATAAGCACTTGTCAACATTTAGAATTTTATCAAAAAAACCCGGAGCATGCAACCCCAGCGCAAAATTCTCATTTTCATTATCAGCATCATCAACAAGCCGGTCATGCAGTGATTCTTTAGGCAACCATCTTTGGGGACCAAAGGAGAATTCCATCTGCATACACAAGCATGAAAAACACACTACTCAAGTCATTTACTCACCCGGGGTCGATATCTGGCTAAAAAAGAACTAGCACAAAAATCAGCACCGACCTTATTCCTATAATGAAACTGAATATCACAAGGAACAATTGGCTTCATAACGCCGTGCAATTGAACCAGTTCGCTCGAAAACCTTCCCACGTGAATCAACAAGTCACGGACCTGCTCCTCCTTGGCTCTGAGCTGAGCCTCGTAGGACAAGTTTTGCGTCTTGCAGCCTCCACAATAAGAAGCGTATACACAAGGAGCATCCACAATGTCGCGTGGAGGAGTTATGGTCTTCACCTTAGTTACCTGCGTTTTGTTAATTAAATCGGAAAATGAATAGAAATCAAAGAGAAGGGAAGATGTACCTACCTCGGCGTAATTTCCCTTTTTGCGAGTGACGCGGCCAATGAAGTGCTCGCCGGGAAGGGCGCGGTCGCAGAGGACAACGAAGCCGGTTTCCGTGACCTTGCAAAGGCCCTTGCCTTTGAAGGCAAGGGACTCGCACACGAGTTCGAGGGTTTGGCCACGCTTCGGGAAGTACGAATTAGGTTTGGGAATGGGGGGTTTGGGGTCGACATCTTCAGCGAGAGAACAAGAGAGAGTAGACAGAGAAGAAGAATAGGCAGAAGGTCGAAACCTTCGAATGTGCAGTGGCAGAGTGTTGGTTAAGTTTGAAATGTACGCCATTTCGCCGCTGCTTCCACCCTTAACGCTGCACCGAGCCAAAAGTGTGCAACGGAATGTTAAGTTTCGCGGCGGACACCTTAGAACATCATCAACAAGGTTGGAGCTGGAGGCACTGGCAACAGTAACACTGTAGATAGACCTGCACCTGTTTCTTAACAGTGTCTTTTTTTTCCATAAAAATTCACTTTTGTATAAAAAAAATAAACTCCTAAAAATTTCAATACATTTGTTTTAGTTTTTAAAATAATCAAAAGCCAAAAAAAACAATTTGATGTTTTTTGTAATTATAAACCAACATAAATTAGTTTCTTCTTCAATTAAAATCTCTAAAAACTTATCATAACTAATCATTTAAGGGCATTATGATCATCATATTGAAGATTCATTCTCATAATCTTTTACCATTTTCACCTTCTTATTTGAGTTGAAACTAATATATAAAAAAGAAAGAGTCATAAATATTCATATAATAATAAGTTAAAGATAATATCTTTATTTTTTACATAAATTTATTCACAGCTGTGTCAATCTGAAATGTTTAATTTAAGTAAAAATCTAATTCTTATATTTGCTATATTTTTTTATTAATCGTGTAAAATTTGCCATATTGGGTCACTTCACCTTGTTTTTAAGAGAGTTTATATTTTATTTTGATGAATCATCTTTTCATAGCTTTGTATGAGAAAGAGAGTGGTGGAAAAGTCACGTTTTCTATCTCAATTCTTAGAAATTCTATATAGAATTGAAAGCTTTACCTTTTTCAAAAGCTGCTTTGCTCTTCAGTTGTCTACATATCTAGGACATTGAATCTAAACCATATTTCACACCAGTAGCAGGCAATTTTAAAATAACTGCAAAGATACGTTTGAATAGTTTGGTATTCCATCTTATATATTCTTGAAATGGAGATATAGTTCATTGTGTCTTTCTATTGTATTTAGTAGAGCTCGATAATAGTTGGAATGACTTTGAAATTGTAGAAAATATCAAAACACAAAGTTGTCTGTTCTATCCAATTTGATTTACCCCCTAGATCAGCAGGGTTAATTATTACAATTTGGAAGCACTGTGGAATTATTTTAATTGAATAGCATACATTTACAACAAAGGATGTGTAAAACCAATGCCCCAGTACCTCGTGATTGCACCAATAAATAACCCAGCATGGTTTGCAATGAATTGTGCTATAATTCATCATGACGCTTCCCCTCCACTACTGGTATGTCTTTATTTAATTTGAGAAGACAGTTGATAGCTAATGATGCATGAAGTGCAGCTCCATAAGGAAGTGCATCTTCATTGATTTTGTAATATGGAGAGTGTGGTAACTCAAGACGCTCAACAGAGGCATCCTCCATTCCAAGGAGGAAGAAGTATCCTGGAAAAACCTCTTGATAGAATGCAAAGTCCTCAGATCCCATCAATGGTTGAAAGTCCTTAACTTTATCGGCCCCAATTAAACTCCCTGCAACACTTTTAAACCACTCATGCAAGTCCCCATTGTTCACTGTTGGGGGGAAGAAAGGTTTTTCTTCGTCAAGAAAGTTCACCGTTGCATTGCATCTCTGAACAGCAGCTTGCCCAGTGATAACCTACACAAATGAATCAGCCTTAGCCCCTAGCAGACTTGCAGTGAAAAATACAAGGGTACAATCGTTTCTTGGTTGCAACAAAAGCCAAATAAGTTTGACAACAAAAGAAAAAAGGCCTACAAGATTTTGACTCTATTTACCTTGCATTAATTTATGAATTTGCTTGCACAGTAGCAATTTAAAAAAAAAAAAACAAGAACTTAGTTTTTTGAATTTCAGAAATCCCCTGAATTCGAATCCTCTCATGCAACTTTTTCACCAAACAAGTTTACATGAAGAGAGATAAACACAGAGACCTTGCAAAAGGCCCAACAAATTTTGTCAAACATGGCGTCTGTGTCTCTACCATGACCCGTAACATGAAACACATCATAGGGAACCAAATCCGAATTCCATGCAAGTTCATTGCATCAAATGAATAAAAAAAGGTCAGTAGTTTCACTTGAAGTGTACAAATGAATTTATTCTTCAAGACAAACCTGCTCAATCCGCTGTCTCAGTTGCATGAAGCTTTCTTTTGAAAAAGCTCGGAAGGTGCCACCAATCGTGACAGAGTCTGGAATAACATTGAAAGCACCACCTCCTTGAAATTTTCCTACAGTCACAACCTGTAGGGATATTCTTTATGTTAGGAACACACAGAAGACTGTCTCCATAAACAATGAATTATTTCTGGAAATAAGGCGTTCATTATATTCAATAAACGTTTAAGCAAATAATACTGAAGTATGTTTTTCAACATGTGTGTGTGTGTAGCCAAAAAGAGTAGGTGAAGCAGAGAGCCTCCAACTAACTATTGTATAAGTTCTGGGAATTGCTGTTTTCTGATAACATATATTTGTCGAAGACCCATCAAAACAAGTTTTTAATTCTTCATATAATGATAAAAAGCATAAGGTCTCAATTCTCATATTAAAAGACAAAAAGGTAGGACTAATAAAGAAAACAAGGGAAACTAAGAATTGCTAATGATATTGGTTTGAAGCTAAGGCTCGGGTTATACTCTCCAGCTTCCCTTAGTTCTTTCTGATGCCAACAATAGTGTATGTGAGAATATATACAAGAGAGGCTGGCCAGTCTAGTAGTCATGGTTTCAAAATATGATACAAACTGAAAACTAAAGGACAACAAGGTATTGATAAGCTAATAATAGATGAGTATGGATGGTAGGAAGGGCCAGATCGAAATGAAATAAGTTTACCTGGGAGTCCAGAGGATTGGCCTCACGAGATACAATATGCTGTAAGCTAACAATCACATTGGAAGCTGCCAATATTGGGTCTATAGAGTGCTGAGGGATAGCTGCATGACCTCCCCTGCCATTTATTGTTGCTTCAAAGAAGCCGCTTCCTGCAAATATAGGGCCCGCCCTAGAGCCCACTTCACCAATAGGAAAGGTAGGTGTAAGATGCAATCCAAATATGGCAGAGATATTTTCCAAGACTCCAGCATCTAGAATTTTCCTAGCCCCTGCACCTCCTTCTTCAGCTGGTTGAAAAACAAGAACAACAGTTCCCTATAGAGACAAAGGAATGATATCAAGGATCCATAAGAAAACAGTAAAACAACACAATTGAGAAAAGAAAGTAGCAAGTTGAAGTATCTGTCTTGGAAGTTAGAATAGTAGATGATACAGAGTCCAACCTTTTTCCTTTTCCATTTATTTTCCAGCATTCTTCTAGATATGTTTTCGATACAATTAACACAGATGTATTATGTTTTTAGTACTGAAGTTGCATACCAGGTGATAAGATTATTGAAAGTTCGTTAAATAGTAAGTTGGCATTATGAGAAATCATAATTGCCAACGATTTGCCAATGTCAGAAACAGATGCCACGTTTGACTTTGACACGATTACAATAAAAAGAAGGTAGAAAAATTTTAAACAGCAAAAGCACATAACAATCAGAAGAGTCACAATCTTGGATGAAAAGGTAGGAATCTCAACTGCTAACAAAAAAAACAACTGTTAGTATTTCAAATAGGTCAACAAAACATAACTATTCAATCAACAAGAAATGGGAGTTAGTACTCCATTGCTTTTTGTACGATCCAACCAATCCAAATAATTGTTCACTTATTCAATTTCAGTGACTGAATTCTCAAGTTTATTCCAGTCATTTGAAAATTTATTCTATCAATTTTTTCATTAAAGGTTGAAATATTTTGCTTTTCTCTTTAATGAGAACTAGTCATTTAGAGCAGTGTAAGTCTCCACACTCGAAGATTATTTGAAGAGTAATACTTCCACAAAATATTTAAAATATTAGTGGATCAACGCCTTGTCTGTGTATAAACTCTAAGTATAGGGAACCCCCAAAAAAAAGTCAAAAACCATACTCGAATCTCATTTTCATGCTCTTTGAGGATCTTTGCCGCACCGAGAAGCATGGCAATATGAGCATCATGACCACAAGCATGCATCTTTCCAGGTACTTTACTCTTGTGCTCCCACTCCACCAATTCCTAAGGTTAAAGAAAGTAAAAAAAAATCAACGAAATATACACCAAACGGTGTAGCAGTTCGAAATACAACCCATAAATTGGAAAAGGGTAGCAGTATTAATAATGAAAAATTGATTAATAAATCAAACTCAAATGGATATAACAAAAATGGTAATAATTGAAAAGCCAGAAACCTTATACAATTAGTAGAACATGGAGACAATAAATGAAAAGAAAGAAAAATATATAGAAATCATGCAGACCTGCATAGGAAGAGCATCCATATCAGCTCTTAATGCAACAAAAGGAGGGAGCCCAGTCCCTATGAAGCCAATAACACCAGTTACTGCAACTGGGTATTTATATGAGATGCCCAATTTATCCAATTCCACTCTTATCAGCTTACTGGTCTCAAATTCCTCATAACCCAGCTCTGGATTCTCGTGAATCTTCCGCCTGATACCTACCATCCAATCAAAAAGCCGAGGATCCTTGGCTAAATCTAGGAACTTGGTGGTGGAGATTGCATTTGAGACGAAGGAGGATTCTGAGAAGATGGGTGTTGCAACAAGGAGATGAAAAAAGATGAACAAGTTGATCCTACTGAAGAAAAAAACCATGGCTACGTTGAACATAGAGGTGGGTCTGGGAAAGAACAGTGAGCAAGATGAACCAACAAAAAAAGACACTACTCACCAAACTATCTATCTAGTTGTTGTTTATTCTTGTATTACATACATATGTTCAAGTGAATAGATTGACGACACTTATTTTTGCCATTTTTATAGAATTTTGTTTGGAGTTTTTTTAAATTTTATTTATTTGTACTGTTTAGTGTGTGTTTTACCTGTACAGTTTGCCAATTATTATTATCATTATTATTATTTAAAAGAACTAGTCAATGAAATCTTTCTTTGTGAACCACTATATTTTTCTATTTATAGCATCGTATTCGAAATTTGTGTAAGTTTTCTGCATTGACATGGAAAGTTTGTATCATAATTATTATATATATATATATATATATATATTATTTATTATAATAATTAGATTAAATAGTACTATAAGCAACATGAAATTTTTATCGTCCGACAACATTTTTCGATATTCTAAAGCAAATCAACATTGATTTGAAGTGATTTGCTTGACCATTTAATTTTATTTGAAACTTGAAGTAAAAGAAATACTTTTTATAGGGAATTAAAATCATTACAATTAACTTGCTTTTCAGAAAAAAAATTTCATTCTCAGTGTATCATTGTTTAAGAAAAATTAAATTTTTAATTTTGACTTTTAATTGTTTTGTATATTTGGCAAATTTACTTATCTACTTTTGATAAATGTCATGTTTATAATTTATCTTGACATTTTAGAAAATAATAAAATATATAAACTTGTTGTAATAAAAAAAAGGTGCGCATTAAATTCAAAGTAGTAATGATTGAGATAAATTTAGTTAAAATTATTGTCAATTAAAAAAAGTGACTTTATTGAATTTTTTAGAAATTATTTGAAGAAAATATTTAGGAAATAGTAGATTGTTTTACTTTGAGACAAAAAAAAAGTTAAAATATATGGTGTGGACGGTGGTATCGTATGGTAGTGAAACAAAAGGGAATATAGAAAATGAAAAACGTGGGGATTTGAACATGCGGCCAGTAACGTCCAATCGGGGGTGGTGGTGTAGGTCACATCACACCACGTGACAATTTTCATTCACTCACACTCTCACATCACACTTTCTCTTTTTCTTTTATCATATATATTAATTTTATATAATCAAATCCTAACAATTAACAACTATAAAAATTAAAATATGAAAATAAATGATATTACAATATAAAATCTGAAAGTATCAGCATTTTTAGATATAGTAAAGTATTTTATAAGAAACATAAGTGTATTAACGACAATGGTAATTTTAGAAAAGATATTAATATATTTAGTTTAATACACATTTTGATTCTAATATTTTATAAGAATTTGTAATGTTTTTTTATGTTTATTTTTTTTTATTGAGTCTTAAATTTTATTTTATTTTTTAATTGAATCTCTAATTTCTTTTTTTTTTAATTGAGTCTCAAATTTTATCAAATCTATCAATGTGATCTTTTTTGTCAAAAATCTACATATTGTAATTTTTGTATTCGTATCCTTTTATCATTATTCATGTGTCACAAGTTAACTTATGTGTTACGTCTCATATAGTTAACGTCGTTAACATTAAATTAACAGAAGAAATCATATTGAAAATTTTAATAAAATTTAAGAAAACTTAATTGAAAAAAAATTAAATACGAAAAACATTGTAAATTCTCACAAAATATTAGGACCAAAGCCTATTAAACCAATATATTTTTATCAAATAGGTTAAGCACTTTCTTTATTTGATGAATACTTAAGAAGAGAGAGAATAATATGATTCTTTTGTCTTTAATTTTTATAAACTATTTCCTATTTTTATATCTTTATTGTGTTTTATAAAATCTTTATCATCAATTGGTTTAGTGGTAACGGAGCTAATAAAATAAATATAGTGGTTAAAATAATAAAAGTATTTTAAATTAAAAATACTTTCAAATATATAATTCAGCATAAATATAGAAATTACATATAAATGTTATAACAAAGTATTGGCGGTACAATTATTATTCGAAATTATCAAATATTGTAATCATATTTCAAAATATAATCCAAATTATGTTTGAGATCATTTTGAATAACGTATTTTGGAATACCGTTTATCTCTCTATTTATAATTTAGTATGTTTAATTTGAAATTTTATAAAATAAATAAATAAATAAAATTCTTTGAAATGTATCAAAGATTTCAAAAAGTATTTTTTGTTAATCAAATATATTTATGGAATGCAGAACAAAAGTAGGGTGTGTTGGAAGAAAATATATTCGGACAGCTTTGGCCCATATTTTGTATGGGCCTCGTGAAAAAGCCCAACATATAAGTATAGACAAATACGTAAACCCAGCCATCAATTTTCGTAATTTCTGCCATCGTCATGTTCAACGCTTCGCTTCCTTACCCTCAAACAAATTAATTCAAGGTATTTTAATCTTAAAAATTCTCTTCATTTTTATCAACCCTGTGCCTAATCCCTTTCTTTGTTTCCAAATTCTATGCAATTCTTTCAATCTTGATTTGTCCTCAATTTTTTTATTTTAAATATTCAATCTTTTTTCTGAGGTATGTCATAGCCTGCAGTTGTTAATGTTAACCCTTATTCTTAAACTATTCGACTTCTTTGGAAAGTGTATAGTTTGTGAAATGATTTGATAATTAGTTTTGACTTCAACTTTTCTTGAGTGGTTTAGATGTAGAATTATTGGCAATTGTTGTTGAACTTGGAATTTTTGCTGTCTACCCCTGCTTCGGATTATTTCTCCTATGTTTTGCTCCAATGTGTCTTGAATAAGGACTTGTTAATACTTGTCGGAATAATTCCAAACAATTTCCTATTCATGTTTCTTGGTAGTGAAAAAAATGAAATTTAAATTGATCAGAGACTTTTTTTTTTGTATGTTGTATGAAGCTTGTGATGTTTCTTTTCGTAATTATGATTGTCAGGTCTATAAAATATCTGCTCTGTCAAATTGTCTTTAATGGAGGACATCTGCTTATGATTTCGGGGATTAAAAGGAAACGCAGCAAAGAGGATAATCTAGTCTATGTTCGAGAGGATGCTTAGTATGAAAGAAACTCAAGACAGAGAAGATTCAAGCCAGAAGGAAACGAGTGTTGATGAAGCTGTGGATCATATCTCGCAGTTACCTGATCATATCATCCACCACATTCTATCACACCTTCGTAGTGTGAAAGATGCAACTCGAACCAGTGTTTTGTCCAAGAAATGGAGAGCATTGTGGTATTCGTTTGCCGTTTTGATTTTTGATGAACGAAAATTTGCTGCAGAAATTGGAAATGAAGATGGCAGTAGTATGGAGTTGATGTTTAGACATTATGTATCCCATTCTCTACTTGACCACCAAGCAAAAAAATTGCACATATGGAAATTGGTGGTGCACTTGACCCACTTTGACTTATTACAAGATACCAATTATCTGGACCTTTGGCTAAGTATTGCTATCAACAACATCAAAGAACTAGATCTCCATGTTGGCTTCAAGAATAACAAGCGCTATACTTTACCATCTTCTGTCTTTTCATCCAAAGCATTGACTGGGATAAGGTTAAGTGGTTGCAAACTGGAAACTTGTGATAATGTGACACTTCCTTATCTACAGAAGCTTTATCTGCGGAAAATTCCCTTGGTTGAGCACTTTATTCAAAAGCTTACTTCCGGCTGTCATTCAATTGAGGATTTAAGAATCATAAAGTGCTCAGTTTTGAAGCATTTGCAAGTTTCAAATCTATCTAAACTCAAAAGGGTTGAGATCTACCACTGCCCTCAACTGAAGAAGGTTGAGATCAATGCTCCTAATCTTGACACACTTTGGTATTGTGGGAAGAGAAAAACTCCTTGTAAAGTTAGTTTGGAGGGTTGCACATCTCTGAAAAGGCTGACACTAGAGCATCCCCAAGTCACTCGTGATTTCTGTGAAAATCAGTTCTCCAATTTTCCTGTACTTGAAAAATTGGATATAAGTATGTCCAATAATAAGAGTAAACACATTATTATTTCAAATCCGCATCTTCAGAAATTCACTTTGAAAGGATGCCAGAAATTGAGAATTGCTTTAATAGATGCCTCTAATCTTGTGTCTTTTGAGTGCAAGGGGGAGACTATGCCCTGGGTTGATATTCACCCTTTCTCCTGCACTAATGCCAAGCTTTATTTTGTATCTAAATCTAAACGTCGAGTTGTTGGATATGGCAACAAGATTTGGATTAGTATGAAGTCATTTATTGAAAAGTTCAATCCTGAAGAATTTAAATTGGTTCTCTACTCCAATAAGGTGTTTTTTCTTAACCGTTATGGTCATGTTTGTCTTTGATGAATATCCATTTCTAAAGAAACTCTATAGACTCATTGTTTTTTCTTTACCTTGTTACTTGATCCAGAATATTGTTATCCATGAAGATCTGAGCAACGTCACATTACCTCCAGTTCCGGACCTGGGTTGTGAAATTATCAAATCATCAGCATGTTTGGATGATATTTTGTATAGTTTGTTGCGGACATTGCACCCAGTTACTCTGTCTATAATTTCTTCCCCCGACAGTAAATTCCCAAAGGTATGATAGTGTATTTTTTCTTTCTTTGTTTCTGATACATACATTCACATGTACAAGTTGAATTTAAATATATGTCATCAATGATGAAGCAGAACACAATTCCCGCTAAAAGCTTCTTGAATTATTTTTGCTGTCAACTGAAAAAATGACGCAATTGCAGTCAGTGTATGAAATGATAAAGATCAAAGACGAGGATCCAAACTGTTGCATATATAATTCTTCCTACAATAAGTGTTGGCGGCACTTGCTGAAGGATGTCAACTTTGAGGACCTAAATGATGTGAAGTTTGAAGACACCGAAGTGAGTGAAGACAAAAGGACTTGTACTTGGTATAATTGGTTGAAGTCCGAGTATACGACGTTGGAGTGTCGAGTGACTAATCTTAGATTGTATTGGAATTCTCGTCAACAACATGCCAAGGAGACATGAAGACTGGTTTAGAAATTAACAAAATTGTGCTGAGCAATTCATCCAGATTGTCACTCAGCCTCTTCTTTTACTGTTATATCAAAATGGTATAGTGGATCACTAGGAAAACAAGATATTCCTATGGCTCTTCTGGACACTTCTATTGGTGCCTGACATTCTGAATTCCTTTTCACATCGAATATTACCGTGAGAGACTGTCTTTGAAATGAGTGATTTGATGTGCAGTTCTCATTTGTATAGTATAATTCCTTATGATATAATGAACTATGCTCCATTGAATAGCAAAATTATGTCCTTTTCACACATTTTGCCTATGTGTTAATTTTGTAACAAAATGATTGTGTTCTTTATCTCTGTTTTGCAAAACAATGTGATTTTGTTACTACCATGATGGTTAGATATGTAAAAATTGAAAAAACGTTTCGATAAAATATGCAAAAGAAAAACTTGATGGTAAAATGTGAAATTAAAAACTTAACGATAATGCGTCAAAAAATATCTATGTAAAATTCGTGAAATTACTATAATCAAGTACTAAATGTATATGAACAAGTGTAACTGATTTATTTTTCTTACAATTCTCTCTATCTTTAAGTGTTTTTAGAATTATTATTTTTTGTCTTTGTTTTTGCTCTATCTCTGTTCTTGTTTTACATGTTTACATGTCTTTCATCGTAGTTGATGTTTTATCTTATAATATCCATCCTAAGTTGTTAAAATGTTTATAGCATTAACAGTGTCAATTTCAGCAAACAAAAATTACCCGAACCTAGCCAGTCCAATACATTTAATTCTAGCTACGTTAAATATGAGCTCCTCGTCTTAATCTCGTTTATGAATTTACTTATTCATTGGTTTGAACATTAATTCAATTTGGACGAGGCTCTATTTGGTTAAATTTTCTTTTAACATTCACATTAGAAGAAAATAAAAAGAAAAAATAAATTAAACTTTTTTATAAGTTAAAATCATCTTGTCATCTTTACTTTAAATTGGATAACATAGTTTTTATAAAAGTTAAATAATTAAATTGATCATTTTCAAAATATATTTAAATCTCAATTTATTGTGTATTCTTATTTGTTTTTCTTTCATAAAATTGAGAGTTCACCAAACAAATAGACAGATAGAGCTGACAAAAGAAAAACATTTAAGTCACAACAAATACGTACTTCCATAATCTCTCAGTACACTCCATAATTTAAGACAGAAACAACACTTTTACCTTTTCATTCCTTTACTTCCACTTCCATAATCTCTCAGTACACTCCATACTTTAAGAAATAACAGTTTTACTCTTTTAATATTAAGGAAAAGGTGTTTTAAAAAATTACCAAAACAAGTGTTTCAAAATGTTATTTCACTTAATTCTGGAAAAAGAAGTCTAAAATAAAAAATTTACAATTCTTTTTTGAAAAAAACTTTTTAAAAAAAAGTTTTATAACTTCTAATATATATAAAAAATATTTCAGAACACTGCGTTAAAAAAAATTGTATGCAGAATCCTCTTGTAAATTCACCGTGCCTATGGAAATAAACATTGAAAGTCTGAAGACGCAGGAATGAAACGCCAAAAAAATGGTTGAAACTCAACTCAATCTTCAGATTTGATGTTCGAACTCTATGGGGTTGTAGCTTTTCAGATCGGCCCAACATTAATCTCTTCTCTTTTTTTCTACTTTTTCCAAAAATTAAGAATGAAAATATTGTAACAAATTAATGACATTCAATTTCGTGTAATAAAGAAAAAATAGATACTTATTTCTTTGTTATTAAATTCAAAACAATTGAAAAGTTATATAATTACAATTCCTACTACTGAAAAAAAATAGAAATTACTTATAATTAAAGATAAATAAAATAGACTGTGTAGTTAATTAATAAAAAAAGATAAAAATTAAATGTATGATAGTTTTGTGAATGCCGCAGTTTATGTTGGAAGATAATATTAATACTTATCGAAAAGTAATACAGGCTCACCAAATTTGAGCAACAGTGGAGATATCTAAATTAGATATTATGTTAAGTTATAGATAAGGTGATTACATAATTTTATATAAATTTTGCCACGTGTATAAATATTTTTAATTATTAAGCAAGAGTTATTTGAAGCTTCAAACGACCAACGATTCACACGTCTACTCTAATATCACATCACATATATATATATAACTCCAAAAAGACCATGCTTACGCACGTCAAAGTAAAGAAATTAAGTTTTGAAACAATGCTTCAAGTTACCGTGGGCTTAGATTTGCTTTAGGAACGCCCGATACTTCATGAAATCAAGTTTAATATAGATAAAAGATGCAGAACCTACAACCTAATAGTTCTAGTTGACACACGTGGAGAGTCTTAAACTTAATAATCAGCTTCTAGTGGCATTAAGGATGAATATGCTCATGTGCGGTTTAGCTCTCTAATTTACTGCCTTGCAAGGCTCTGGCTCATTTCTCTACTTACTGGTGCACACCTTCTATAGCTATGAATCCTTTCTTCAAAGACCTAGCTTCCACTTCACCATGAAGATGTTCTCTATCTAAATTATGTGTATAACCTATGGTTTATGGTTTCTGCTTCGGCGTTTATGTAAAACAGGCTAGTCCACTCACCATGTTTTTGAGATTTACAACAAATCTATGTCAATATGTGCCTCTAATTTGAAGAACATGACATGCTATCTAATATACATATGGAATAATGCTAAGGGTCGTCCATAAAATTACTTACTATTCTATAATTTTTGGATTCCAAACCAAAATTTGAGGTGATCTGGGCTACATTTTATATCAACAAGCACAGTATCACTAGATCTTATTTCGATTCTTTGAATGTTCAAATTTTATGCATGATTGCGGAGTATCACTTGTATTCATAATTCTTGCGATCATGCTTAGTTCTACTGCTATATGCGTTCTGTCTAAGTTGCCTCCAAATTGGGATATAATGCCTTGGCAGCCTCTGCTTTTGATGAGCAAGGGAGATCCGGTCTACAAAACTGTTTACTTATGCAAAGAAACAAAAGGTTGGAGAATCTCATAGTCAGAAGAGCAAGAAAACTACTTAAGTCAAGCCTTGGCAAGGTCCGATCAGTAAAAAAAATAAAACATAAAATCCTTTATATTCTTTCAACAGACTTTGAACATAGCTGGTTGTACCCCACCTCTAATGCCAAGAAGCCCACATGACATCTGCAATGATTCTTCTTCTGACGAAAAGCCTAACCTCACAAGAGGCAGTTACATGCACCCATGCAGAGATTAACCATGAGCAAATGTATTTGACTCATGCAGAAAATGGGCGGAATAGGTTTAATACATTTTTAGCACAAGCATACACAACCACCTCCAACATCACGCCGGACGCAGACCAAATCAAAATCATTATTCCAAAAAAACGTAGTGAAAAGACAAATATAAGCATTGTATTAACGTATTAAGTATTCACACGATGACACTAACAGCAGGAGAAGGTCATAAAACCCCACAAAAGCAAAGTCCAGATAACAACGGAATTCGGATTAATAATATACAGAAAACATATAACATTGCATATGTGATGAAAAAGGATAATGATAATGATGATGATGTGATAGTATTAATTGATTAATCAATTAACCTCTAGCCTTGAGTTCAGCGAGGCGGCGAGACAAGTCGTCCTCGTCAACCTTGTCCGCTTCCTTGGTAGGAACAGCGTGAGCGGCAGGCTGAGGGAGGCCGACGGAGACCTCGAGACCGTAGTCGTCGGCGACCTGCTGCATGAGGCTGTTGACCTCTCCTTCGGGAGTGGAGAGGGAGGTGGATCCGGCCATGGCGCTCTCCATGAACTCCGCCTGGACCTCCATGTTCACGAACTGCTTCTCGAACTGGTCCATGGTCTCCGACATCTTCTGCAGGTTCCCCGTCGCCAGCGACGACTCCAGCGATTTCACGATGTTTCCCATCGACTTGCTGATCGTCGCCATCTTCGCCTGCGTGTCCAGCCGCGCCACCACGGCGTCCAGGCGGGAAGCCAGGCGGAGGTAGTTCATCTGCTCCGTGCGCTTCCGGATCGCGTTCTCGGCGTAGATCCGCGCGCCGTCCATGTTGCCTTTCTCGATCGCCTTCTTCACCTTGAGCTTCTCCGCCTTCTCCTCCTTCTCGCACTTGCGCGATTGACGCTGCAGCGACTTGGACGTGAATTTCAACTCCATGATCTGGTTCATCAGTTTCTCCGTGTTCCCCATCGTCACCGCTTCGCTTAGCTTAGGGTTTTTCGATTCCCAAAATTCAGAAAGAGAAAGAGAAATAGATGAGGAATGGAATTTCGAATTTTGAGTTGAATTGGAATGAGACCTTCCTTACGTTGCCGTTTCTGGCCTCCCTTTTTTATTATCTGTGAAGGAATTGATTGGGTTGGGCTCCTTCCACGAACTTATCACTGCTCTCCCACTCTCTCTCCGCGTTACCCTTCTCACACGGCCCATTCAAAACAATTTTGTAAGAATTATTGGTCACACGTAAAAGATTAAATGAAACAAATTTTATATTATTAACATTTTAAAAGTAAATTTATATCTGACTACGTTAAGGGGTGTGTAAAAATAAATAAGAATATCAGTTTTTTAAATTATTTTATTCTTCTAAAAATTTAAATGTAACTATAAAGATATAAAAATAAATTCAAAATATAGAAGACCTTAAAATATCTATATAAATTTTAAATGAAATCATAAAACAAACGAAATTAGAATAAAATAAAATATCATGCAATAATTATCTCTAGAATATAAAATTGCAAAACGGGGTCTAACGAGTTAGTCAGAAGGCATGAGTCTCCATCTCTGCAGCCCTGGCCCTGGCCCGGGGGCTTTCCTGGGTCTAGGAAAAAGCATAAACTCACTCACAAATCCTCATGATCCAGCATGTAAGTATTTATCAATAGATGTTATATAAATACTACTAAAGCATGTATATTTGTCGAGGTGGGACTTAGCATATAACTTTGACCTCGAACATTCTCTCTTACCTACGCCAGAGAAAAGTATTAGTTTGAAGATTAACTTGATATGAGATTGTTTGTAGCTTGGATGGAATTTATAGGATATGCATATAAACTATCTATGAAGACCGCTGTAATGCTATTGTAAAACATGCAATATTTCATGTGTTCATTTCCATATGACAAGGCAAGCCTGTTAGGTAAGAATCAATTGAAATATATATAATACAGGTAATACAAATCTCAAATTTTTACACTTGACAACACTAAGAAAAACTCACAAATATGTAAAAGAAAAATATAAAAAAATATTTAAAACAAAAAGAAAGAAGTTCAACCAAGTTATTAGGTAAGTGCAGAAGGTTGCTTTGCACAATGCCAGCCAACAGTTCCGGATTCTAGTTGGTTTAAAACAAAGGCTTGAAAATCTTGATCTTCTTGATTTTTTATTTATTTTAATATACAAAATTACATTTGATAGTGTAAATATTTTTAAAATTTTTAATTATTAATCAAGGTTAAATTAAAAATTAGTATATTAACATCTTAAATTATATAATTAATTATTGAAATTTTAAGTTATAATATTATTAAACATTTAAATTCTTTAAATAATATAATAAAAAATAATTTTTTATTTTATTGTTTTAATTAAAAAAAGTTCGACCCAATAGAGCTAGCTAGAAGAAGATTGAAAATACTAATACTAATACAACTACATATAAAGAGAAATTCTGTAATTTATAAATAGATACTGAAGCGGTTACACATCATACAAGTAGAACTCAATTGTTTTCCTCCTTGAGATAATGAAACCTAATTTTAATTTAATTAAACAAATAAATTTGGCATAATATTTAAGTTGAAATAAATCAAGTTATTTACATTGTGTTTAATACGGACAAAATAAACCAAAAAGAAAGACATCATTAGAAAAATATGTAAAAATGTACAAACTTAGCTTATTTGTTTGGATATAAATATCGACAAAATATTCTAAAAAATAATCACGTTCTCATATTTCTTTGCAATAACATGGAAAAAAAACACAAAAATATAACAATAATAATTAATCAATCATAGTTGATTCTAAATTTTAATTTCAAACTTGAGAAGTGAACTCGAATATAAATAAAATTATACAATGACTCGCTGATTACAAATATTAGCTAAATTTATGTATTATTTTTCCTCCATAAAATAAAATCATACGTTTCTTATTTTCTTTATATTTTTTGGCTTGGCATTTATATTAAAAGTTACAAAATTAAAATAATAAGATTGACATTTGTATTTAAATACACTAATCACCGCGCACCAACGAACTCTGCACTCTGCTGTTCTTGCACCAATCATAGAAGCATGGCTTGATCGGCGCTGTTTCTAAGTTTCATAAAAATACAGTTGTTCAAAATGATTTCAAAATGTCACCACCGCTATGTAGTTTGTCAGTTTTATGCTCAAGGAACAGTGTTTTGATGCAGTTATATATATTTCCTCCTTTTACAGATGATACAATATGAACATCAATTCTTAATAATTACTTGAACAAAAAACTCAGCCTTAGTTTATAAAAGCATAATAGTTCCGGTTGTATATTGAAAACAAAATATCTGGCTCTGCAGACAAAACACGAAAATCTAGAATTGAGTTCTAGAACACAAACTACAAAAGGATGGTGGAAATGTAGAATGCAAATTTAAGATTTCTCAATTCACTTCCTGCCAGCGACCTTCACAGCCTGTCTGTTTCTCTTCTTCACACCAGACTTTGCAACTTTCAGGCTCCTATTCACAGCGCTCAACCTTGCCAGAGCTGCCTTTTTCAGATCAGGCCTGTAGTAGTTATCTGCTACCTGCAACGCAAATCAAAAGTAGATAAAATTAGCTGCATGGTTTGAATTAACAGGAAATATAGCACAAAGTAGCTAGCAATCAACGAGAAATAGTTAAGAAAGGAAAGAGACCATTAACAATGGCATTACTACACCATGAAAAAATTTGGAATAATAAAAGCTCAGAAGCCAAGCGTAACAAGTAAATTTCATTAAAGGAACCCAGCTACGGATTCCTTCTTACATGTTAGAGGCTCATCACCGCTGGGTAAAAATCACTCATAGCAGAGGTTCAAAAAGGTTCCACTGCGAAACGTGATGCACAAAAACCATTATCACACATATTTCTCAACAAACCGACGCATTCGTTTGAAATAAAGATATACGAGCAAATGTACAGCATGATGACACATAAATTCAACTAATGTTGTATCGAAATGCCTACAGAATGCTAAGCAAGTACCATCACCCCTAAACATGATAGAAAAGTTATTTTTAACTGGCAAAAACTCATACACCATTACAACAATTAGTGAGTTATATTATTAAAATAAAATAAATAGTTTCAGACAATAATAGAATCAGATTTCTGGAACTATACACCGTTTATTCACACCATAAAAATGTAACAGGGTCGTCGACCTACAAAAAGGAAAAGAATACTTGAAAGAACTTCCGATTGATAAAAAGCTCAGAAGCCAAGCGTAACAAGTAAATTTCATTGAAGAAACCCAAGTAGGGATTTCTTCTTATATGTTAGAGGCTCATCACTGCTTCAAAAATCAGTTCACGTTAGAAGTTCAAATGGCTTCCACTTAAAACTTGATGCACCAAGCCACACATTTCCTGCAGTCATGCCTCTCAACGAACAATTTCATTCATTTCAAATATAGACATGTCAGGAAATGTACAAAAATACAAGACACAAAAACCCACTTAAGTATGCCTAAATGCCTTTTAAGCCTAGCAAAGATAAGTAATCTACAGCAACCACCAATAATCCGGGTAAACAAAATATCCTTAACTAACATTAACCCAAACAGAGCTTAGCGAGATACATTAAACCATTTAGCAATTCAACTGAAGCAACGTAAATCAAACAACTATCAAACAATGTCTCTTGATCGATATCAAACATAAATGCAGCTACCACATAACACAAATACTCTCAAATAGGACCATACTCCAGAACTATACACCATTTACTCAATGCCATTGAAGCAAAACAGGGAAACCACCCTTCAAAACACAGATTGACAGATTAAACTCTCTCCCAAATTACCTGATTTTGCACTGCCTTAGCCATTCTTCGGAACTCCTTTTTCATGACAGATGTGTGAAGCAAAGAAGCGGGCTTATTTTGTTTCTTTGTCTTAGTTGTGGCAAGTATCACAGCCTGGTCTTTACCAGCAGGCTGAATAGCGACAGTTTTCTTGTTCGCCAAACCTATAACAAATTACAAACAAAAAATTGATTACCTACAATCACCGGGACTAAAAAACAAAGCTTAAAAATTCTATAGCAACTAAATCCTATAAATCAACAACACATTTTAAATGACTTTCAGTCCATTGAGAATGTGATTACCAGAGTACTTGAAAGTGTTGAGGTTGTAGAGATTGTTGGGCTCTCTGCTGAACTGTACGCTTTGAGTGCCCCTTCCGAACTCTTTCACCAAGAAAGAGTTGTTCTTCTTCACGATCTCCCAAATCAATTGTCCTGGCACTGTCGTCATTTTCTTCTTCTTCTTTTACTTCCTCACCAGATACGCACCTCACAAGATCTAAATTCAAATCAAATGAACCTTCGCTCGTTGTGCAGGAGAGAGTGAAGAAGAAGGACAACGATTCTTTCCGTCACAATTTATAGCGAGTAAAATGCAAAACCCTAATTCAACGCCTTCGAATGGACCCGGTCCAATTGCTTATTATTACTGGGCTACAACCCATATGATATAACATTTAACGGGGAATTTTTTTCCTCCACCCTCTTGTTTTCTTCCTGCACCCCATGGTGTAAAAGACACTCATAAAAACTTGATGTCTGGATCAACTTTTCAGAATAACACTTATAAAATAGAAAATAAAAAAATAATGAGACATTTATAAAGTAAAATAAGCTATGTATATTTGTAAAATGTTTTTATTTAGATTCTCCAAAACCAAACTTTTAATTTATATATAAGTTAATTTTAACTTTATAAAAAAAATCATTTTTTTATAATTTGATATTGAAAATAGAATTGAAAATTGATTATAACAGTATTCTTAAAGTGTTATTTAAAACCGCTTAAAAACTCTACTTAAAAACGCATTCATAAAATTATTTAGTTTCTAATATCATTGGGAAGAAGTTCTTAATTAAATTATTTTGTTGTCTCTAAAAAGTCATGATAATCCTAATTAAAAGTTGTTGAAAATAATTTGATATAGGCATTAATAAAGGTAGGGTGGAGTACATTAGAAGAAGGAAAAATATGAATATTGTTTTTTCTTCTTTTGGTATAAAAAATGTATATACTCTTTCTTTATTAATAATTTTGGATGGGAAATAAATAGTGAGTGGTCCACATCAAATACTCAAACTCATAAAGCACTCATCTTTAAATACCTATTAGTAATTCACCAAGATTTTTTTATTCTTATAATTTAACAATAGATTAGCTAACCATTTCAACTAAGCCGCAATTAATATTCGTCCATTTCATTGTGTAACCATTTAGGATCTTAAGTTAATCAAAACCTTCTTAAATAATATAACTTCAAAATTACACTCATAAAGATGTAGTGGTGTTGATTTTCTCACTAACTTATTCAACAACCATATTTTCATAACAAGTTAACTAATTTTCTTAATAGTTAGAGTTTTATTATACTCCAAATTGATAGTTTGTAATTAAAGAATAAAAAATTAAATTAGTTTTAAAATAGAAAGTTTTGGTACAATTTTTTTTTTCTGCCTCCCACACTTATTATTTTGCCCTGTGTTCTCTCCCAACCTTAATTTTTAAAGAAGTCCGATAAATTTTATTCAAATTAATATTATAAAATGAAAATTTATTCATATTATAATTATTTTTTTATTTTCTCTCTCTTCCAAAATAATAAAAAAATTCATCTCAAAAATTTAAATTAACTATTTCAAAAAAAAAATCTTTCATATAAATTTAATTTTCTTATTTTTAATTTTTTTTTACTTTCCACTCATTTAAAAAATGGAAAAATATATTAAAATTCAATTCCCTTATAAACTAAGACTTTTCTATATATTTGTTGTGATATTAATTATTTATTATTTTATTCTATTTTGTTATAAGTAAAAAGTAATAGTAATCTTTATTGTGTGGAGATTTTTATATCTGTTTTATGTAATAATTAAAAGGATAGCTTTAGTTATAAATATTTACCATTCATTGCACTTTATAGATGTGTAGATCACACATTTTTTTCTCCATTCTTATTGTAAAATATAAGTTATATAACTAAATATTCATTGTTCAAAATTATTTAGAAAAATAACTTTCAAACAATTATGAACAATTTTTATGTTGTGTCATCTTATTTTAATAATAAATTATTTTAAATATTCTTAGTCTCCTTTATAAGTCCCTCTTAAATTATTTTTAAATATTAATACTAAATTTGTTTTGATATTAATTTACAGCAATTCTTATTGGGGGCATTTAGAAAAGATAGAATCTGGAGAAACCTATTGAATTCCATCAAAAGTCAGAAAGTCTCGAGAAATGCATTCAGTTCAACAAGGTCTAGAGAAACTCATTCAATTCAATTAAAAGTTAGAAATGATGAAGAGTGGACAAATGCATTCAATTCAATCAAAAGTCAAAAGAGAATGAACATTCTCAAATGGCAACCACCATTGACGCTGTGTAATGTTACCTGTAACTTGAATTTACTTTAGCTCTAACAATAGGATGCTAATGATATCACGAAAAACTCTCAAAAGCATGTTATTTTGAATGAGAACGACAAATCTAAAGAACGTGTAATCACTCATTTAATCACGATTAGGTAGAAACATCTTCAAATGCACAACCCGACCAAAATGAGTCGTCATAATATTAGGTATACATTATAGATAAACATAACATTTCAAAGTGTAAGTGTGATGAATTTAAGATTACAAACACAACAATTAGACACACAACTTGATCGATGAATCAGATATCAAGTTCAAATTGAAATTAGCTATGGGGAGAATACGAAGCTAGAGTGTGATGCTTTCTTTCAGGCGATAATGCATATATAGAACGAACACAGAGACAAAGACAACATTTTTGTGGTAGGAATCCACTGAAAGAAACTAAATTTCGTAGAATGTGGATGCAAAGTGGAAAACCAGTTGCCAAGTCAGAAACTTGTGAATTAAAAAACAGTAAATATGCATTAAAGATGATTTGTTTTGAACCTGGTCCACCCTCTATTGAAAACGTATATAATTATATATGGTGCACTTCTGGATCTCCATCCAGATTCAACCAAATCTCCCTCCATTACCAAAAATATTTAATGGGCAAGTAGCTTGCCATGTAGGACACTACCTTACAAACAGCCATAGGTTCTCGAAAAAGCTATTATTAAAAACAGCAGATATCGAATTGCGCATGTAAATTACACAGATAGATTAAATAAATTAGAAACTTCAAGCCATGGCAACACTTCTACGTGATGAGATTCAAAACAATCTCACTACAACAACATTCATATCTCTCCATGCTCAGCCCTGAAAATGACCTGTTTTCTTTCTCTCTTCCATCATTGATAAAAGTGAAGAACACCATCCACAAACATAAAAATCCAACACACAAAGAAACTTTAAAATCGATCCTATTGCAGTGGCTTACTCGTTTGTGATCCTCCATAGCATGACATATATAAGATATATCAATATCCAAAAGCCTTCAACTTAAGCTAGCAATATATATAACTCTTTTCACAATATGTCTACATATACAGATCAGAATATTCATATTCATAAATTTTCATAGCTAGACCCAGGAGTGAAAATTGCAAGGTTAGACCACCCATTAGTACCATTCCAACAGTTTGAATCACCATTCTGCATACTCAGGAAACTCTCTGCATTACCATTTCTTTCAATCTCCAACACAGGGTTCCGACCAGAACCCGGATCCGCCATTTGACCCGAACTAACATTCTCCCCAAATTCTTCCATTCGCACAGCTTTCAGATTCGCCCCACTTGAATTCAGACCGTCCAAGAGGTTCCCCAAATGAGCACCCGATGTCAAAAGGGAACCGAAACTCCCACCATCACCAACTGGGTTAGGGCAAATACGAGTCGGGTCAGGTTCTGTAGCAGGTGACGGGGAAGCGCGTTTGGTGTTGGTGGATGAGGATGATCGTTTAGCGTTCTTTCTGCTTCCACCCCCAACAGGGATGTTTCTCAAAGCACCTCCTTTGGTCCAATACCTTCTGCAATTTTTGCAAAAATGGCGAGGCTGCGAGAGGTTGTAGTTGTTGTAGTAGCAGAACTTGGTGTTGACGGAATCGCAACGCGGACATTTAAGTTGCTCTTGTTCGGGAAAGTGGGGTTTCAAGGGTTGGAATAACGCTGGATCCTGCATTCTCCTATTCCTAAAAGGACCTCGCTTTCGAAGCACCTTTTGCTAAGATCTCAGAACAAAGTGAGGGGAAAGTAGAAAGAAGACAAAAAGGTGAGATTTTTGTTGAGAGGGTGAGACGGGTTAGTTTTAGTGGAACTACAGAACCGACCAAAATCCTAATAAATGAAGCTGATGAAACAAAGTTTTGTATGCAGAAGTGAACGAAATCCACAAAGTTGTTGCTGTTGTTGTGTGTTTGAAGATAAAGAAAAGAAAAGAAAAGCTCAAAGGGACAGAAAGTTACAGGGGTGTGATGGATGAGTGGAAAGGCAGAGAGATTGATTGATGATTGAGCTTGGAAGTTGCCTTGTGGAGGGAGGAAACTGGCTGAAACATAAAGGCACGGACTTAACCGGGCTCACCAGATAGCAAACAAGATTCGAGAAATTAGGGAAAGTGATGATATTTGAAGAGTGAGTTTGGAAATGTTGATGGAGATTATATGAGATATGAGATATGATACGAGATTATCTAACGTGAATGTCACGAGTGAGTGAATGATAACTACCTCACTCCGCAGCCTTCAGATAGAAAGAGAAAGTGCATCCTCTCTTCTCTTCTACTCACTGTTCCAAAGATTGACTTCAAATCTTCTCATATATTCCCAAATCCACTTCACCAAACTTAACTATCAAGTTAAATAACTACTTTTTCTATTTACACTCTTGTTTTCTTTCTCTCTTCCTACATGTCTGATCGATTTTAAATAAACTATCAGTAAAAACGGTGTGCTTTAGGTGTAAGATCTCCATCAACAATGATAAATAATCCTTAGAAAAATATACAAATCTAATTGTACATAACCAACCTTGTGTCATTGGTCAATAAGTTGAAAACCAACGGACAACAATAAATTAGTAGTTGATTTGATTCAACATCCGGTGCCAAAACTGTACAAATAATTAAACAGAAGTAGCAGAATGATGAATAAAAAAATGGGTAAAGAGACAAATAAGAATATTGAGAGAGGGAATTAAGCGTAAGAACATATATTCCTGTGGTTATAAACTAATAAACATATGACTAATCAATCAATCAACACGTTTACTCGCCACAAAACTAAATTAGTTATCTTTTTGCTGGAATGTCTCTGTTAATTAACCTAATTAATAGATTAATAGAACAGTATCATCTAAAGAGAGACAACTAATTACCTCGTTATTATTTTGTTTTGTTTTGTTTTCTTAAAAATAATATGTATTTTAAGAAGGGACATAACCGACGTACGCGGAAGCTTGAGCCAAGCCGGAGAAGTGGGTTAGAGCCGGCGGGAGCTGTGGCCCAGTGAGTCCACGACAGGCTTGCGCGTGAACAAAGCAAGTGCAAGCCATCATGAGGTGGCTTTGATCAGCGGATCAGGAGCGTTGAATCCCAGCTACAGGAGTGGGAACGGGTTTGCGTTGAGTTATGGCCACCCGAACATGGCGACGACCAATGTGAGCGGCGACACGTGGCGGAACCCCATAAGTGGCAGACGCACTAGTAGTAAGTGGGAGGTGGTGGAGGGATAAGGCTATAGTGGTAAATTGAGTGTTGGGAAATGCTAAAGCAACACGCGGGTGAGATGTGGAAGAAGGTGGGTCCCAGGATTGGGTGTTTTTGGAGTGTTGTTGATGAAGAATGATGATGTTTGACTGGGGTAGTGGCTGTGATGTGGAAATGGTGGGATGGAGGGTGAGGCTAAGGAAGCATGTGGGGCCCAGGATGTAACGAATTATTTGGACGGCCATGATTTGATATGGTTGATGGATTAGAATTGAAGAGAGGCACCGTCCTCGTGCGCATACCGCATAGTGGAGTGATTAAGTGGGCCCCATTTACAACTATTTCTATTAGTCATCATCTTTCACAGATCAAATTACTTCCGTTATTTTCTAGATTTACTAGTTTCCAAACATTATGGTTATGTAATTATTTTTTGCCCTAAACTTCGATTTCACCTAAAATAATAAATGTGTTATTTTTAAATTCATGTATTTTTTTTTATTTTAAAAAAATTATTAATTTTAACTACAATAATTTTTTTATTTACACTTTTATTTACAATCATTCAAAATTTATAAATTTAAATATTATAATAATTTTAAAATTATTACTTTTAATCAATATTATTATTAAAATATTTTTAATATATTTATAATTTAATTTATAATATTATCATTATTTTATTATTATTAATTTAAATATATTTTAAAAATAATAAAATAAATAACATTTATATTATATTATCAAATTCTATTTATTTTACTATTTGGATATTTAAAAGTACTTTTAATTATTATAATCTAAACAATTTTTTTATAAAAATATTTTCAAATTAAAAATATTTAAATATAAATTAAATTAACTTAATTTATTTTTAACTAAATTTAAATTTAAAAAATTCAATTCAACTTAATTTTTTTTAACTATAATCAAAGGAAAAACATCTTAAATTAATATAAATCAGTAGTTTCACTTCTTTAATTACATAACACAAAGTTTGATTTTAAATTAATACAATTTTCTTTTATAAAATGTAGATTTTATAACAAAATTTGTATGAGAATATTAAAAATAATGTAACGGGAAAGAATTTACTTAAAGTAAAATAAAATCTAATAAAAATTTAATATAAATCCTTCGCATTAAAGATTATATAAAACTGATGAGAGGACATGATTTTCTTTATTCGAATATTAGGTTAACATTTTCTAGAATAAATAAATTTGAAAAAATCAATTCGCGAGAGATAAATGCAATTCACACAACTATTTATGTGACCTTATGACTAATCTATTTAAAAATTTTATGCAGGTAAATTTAGAAGTGTTCAACATCGTAATATTTTTTTTTTGGATAAAAAATAGAAGCAAACAAAATGAAAATCATACAAATAGAAAAAAATAAGAAAATATATGGTCTAGGTTGCAAAAAACTAAGGAAATTAATAACAAAATATTTAAATATACTTTTGATTTCATAAAATAAATAAAATTTAAATTTAATTTCTATAAAATATTTTTTCTGTGATTGAATAAGAGGCAGGCATTAAATAAAAAACTAACTATTCATATTAACCAGCTGAAACTGATTTCTTATTTATCATAAAAGTCGATTTAAAAAGGAAGGTCTAACACTTTTATAATGATTAAAATACAGTATGTGTGTGAGAGAGATAATAAAAGAGACTGTGAAAACCTTCATACCATACTTAGTTAATTTTTTTATATACGCAATATTTTCTATATAAACGAATAGTTTATTTGTCGTGTAACTGAGATACTACTTTTGTAAACATCAAAACTAACATTTTGGCTGACAACTTAAAACACTAAGAACTATTTTTCTTTTAACTTCAAAGGTCAATTTTATCTATCATTAGACTTCGAAGAACTTAATTCAATAATAATTTATAATTTTAGATATTTTTTATCATTTTACAACTTTATGGGCTAATTCCATAGATTGTTATAATTTTATGACTAAATTGGGGCTTCACTTTAGATATAATGATACTATATTCTATATTTATTATTAAATTTATCACGTCAAAAAATTAAATTAACTTTTTTAATTATTTTTTAGTAAAGATAATAGTCAATCCTAAAGTTTTATGAAAAAAATGTAAATAATTTAAATATAGATAATGTAAAAGGCCTTTTACACTACTGTTGAAATTATACAAACATTTTCTCTTTTTAATATTTACATAAGTTTTCTTATATGTATAATTTTAAATGATTTTGAAAAACTTCAATGTGGCAAGTGTGTAAACCATTAATTATGCTATGCAATCCTGAAAAAGACTCCAACAATGTTAGATGTACCCAGATTTTTTACATAAAATTTATAATTATTAAACATTTTCAGATTTTAAATATATACAAACATACATTAAACTTTTATTAAAATTATTATATCTTTATTTGTAAATATTGTGATGAAATAGCCAATTTAAAATAATTAGAATCTGATTTCAAAAATTGTTAACAATCCTAGAAAATACAAAGAGGATATGGTCAAGGAGAGTGCGTGAGTTTTAGAGTACCATTGTTGTGTCATGTCGGTGTCTCTTTCGCGTGCAACACGCCACCAAAACATCATCGTCTAAACCTCATTCAAACCAAAGACCAATCTTCTCATCCTATATACCTAAACCTACAACACAAACACACTCATTTCCTACTCAAATAATAAAACTCTACAAATATCACTAGTCCAGTGACATTTTCATGTCATGCATGCATCAAAATAAATCCCATCATACATCAAGTCAACGCGAGTTGACTGGTCGCCATCCACTCCTGACTCACGACATTTGTTTCCATCTACACGTTTCTTCTTAGTAAATCACCTCCCCTCTTCAACTGAGAGGCAATTATTCATGTTCTTTTTTTGACAGATAAGTAAGAATGATTGCTAAAATGAAAGTGATGTGATTCCAAATACCATGCAATATTTGGATAGACAAAAGAGTTTATATATCCATTATTTATGTTGGCTGTGTCCATGAACATGACTAAAAACCCTGTCGAATCAGAAAAAGAAAACAAGTTAGATTTTAAGTTGCTGAAAACCAATGTCCGTGTGTGAGTATATTATCAAGTATGATGATATATACATACGTTTTTCATACACGTACGACAGATTGTGTGTTTGAGAAGAAAACCCGTGCGTAATAGAATATAAGATAAGATCTCAATCCGTTGATTGATACATGTTCTTCTCTCATTTCTAGCATGCATGCTCAATATATTATTTTTAACAAAAGAAGAGGAACAAAACTATACACAACGAGAATATGAATATGGTTCTTCTTAAGATTCTCCGTTAGTATATTACAGCAAACACATTCCTTAATCCATTATTTGGCCAACACGCAAAAGCGAATTTGCCTTGAAGCTTCTTCAAATATTCAATCTATAATCGGATCAAAATAAGAGCTATCCAGAATTCAATGTGCACACACTTACCGACAAGTAAAAGAGGATTGCTCATAATTTAAAATAGCTTTGAAGCAACATAAATCTCCACCACGGATTTCACAAATTATTATGCTTGCCATGTTGACTGGACTTGTCAATTTCATACATCAAATTATCAGAATTAAAACATAATGTGTAAAACTGGATCAAGGCCTTATGCTATGCTTTTTTTCAACAATAAAGCTAATGGTTGTATTTTATGGTACTCAAACAGAGCAGTTCTATTTAAACATGGTAGCCCGTGAATGTAAATCCTCTGCCCACAATCTCACCTCCCCAAAACCATGCAAAACACTCTAGTCCGAACAAAGCAGCAAAACCAACATTCTCCCTGTTTAGGTCCTTCCAGTTCTTTACTAGGTTCTTTGCTTGATTCAATTCCTCCCAGAATGAATTATAACGAAGAGGAATGCTGCATAAAATAAGCAAAAAGTTCAATACCTGAAAGAACCAAAGTACATACCATTTTGTGATTGTTGTTTAATCCACCTCATCGCAATTTACCTTTCCCCTTATGTCCCATAGGGCCCACTCCCCCACTAGAACACCCCAAAAAGCAGAAGTATAAAATTGGACATGATAGTGAACAGCACAAAGACATTCAATGGATGTTTTTCAATTTGTGAAGTTAAGCATAGCAAGAGTAACTTAATTCTGAACAAATTTGACGATACTATCTTATTCAGCTGCAGCCTCTAGCACAAGTTCATATATTCTATATTGTCAAGTAGCTTATTCGGTCCATAACTATTTATTCTATGAAAGTTGGTAGGATGATTCATTGCTTATTTTTCAGTCCATATTTTCATATCATGCTATCCTGGCATCCAATGTTTTTATTATGCACGAGTTTTTCAGTCCATGAGTTATGGATCTCGACAAGTTTTTGTTCATTCTTTCGTATCAAACTTACATTTGGAAAAGCCACTTCCAATTCCAATAGCTGCAATGCAATGCAATGCAAACGTTTCAACCCGTTACGAGTGATATTTATGCCTCTGAAATCAACAAGATGCATGTTTAATCCAACATCCTTAAAGGTAGGTCCTGTTGGCTTTACATTTTTCAAGAAGTTCTGTTGTCAAAATCACGCGCAACATACTGCAAATGATTTATATGCTGAATATTTAGTTAGGGAAATGAAACTGTCAAATTGAAGGTTACTTCCTAGTTTTTATTTTATTTTGATAGTTTTGAAAATTGAGAACAGCTGAATTCAGAAGAAACATTTTAACAAAATGAGCAAACAGGACATTAATTTAGGTGATCACAGTGACCAATTCTAACACGAGACAAAATTGATATGTTCACAACAAAATGAAAGCAGGAGAAATAAGACTAATTGTTCTATGAACACAGAGCAATTAACAGAACTCAGAAAGTGAAGAAACAAGGATTAAGGTAGCGAACCTGGCAAGGCGAGTGTAAAATAACTGTTTGGCCAATGATTGGCACTTTTCAACGGTGGGTGGATCCTGGATGTAGTGTTTGTTCTGCTCCAACAATAACTTGTAGTATGAAGCTCCATTATTTGCCACTACTTGCGAGGCCTGGTTCACCTTTGATTGCAACTGGGGAATCTTTGATGCCATGGATTTCCTATACAATGTATAAAGATCGATACGTTCTTCAAGTAATTACGAGGATATATGCAATTTTATAATACAATTTAACATGTGCAAATTCAAAAATATAAATCTAGGTTTTAAATTAGATCTTCATAGTGAAACGAACAAATTTTATTTGATTTTTCAAAAAACAAAAATTAAATAAGAATGTCTATAGTTACATTATATAGACCTGTAGTTACTATGTATATGGATCTTAATGAAAAGACAAAGGAAACGAACTTTGAATAAAAAAGCGATGGCAGAACATGATCATTGGAACATTGAATTGGGTTTAGTACCAGTAAGGGAAGTTTGTTGAGAATTGATACGAGGAAAATGGAGAATGCAGTACGTATTCCACCCGCTATGTCGCCTTCTACTCCTCTATACTTTAACTGCTCCTTATATATGTGCTTCCTTACGTGTTATTATACAATTAATAAGTGCTTATATTTTAATAATTCTAAAAATAAACAATAAAATAATACATAGATAGATATGAGATTACACTAATCACTTGGTATCAAATTAATTACATAAAAATATTAAAATAAAAATTATCAAAAAATAAAATTTAATCTAATAATAATAAATATCCAACAAATACGGTAAAATTTTGACATAAATAATTTATCTTCATTAGTGAAATTTGTACTTAGTTATATATATTAAATTAATTTCATTTCTAGTTATTATTGAATTATATATTTATATTTAATTTGACAACTATTCGATAGGCCTAACAATTTTACTAAGATAAATTTATATAATTCTAATATTATATTAAAAAATAAATTTTAAATCTAACTTAACTCCACATAATCGACTTATAAAATAAAGTTTACACTTACTTATATACACTAAATTGACATCTTTAATCAATGTAAAATTTCCAACACACTTACAATTTATATAGAAATGCAAAGTAATCCAACCATTGCTTGAAAGAAATTGTTAGACAACTATTGGAACTGAATCAATCAATATAATTTCACTGAGATAAAACTATGTTCAAGTGCACTTAATTCAACTAAATGAAGGTGGGAAAATTTCCTTAAAACATGCACATCTACAGAATCACTACCATTTTGTCAATCAATTACTCCACAAAGTTAAGCTTTTACTTGCTCATTCTTACGTCTTACACGAATAAGAACTAAACGATCCTTGGATACGCGCAACGTAGATGCATATTACATACACATGTATCAAAGGAATATTACATGCATACTTGTAGATTGGATGGATGCACGTGAACTTGTGATTTGAACACAAAATGCATATAAAATTAGGTGCTTATACATCAGGATTAAACGTTGCAGAGATAATTCTGTTTATGCTACATTGCATCCTAAAATTATTACCTTTGAACAGAAAAAAGAAATTAACAGGTACTGCTAGTACTACTAGTACTACTACTACAGCAGAATTAGACTTTGAAACATGTCAAATTAAATTCCAACACAAAATTAATCAATAAAAAAATGATGCACTGCAGGTTTCAACTGCTCCATCCCACAGAGATATATATCTGGGCAAAAAAAGAAAAACTACATTTTTAATCTGAATCCTAGTGGCAGATATTGAACATCCTTTAGTATCTGTTGTAGGAGAGCTACAATCACATTTTCTTCTTCACTTGCAAGCCAAACACAATTTGAAACATTGGTTGCACCTTCTCTTTCAGAAGAAGATACAGAAATAGAGGGAAAGAATATTAGGATCGAAAGGAGGAGAGAAGAGGGGAAAAAAGGAGAGAGAGATAGATGCTGCCCATCCAGTAACAAAATAAGGTCTCCTGCCTAGCCAGGAATTTGGAAACAGCCACTTCTGGATCTTTTTCTAAAAGCTCTCTGAAGGGCACTTGTAGTGTGAGTTAATGTATATGTAGCCTCCAAACCAGTGTGGTTGGTTGGTAAGATGGGAAAGGAAGCAGCCTTCTCCACAGTAATATGACCATGCAGATACATGTTCTTGTCTTCCATCATCTCTCTTTACGCATAGTACATGTACAAGCTATTTGCAGCAGCACAAGCAATTGAATTCTCAGTCGGATGCCATGCTAAGTGCAGCAACTTTGTTGTGAAGTCAAAAGAATTCCCATTAGCATCCACCCCAGGGGCTTCTGCTCCTGTTCAACAATATCAGATGTTGGAACTTGTGATATACTATGTTTAGTATAACCCAACAAATATATACGGAATCTTTGCTGAAAAATCTGACTAGGGCAAATGAAATAGAAAACTGACCCCGTCTTACAACTCGTGTTAAACTATTTCCCAGTGATCTAGAAGGCCTTGAAGGGGTTGGAACTTGTCGTCTGAAGGAACGCAGAAGTTAATATAAGGCTACAGCAATCTCTAACTAAAAATTATATCTGATGTTGTCAGAGCTTCATAAATTACCTCATTGGATTTTTACTGGCTTCTAGGGTTGTCGCCTCAGCACTTCCAGGGGCACAACCAAACACTCGGAAGAGATTGCTGACATCAAGTGAAACAAAATTGTAAGATGCACGATAAACAATTCTAGTGGCAATCGAAGCATGGATTAAGTTTGTATAAGAGACCTGTAAGAACCAGTTGCCACACGCAATCCATCACCACTCAGACAACACTCGAACTTGTCAAAAATTGAATCATTTTCATATAAATCACAAAGCTGGCATGTTAAAACAAAAGTATAGCTAGTTATAACTCAATAACACAGCAAAATTGCAGAAAGAGATTCCAAGTTCATCATTACTCAAACACATTAATCTAACCTTGGGTCTTAAATACTCATGAACTTGGAAAGTTGCAACGGGGCCTGAATCCATATTAATGTCCCATAACTGAAAACAAATCAATTAGTGAAATCGGATCATGCATCTTTAAGGATTTATAAAACACAAGCAGAAATCCTCCATAGTCAGAAATGAAAATATTGCTCTCTTAATCTACACAATTGAATTCGAAAGGAACAGATATCTAAATCAATAATCTATATTACTCATTTTCTAGGAGTGAAGGTTCATCTCCATCCCAATTTTCCATCCATTTGAGTGGATTTTTTTCCTGCCCATTTTCCCCACCCATTTGAATGAAATTTTCCTGCCTTCTTTACATGGATTTTTCCGTTGGTTTGATGCACTTTTTGTGTTTCTGTTTTGGTGAAATTTGCGTTTTGGTGATGATTATTATGTATGCATATGCGTAGATAGTTGAATTGGGATCGGATGAGGAATAAGTAAATGTTATTTATAAAGAATTTTGTGTGAATATGTTTTTTTCTTAAGTTTATTTATTTGTATGATTGGTTAATTTTTGTACATGGATTTGGTGTAAATTTTAACATAAAAAGTTATGAGGTTAAACTCTTGTCAAATCGTGCTAAAAGAAAGTTCCTGGCGGTGTTTCTTTTAATATTTATTTCTACAAATATTTAATAAAATGTCAAATAGTGCATACCATGGGAAATTAAATCATCAATATTTTAAATAAAAAGATGTTGCATCTTTAGCAAATAAGTTCATCAACTTTCAACTTGGCAATTTCCCCCCTCAAATTTTGAAAAATATTTTAATAGCAATATTCTTTCTGCATTTATTATTAGTTAGAAAATAAGTTTCCAAAATATTCATTTTTTTATCATAAATTAATTATTGTGACGTTTTAAAGTTAAAGGAGTTTGACTACCAAAATTAAAGTCAAAGGGTACAGTTCCAAGAGTGCAAAATTTTATGAAAGGTTTAACAGAATATTTTGAAACTAGAAAATTTCAAACCTTTAAAGTCATGTAATCACGACTAAGTATGTATCTTCCATCCTTCCCAAATTTTATGTCTGATATAGAAGCAATAATCTCTGTGAAAAATGATCTGGAGCCTGGGGCTTCCTGTTCCTCAAATCTGCACCAAATGGCCAAGGGTATTGGTATTGTTTATTAGAGTCTACCATGTATTTAAAAATACATATATTCATGCATATAATAAACTTCAGAAATATCATGTACCAAAGTCCAGATCAAGAAGGAGAAATAAATAAACTTTCCAGAAATTTTACCTAATGTCTTGACATTTGTTAAAAACTGAGCCTAATGGGAGGAATGGGGATACTTATTTGTCAGCAACCAGCAAGATTACCACAAAAAGAATTTAAACAAGATGTACTTACAGTTTGGAATGAGAATCGCATAATGCTGATTGTCGCAAGTCAACAAGACGGATTGAACCCTTTGAACTGCTATAAGCCAACATATTACAATGTGTGGGGTGAAATTCTGCTGATGTTATTACCTCTGCAATAATAACATCGTCAAGGCACAACCAAAGCAATACTTGAGTTGGATAAAAAATAGAAGCATGCTATTCTTCCTTCATGTTTGACCTAATGAATGCCCAATTACTATGTTATAGCACTCAAACAGACAACAATACAATCTTAAAACCTCATCAATCACTTGCAAATCCCCTCTCACTATGAAACACCCAACCAAACTTCAACCACTTTTACACTTGACTCACCCTACAAAACCGAGATTCTGATATGTTAAATTCTGATCCTTACAGTGTACTACATCAAACAAAGTGAGACTAGAAAGATTTATACAGGCAAAAGGTTCGCAAGGAATGGATGGTTCTGAGTTCGACCTGGGCAATTTTTTTTACTATGTTTCCCAACTTCAGACCCTAGTTGAGCTGATCAAGATTGAGTCTAGGTGAGGATGGCCCAGCAACACCAGCCCAGAGTTTAAACAATATCTAATCCTAATCCTAATCCGAACTGCAAATCTAAAGAGAAAACAGGACATTAGACTGGTTGCACAAAATTGTGTCTCACGAAAGTTGCACACGTTCAACAACAAACCACTTTATCAGAGGAAAATATAGTATCAATTATAAAATTATGCAATACAAACATCGTTTAACACACCACATAATATTTATCTATCTTGTCAAAGGTTATAGGCCAAATAATTAAAAGACAGCGCGTGATTCTTTAAACCACCATAAAGTAACAAGTATTTTAAATATATAAAATCAAGAAAGGGGGGTTATATACTAAATGGCAACACAGTCTGGGAAAATATTTTCTACGGGCCACAACCAATTTTTAAGATGAGTCACCAGGCTAGGTTGGATTAATTAACAGGGTAGGGCATGGCCCATGAGCACCCACTGTCAGTCAACTACAACTTATAAATTGTAATAATTTCTTTAACTATATAATTGATTAATTTTAGTGTATTAACAAGTTAGCAACAATGTTTACACTAAAGAATAATTTTTTTGTCAATCTTACCTGTCAGATCCTCCATATTTGCAGGCTTTACATCAACAATATTAAAACTTTGACTGCTAATTTCCAGGTTCCAAAGGTTTATTCGCAAATCATCAGCAGATATGAAAGTTTCGCCATCACTAGAAGATATGAGCAAAACATAAGATCATCCAAATTCGATCAGTATCTAGAAAACTATAAAAATAAAAAAGTGCACAAAATGGAGACACAAAGCAATACCCAAAGAGAACAACTAGTCATCCTTTCTAGAAACATCACCACAGTAATAGAAAATAAAATTAATGAAAGCAAGATTGACACTGAATATAGCCTTGAGTTTTAAATTTCAAGCAAAATTTGCTTTACTACAGCAAAATAAAGTAGACATTAAGAAAACTAAAATTACCTGTTATTTGAAATAGAATTGATATGATAATCATGAGCGTGAGCATACACTCTACGACATCGAGCAACTAGGCTGCTTTCATGGCTACTTACCTACATATTTTATAACACAAGTTAGTACTACAAATTCTCAAATGAGCAATTGTCGAAGTTTGAAAAAAAAATGAAATTCGACCACTTCCAATTCTTTCTTCTTTTTCAAAGTATCAAGGTCAGTGTGCATAATAAAATAAAAAATAGTAAAAACTGCAAAAAAAATGGAAATAATAAAAAAAATTAAAATCTACTATTTTTCTTTTCACTTCTTCCACTGCTTTCTTTTTTCTTCATTAAGGGACTATGCAAGACATTCTACCCATGCGAATATGATGAAAAACTTCTATTAGATGAACTTAAGCACAGTCAAAGTGAACATGCTATAAGTTTTAATAGCTATGGGCCTGTGTGATTCTTTGGAGCTACTCTTCTAAAGTTCTCGTTGGACCAAAAAACACTTTTCTGAAAAGCTTTTAAAAATTGATCAGCTCGTTTTTTATAAAAGAAAAGGGAGAACAGATAGCTTTCTAAAAAGAGTTAGGTGAAGGAGCTTTAAGAGAAAAAAGAAAATAAGACTAGTTTCTCATCTCCTTCTCCCTGGTCCCTGCTCTTCCTCTCACTCCCAACTCTCTTGTCTCTATCCGTACTCTCTCAGACAGGTTCTTTTAAGCTAAAAGAAAGGAAAACTTCCGAACAGCTTCTACTTTACTTCATAGCTCTAATTACGTTTTTAACTTTAATGTATTTTAAGCAAAAAAGAGATAGGAAAAAAACTGAATCAAATATAGCCTCTAATATGGTTTCTTTTATTTATATAGAAAACTTTCAAGTTGATATATTATATCCTAAAATGGATTGAGAAACCTTAATCAGCATCATGATTAATATATTTTTGAAGTACCAAGTAATGCAAGCTCCACCTATTTTTTCCTGGTTGTTTTAACTTCAAAACAATAACTATTCAATTTTGAAGAAGGAAAAGAAAGCATTGCAGAGCTTTTCCCCTTTCATATTTATCTAATAATTTTTTGGTTGTTTTATATTAAAAGTCATATCATAGAAAAGTTTATCCTCACCAACAGAAACAGGAAAAGAATTGCAAGTGGAAGGGTTGGATACAACTACCATGGGTAATCTTAGTGAAGGTATGCCTCCTGGTGGAAATGAAAAGTCATTGCTTATATAATTGTATGATCTATCCGGAGATCCACCATTTGCAAGATATGGCCTAGAGTTACTTGAATTGCTTGAACTAGCAATACATCCATTCCCCATTGATTTTGAAAGGTCAATATTCATCTCAGAAATTTTTTTGACCTTCTTTTCTTGAACCTGTTCAACTCTCAGAAGAAGAAAAATACAAACGAGTGAGTACAAGATGATGGATTGATCAAATGATTCATATGAAAATGTACAAATATGAATGCAACAACATTCATTTTGTATACATGCACAAGCAAACGACCAATCTGGGTTACTTGTTTATTCAAATAACTTCCCTTTAGGATCTTTTCAATAGCAATGCCCTCTTTTTGTATCTACTTCTCACAACATTCAATCATCTCAACGCATTGAATCAAAATAGTTATCAAGACGCCACAAAAGCATCATAAAAGTTTGGAAGTTAAACTTAACAAAAAAAATATGTCAGCTTAGGCCTTCTGAAAGACAAAAGTGTTCAGAAAGGCAATCATGATATCACTTGAAAAACTACAGCCTACACATGCACGCGCACTCAAAAGTCATTCTTCTACATGCAAAGTTATATGGTTAATTGAGCATCAGTTCAATTAAAGATCAACAAAACAAAACATAGTTATTGATCCCGGACATAAACAGAGTGGACAATCCTAAAGCCACTTCAGCAGGGTTACCACCATACTGAATATTGTAAATAAGTCATTTAATTTATATTACTCATTAGCAATGGCTGGAACTTTCAGGGAAAAAATTAAAGGTATATTCCATCTTCAAAGTTCTTAATTAACTTCCAGGAGTCATAGTCAGAAACTAAACACACATTGCAATAACAACAGAACTCAAGAAATCATATAAGTTTAGCACAAGGCTTAAAAACAACTCACAGTACAAGAAAGAAAAGGTGAACAACACTGTAAAAGGACAGAGGTAGACCAAAGCCAAGACCTGTGAGAGATGAAAAGGACTTGGGTGAACCATAGATGACATACAGAAAAGAGCAATGAGTTACAAGGTTAGGTTGGAACTATGCCAGCAAGCAGTAGGCCACAGGGGTTTTGTCAAAACAGAGAAATCTTGAGGGTGTTTGCATGGAATAGTATTTAAACAAGGGTTTTCAAACCCTCTGCTCTAAGAAAAAAAGGAGAATCATGAAATAACCCCCAAAACAAGGTTAGTTGCAGGTTTTAAGTCCCTATTCACAGTTGCAGTCATCAACCACCAAGATTACTGTTACAGTAGGGGGTGAGAGATCTGCTGAGAAAAATATAACAACAAAATTTCCAGTGACCAAAGACTGAGCACCATGACAGACTGATTGTACTACAGCATGCTATTAATAAGTACACCTCAAAATATAATTGGTAATTTCAAAAGGCTAAGCCTTGCCAATTGAATCCAACTAGAAAAGCATATGAGCTCAAGCATTAATACATCTCTGGAAACAAAAGAAAAACTGTCAAAACATTTGAAACAAGTGACAAAGTTAGTTCCTCAGAAGTACAACCTTGTACACAATTTTCAATGAAAGATAAATGACAGCACAAAGCATGCTAACCTTCCAAAATTTGATTGTTTTATCATTTGTAGAGAGAAGGAAGAGGGCACCATTAGCTGTTAGGCACCATCTGATTTTGTTGATTTTTTCTTCAATCTCCAAGCTCTTAAGATAGTCAAACTGAAACGAACATCGTACAAAATAAATATTGACACTTCTGAGCCACAAGATGTTGGGGGCAACATAAGTAGGAAAACGATGATTACCTCAGGTTCGTGACTCTGAAACTCTGTTTTGTAACGGAACTCAGGATGCCTACTAATAGAATAGTCCATCCTCTCCAAATCCCTTCTTGATGCACCATGCTGCATGTTTCAGCATGCATACATATTACAAATTACAAAATACTAAGTGCATAAGATAGAATCTGTCAAAAGAAAGTTTAGCTTCTTTTTTCCTTAATTAAAAGAAAAAAACACTTGCACAAGAAAAAAAAATCAGTCTTACATCTTTTGCATCTGTTCTCTCAAAGAGCACCACTCGGCCACCCCGATCACCAGTCGCAAGGTGATCACCAGACTTGTCAAATTCAATAGCAGAAATTATGTCCACTGTATAAAGACAAAAAGGCCAATAGTCATGAAACTTTCACATTACCCTGCAACAAAAGTTAATCCGTATGCAAAAACATCAACCAAATCCCTCTTTAGCAACCATGGGACATACAGTCAATCCCACTCTCCCCTCACCTTGAAAGCACCTAATTACTAAATAATTCCTTCATATAGCTCCACATGTCTAACTAACACTGCACCAATATTTTCATTTACTTGCTCACTTCTTGTTTGGATAGGAAGCAAGGTTCCCCACAGAGAATTGCCACAAGCACACACATTCTTGTACTGTGAGCTAAACATTTAACTGAAGAGACCCCAACTTAGTAAACCCAGCCAAAACAAAGTTTTATTTTACATTGTCGAAGGCTGATATTAAGATCAGACCCAGCAGTCAATCTTCAACACCACTTGCCAAACTATGCAACACCAAGATCTAACCCACCATACTGAAACAAACTCACACATTGATTGACAAACTACAGCAACCAATCCTCCACCACAGAAGTGGCTACAGCACAAAGAACACCAAAACCAAACAAGACTCGCAATCGGACAAGGATTGAAACACTGGCCCAAAAGCCAAAACAAGCATTACTTGACAAAAACAAACAAGGGACTAATGAACCACGATCCAAAACGGATCGAATCAAACCCTAATCCCAAACCAGGAATTGGATCCGACAGAGAGACCAAAAGCATGGCCCTTTTCCCACGCAGAAATAGGAGGTACGACAATTACCTTCCTGAACCTCTTCTCCTGCCGTGCGTTCCCCGAAGACCTGCGAGAATTTCCAGTCCAGAGGGTGCGGTGGACCCGCCGGAGCTGCCACAACCTCATCGCTACCGTTCATTTGTCCCGAAATCAACTGTCACCGAACACACGACTGAATCGGCCAATCCTATGAGTGCATCAAAGATCGCTTTCTGGGTTTCACAAGATCATAGGTTCACAAAGACCCGTCTAAAAAAGAAATAAAATTTCTTTTCTCTTCTCTTTGGGTTCCCAGTTGAACCATTGGAACACAAAAAAGACCAAAATTTCTCTCTCTCCTGCACCCTTTCTCTATCTAAGTTATTCTCTCTCTACAAGGACAAAATTGGAATTTTCTGTATTAAAATATTACTCAACAAAGGCTTCTTTGGTCGTAGAGATGAAAAAAAAAAAACATGATCACACGTATGCACTAGCTCACTTGTGTTTAGTTCTCTCTAGACAATAGGGTTCTGTTTGTTCTTTTTACACACTGTAAAAAATATATATAATTTTTCTTGTCTTACTGTAATATGATACCCTCATTTGGTTGTTCCACATCGAAGTGGAGTGGAGAAGGTAGTTTGATTGGACTGTGATAGTGGAGGAGTGCATGTGCGACCGGACTGTGTGGTACAGTCAGGTGAGGTTAAGAATATTTTTTTAAGGTGATTCAATTCAACTTGGTTAATTAATTCATGATTTGTTTGGGTGGTTGAATTAAACAAACGACCTTATGTGAAATGACTTCAATACCCTTGCATTTTTATTCTCTTATTTGTTTTTTTATCACTGGAGCAATACCCTAATATAAAGGAAGAATAGTTTTAGAAAGTATTTTAAATGAGTGTAAAAACAAATAGTTAAAAAAAAGACAAAACTTTGTTCTGGATAATAACATGGTGTTGCATGTTGTGACAATGGTGAACAGAAAATGCACACATGCAGTGCAAGCAATAGTGTGTGATGATACTTGTGTTTCCACAAATTTGTTTCCATTCCAAACTTGTGTGTGACTAATAACTTGATTTTGACATGAAGATGGAAGTTTACTCATACATACATACCACAGTTTTACTCAACTGTTTGGAGTTTTGTTCATTAGTGTTGTTACATTAATATGTAAAAGGTACTATTTATAAATATACTCATTCCTTTATTTATTTTTTAATTTAAAATTCAAATGTTTTTGTCAATCTTTGAAACTTTATCTACCAAAGAAAGACTTTTCAAACTCATAATTAACTTAAACTTGGTTATGAAGACAACAATTATGCTATTTTTAAAAGGTAAATAATAAATATTATTAATTAATAATTAATAAGTTGACATGATAATTAAACATTTCTTTTAAAATAATTTATCTTGTGAAGAATCTCATATTTAATTTCAGTAGTGAAAACTCCCATGATAATATATTTGTATATGATTTTATTTTGTTTGGGGCTGAGTGAGGTGGTGTTTATGATGATTGAAGTTGAATCTTGAAATTGACATAGTACCATGATGTAGAAGAAGAAGATTAATTTTCTTTTGTGTTTCATAACACAAAGACTATTGGTATTAATCCAGAGAAATGAGGTTATACTGGGAACAAACACTGTGTAGGTTAGGTGCAACCCATGTGCAGAGAAGACAATAGTAAACAAATATTATATTTAATTGTTAAATATCTCATCCACTTATTTAAATCTTCCAGACAAAAATGTTAACAACATAATATATAATACTAATCTCTTAAACACTTTTTATCATTATTGAATAAAAATTATTAAAAATGACAATTTTTTTATATCTTACTTCTATGCAACAACAATATTTATTAAAAGAAAATATAAAATAAAAATAAATTTGTAAAATTTTATAATTAAATTTAAAAATCAGTTTGTGAGTAAATCGAAAAGATTGAGAGTTATTAAATTAGTTGTGTTGATATTTTTTAATAAAATAATATTGTTTGTAATTATTTTGATATTTGTTATGTCTTTTAAACTTCAACGAAATAGTAGAAGATCAAACTTATTATCTATACAAAATGTTATCATGTTTTTTTACGTCTCGAACGTCATATATAAATTGAGTGACTTACAAGAATTTTGTACTAGTGTATTATTAATATTGTTTGTGCTCTCATTTTCAATCAAATTTATCCACAACTCTTTAATTATTTGTTGTCATGCAAGTTCTTCACCTCATTATAGGATATCAATTTTTTTACTGAAATATAAAATCTCATTTTATTTATGTTTTAGCCATTTAAATCCTCAATATCTCATTGACAAACTCAATTTAAGAGCTTAAAAAAATATCTACTTTTAAAATATAAGAAAGGTCCAAAAGGTTCTATTTTTTTAATTTTGAATAGTGGAAGTATTATTGTTTCCAGAAATATAATATTTTATGAAAATATATTTTCCTTTAATCATGTTGATCAAGACGATCAAGTGTTTCTCTTATAAATTCTTTTTTTGAATTCTTAATGATTGTCGTATGTTTCAATCTTTTGTTTCTATACCTAACAATGATAATCACACTAACATTTCAGTAAAAGAAAACATTTGACATAATTATGTCTAATAGATTCAGATAAATCTGCTTATTTTGTTACTCCGATAAAAATACAAATATGTTCATCTAGATACATATTCCTAATTGTAGAAAGATAAAGACCTGAGTACTTTATGGATTTTTACATAACTTTACTCTTTCAACTACTATCTACCAATATTTAGATATTAAATATTTTATTAATTATTTGTCTCTTGTTAATTCCTTTTAATTGTACATTGGTCTTTGTTCTAACATTTTTTCTCAAAATAAGTTCACATATTCATAAAACATCTAAATATGATTGTTGCAAAAAAATCAAGAGTAAAAAACTATTCGCTCTTTAGCAAAACCAAATTTCCTCCCTAATAAATTTATAATTGGATTTCCAATACTAAACATATCTGATGGTATACATAAAAGATATAAGATACAATTAATCACTAAGAAATATAGATAAATAAAGACTTTAGATTATTTTGAAACCTTCTTTCCGCTGACAAAACTTAATATACTCGTTTAATTGCAATAATAGAGAGTTAATTTTTTAGTTTAATAATGTTTTCTTTTCATAGTAACTTGTAAGAAAAAACCATCTACCATATTTACATCTTAACCATCTATTACAAGTCTACATAATATAAAAGTTTCTATATAAACTAATAATTCCAAACATACTTCCCCTCTATCTTTGAGATTTTTGTTCAAAGTACTACTAATTATTTTGTTAAAAATTATAAAATCTTCTTTATTTATCACTCTTATATATATTGATAATATGATAATTATAAAAAAACAATATCATATAAAATGTTGTTAAAAATTATCTTAATATTAATTTTTGGGATGAAAGACCTTAATTATCTTTACTTTTTATAAAATTGGAATTTAGTCTTTTATTAATAGTATGATACTTAATAAGAAAAGTATTTTCTTAATATATCTGAATTAAAGTTTATATATAAAGCCCTGTGTTTTATTTAGGTAACACACATCCGAACATTTATTTTATTATCCAACAATTGAGTCCGAATATTTCTTAACCAAAACAACCACTAAATTATATTAAGATAAAATATTTAAACAAATTACATTAAAATAAAATACTTAAAAGCAATAATATAAAAATAATTAAGGGCATTTTTTGGAATATTTGATATCTGAATTGACCTTTTGTACTGCACTGCTTTGAATTTGTTATCTAAATAAAGGATAATTAATCATAATTAGAAAGTTGTATCCAATGTATATGAATGAATCTAATCTAAAAAAATAAAAAGTTTTGATACGTCAATGAATCTTATATAGTTAAATAGATTTCTGTTATTAAAGTATTTGTATGATATAAAAAATTTTAAATTTAAGATGATGAATTTTAAGAATAATAAATAATTTTTTTAATTATAATGTAATAATTAAATTATAAAAATAAAAAAATGAAAATATATATTTTATAAGATTTTTATATTAAATATGTAAAAATAAAACTTATAATAATATTTAAAAAATGTAAAAAAATTATAACATTTAATAATATTTTTTTTTATTTTTTAAAAGCTTTTAATTTTAAAGCATGATTTTATTAGAATTTTAAATATTTTTTTTAAAACTATATTGTTTAATATTTAAATAATTAAAATTTCAATATTAAAAATACATATTTAATTAATAAAATAATCTAACAAATTAAATAGTATTTATATTATTATTTGTTATTCATATTATTCAACAGATTTGATCAGAGAGCTATGGGTTTAAAATATAAAATATGTCAGTTAACGAAAATTAGGTCGAGTCTAATTTAATCCAATTAAAAAAAATAAATTGGACCATCAATTTATTTAATGCAATGAACACTCTATTAGATAATTATTTGAATAAATGAATATGTAAAAAAGGAATATAATGAGAAAATTTTATTAACATAAAAAAATGTACAAATAGAACTCAATGATTTAAGCAGCAGATTAATATTATAAATATAATTTATTTATTTTTAATTCTTATTAAAAATACAATACTCAATAATAAAAGATAATAATATCAATATTAAAAATATAATAACAAATATTTTTTTCCTTTTTAATTAAATCACTTTTTTTTCACTCAGTTTTTACTTTCTTTTTTCTCTTTCTTTTCTTCTATTTTCTTTGGTTTCTATCATACAAGCATTAAAATCTTTACATTTTCTCAATCCTAACCTAACCACAAGTTTTCTCTCACTTCTTTTCTGTGGTTTACATCATTACACAGTTTTCTAGTTTCTTCATTTCAGTCAATTATTTTTCTTATATAATACTAACCTTTACATCATTTCATCTTCCATCATCCTTTTGTTAATTTCCCAAATAACTCTTAGTCTCAAATTGGAATTTTCTAATTTTCTTATGCTCTAATCTTGCGTAAAAGTATAACATATTTGCTTTTGCTATGTGTTTGTTAGTTAGTATGATATTGCATCTTTCTTATTGAGTTATTAGTCAGTAACTTACCAGGACTTGAAGCAGTTTGAGGATGTTCCAGAAGGGTAAGCTTAAAGTGATTTACTGTTTCGATTGTTACACATGATAAAGTTGTTAATTTATTAAGTAATAATTTGTCTGTTTCTCCTTATAGTTCATATCTATCTAATTCTTGTTCAATTTGTTCTTTGGCTAAAACAAGAAAACTATTTTTTTCCTTCTAATCCTTCTGTATCTCATTCTTCTTTTGTCCTTATCATCAAAATGGTAAGCAGCATATCTGAACTTTAATGGTTCATCACTGATACTATCTTGATGGCTGCAACATTGGAAGGTCCTGATTGAATCATGGAATTCTTTAGAATGATCAAAACTTCTCTTTAGAAAGCTGATCAAACAATTAAAGCCTGATTATACCAATGATTTGTTTTTAATTAGTTTCCTTCAATTACTACAAAACAATCCATCATCACTTCTCTTGCATCCACCAACCTCAGCAAGATTCTTTCAATGGCAACAATATATATATTACCACTTTTTTATTTTTTATTTTTTTAAAATTAACATACAATGTAAGACAATATTTATCTATAATTTAGCAGTTAGATGAATTAAAAAAATGCATTTATTAAATAATGTAATTGTTAGTGTCTGCTCTCTCTTTATGTATAATACATGGCACACCGACACACATGAATCTCATAAATAATTGAAAACCACAGATTTAAAACAGATAAAAAAAACTGCATAATTAAAAGATCTGACTCTTTTGAGTACAACCATATCCATACATGTTATTACATACAGGTATAATGTGAAAAAAAATCATTTTGCTTTCAAAAGAAACAATAAAAAATTATTCAGATACGGTTTTATGATCTTTCTATTACTTTTTTTCAACAAAACAATTTTAAATTTCACACTTTTCTGTTTTTGTATCTATTAATTAATTCAGGGGTAATTTTACTATTAAATTTTGAGTTGATAGTTAAAAAGAAGAAGAGGGAGCTGCTGTATGTAGTGCATGGAGCACTCAACCTGTGAGACTGTGTGAGAATGCATTATATATATATATATATATATATATATATATAATTTCTTTTAAATGTTGAGATTATAGTTCTGCAGGTTTAACAGTTTGATTACCATAATCGAGTTAAAATAGTTTGTGCCTAAAAGCTTTGCTCTATGAATTCATATTTGTTGGTGGCAGTACTAAGCATGCATTGTAGTGCTCACATGTTTCATTCTTATTATGTTTGAACACAGTTTAATAAGTAACAACAAACAATGTTTATTAAGAAAGTGTGATAGGAAATGTGTTATCTTTTTCTGTTTAGAAAATATAAAAAAATAAAATGAAGAAGCATAAAGAGATAATATAAAGAAGAGGATTGATGGTTTTTATGTGAAGGGCATGTGAAGGGAAAATGGTGATATTCCTCTTCTCAAATATTTAAGCTTATCTCATTCAACGAATATCTTACGTGTGTAGCAAAGAACAAACAGTGAGACTTAGAATTTTATTACTAAACTCACGTCATTCATAACCAAACACAAAACGCCAAAACATCTAATGTGTGTAATTTCTATTATTATTATTATTTTCAAAGTGGTGTTTGACATATAACATCAGATGGTGCTGTTCATATATATATATATATAGTTAATTAATTATATTGAGACGAGTATAATTTAAAGTATATACATTTTTCTTTTTGTGTTACTGTCCATTTCAAGTTTATTATTCGAGTTCAATGTACTGTAAGTTTCAATTAATATTTCTAAATAAATAAACTTGTGTGTGGTGGATTAAACTCACTATACAAATATTATATTTAATTTTTGTAATACTCCTTTAATAGATTAAGAATAAGTTCTCAAGTTAATTCAATGAGAAACTTAACTCTTGTTAAGTTATTTGAAATTAAGTAAAAACATGTTTTTTTGTTACATGACGTAAGAGATAAAAATAATATTGCTAGAAGGGATGATGGCAACAGGAACCTAAAAAAATTATTTTTTATGTGACTGTTAATTTTAATAGAAAAAAATATATATAATGAAGAATAATTTATTGTTATATTAAGTAATGATTTCCAAATATTTTATTAAATTTGATATCAAGGTAAGAAACTGAAAACTTGATTAAAGTAATTTAAAAAGATTGATTTCACTCTGATATAAAAATCTATATGACTATTACAGACAGTGTAGGGACAAGAGTGAAAAACATGGACTGCATAATTTGAAGATAAATAGAAAAATTTACCTATGTGTTGTAGCTTAATAGGTTGGTGTCTTAGAATGTCCAAAACAAGAAAGAAGGAGTGGAATAGAAAGAAGAAGATGTAAAAATGTAGGTGAGATTTTGATGAGTTGCACATGCTAAATTCAGAATTTAGCAGCTACACAAAATAGTGAACCAAAACAAAATAGCAAAAGAAAGGCACACCATAGACATATTCTTTTAGCCAACACAGTGGATTTCATATCTGGCCAACTACATCATTTAATTCCCCACGAATATTCCCTTTAATTTCATCGTTTCATCACATATGTCACATGGCTTTAACCTATATGCCACACCTTTTTTTCTTAGCCCTACGATTGTTTGACCGATCAAATGTTCATCCCATCCAATGCCTCTCATGGAACTTTATTACCATTAGGAATAACAACAAACATATTCGAAGAATCTATACCTTTTGGGTTCCTTAGGCTTTACGTTCACTATAAATACCCTTTGATCTTCAAAATTGGATCCCAGCAAGACACGATTTTGAGAGCAGTTGGAGACACCCAATAGGAATCTGATTCTTGAGAAAGGAGATTTGTTCTTCTGGGACATTGCCATTTTGTCTTGCACACATACCTTTCTTACTACAATGGCTGGAATTGTAGTGGTTTTTGACTTTGACAAGACCATTGTCGACTGTGACAGTGATAACTGGGTTGTTGATGAGTTGGGTTTCAATGTTTTGTTCAATCGTCTCCTTCCTACCATGCCTTGGAACACTCTCATGGTAAGATTTTCATTTGTTCAAATCTTCCTCTTCTTCTTTTTCATGTAGATGGTCCACTAGTGTTCCAAAATTTATAATAAACTAATTTAACTCCATTGAAAGATAAATAAAATTTGACTAAACATTACTTTCATCAAAGATGGTTCTCAGAAAAAAAACTAACAACTGCACATTTTTCTGTCACATTCTTGTAGATACATTTTTCTCTTATTAGTTGAGATTTTTTTTTTATAATTAAAGAATCATACACACCTGACATTTATATAATTTTTAACACGATTTAATTAGTAATGGAAAATATATTAGATGGTATGTTCAAAAGCGTGTTGTGAGTGCATTTCACCCTCTTTGTTCTCTTACTATTTGCATTTTGGTTTGGTTTTGGGCTTTAACAGGATAGGATGATGGTGGAGCTTCATTCCCATGGAAAAACCATTGATGACATTGTGCAGGTTCTTCAGAGGATTCCTATACACCCCAGAATAATCCCTGCCATTAAAGCAGCTCGTGCTTTAGGGTATATGTTATGTATCATTTTCTTTATTTTTTCTTCGGTTTTCCTATAATAGTAATATTATTGTTTTTTACTGTTTAAAATAATTTGTAGTGGAAGAAATATATGGTAACATTTGTGATTTTCAGGTGCGATTTGAGGATTGTAAGTGATGCAAACACATTCTTCATCGAGACAATTTTAAAACACTTAAAAATAAGGGAATGCTTCTCAGATATCAACACAAATCCAAGTTATATTAATGAAGATGGAAGACTACAGATATTGCCTTACCATGACTTCAACAAGTTTCCACATGGATGCACTTTGTGCCCTCCCAACATGTGCAAGGTCTATATTTCATAAACCCTTTACTTATAATAATAACATATTAAAAACTATCGCTTAATTTAATGCAAAATTTTGTACCAAACTTCACACTAAACAACACTAAAGAACATGGGTCCTCACTTTAGTCAATTAATTTATTGCTATGAACTGAATGGTTGATCTTATTTGAAACTAGTCTCTACAGTGCTTATTTGTAACATTTTGTAGCTAATTATAAAATTTTCTCTTGCAGGGTCAAATCATAGAGAAAATCCAAGAGTCATTAGAAGAAAAGAGATTGATCTATCTTGGGGATGGTAGTGGGGACTATTGCCCAAGTTTGAGGCTGAAAGAGCAAGACTTTGTGATGCCCAGAAAGAATTTTCCTGTGTGGGAATTGATATGCAAAGACCCTTTACTTATCAAAGCTGAAATTCATGAATGGAGCAATGGAGAAGAGCTTGAACGAATTTCTTTGCAGCTAATCAACAAAATTTGTTTGGGAGAAAGTGCCGAGTTCATCTCACCCAATTGCAATCTGCACATTATGTGCGTGTTTGGTTCCGATTAAAACACATTTTTGATAATTTTTTGTGTCAATTTCGTTCTGAAAACGTAGAGATTTTGTATCTTGATTCAGAGTGATGCACCATGTCCGTCTTCAGTTGACATGCATGAAACACAAGATACAATTGTTTCTGCTCAACTTCTATGGTTAATAAACAATAACCGTTTAATGTCTCTGGAAATAAATAACATATTTACTTCAAAAGTTACTCTTCTTTACTTATTTTGCTTCTGAATTAACCTTTCCTAAAGTTTCCAACATTGGAATTTGTTGGAAAATTTTTCTAAGGAAAATGGTGTATAAGAGAAAAGATGACATCACTTTCAACATAAAACTTTAAGGCTGAATGTTTATGGGTTTTTGTTTTTTCTTTTATACACTTCAACTTTATCATTTCTACTCAATGTGGAACTTTATGTCCACTCTCACACTTGAATACCCAACAGTCTCCCTCTCAAGTGTGAGACTACCCTAACTGCTGTTGGGTTTACCACAACGGTCCCTTCGATCCCTTTCCGAATTGGTACACTCCCCTCAAGGGGATTCTCAACCACTACTTTAGTAGTGACCCTAACTACTGTTAGGCTTTACCACAATAGGACATGTTTGCCCTTTTGCCTGAACTAGTTACCGAGATAACCTAGGCTCTGATACCACTGTTGGAAAATTTTCTTAAGGAAAGGGTATATAAGAGAAAAGATGATACCACTTCCAACATTAAACCTTAAGGCTCAATGTTTATGGATCTTTGCTTCTTCTTTTTTTTTATAGAAAATTAAATGACTCTATATTTTATTCATAATCACATAGCCTTTTAAATAGACACATTACACAAACTCTTGATATTCCCACATAATTGAGAATTAAGTCTGCAAACTAAAACAGAAGAATAAAAATTATTTAAAACAGATATATACTTATATTAGTTTAAAGTCTTCACAGAATTAATAGTTGAGACACCAAACAACTTTCTCAACTTCAACCCTAAACTTCAAAAAAAAAGAAAAGCAAAGACCCATAAACATTGAGCCTTAAGGTTTTATGTTGGAAGTGGTGTCATCTTTTCTCTTATACACCCTTTCCCTAAGAAAATCTTCCAACAGTGGTATCAGAGCCTAGGTTATCTCGGTAACTAGCTCAAGCAAAAGGGCAAACATGTCCTATTGTGGTAAAGCCTAATAGTAGTTAGGATCACTACTAAAGTAGTGGTTGAGAATCCCCTTGAGGGGAGTGTACCAATTCGGAAAGGGATCGAAGGGACCGTTGTGGTAAACCCAACAATAGTTAGGGTAGTCTCACACTTGAGGGGGAGACTGTTGGGTATTCAAGTGTGAGAGTGGACATAAAATTCCACATTGAGTAGAAATGATAAAGTTGAAGTGTATAAAAGAAAAAACAAAGACCCATAAACATTGAGCCTTAAGGTTTTATGTTGAAAGTTGTGTCATTTTTTCTCTTATACATCCTTTCCCTTAGAAAAATTTTCCAACAGAATTGATCCAAGATGTTACTCCAATAAAATTATTCAATAATAAATTAAAGCTTTTAGTAAAATCAATATATTACTCTTTGATTTCTAGAAAATTTATAGTAAAATGTCCTCTAAAAAGCTAAGTTAAAAGATGAAAACTTTTTTTTTTCTAAAAAAAATGAAAAATCAATATTCCTGAAAGCTCATATAACCTTTTCTTAGCAAACCACCTATATTTATTGTATGATAAATGTTAGAAAGAAAAATAGAGAATACAGAGTGAAAGATATTTTGTTGTATTTTGAAAATATTTCAAAAGATTTTAGTTTCACCTTGTTGGTTTTATGAACATTTTGAGAGTATATTAGTGCATAATTAATTACTTTGATCCACAGTGAAGATAAAAACTAAACAATAATCCATTTAATGATTTCAAATCGAATATGGGTGAAGTGTACTAAAGTGATTGAGAAGATTCCTTGGTATAATAGTTGGTGAGGTGACTAACTCTGATTTTTCCATAACTTACAGGGTCTAATATCCCCTGAAGAAAATAAGAGATTCATCTATCTTGGAGATGGGAATGGAGATTACTGTCCAAGCTTGAGGCTGAAAGAAAGAGAGGCCAAGAAGAACTTGATATGTAAAAGACCCTTTGCATGTTAAAGCTGAAATCAATGAATGGAGTGATGGAAAAGAATTTTGATAAGGCTAATTAGACTGTATGAATGCTTTGAACTTCTAAGATTGGATTCAAGTTGGTTCATTTTAGAAAATCGACATTGGTGTTTGTTGGTCAAGTGATAATGGCACTGTGTTTTCAACATATATAATTTGGTTTCACGTTTATGTTTTGTGTTCCATGTTGACGGTTACTTGTTAGGAATTGGAATTGGACATGCTGAGAGATACATAGACATTTTACTGATATTACTGTTTAGGAGAGGTGCACTTTGTGGAGTTGTCTGATTTGTGTTATAGAATGGTTACCTCATGTTGCCATGGTAGATATTAGGTACTACTGAGATATGTTGTGGGTAGCACATCTTGCAATAGGTGGTATTGAAAAAAAAACGTTGTTATGAAGGAAAATCCATTCACGTTTTACCACTAGCAAAAGTAATTTTTGTGAAATGGTAAAATCTTCAAATAATTTTCTATGTAAACTGTAGTAATTGTTATGCTACAGGCCATGGAATCATATAAAATATAATCCTTATTCAATGTAACTCATCCATAAGATTCCTTGGAATCAAAAAAATTCCATCTATCATGCATGCTTACGTGCAAGCTAGCGTTTTCTTTGCCTATAAATACACTCATCTGTCAGTCTATACGATCACATTCACAGACAGTATTAACCCATTTAGGCATCACAAAGACAAGCTTTTGCACACATAATGGCTGGGATTGTGGTGGTTTTTGACTTCGATTCAACAATCATCGAGTGTGACAGTGACAATTGGGTTCTTGATGAGTTTGGTCTAACTGGAAAGTTCTATGAGCTTCTTCCAAGCACGCTTTGGAACCCTCTCATGGTTTTCTTCCTTTTCTTGCTTTAGCTTCTTGCAATTTCTCTCCTGATAGGAAAAAAAAATTGTTTATTTGTCCTAAAATTTTACAGGATAAGATGATGGATGAACTTCATTCACAAGGAAAAACCATTGAAGACATTGTACAAGTTCTGAATAGGACTCCAATGCATCCCCGCATTGTTCCAGCCATTCAAGCAGCATATTCCCTTGGGTACATACATATATATATATATATCCAATACATTAAATCACGTTAGTTGATATTTGAACATGATTTTGAATAATTCAACAAAAAAAGAACCAACATAGTAAACATCATGGTGGAATTGCTTTACATGAAATTTCACCTGTGTGATAAAATGGTTTAACCAACATCTGGTATCTTTGATTCTTTACATTTTTTTCTCCTTGATATATAACAGTGATGCCAACCCCTAAGATGGCATTATTATGTTCAGGTGTGAGCTGAAGATTGTGAGCGATGCAAATACTTTCTTTATTGAAACAATTTTGAAGCATCATGGGGTTTGGAATTGTTTCTCAGAGATCACTGCAAACCCCAGCTACGTTAATGAAGAAGGGAGGCTCAGAGTTTGCCCCTACCATGATTATGTCAAATCTTCTCATGGATGTAATCTCTGTCCACCAAACATGTGCAAGGCAACTCCACTAACTTCAAGTGTCTCTTTATTTATGCCACAGTAGTTATTATTTCTCACATTTATTCTATCTGTGTGATTAATCACTTTTATTAACCAATTGATCTATTCTATATTTTAAAAAATCTATTAAGAGAAGTAAAAACTAATTTCTGTTCGTTAAACCCAATAATAAAAATCAGTTTTTTTTTTAAAAAAAATAGACAATTCTATAACTACTATTGGAAATAATTTATAATTTTAATTGGGTTTTATACTTTTCAGTTAATTTAAAAAACTGAAAAGGTATGTTTTATATAAAAAAATATTATTCTTTTAGGAGGGTGTCATTGAAAGAGTTAGCTCTGGTCAAATTTTCTTTTGAGGATATTCAATTATTGAGCACTGTCTTTATTACCACACGTCAGGTTCCATCTTTCTGGTGTATGTCAGCAACATTTTATGTTTCATGAACCATCATGTAATATACTATCAAGAGTAGTGTCTATAAGAACAACTTTTCACCAAAAACTACTAATTATCAGCAATTTGAAACCATCTCTTCATTGATTGACACTGTTCCTAATGTTATACAGGGATTGGTCATAGAAAGGATCCAAAATTCGGTTGATGCTGTAGGAGAGAAGAGGTACATTTATCTTGGAGATGGAAATGGAGACTTCTGCCCTAGTTTGAAGCTGAAAGATAAGGACTATTTGATGCCTAGAAGGAATTTTCCATTGTGTGATTTAGTGTCCAAGAACTCTAATCACATAAAATCAGAGGTACATGCATGGAGAAATGGGGAAGAGCTATATGATGTTATGCTCCATATAATCAACAAAGCAACTGGTGAAGGAAAGAGCAAAGTTAGTAGTTCTACTCCAACAATATCAATTGATTGCAAGATGGGATCAATTTCAATTGATGTTCATAACCCTTTACCTAAAGCACTTCCAGTTCCTCAATAACTAGCAATTATATTTCTTGTGTCTTGTCATCTATGTGTTGCTACTTTATTTTGCTGTCAGTTAGTTGCTTTTGCAGAAAGTGTATGAGGCTTTAGCCTCTTATATATTATTATTATTGATAATAAAATAATCAATAAAGTATGTTTTATTGACTAAAAGTATAAAAAATTATATATCTAGTGTCATCTTATTCTCTAGATTAAAATCTTTTAGTTGAAGCTCCTATATATAGAATTAAACATTATTTAACTTCTGTTTAAATCATTGTATTTAGTGTTGCAAAAAATTGTGCTTAGTAAAATTTATTTAACAAATTTGTTATCAGATGAATCTTTCCTATATATAGTATTGCGTTTACATAATTTTGATGAATAAATATGGTTTAAAATTTCTTAACCTGTATTGGAAGACAGAAATGATGTTTATATATGATTTTTCTGTTTAAGATAAAATCAGAAGAAGAAAAATTCTTAGTAATTTTGTGTGTAGTTAATACCAAATTACTTAGTCAAAGAGCAAGAATAACAGCATATCATTGATAAATTATTTTCAGTTAAATACCCCTTTTTTATCTTTCTATTTCTTTATTTAAGTTAATAATATGGTCTCTTCGTTAACTAAAAAATCAATTTAATTCCTTAAATTTCACAATCTCATTAATATTATTCCTTTCACTAATTCATATGACAGCACTATTTAATTCAAATATGTATCACTTTTATATTTCGTAATTTTTAATGTGCTACGATCAATTAAATGAAAATTAACATATTTTTTAAAATTAAAGATTTTTATTATTATTGTGGTCAAATTAAATCAATTAAATTAAAAGGTGATCAAATAAACAATTTAACCATAATTTCCAGCTCCGAATTAATTCGAAAGCATACCAAATCATGGAAAAAAAATACATGGTTAAGTGTTCTACTTTGCCATAATAAGAAGACATAAATATTAATGTCGAAATCAACCTTGAAAAATAAATTATAAAATTGAAACTACTCGTTTATGAGTCTTTTGTTTCAAATATTATTTTTCTTTCATAAGGTTTGAATATGAAATTTTATTTACGTTATAATTGATAAAAAGGTGAGAAATAGAGCAGACAAAAAAATCTGAAGAAAATAAAGTTCGAATTAAAAAGTATATAGTTTAAAAAATAGAAAAAAATGAAAATAAATTATAAATAATAAAATGCATCTTACTTTTAAGTTATATCACTATTCCACTAAACTACCAAAATTAATTTCTCTTTTCTTTTCTTTTTTATATTTGCTCAAGCAAACATACCATAAAAGAAAAAAAAGTCCATATTTCTAAGATCAATGATTAGTCTTTTCTTTACATATTTCAAGAACACAAGTTTAAGTTGGAGAGAAATAAATGAGAATTGTGAAATCCACCTCCACCATTGGATCTTGGATTCTCACCAAACATATATACAATCCATACTTTTTCAATTTGTGTTGATTCTGAGAGAAAGAAACAAGTTTTCTGAGCAGTCAAGTCAAGGAAGATTGTGGTCAAATTTTAACTAGAATATTGAATATCTTCTTTCCCTTCACCATCACCATCACCATCACCATGCCTTTCCATTGTCCTTCATTTGTCATCTTGCATGCTTTCCCAGAAAAATAATGAATTTGGTAGAGTAGTTGTTTAAAGTAGATATGCAATTGAATCAGGAAAAGCTATATTTCTGCCTCCATGCAACTAAGTGTATCACATAATTTTCTTACTGTGCCATGCACTAAACCTCCTTTTTCTTCAATGCAGGCAGTGTTGGATCTCACCACACCACCTAAATATCAAAAGACAAACCAACAAAGTGCTACCTAGCTCCATCACTAATCGCCTCTTCCTTATAATTTTCTGAAATTCTTATCTTTTTCTCTGTTATTTTTTTATACTTTTCTTTAGTATTAAAATATCAAATAATGCATCTCACTATTTGTTTAATGCATAAATTTTACTAAATAAAAATATGTGTATTGTTGATATTTCCTATCTGTTTTAAAAACATGTTCATTTATGCTTCTCCTTGTATCCTCCAAATCTTTGAAATGTGCCTTCTTTATGAGTGAGTTCTGTCTAAGACGATTACTTTATATAAAGCAAGTGGTGTGAAATTCTTTTTTTCTTTTCTTTTCTTATTCCAGAAGCATGCTAGTTGATAATTCAACTGTTGTAGTATAAATTATTGAATCTAAATCAATCATTGCAGGATTTCATGTTTAGGGGGCAGAAAAAAAGTTTAGAAGAGGGGAGTTTGTACCATTTTAAGGTCAAATGATATCATCAGCTTTTACAAATCACTGATGAATATCAACCATGTTAAATGACATCTAAAAACATTGTAAATACTATATATAGGTGATATAACATGGTAAAAATAAAAGATAGAAAAAACCGTGAGTGTTTAAAAATAAGGGTTTTCACATATCATTACTCATGACTGACCTCTAGTCTAATAAGTATACGTTTTTTATATCAATTCTTTTAAAGTTTCTTTTTTTCAAAACAGAAGGAATGCTTAAGTCCTAAAGGCTTTTTGAGTACCCAAAACTGAATAAAGAATTGATCCAAGAGAAAGTTAGTTGCTAACAAGTGAGGCATGGCCTAGTCCTGTTTCTATATTTTTCATCTTTTAGATGGGCCAGTTTCTGGGGAGGATGAAGAACAAAGTAATAAAGGATTTGGAAATTACTGTATCCAATGTGTGAGATGCATGTTCTCTGTGTTGAATATATTTTTAAAGTTTATTAAGTCTCAAATTATGTGCAAAAGTCTATTTTGATGACTTGATGAATCTAACTACACTTTTTTATTTCCCTGACTTCTACATTCTTGAAAAGAGACTCGTTATTTTTTTGAACTACTTTTTCTCCTCGTATTTTTCAGCTTTCTCTCTCTGAATCCCTTTCTTCATATAAAATAATCTTGTCAGTTTTATTGTTGTCTCCACAATAGTTAGAAGGAGCGTGTAAATCCTTCAGAACTTACGACAGAATGAGGTTGAACATACGCGCAGGTTGCGGATAAATGCAATGGTTTAAGAGGTTAATATTCAACCATTTAGACTTTAATTCCAACACTAAGTTTTTGAAGTGGTTAAAATTATTAAAAACTACAAAATTAAGAAACAGAATCGACCTGAGTTTCACATTTTTGTTAAAATGTATCCAGAAGAGTATATTACAAATTGTGTCTATAAACTTTTCATAATATAAAAACCATTTTTAGATCGGTAATACCACAGACAGATAAAATCAGCACCAGCAGTTCCTTCTTTATGTTTTATTTTTCTCTTTTGGGTCATTCAAATAAAGGAGATAAGAAAGAGGTCTAACAAAGCCCAAAGGGTATAAAAGTTTCATTCAATTCCAATTGAAGATGGGCCTCTGATTGATGTACTGAAATTGAAGCCCAGTAGTTTTGCCATTTCAGAAATCTCATGGAGGGAATGCTGCATATGGCCATGTGGTACTTGTTTTATTCTTAAATAGTAAGAGAAGTGTATTTATATATTAGAGTGCACTTTAGCTCTTTGCTCAATGGCCAGTTTAAGATGGATCCTTAAAAAGAAGCATTTATATTTTTATTAAAAGCATGTTTTTCACTTTTTTTTTGGCTCCTTGAGGCTATGCTTTAAGGCTTTAACCAAAATCGAGAAAGTAATTTATGTTAAGGCTGAAATAAGTAATTTAGTATTGAAACTGCAAAAACATGAATAGCTTTTATGGGGGAGGCCAAACAATCGTATGACACGAATTAATGCAACCAAAATTTAGTGGAAAAGTAAAAAAAGAAGAAGGAACAATCTGCCTGCTTAAAGGGACATTAATCAACGTATTCCATGTGTTTGTTCAGACCAATATTTTTGTCCTGGTACCATAGTCTGCAACAAAGCAAATTCATGCAGTACAATACATGATAAGGGAATGAGGTCCAAAACATCAAGTTGATAAGACGAAAAGAAGAGGAGAAGGACAGGGAAAATTTTAAGCCAAAAAATAGAAAGTGAGGAAATGGATCGACCACATTTAGATGTCATAATCAATGGATTGGAATCAGAATATTTTTTTTAATTATCATAACAGACAAGGTTGTATGCCTACTGGGTTTGCAGTGTGTCAAGAGATGGGCAAAATGTTGGATGTTCATGTTCATGTTCATGGCCACAATTATGACATGGTTCTTCTCATTTCCAAGTTTACGTGGAATCATTAACTTCAGAATGGTGACAGACACAAAGCAATATGCAATGCTGGTAGCAATAAAGACCCTCCAGTGGGGGCTAACCTAGCCTTCTCATCTTTTCATAGAACAAGGTAAAACATGGGGATGTACCTTAGGCACCTTGCATGGTTTGAATTGCATGTGGGCACAAATTCCAAGGGCCCCACCCATGATGCCTTGCATTATTGAGCCTGTGATGCACTTGAGCACAAACTGTTCAAGAGCTTGGAGGGGTTAATTTTTTTTAAAATTTTTTGGTTGTGGATTTTGTATAGGTAGGTTTGTGACATAAAAGATGATTGGCGATAATCCTTGAGCTGTCTATTACAGTTGTAGGGCCAATGTATGTGCATGTGAGTCTTTGCTTAGGCAGTCCTGCTTCACTGCCCTATGCCCCTACCTTTTCCTTCCTCTGTCCCCTTCAAAGTATTGACTAATTCAGAAAAAAGCATAATACTAGAATATGAACCAGTGTCCAATGTTTTAGCTAAATAGTAATCACTCATTACCCATCAAATGAACCAAGTAACATTTTGTAAACTTGTTAATCCAAGTATATATATATATGTGTGTGTGTGTGTGAAAATTCATCACACATAAATGTTCCACTACTCAACAGGGTTTCTGTGCTTGCTCTTTATGATCAATCAAAATGGTAATTAATTCATGATTAGACTCAAATTTTTCCATTCGGGGAAATTGTATAAAGATATGAATGTTTGCTTTGAGGTTCAACAGAACTACTTTATGAAACAGAGGATGGAGGCATGCAGATATAGTAGAATGCAAATGGCATTCCTATGAAAAGGAGCTTACACAGTTGGAGCCATACGTGCAGTGGTGTCTCCCTTAGCACACAATGCCAGCATCTAGCATCAGATAAGAAAAAATAAAACATGCATAGTACATGTAGGCCACATTACAGTGTACACGAAAATGATCTTAATTATGAAGATTAGCTTATTCCACTGCCCTACCACTTCACCTAACTTGTTCCCTGATCCCTCATAAAAGCTCCTAATTTGTCATGTAATCAGTGCTCTTACTTGTGTGCTAAAAACGATGCTCCTCATCAACCAAAAATAAGTGTTCAATCAATCATTATAAAAAGTTTCTGCAGTGGAAATTTTGTTGTTTGAACTTAGTTTCTGCATACTTCCCTAAACTAAACACTCAATGGTCACATGTGCTTCAAATTGAAATGATAGAAATAATTAGAGAGAAGGGGAGAAGAGTCATTCTAAGTGAACAATCAATGTTTAAATCATTACCTTATAGATATGTGTATATGTTAAATGATAAATCTTCCTAATTTTAGTTATGCTAATTGTTGAGTAGAATATTACATCATACTACATATACATGTGTAATTGCATTGTCTTCTTTCTCTAAGAAAAACATGTAAAATTTTATAATAATTATTTTAAAAAATATATTTATGACAATTTGTGATTAAATAATTATGTAAAGTTGATTTATAATGTTGGCATACACGAATAGCAATCTTTGTTTTTTCTAATGTTTTTAATATGATCAATTTTGTTGTCGTTAGATATTAAAAAAATAAAATAGAACTTTGATTTTTCTATTTTGATCAATCTATAATTTTTTGGTTAATCATATTTTAAAATAGAAACATTTGGTCCCTCCTTTTTTTAAAAAAATAATTTCAATCCAATTTTCAATTTCACTTAATGATTTATCTTTTTTATTTTAATTCATTAAAACCTTAGACTTAACTTACGAATTCATTTAAGGTATCATTACAAATTGTTTAATTAAATAAAATAAGAAACAAACAAATACAGAAAAATTTGAGGATGGATCGAAATTTTAGATTTTTTAAAAATATTAAACTGTGCAGGTTAAAAAAACAAAAATACTGTAAAACGACAAGAAATATGAAAAGTTTTGTTCTATTTTTTTTTTCTTGAATTGGTTATTTATGAGAAAAAAATTGAAAGCAGAAGCAATTGTGTGTGATTTGAAGGTTAGAATAGAAAGTAGGAAGAGAATAGGTGCGAAGACATAAATGCAAGAACAGTAAAAGAAGATCGAATTCCCAGGTTGTTCACATCCATCAATGGGATGTCTGTAGAAAACAGTGAGTGGTAAAGAATTCAATGGCCACCAAGCATTCAATGACCCTTCAACCTTCCAAATCCCCACTTGCCTCTCACATTAAATCATTCACCATTTATGATCTTCTCGACTCAAGAGACTACTTTTTTAACCAAATCAATATCCTTTTCCTATTCTTTAAAATTTATTATGAGTTTCATTAATGTATTACTTTCTTTCATAATATTCTAGAAATTAATTGTAACTCCATTATCATGTCTTACGTGTTATAAAAAAATTTCATATAAAAATATTTTAAAACTTACAAAATTTTACATAAATAAATTGTAAATTTTTTTAAAGAAATTCTAAATATTCTTTACAAATATATAAAAAATTTCATATAAAAAATATTTTAAAAGTTAAAAAAATTTGCATCGTTAAATTGTAAAAACTTGATAAAAAGAATAAAATATTTTAAATATTCTTCATAAATATAAAAAAATATTGTTTTTTATAAAAGATAATGAAAAGTTATCTTTATATATAAGAAATAATGTTATATAAAATTAATATTTTACTCTTAAGTATAATAAAAGAACATTATCTTTATTTTTCTTAAAAATAGAACAAGAGATATCAACAATGAATATGAAGAAAAAGCAAAATTTATAATTTTTTTCTGGTGGTTGAAAAAAAAATGAACTAAGCATACTGTCGAAGAAAGAAAATATAAAAAAATATTTTAATTTTATTCTTTTAAATATTTTTTTATTTTTTCATAATTAATTTTATATTTTAATATTTATTTACAATTTATATTTTTTTAACCTACAATTTTTATTGACTTCAGTGTGTAACAAAGTTTTCTATAGGAGTCACTAGTTTAATCGAGTTTTTTCTTAAAAGATTTACAAAATTCAAAGAATGATATTGCATCATTTACATCTCATTAAAACTATGTTCTTCCTTCCACACAAAATTTCATTCTAGCATTAAATTAATAATAAAATTTAACACACATAAATTATTTTATCTAATGTAAAAATATTTAATTAAGGTGTGTTTATTTTTTCTCCTACCCATATTTTTTTGTTAACAATTGAATTCATAGGATACCTTCCTAATATTGTGATCATTGCATGATAAATTTTCAAATTCGCTTTAAGATGTCTTTGTTTTAATGTTTTACATCAATTTTAGTTCAAAATAAGTAAAACACAGATGATCTTATTGATAATTAGGATGATATTTGTAGTGGAAATATGATTATAAGTTTTAGAATTTACTTTCTTTAAAATTATTAAAAGTAACATTAGTTATTTGTTTCATATACTACTTTTTTTTTTACAATAATTGTCACGTAATTTTAAACAATAAACAAGTGATTTTAATTTTAAGTATTATATTAGTTTTTATTCATATTTTAAATAATATTAATGATAAATAGTAAAAAATAAAAGAAAAACAATTATGTAAATAACTTCGTAAAATTGATAACTGTGCACTTTTTCATCCGTACGATGATGTGCGACAAAACTTAGGACGACAACGTTTATCATGGAGGAAGTATATTTTGAGTTGATGTAATTTTGGTCATTATTATTTAAAATCAATTTTCGTAATACTTTTTTAAACATTTTATACCAAAATTAATTTTAATATAAATTCAGGTCTATGTAGATAATGTGAAAGATCTAACAATACTCTTTAAATCTAGATAGTGTGCAAAACAATTCTTATGTCTAATATTTATTTAACAAATTCACTAGAAAGTAAAGTGTTTAAAATCAAAATATAATAAATAATTTATTAATTAAAATGATAATTTTAAATAAATAAAAAATTATTTATTTTTTTTGAAAAAAATTCATTTTAACTTAAGATAATATTAATTAGTGAAAAATCTTTTCTAAATTAGTTTAATTATCACATCTCATATATATGATTTATCATTTATATATATAAATTAATAAATAAGATATATAGATATTCATCTAATGAATACTATTATCATATATATATATATACTCTCATCCATCAAGATTATTAATATCATATTCACAATAATCTTATGACCAAAAGCTATTTATATTACAATTTTAATATATTAGTTTCTCATTATTATAATCTCTATTACAATAACAAATCTTAAATTATGATAAAATATTTTTTTTAAATATCTATTATATTACACAATATAAATATGATAAAGAAAATTACTGTATTTTAGAAAATAAAATTGAATATTTAGTCCTTGAGCACAAATGTTTAATGCAACACTAACATGTATAAACATTGTACAACAAAACATGGTTGCAAAAAAAAGTTATCATTTTAGAACTTTCTTTTTCCATATGTTTTTTCTCAAAACCTATTAGGAAGATACTGCCACACGTCTCATCAATAGGGTACCTACTTGCCTTAAATGTTATTATTCTTATTGAATCTCTATATATTTTGTTCATTCTTTTCCTTTGGAGTTACTTTTATTTTGTTTAGTTTTTTTATGTGTTATTTTTGTTCACTCCCATAATAATCTTAAGCCCAATTATCGAGATATTGTGTGTTTATCACCTTGGGTGTCATATTCTAAAATAGAATTTTTGCAACCCTTTGTTTTAATTGAAAAAAATATTCTAAGTAAAGGAGTTTGTCATTATCATATTTGTCTTTGCAAGATGTTCAATATCCAAATTATGAACTCAAGCCACAAGAGAGGATATGAATGGATAAAAGAAAATCATTATAAATTTTTTGTCGACAAACAAACAACAAAAATGATTTAGGGTGTAAATGGATATTTATCATGAAATATAAGACAACCAAATAGACTTATATAAAGTCAAATTAATTGTAAAAATATATATACTCAAGAAATTGATTATAAGGATACACTTTCTCTTCATTGTAGAAAAGAAGAATACAATTTTTTTTTTAGTTGCACAACTTATTTTAGTCAAAACTTACATTAGTTAGATGCGAAAAATGGTTTTTTTATGAAGCTTTAGAAAAAGAATTGTAAATGAAGATTCTTTCAGGATTTGAAACTCATAGTTGAAGGAAGACATGTCTTTTGAAAAAGGTCTTGTATGGTCTTAAGTAATATTTAAGAACATCTTTGAAATATTTACAAAATTAATGATTTTCTTATGATACAATCAGACTGAACAAAATCAATAATTTTCTTAGGATATAATCAAAGAAAACGAGGACATACTTTATTCAAAGAAAAACTTGTTAGTCTATGTGAATAATATAATCATTGCATATAATGATGAAAGAAATAAATTGGTTTTAAAGAAAAGATTGGTTGATTAGTTTTAAATGAAAGATGTGAGTACCAAAAAAAGGTTTTTCATCTTTAAAAAAATTACGTGTTTGATATCCAAAAAATTAAATAAGTTGGGATGTAAAATCTCAACAATTCTTAGTTAGCATAATTATAAAATTGAAAGTAAAAATTTCTTGTATATAAAATATCTTGTATCAAGGATTAATAAAAAAAATTAAACTTATTTATTTATCATAAGACGATCAATCCTTCTACATTATAAATAATTAGTTTATGTATTATCTAAGAAAAAAACATATTTAAATAGTTTAAGATTTAAAATTTAAAGTTATTATTATCATACTTAGAAAGGAATTACTATTAAATTTTTTTTTTTAAATAAAAGTTAATATCTTTATATAATTGTACTAGATATAAGCATAATATGATGAAACATATTAAATTAAAGAACATTCCATTAAATATAATTTTAACAAATATTTTGTAATCATCAAATAATAAATAGTTTTTGTTAATTTATTTTTCATAATAACAAGTTCTAGAACATTGTAAAATTGAATATATCGATATCCATTTACCAATTTGAAAAATATTATAATAAAATAAAATTATTTTTAATATTTTCATATTAATTTAGAAAAAAGATATTTTTATAATCTTATTTATTTTAACACTTCTTTGTTTTCTTATTTTGAAGAATACGAATATTACAAATAAAAATGTAATTGTTATTAGAAAACATATTTTATTTTTTTTACATAATGAATTTGTTCATAATACTTTATGTGAAATATGATATGATTTTCACAGATGTGATATGATATGTTTATAGTATTGTTAAGCAAAAGCTTGCTGTCAGCAAGTTCTGTAAAACTTTTACTATCATTTACTTTTCTATTTTCCCATGAGGTTTTCAATTTCATGCACCAAATGGTGTATAAGGTAGGAGAAGCAACCGATTCCATTGTTTGGCAGAGTATCTTTTAATATTTGAGCATTGAAAAATAAAAGAAATAGAGTGAGAAAGTTTTGCTGGTGTGAAAAGTACGTAACAAATAGGAGTCTGAACACCTAGCGTGAAATTAAAGCAGAGAGACGATGATTCTGCTGTAGAGCGAGGTTGGAATGGACGAAAACGTTAGTGATGGGGAAGTGATTCAAAAGGGTGACAGCGGTGGTGAATAGACGGTGATTGGTAACGGCTAGTGGGTCCCCAGTGGAGTTGTTGTTGTTGTTGTGTGGTACCAAAAATCACAACCACTGATGATGGAACAACTGTTCTGGTTCCTATGATATGTGTTGGTTGTTCTGTCTTGGATTTGGAAATTGGAAGAAGATAGAGAGAGAGAGAGAGTGAATGGTGAGTTGAGAGGTGAGAGGTGAGGGTGGCTTTTATTAATGTTTGAGGGCAGTGACATTTATGTTTTTATGACAACCTTACAAAAGCTGATTTGGGATTAGGGATAGAAATTGGTGCAAGGGACAATATTATTATGGTTTCTTCTTATGCATCACTACTGTCTTTTCTTCCTGCATGCATTACACCTACACATACATACAGATCCTCATGCACTGCACTCAATGCTTTCACAATTTATTGCCACCATCTTTCCTTTCCTTTCAAATCTAAACAATAAACAATAACACTTCACATTTCTTTTTTCATATATTTTTATTTTACAAATAAAAATACCTTTAATATTTTAAAAACATAAAATATTGAATTCCTGTATATTATTAATATATTTTTTATATCATCAATGATTTAAAAGTATGATCAGTATCACTTATAAAATATTTTTTCTGTCAGATACTTACAAAATAATTATTGCAAAAAATAATAATAATAAATGAATTGTGAATAATAATATATAATTACACCATGGTATAACATATATTGGAACGAATTCTTCTCTTTGCCAAGATCTCCGTTCAATTAAGTTCAATTATTCTATATAATAATCATTATCTATTCTTTTTAAATGAATATGAAAATTAAAAAAAAAAACTAAAGTTTCACAATGACTAAAATTTCATTTCAAATTTTATAGAAATGAAAAAAAAAAACATATGGACCTAAGTTAATATTTATTAATTTTACAAGACTAAAAATATCCAACCTACAAATAAACATAAGTTAAATGTTTATATATGTAATATACAAATACAACTTTCTTTGTTCTTTTTTTTATCTCCTAAATAAATTATTTTTAAAAAATTATTGAATTTTGTCTTCGCATTTTTACAGTTAAGATACATTTTAAAATTATTATTATTAATATTATTATCACTTCAACCATCAATTATATATATATATATTTTATTTTTATTGATTATAATAGTAATAAATTTTTATTTAGATAAATATGTTGACAAAATATTTAAAATAATTTTTTTTATATGACAAGAAAACAACTTTTATAACAAAAAGTATGTACCAAAATGAAAAAAAAAAGTTGAAAAATAACAACCATAAGTTAAATAATAATCTATTCACTTGTGTTTAATAAAATATAAGTGACTTCAACTTCTTTTTTAATTTTCACAAGTTAAAGTAAACTAAATCTTTATTATTTTTCTTAGTTATAAGAATAATACCAAAACTATAACTTTTAACTCCACCATCAATTATTTTTTATCACTTATAATAATTTTTTTTCCTATATCATGTAATAATAATAGTTTTAATTTTGATAATTTTAAATTATTTACATAAAGTTATTCCTTCATTTCATAAATATTTAGAATTACATTGTATTTGTTTGAAAACTTTAATACAAGTAAAAAAAATATAAAGTCACAAGATAAACAAATCTGTAATAGGTCAAATTAAATTTTAAATTTTAAATTTTTTAAATAAGACATATCTATTTAAATAAAAACTCATTCCATATTAGATTTTTTTTCGTGCTCATCCATAACATTAAAGAGTAAATAAGTGAAAGAAAAATAAAATATTAGTACTACTAGATAATATTTTATAACATTTTCTGTCACATTTTTTACCACTACTATTTTTTTACACATATATATAACATTCCTTCCTTCCTATTTTTATACAATACTTATATTTATATATATATATATATATATATATATATATATATATATATATATATATATATATATATATATATATATATATATATATATATATATATATATATATATATATATATATATATATATATATATATATATATATATATATATGATGAGAAGGGGAAAAAGGAAACCATATCAGAAATGATCACAGATGACAAATCGGACACACATTTAGACGGCGATTTACAGCGTAGCTCCCTCTGCTCTATACAAAGTCTGATTCTTTCTCTATCTATCTGCATTCTAAGTATGTCATGTTGTGCATTTCATGTTTTAAGCCAAATTGCAACACCAATGCGCTTCATGGTAATAAATTAAACTTTCATAATTTTTTGAAATGTTACTTAATACTATAGTTCTGTCCTCAGTTTGGTCTCTCTCCATTTCTCAAACCAATAAACTTCACCTCTTCTCTTCTTCAAAATCATTTTTCACTGTTTTCTCTTTGAGGTCTGAAAATCTTTCATATCTTGGGTCGTCCAACAGTGTCTATTTTCATGTTTTGTGCGACCAAAATGTAAGAGAAAATTGCCGCAAAGTAATCAAGAAACCTTAATATTAAAGCTTTTAGCTTTTTCTAACTTTTTGAACAGTAGCAAAAGGGTCAAAACCGGTCATCCTTTATTTCTTTTAGTTTCTGAAAACAATGGTGTGAGCTTGATCATCGTGACACTTTTTTTGGTTACAATACTGGGTTGTGATGACATTGTTTTATTTGGTTAGGTTTTGATTTTGATTTGTTTTTTCCTTGTTATTTTTACATTGATGACCTTTTATTAGTAAGGAACTGTTTTGAGGTTTAACTCGGTCTATTTTCACTTAAAATTTGCTGGTTCTGATGGTAATGATATTATGACAAGCATAAACAGCAAAGTGTGTGTTATTATTTGTTTTCATAGCTGTTGTTTTATTTTGTTATTTTATGCTGGATGTTCATTGTCCTGAGGAGAATTGACATAGTATACACTATCATGATACAATAATGAAGAAAAAGAAAGTTTTGGATCTTCTTCGGGACATCTCTCCTATTGTTTTCTACTCAGTATCGATATCTTCTTAAACAATCAAATGGTAGTTGCTAGGGGGATTATTTATCTGTGTGTCTCACATGGACATGCATTTTTTCTTCTTTAGACTCTTTGCATTATTATTGTTATTATTATCACTATTTTCAACTTTTAAAGTTGATTCCTCTGGCACTGTGCAGTGTGAAAATTGATACTGAGCTTTCACTGACCCGGAGAACTAGAAGACCTCTCTACCTTTAGTCATATCAATAGTGATTCAAACTCTTGATATGTGAAGGACATGCTACTATTTCTGTACTGGAATCTTTGGCAGGGGTTCCTCTAGAGACTCATCAAAAGTAAAGCCAAATGTTTTGACTTGTGAAGAGTGATTTGAAGACTCCACAACAAAGCTAGTGTTTGAAACTGTTCTCTTGTAATGGATTGTCTCATAGGCCTGCATGTGCAGTGCTTTTAACCCTGTTGAATTTCTGAAACTTGAGATGCATAGTACTTGGTAAACTTGGGGATAACTTCTTGCTTTCTGAGCCAAAAGGATATCTGATTCTGCACGGATTTGATTCTATTTTTTTAATGTACCAGCAGAATCCATCCTGTTAGCACTCAAGGTTTGAGTTCTGGTTAAAAGATTCTTGTCAGTGGTTGTTCTGTCACTGATTGAGGCATGTTGCATGTTGGTTATATACTATAATTCCTGTGGAACTTGACCACTAGAGAGAAAACTAGTGATCTTGAACATGTTCTTGTATTTTTTTTCCCCTTGTTGTTTAGATCATAGGAACTTCTGGGATTGAAGGATATTGAGTGGCATCTGTTGAACAAAGTAGTTAGTAGTTTTTGTGGGATTGTTGGTGATGAGTCGTGAACAGCAGAAGCGAGGGAAGCAAGAAATATGTTCTGATGGAGCTGAAAAGGTTATTGTTGCGGTCAAGGCATCAAAGGAAATTCCCAAGACTGCCCTTGTTTGGTCCCTAACTCATGTTGTGCAACCTGGCGATTGCATTACACTGCTAGTGGTTGTACCACCACAAAGTTCGGGTAATCCAATTTTTGCCTTAATTTGTTTATCTATCTGCTCTTTTCGTCAGACATTATTTATTGCCGTCTGGTCATTATGATGCCTATTTTCTACAAGCAAATAATATTTTAGTTGGGTCCTATCCTATATGTCATTCCCTTTTTTATATGTGTTGTTTTGTTTTGAATATGAATTATGAACAAAAGGATTGCAGGTTGACATGTAATTTAACCCCTTGTGTGATAATTATGTTTACTTTCTTGCTTGTGGTGGATGACTGTAGTTATGTACTATTGCTGTATCTTGTGTACCTGTCTCTTATTTCAGCTTAAATTCTTGGTGCATGCAAGAACCTATAGTCTGTTGTTTTTTATTGGCCATTTGAACCTTCACTCTTCCTTTATTCTGTGTACCTAACTATTCTTCTGCACATGTGTAGGCAGAAGATTATGGGGTTTTCCAAGATTTTCTGGCGATTGTGCCAGTGGTCATAAGAAATCTTCTTCAGGATCATCAAGTTCAGAACAGAAGAGTGATATCACTGATTCTTGCTCTCAAATGATCCTTCAGCTCCATGATGTCTATGATCCTAATAAGGTTAGTGGCCTTGATGTAAAATTCTCATAATGAATGCTGTTTTTGCATCTATATGCCAACCTAACAGTTATTCAACAGATAAATGTGAAGATTAAAATTGTTTCTGGATCACCCTGTGGAGCAGTGGCTGCGGAAGCCAAGAAAGCCGAAGCCAATTGGGTTGTTTTAGACAAGTAATTTTCTATCATATTTTCCCCCACCTAAATGCATGCTAGTGTAATATGAAACAAACTTGATGAAATCTTAATTTCCGGTTTCAGTATTTTATTGATGTGAGATTATAATTCAGTATGAATGGTTGGTATTTCGGTTTTTCTCTTTGTACAGACAGCTCAAACATGAGGAAAAACAATGTATGGAAGAGCTGCAGTGCAACATTGTGGTTATGAAGCGTTCGCAACCTAAGGTACTACGCTTGAATTTGGTTGGAACGAAAAAGAAAGATCTTGAAGAATTATGTTCACTACCTTCCGAACAAGATCAGATGCTTGGAAAACAAACTAAGAATAAGAATGATTCTTTAAATTCCTTAAAAGGTCCAGTTGTCACTCCATCTAGCAGCCCTGAGCTAGGGACACCGTTCACTGCAACTGAAGCTGGCACTTCATCGGTTTCAAGCTCTGATCAAGGAACTTCACCATTTTTCATCTCTGAGATGAACAGTGAGTCGAAAAAAGAGGAAACTATCAAAGAAAATCCAGAACTCAATGATTCTATATCAGACACTGATAGTGAAAACTTGTCCAATTCTTCGGCAAGCTTGAGATTCCAGCCATGGATCACTGATTTACTTCTGCATCAACGATCATCTCATCCTAAGGAAGAAAGAACAGGGAGGTCTCATAATAGGATTCAATTGTCTACTACTAGAGCTTTGCTAGAAAAGTTCTCAAGACTTGATAGAGAAGCTGAAATTGAAATGTCTACCTATAAGACTGACTTGGATTTCAGTGGAAATGTACGAGAAGCAATAGCATTATCTAGAAATACTCCACCCGGTCCACCTCCCCTGTGTTCAATCTGTCAACACAAGGCTCCTGTTTTTGGAAAACCTCCCAGGTGGTTCAGCTATGCTGAATTGGAGCTTGCCACTGGGGGATTTTCACAAACCAATTTCTTGGCTGAAGGAGGATTTGGATCTGTTCACAGGGGGGTTCTACCGGATGGACAAGTTGTTGCTGTGAAGCAACATAAATTGGCCAGTTCTCAGGGTGATCTTGAATTCTGCTCAGAGGTAGAAGTCCTGAGCTGTGCTCAGCACCGAAATGTTGTAATGTTGATTGGTTTCTGTATAGAGGATAAGAGAAGGCTATTGGTTTATGAGTACATATGTAATGGGTCATTGGATTCTCATTTATATGGTAATTTCTTTTGCATTCAGACCAAGTTATGTTGTGGCATGGTCATGTTTTTGAATTGGCTTGAACTTCATTATCATGCATATTCGTGTGTAGTCTGTGAAAGGTCCAGGTTCTTCGTTACTTGACAAGTTATGCATCATCTAATATGTGGGAATTTGGTTTGATGTGGTAGATTTATTTTTGTAAAGCTAATGAGATCCAAGACCTTAATACTACTAGATAAAACTTGGTTTCATACATATTTCAAATAGCATGCATTTATGCTTTTGAGATGATTCTGAGGATTTTCATATGCCTGCCAAACCATTGGTTGGAGTAGGACTTTTATTGTTCTTGAAGACTAGTAGTGCAGAGTATGTAAATATTTTGTTATTTTCTCATTAAGTACAATGATTGCAACATCAAATGGTATAGGTTGCATTTTACTGATACTGACTTGATTTGTTAACTGGACATTACTTGGAACTCTCAGGGAGACAACGAAAACCATTAGAGTGGTCTGCCCGGCAAAAAGTTGCTGTTGGAGCTGCCAGAGGGTTGCGATATCTTCATGAAGAGTGCAGAGTGGGTTGCATTATCCACCGTGACATGCGCCCAAACAACATTCTTATCACTCATGATTTTGAACCACTGGTATGGGGTTGTGTCACCTGCTTTGTACTATGCAGTCAGCAGTTTTATAGTTTACATATGAAAGCATCACTGCTTCATATCTTTTTCTCAAAGAGTTGTCAGTTAATCAAGTCTTGTTAAATTCTTCAAGGTTGGTGATTTTGGACTGGCAAGGTGGCAGCCTGATGGTGATACAGGAGTGGAAACTAGAGTAATTGGAACATTTGGGTATGCAGTGTATTAATCCTTATTTAGTTTCATTGTCTAGTTAGTCTGCACAATATCAAAATTCAACTGAGCTTCGTTGGTGCTACGTAGGTATTTGGCTCCTGAATATGCCCAAAGTGGCCAAATTACTGAGAAGGCTGATGTTTATTCATTCGGTGTGGTATTAGTGGAACTTGTTACAGGGCGAAAGGCTGTGGATCTCAATAGGCCAAAGGGACAGCAGTGTCTTACTGAGTGGGTAAGTCAAATGATATTAATATCTAATCCATTATGATTTTAATTGTGGCAATGACATCATTTATGTAAGCATTTGATATTTAAACAGGCACGACCACTGTTAGAAGAATATGCCATTGAGGAACTGATTGATCCAAGGTTGGGAAGTCACTATTCGGAACATGAGGTCTATTGCATGCTGCATGCTGCCTCATTATGCATAAGGAGAGATCCTTATTCTAGACCGCGCATGTCACAGGTAAGGAAAATTGAACAATTTTTTTTTGTTTTGTCGTGTTTCCCATGAGTGGGCTACATTACATACACATTTCCTAAATTTTAAGAAGTTATAGGTTTATAGGTTATAATCCAACTCTCAGTTAGGAACTTGAAGGAATTCTTGGAACACTAACTTTTATGGATTCACTCTTGATGGTTTTTTATTGTGAGAACCTAGAATAGCAATGACTTCCAATATGCTAAACACTAACTTTACGCATTGATGTTATGCCACTTTTGGTTTCCCCCACATGATCTTGATGGCGTACTTGTCTTGTTTGCTCAAGGTTCTGCGAATACTGGATGGTGACACGGTTATGGACCCAAATTATGTTTCAACTCCCAGTTATGATGTGGGAAACCGGTGTGGTTGATTTTGGTTTTTGGCCAGAAAGGTAAAGCAAAGACAGCACCATTACAACAGCGGTCCCCTTGTTGTAATAGTCACTCTGGAAGCTTTCAGTGGGAAGCTGAGTACAAGCCTTGCCTGTGTTAGGAAAGCAACAAGGCTGTCTAGGTGGACGGACAGAAAACATGTGAAGAGACTACAGTTAAAACAGTTCACGACGAAGATTGCTGTCTTGTTATGCTAAGCCTTAGTATTTTGCAATTTGTAGGTAGTTATATTCAATTTCTCTGCAATTTAATCTAGTTTTGCATCTATGTATAGTAGTAGTGTGAAAGTAGGGTAAGTAGTATAAGAAGCTTTTGAAATTCTTTTGTGAAAATTATGTAGTCCTATGTCTCAATGACCTTGATCATGAGACTATGCTCATTAAATGGATCAAAAAGCTTTCTATATGGTTGGTCAAGTCTCTCCCCAATGCATGTGTTTTCATAAGCTTTATTTTTAAGAAACAAACAAATGGGCTGGGGCTGAGGCTGGTCGTTTCAACTGGCAACAGAAAAAGGTAGAGTGGTGGCTTTATTTGAAGTGTGAAAAGGTGAGGTGTCATTTTATGAAGCATGTGAAACAAAGAAAACCTGGTTGGGTGATGATGACAAAAGGGTGGGACTGAGAGGCTGAACGTGATCAAGTGGCATGTCAAATGTTTGTTTCTGGGTTATGTTTTGGCTTCTTGTTACAAAGGATTACACACGTTATCCTCGGGCAACCTGTTCATGAATCTTAGTTGCATGTTGTATTAAATCAACACTCGTACAAGTCTTGCAAAATCTAGAGGTATCTGTTCAAGTACGTGCAAAGTATGGTATCATTGTTGCTTTATCCTTTTTTTTGGGTAAATCTATGAGTGTTTTTTGTTCAAATGCACTATCACCTATTCATTATTCTATACGAAATGGCAACAAGTTTGTAATAGGACCTAGATTTAGTAAGGGATAAAGATAATTTTCTCAGCTTAAGTTTATATATATTTTAGAAGCATTGTTTGGTTTGTTTAACCAACTTTTATAAGTTGAATAGTTGTTTGAGTATAAATTATGAAAAATATGTTTCTAATTCACATAAATGTTCTAAATTTAAGTTTAGTTCTTCAATTTTTTTAATGTGTTTATACATTTCAATTTTTAAAATGATTTAATCATTGCTTGCTTCACGTCACCTTACAACAGTTGTTCCTAAAAAGTTTAGATTTACTGAAACTATTTTCTCTCGTATTGAACCTAAAGACCATCTAAGCATGGAAAGAATCATGACATGACAGTAACTTTCTACGAAGAAGTTGCCAAATAGATTCAATCATATTACATAAATACCCCCTACAAGTATAATATTCATTTAAATTATCGTGACGTATCAATTTTTGTATGAAAATTTGATGAGAATTAAATTTTGTATTGTAATTTTAATTTATTCATGAATATGAAAAATGGTTAAAATTGTGACCATAATAATAATCACAAAAAATGTAGACAGTATATTTTTTTATTTGACTTTTTTTTCTTAAAAATATTTAACAATTTTTTTTGTAAGAAAATGTTTGATAATTTTGTAATAAAACTGAAATAAATATTAGTTTAGCTTGAATATTAAATTAAAATTAAATGAAATCAGGATTTGATTTGTGACATTAGGTTGGGGATGAGTGCCAACTTTCCTGCTAGCACAGTAGCACGGTGCGTTTCGACTCAAAGCAGTCGTTGCATCTTCTTCCTCCGTGGGCGTTAGGGTTTTGGAGTAGCCGTTTACACGACCGAATTTTTCGTGTACCTCACGATACGAAGAATGTTTGGATTCTTCTGTTGAGTCCTCTCACTAACACGCGAAATACGAGTCATTCCATCGTATCTGCGCCACACCAAACCACGCTTTGCATGCGTTTGATTTACCATTTGACATGGACGCCGAAGCGGATTCAACTCAAACCCCTACTATAAGGTCAAATTGCTGCGCCTCGCTTCCAATTTTTCTTTTGTTTTATTTTCCATCATAATCGATCACCGTACTGCCATTGACCGGAGAATGAGGAGGATCTTATAATCAAATTCAAAATTATTGAGTTTTTACATTGGTTATAATCTCAGCTGCACTTTAGAAGAGTCACTTGTGTGAGAGAATATTCTAGTTAGTTTTCAATTGGTTTGTGGGGGCTAATGAGTATCTGATATATATAATTTTTGCCGGAATTTGCTATTCACATTGACTAATGAGTATCTGCAATATATAGTGAATGATGGAATGTCCGTGCTTCTGAGTAGAATAATATATGTCGAATCAGTGCACTCTGTTTTGTTCTTTTTTATTCTTTTGCGTATAATTGTTTCTATGCTTAGTTTGTTTGAAGAATAGCTGATTTCTTCCTACAGACACAAATGCTCGGCATGCTATAAACAATTCAAGAAGAAAGAGCATCTAATTGAGCACATGAAAACCTCAAACCATTCCGTCCATCAGCCTAGGTGTGGGGTCTGTCAAAAACACTGCAAATCTTTTGAGTCTCTGAGGGAACATCTCACTGGTTAGTCACTTGTGCATTCTATCTGTGCTGTCGACACTATTTATTGCTTCCATGTTTTATGCTCTTTGTTTATATTTTCCTGTTCCTTTTTTAACTATGTTTTAGGTCCTTTGCCAAAAGGAGTTTGTTCAAAGATTTTCTCTCAACAGGGCTGTCAACTTTGCTTGGTACTATTTGATAGCCCCGGGTCTCTCATTGGTCATAGAGAAACATGTCGCTTATTTGCCCCTACTCCTCTGGTAAGTTGATAATTGACAACCCTGAGCATTTATTTATATAAAAAAAAGCTTTCTTATGTGTACTGTTCACCCTAAGTAATCAAAGAAACCTGCTTACATGGTTTCTTGTATATTATTCTATTATCTATTTGGATTAGGAAGTTTATGTTGTGTGTGGAACTGTTGCAGGAAACAAGAGAACTGCCCTATATAGATTCCCAATTTGACTGTCAAGATTCTTCTGATGAAAACCATGCTGGCAGGGGCCCTCGAGGAGCAGTTGCAATGGACTGTGAAATGGTTGGTGGTGGAAGTGATGGTTCTCTGGAACTTTGTGCAAGAGTATGTTTGGTTGATGAAGATGAGAACTTAATCTTTCATACATATGTACAACCTGAAATACCTGTTACTAATTACAGGTACTTTGGATTTGTTTCATTGTTTTCTTTGTTTTACACATTACTTGTTTTAGGTTTGATAGGGAGAAGGAAATAAAAAGGAGGGAGATAGGATAGAAATATCAATTGTTCACTATTTTTTCTGAGAGCAGAAATAGGGTCGAGGGAAGTTTTTCCTATGGGTCCCTCCTCTCAAATTGGCTTGAAATAGAGGGGAGATATAATGTCTATTTCACATATTTTTTTGGAGTTTCTTAAAAAATTAACTAATATTTTTATAACAAAAAATTAGAAATAATAAATAATTTAATGTTGAAAATAATAGAGAAAAATATTCTTATTTTTTATTTAATTAGTACAAGGATATTTCATACAATTTATTTACTTGCCATTATCTTTTTCACTCATCCAAACAAATGAGGCAAATTTCTTCACTTTCCTTATTTTTATCAATCCAAGCAATATATTTTTTGAACTACATTTATCTTTTATTTCTATCCTTCATATTTCTTTACTCACTTTTATTCCCAATAAAGCATTATTCTCAAAGAGAAAAGTGAGTAGGGAAAATGAGTGTTGGGGTTGACTTTGTTTTGATATTTTCAGATATGATATAACTGGATTGACAGAAGAACATCTCAGAAATGCTATGCCCCTTTATGAAGTTCGAGAAAAGGTATTGCAAATACTATACAATGGAGAATGCATCGGCAAAGTTAGACTAAATGGTGGAAAGGCCAGGCTTCTTGTGGGGCATGACATAGCACACGATTTAGATTGCTTGAATATGAATTATCCTGATCATATGCTAAGGTAGGTTCTTCTCGAGTAACTTAAATTGTGCTAAATCCTGCTTGACAGAATTATTCTTGACAATAATGTCTTGCACTAATTTTTTTATCACCACTTTAAGGATTTTTCCTGATGATGAACTAAACAATTGTTAGAAATCCCCGAATTTCTTCTGTTTTTCTCCTTCTTATTATCATCATATATAAGGTAAAAACAAGTTTCCAGACTTTAAAAATCTATACTATTCAGAAGCTGTTTTCAGTATTATATTGGATCATGCCAGATTGATGGAAATATCTCCTTGAATGGACAGTTTGTAGTTGGTGAGCAGATCTTTATGATTAGTATTATTAGCACTCATCTTTTGCCTATGCTTTCATGTTTGCATTGAAGAGACACTGCAAAGTACCGTCCGTTGATGAAGACAAATTTGGTCAGCCATTCGCTCAAGTATCTCACCCGAACATATCTTGGGCAAGTTAATTTTTAACTCAATCTTTTTTTCCGTTTGAAATTACCTTTTCCAACTTCAAGTTTTCCCTTTATTTTAAAAAACAAAGTGGCATGATCTAATCGGTCCATTTGTATGTACAATTGTTCGATGACTATTTTCAATTTGCCTAGGATCATTATAGATTCTATGAATGATACTTCTTTCTACACTAAAAATGAAATTGGTGATTAACACTTTCTTATGTTGAGTACGAATAAAAAACTAATTTTGAAGGACGTGTTCAAGGTGGCTGTCAAATATAAAATTTTGAGCAGTTATATTTTGACACTGCGAAATTCTCTTCCTTCCATTTTACAACTCCATAAATTAATATTTTATTCAATAAAGTAATTTATATTTTTTTTAAAAGTAAAATTTAATGTTATTATTATTTTTGGTTGTTAAGTGAATGTTAATCAAAATAATATTTCTCTAAAATTTTATAAACTAAAATAAGATTAGCTATTTTTTGGTTTCAGTTTTTTTCTGGTTTTCACTCTTCAATTTTCGGTCCCGAATTTTAAATCCAAACATCCTAAATCACTGACCGCTATCTGGGTCTGTTTTGTGGGAAATGTAGTTTAACTGGTAACCGATGAAGTGGCAGAGGTAGGGGTGATAGTGGAGGTGGTGGCGGAGGAGGTGCGATGGTTATTAGTGGTGGTGACTGGTGATGAAGGCCATGGCTCTAGTTGCTGTAGTTATAATAATGACGATGATGGCAGTAATAACAACACGGACATTGATAGTTGACGGGGGACAGCAACAATGATGACCATGGTGGATTGGTTAACGTGAATAGTTGTGGTCTGACAGTGATAATAACGACTGTAATGGTGACTTAGTGGTAAACTGGTGGCAATGAGGGAGGTGGTGGGTGGTAGTTCTAGTGATGACAGTTTACATGAATGGTTGAGAACAGATGGAAGAAACTGAATTGCTTGTTCTTCCTATTAAAAGCCATCATAAAGCAAAACTTTCTTTCTAAATTCAGATAAAAGTATTTCAAAACGAACAAAATCAATTTGGCTTCATTTAGTCAAATGAATTTTGTTTTGAAATTTTTGTTTGAATCCAAAACTAAAAACTTAACATCTTTTTTTTTTCAGAACAAAATGTATTCGACTAAAACGAAGTCCAATTGATTTTTAACTTAGTTTTTAAATATTTTTATCTCAATTTAAAAGGAAAAGAAGTTTTGTTTTTTGTCTTTTACTTGGAATAACAAGTAATCCAGTTTCTTCCATCTTCCCTTCCAAGCATTTAAGCATGTCCAAAGTTATTGCAGTGTGGTTGCTTCAATCAATACTTAATCTTTAAATTACGGTAGGTAACTGCTCACTATTTTTTTTTATTGTGTTTTGGCTTTACAGTTATGATATCCAATCCGGCACTCATGACCCGTATGAAGATTGTATTTCTGTCATGAGACTATACAAGAGAATACGAGCTCAAATTCATCCAGAGGAAGGCCATGAAACGTCGACTCTGAGTAACAACTTTCTTCGTTTGCCTTGTAGCTGGAGATCCAGGGAATTTGACAACCTCACTCCAGATCAACTCTATGCCATGTCAAGATCGGATTACAAGTGTTGGTGCTTGGATTTGAGGCCTAGATTGGCATCCTGCTTACTTTGATCATTGCATTTGTCCACAGCATCATATCATAATATACATATTTCTTCAGAAACTGTGGGAAGACTGGTAAATTGTTTTGCAATGATATTTTCTGTGCATATCTTTCTAACGCATCGTGTGATCCTCGGCACAAGAAAACTATTGAGAAAAGATAGGTTCTTGATTATGATGCTTTTGTAAATATATATATATAACGGTATGTTTAGACCAAGTAAAGGGTACCCTTTTTTAGAATGAAGACTTGTCTACCTTCTCATAGCAATAAAAGCTACCGACACAAACATAAATAGATGTAAGGCGTGCTCTAGATCCAATTTCAACGGAGCCACTTTGATATAAGTTGTTGATTAGTAGTAGTTTTCATTTTGAAATATAAACATGTTTAGTTATTATTTAATTTTCTTTAAAATAATATACTTTCTTTGTTACGACGGGAAAATTATTAACTTGATATTAATTACCACGAGAAAGTTTCATTCCTAATTGTGAAGGTGAAAAATGTTTTATTCTTATATATTCCTTTAGTATAAGAATTTTCATTTGAAAAGCAAGGGTCTCTTCCTTTTAATTAGGTATTTTCAACACGTCCTCTCATCTTTGATAGACGCACTTCATGTATTCAACTTGCGATTATAAAAATATTTGGAACATAAATTGCTACATAAATTTTCTCAACCGTCTATTTCGTATAATTTGAGAGTAATTTCACTATAAATTTAAATTATATTATAAGTTATAAATTTTAATTATATGTTTATCATGTAATGTATAGGTTAACATATAAATTCCTTATTATAATTGTAGATTAATATTATAAGCTGCTTTTAATTTTTAACAATTTTTTTTTGCAATTAACCTTTTTTAATATTAATAACATTTTTTTTTGTTTGTTTAATAGTTAGAATATAATGATGAAATAGAAAACCGAGTTATAGTAAGTTATGGTATTAATGGTGGTGATAGTAATAGTACTAATAATTCCATATCGTTATACTCCAATCAAAAGGTAAAATAAGACTCAAATTTAAATCTTATAATCTAATCTTATATGAGTCTTGTAATAGATATAATAATAATAGTAATAAAAAATATTATTATTACTATTATTAATAAAAAAATTATGGTTGTTTTTATTATAATAATAATGATAGACTAATGATAATGATACTAATAACAACATAACTTATGATATTAATAAAATGTTAAGGTTAATAAAAATAGTTAGTTGTAGTGATAAATTATTATTATAAATATGATAATAATGATAAAAGGAATAATAATTACTATCATAATCATAAGATTGTAATTAATATGAGTAATATATAAGACTTGCTTCCTTAAATATTGACATAGCATAAAATTTAAAACTTCAAATTATAAAAAAAAGTTAATTTTATTTTAGAATTATATATTTATTTAAACCACTAATAAAATACTACTCTGAGTATATTTTTTATTAGATCGTTGCATTAAAATAAAAACGTCTAAAAAGTCTTAAAATTAATGTAATATAGTAAAATCCATAAACGATGAAATTTATGACATAGTAATAGAAATATAGATAATATTTACTATAACATGAGTTTGGTAGTGGTGTTAATGATGTTGATTAGTGCAACAAATGACAAACCATAGTAACTAACGTATATGGGATTGGTGAACCAAGGTGGTGAGAATTGTGAACAATAATAGAAGAGTGGTAACAAAAAGGTGATAACTCGAATAATGGTAGTATTTATAATGGAAAGGGTGGTATAAAAGTAAAAGAACACTATTATTTTTAGTCAACTTCTTTTTAAGAGTGTGTTTAACAAAATTCGAGATGAATTTGTGTTTTAGACTTTTTTTTTTAAACAAAAGTTTCTAAACTTCACTAATAAGCGATTTTCTTCAAAGACATAATTAATTATGTGTATGATATTTTATTATATAAATTAATTAAATATTAAATTAACTTTATTTTACATTTTTAAATTAATATAATATATAAAACTTTTAAATATTTCAAATATATTTTTAAATTATTCTTTTAACATACAAATTTTTTTTAAAAAATTTATTTCATAATTAATTTTAAATATATTAATATACAAGTAAAATTATTTTATCAGATTTTCCTCCTTTCCTTCCTTTTCCTTTTCCACTTTCACCTCAATCCAATAACATAAAAAACGAAAAATGTAATACAATATAAATTAAGATACACATCATAAGAAGTAAATCATATTTTATTCCCATACCAATAGCAAACAATGTAGGTATCATATCTTGTTATATATATATATGATGACCATGATTTAAATATACTTAAATGTCAGCATTGGTTCAGGTAGTTCATCACATGGCACACGTGCCATACTGAAAAGGCCTCAATCTATTTCGTTGAATATATAAAATGTTTAGTAAAAGATCGTTTTCTATACTAATATTAATAAACCATCTCTTCTATAACTATTTCATTAACAGAATCGCCATTTAAAATATAGAAAGATTGAAAGAGAAATTTAGAGATTATGTGCCCAAAACAAACTCTCAAATTAAACTCTCTCATTTCATTACTCATTCCAACTTGTCAACTGGGTAAGAGAAATGCATAAAAAAGAAGAAAGAAAAGTGGGAACTTTATCATTGCCCGACATGTCAACTAGTTATGTTTCAATTTTAAGTAACCAACTAACTCTTTTTGCAAAACTATATCACTTCACAATAAATTATGTTTCAAAATTAGAATAGAGCAAGAATGAGATCAAAATTATAATTAAATTAGATTAAGAAAAGATAAGCAATGAATTTCACTTCATCATTAGCACCCAACATTCACAAATTTCAAACTTCCCATTCGACAAGGGCAAAAGTAACAACATAAAACTGAAACCGGACATAAAATTATTTACTAAATTAACCAAATAAAAAAATTCAGAGAAGAGAAAAACACCAAGTGGAAGGAGAGATTGGGAATCAAGAAAGAGGAGCACCGGGATGAGGAGGAGGAGGAACGAAGCGAGCACTGGCCTCTTCTTCGTCGTAGAACAAATCATCGGTTCTTCTGAAGGCGGCGTGCGCCACCACCAAGACGACTCCGATGAGGAGCGCCACCAGGATGTTGGTGATGGCGCCGGTGAGGAGGAGGAGCGCGATGGTCAGCACCGCCATGACGACGAGCACGACGCGGTCGCTGATCATCCTGCCGAAGATGACAAGCGGCTCGTCGCGGAGGAAGTAGAGGAAGAGCCACGCCGCCATAAGCACCACGAACACGATCAGCGATATTGGATACCAGAGGAGACTGAGGAAGAGGACGATGAGCACCACGATGGCGTAGTTCATCTGGAAGTAACCCACGTTCTCCCGCACGCGCCCCACGGCGTCGGAGAAACCGCCGGGAAGGCCGAAGGAGTGGAGGTTGAACATGATCTTCCATGGACGGCGCGTGGCTAGCCCCTCCTTCACACGCTGCTTGGCGCGTGAGATGAACTCGAGGTTGGTGGAAGGTGAAGATGAAGTTGGGATTGCGCCGTAGTTGGTCATCGTTGCTCCTCGACACCTTCTTTCTTTCTTTCTTTGGGTTTTCACGAACAAAGATAAACTCTATAACAAACAATCATTAATAAAGACGCCAATTATTTATTTATTTATTTATTTAATTTATTTATTATTATTATTCTTATTAATTATGGATTATTTTAATTGTAACGTGCCTGAGGGTTTGTCTTCCTTCTCACACACGTGCAATTGAAAATTAACCAAATTTGTTTTTTATTTGTAAGCCTAAATTGTTTAAGGATTTTATTAGTTTAAATATAAAGATTAAAAGTAAGTCACTTTTTAGAAATGCTTCTTTTCATTATTTTTGTAAGATTAATTAGTGATAGAATTATGATATAGATGCTAATTAAGGAATAAAATTAGGTCATGGAATAGTTAGATATGCATTATATTTATATCGCTATCTAATGAAACGTGTCCATACATCTAGGTATTTATTTCACTTTTCTCATACAACAATTACCTTTTTTTCACTTCACCTAATTCATCAAATATTTTATGTTATTTTTTTTACCAAGTAGAAGGGAAAAGATGCTACCTATATAATTAATTAATTAATTAATTAATTAATACGAATAGAGAGATATTAGGTAGGGGAATTACACACTTTTATTTATAATAATAAATTCAGGTACCACTTTAAGTTTTAACAATTCACTCTAATTAACACATTTTCTTTTTTTAAACACGTTCAAATTAATCACTTATACGTAATTAATACTCCTATCATCTTTATTTTTTTTTAATTTTTCCTCTTTATTTCATTATTAATTCAAACAGAATGTTAAAGTTTAACTTGAAGCATTGGACACTCAAAGAGACCAGACCACATTACATTGAATTGAACCAACGTTGTAGGGACGGCAAAGAAACCAATCATCAAAGGCCACGTGTCAACAACGGTACCCCTGAGAAGAAGATTCTCAAACATCGAGGGTTCGTTAAATACAACTTTTTTTCCCCTTTTTTCTTTTGTTTCAATGATCAATTCTTCATCATTCATCCATGAATATGATATACCATCTAACCATTTTTCTCCTTTTCTTTTGCTCTTCAGATACTAACTCATAAAGCTTTTACCAGTTTCTTTGCTCCAAATTATTTATAAACTAAATTAGTCAAAGCTTAAGATAATGCTAAAATTTAATCCACACATTTTAAAGATATTAAACTTATTTATCAAATTAAAAATGTTTATTATTTCATAAATATACTCTACACATCATGCAATTACATCACAATTGATACTATAGACTCCGAAATATTAGTATATCATCCCATTTGAGATCAGAGGATTAGGATATTAATTCCGTGATTAAAATACCATAATCTTGAGTATTAAGGAATTAATAAAGGAGTTTCAACTGGAATATAACAACAGAAAAAGAAAGAAGAAACAACACGTACTTCCTATGAAGAGAGATGACTTCAAACCCTAAACTTACAAAACTTTTGCCAAAATACTGATGAAATTAATCATCGAATAAGTTAATTGTTAACTAAACGAAAACAAATTAATTATTTATGAAAGCAAATTTTTATTTTAATTTTGTAAATTAAAATATACTAAAAATGGTGGTAAGCTAAATTATACGTACAAAATATGTAATATAAGGGTGAGTCAAAATATTAACATATATTTGAAAACTAAAATAACAAGTAATTAAATTTATATATTTAACATCTTTTCAACTTCAAAAATCTGTGTACACTGTTTTCCAATTTCAAAAAACTAAAATAGTAGTTTAATGACCAAATTACGAGTTATGATCATTTCTGGCGTTTACAAGTTATTATACTGTAACTCAATTGTCACATGTATTTAGTGATATAACCAAGATATTCACTTCCTCAAAAATCACTTAAGAATATATATATAAACATTGAAATCAAAACCTTATCTATACAAATATTTTTTCCATATTCAATGAGCTTGGAAATCGAGTGAAGTTATTATCTCTCATCAAATATTTTACACATAAATTTTTCTACCAATTACACAACACCAAGGTTGTGGAGAGAAATAATTGAACAATCGAAATTTGGGGTTTGAATAGAATATGGCATATATAATATTGGCAATTGGATCTTTGAATGATCCACCAAAATATGTTTTTGGTTATTGCTAAGATTTCTGCAATTCCTTGTGCTCGTGGCTAACATCTAAACACAGATGCCCGAAAATCTATTGCTGAATTATGCAGAAGCAGCTTCCTAGTTTGCGTGGCAATTATCTGTCACTAATTAATTATATGCACCCTCTCAAATATACAATGAAGAAAAGCTCATAAATTATCAGAAACTATATATATATATATATATATTCATTCATGTTTCATTGATACTAAATTTCTCTGATATTTTTTCATAGAGTCCAACAATTGAAGCTTTCTGCAGAAAGTTTCTAACATTATTATTTTTGTGTTGCTTTTTCCTTTTGTTTCTTGTTCTCCTTTTCCATTTACGGATTCAGACCTAATAATCATTGATGGCTAGTTAGAACAGTTGGCAGCAGGAGTTTTTATGCTTGTGTGGCTGTGGAAGCTTGCTTGATTTATGAAACTAATTCCCTAACGAATCACATGATGAATATGGTAGCACAGTAGAAGAACCCTAACATAACTTTTCAGACTTGGCTGCTCAATGCTTAAAGAAACAGATTTGATGTTATTCAAACTTCAAGGATTTATGCCTCGTGTTTTTTTTTTCTGTGTCTATATATATATATATATATAATCTGGGGCTATTCGTGGCTGGCTAACATTTTTTAGGGCTAAATATAAAGACAGTGTTTTTTTAATTAAAATGATCCTATTTTTATTGAAAGTTTATCTTTCGAACTTTCACATGTGCAAAATTTTTATTAATTATGGTTAAATTGATTTTTTTGAAATTTATTTTTTAGTCGATATATAGTAAAGTCAATTCATTCAATGAAATTTAAATTCTTACAATTGATTTAAAGTATAAAATAAATTGATGGCAAGAATTTGAATAATTTACTGAATTATATAAACAATATATAAAAGAATTATAAAGAACTAAAGGACCAAATTTGTAAAAGAAGTATCTTTTATAATTAAAATGTTGAGACATGTGATTAACAATTCAAGAATAAAGAAACAAATATAATAATGAATAGCGAGATATTTCAATTAATTTTGGTGAGAATAAAACAATAACTACTTTTAATAAATTAATTAGTAAATAACATGTGCGTTTGCGTTTATGTGTACGTTTCAAAGAAGAACATAATATTTAAAATAAAACTAATAGGACAACCTTTAAAATAAAATTAGATAGTAACAATTTTAAGCATTTGTTGTTACATACATAGCTACATAGCAATACGCCTACAAAATAACAAAAAAAGTTACTAGTTTTACAAAATAAAACTATATTTTCTTTGATAAGATTAGAATCTCATTCACTTAATTCCTTAAAGAAATAAATCTTAATTACCATTATATTATATTAGTTAATCATAAGTTCATAAAATTAATAATGTTAAGAAGTTTAATAATGGTCTTCCTAGGACTATTTTGTTCCTTTATATTAATGGCAAGAGTTATTTAATGATTATATATTTTTAGTTAATAAATAATAGTTTTCTTTTTTCAAAAAATAATGATAATACTTGAACTTACACTTGCATGTATAATGTCCATACAAGTTGGTCAAATGAAGTGATATTAAGGAATGTGTTAAGATTTTATATATAATGTAGTTGTTGATGATAATATTAAGAATCCAATTACGTATTAAATTATGTTTGTCTAAACTTTGATTGATATGAGATATAGCTTACTTGCTTTATTTCTTTTAGCCAAAAGTTTCTACCAAAAAGTTTGAGCAATTGATCTCATTTTGTCATTTCATGTTTCTGTTAATTTAAAACCTTTTTATCAATTATATAAACACTTTAATTTCTGAAAATTAGAAAAGATACTTTTTATACCTGAAAAAATTTTGAAAAATAAATTTATTAGTCGTTTTAATTGTGAATATTCATTTTTGTCTGTGTATGAAAAATGTAAAAGAAAGAAACAAAAAAAATATTTTTTTAATCTCAATGAGAATGAACAAGTGATGAGATTATTCCTTTTTGAACTTGTAATTTTTATCTATAAATTTTATTTAAAATTAATCATATTTTGATGAAAAGAAGTCTTAAAGTAAGGCTTTTAAGTGATGATATAAAAAAAATTTCAAACTTTTTTAAGAGTCTATGTATATAGATTACCTCACCAAGCACTTGAAAAATCTAAAAAAGTAGATCACATGTGCATTAAAAATTGGACCACATGATCTTTAGTGCAAACCATATTGCATGTGCCTTAGTTCATAAAAAGAAATAACCAAAATGGAGATCAATTGTTATCTCATATATGGGTCCATTAATTTATATGATTATAGCCATTGTACTTTTTTTTTACCTATTTCTATCATTTTATGTATTACTTACATTCATACTTAAATATATTTAATATGCTAAAAATATTTAAAAAATAGTAAATAGGAATATTTACAAGAAATCATCATGAGAAGATTTAGAAATAGTAAATTTTGTAACTTTATTGGAAAGTTCTTAACTGTGGCAGATGTCTTAATCTGCGAAAGTACAATACAAGATGCTCAATTTATTTAATTGGATAATATTAAATCAAATTTTCATATTATGTGTCCTTATTTGTGTCTCTTTCTTTCCAAGAAGATGGCGAAAACGACTCACTTTTTTTTATGAATCTACCTGATTAGCATTTCACAAATGATTTGTTTATCTCCAATTTAAACTTTGTTTTTTTTTTAATTTAAAATTAACTATTCATGTCTTTATAATTTTAGAATAATTCACTTTGAGTACTCATCGAAGTTCAAAGATTTAATAAATACCAAAAATGGATTATTTTCAAATTGCCAAAAATCTACAATAACTTCATCATTGCATAAAATCCTAATTTTTTTATTATATTTTATTCATTTATTACTGTTATCATTAGTAATACACTTTTCTAATATTTTGGAAAAATTTACGATGATTCTATTGTTAATGTAAGTTAAGTAGTTTCAATAAACAATCTATATCAGATAAAAACAATCCCTGTATCCATTTCTTTTCACAAGATTCAATTTTTAAATCTTCCAGAAAACTAAAACACGAACAAGTTGTGCAGTCTTATAAAATTGTCTCTGATAACAAAAGAATGTTTATTGTATAACTGTGAACTTCGATGAGAATCTTTGAATCATTCCTTGTATGTGTAACGAGAATATACGAAATACTCGACCAGTGTTTGGAGTTGTTCTGTTCTCAGTGAGGCCGAAAAATTGTGATTTGAGTTTAAGAAACTTGAGCTTGAAGCGAAAACTTGTGTTTTGGATGGAATAGACGTGACTGTTGGCTGTGACTATACGTTTAATTATGCATAATTCCACAAGTTTTCCCAAACTTGCAGCCTTTCTACTGTTCAATTGCATTTTAAGGTTCCTTTGCTTCTTCTTCCTCTGCAGCACCAACTTTACAACCTTTATATATATTCATACGAAATATGTCTTTGGTAACAGTTGCAACTTTACCTTCATTCCCTCAAAAGTCAAAAACACAGTTACTACTTTTCTATCTCTAGTTTCCTCCTTCTTAATATTGGTGGTTAAATCAATGGAGGAAATGCCTAAGTTCCTCATCCATGGAACAATTGAAGCTACCATCTTCAATGCTACACCTTACTCACCTTTGTTTCCCTTCAATGTCAGCTCCACATAACTATAATACTATGCCGTCAACATATTTTTACATATGAAAGTGTTTGCTATCATGTGAAATTGTGCACTAGTCTATAAACTAATAGCATGTATTAATGTTCTGTTTTTTTCAGTGTGTATATACAAAAGGAAAGCCTGCTTATGTGTCCATCAGGATAGGCAAGCAGAAGGTGGCGAAAACGACCCAAGAACGTGAACGTGTGTGGAACCAGACCTTTCAGATTCAGTGTGCTCATCCAGAAGATTCAACTATCACCATTACACTGAAGACATCATGCTTCATTTTGGGGAAATTCCACTTGCAGGCCAAGAAGTTGAAGAAAGAGAGTTTGATCAATGGAGTATTCCCTCTCCTCATGGAAAATGGAAAACCAAATCCACAACTAAAATTAAGATTTATGTTGTGGTTCAAGCCAGCAGAAATGGAACCAAGTTGGACAAAGATACTAAGCAATGGGGAGTTTCAAGGGCTGAGGGATGCTACATTCCCACAGAGGTCCAATTGCCAGGTTAAACTCTATCATGATGCTCACCATTCATCTACCTTCCACCCTCCTTTTGACCTTTGCGGCACTCCAATAAAGCTGTGGGAAGATGTCTATAAAGCCATTGAGGGTGCAAAATATTTGATTTATATTGCAGGCTGGTCTTTCAATCCCAAGATGGTTCTGGTAAATATGATTTCATTTCAACTTCTTATGGTTCTAGTGAAATGAATTTAGTTTCTTTCCAAATTAGAATTAACTTATTCATAAACTAATTTATAAAAAGTTTCTTGTTTAACTTATCCAGCAATTGATTTTCACTTGTGTATTAGCTAATTTAATATAAATTTAGTACATTTATATTCTTATTTTCTTCTCTTATAAGTTTTTATTGACGATTTATCCAAACAAGACTAAGTTTTCATATGCATTTTTGAGAAGCTAATGTGCCTCTTGTTCAGGTTAGGGATCCTCAAACAGAAATCCCTCATGCTAGGGAGATAAACCTGGGTGAGTTATTGAAGAAGAAGGCAGACGAAGGAGTGGCTGTGAGGATTATGATTTGGGATGATGAAACATCTTTGCCTTTTATTAAGAACAAAGGTGTGATGAACACTCATGATGAGGACGCTTTTGCATACTTTAAACACACTAAAGTAATATGCAGAAAGTGTCCCAGGTTACACCACAAGTTTCCCACGTTCTTTGCTCACCATCAGAAGACCATAACTGTGGACACCAGAACACCCTACTCTGTTCATGCCAGAGAAATTATGAGCTTTTTGGGTGGTTTAGATTTGTGTGGTGGCCGATATGACACAGAAAAACACTCATTGTTTCAAACACTTGCTGAGGAATCCGATTACCATGATTTCTACCAGACAAACATTGCACAAGCTAGCCTCAAGAAAGGAGGGCCAAGAGAGCCTTGGCATGATGCTCATGCTTGTGTTATTGGTGAGGCTGCTTGGGATGTGTTAACCAATTTTGAGCAAAGATGGACAAAGCAGTGTGATCCTTCTCTTCTAGTTCCTGCCAACAGTTTGGAAAATCTCATTCCCACATGCTCAAGCACTCCAGTAGAAAGGAATTGGAAAGTTCAAGTATACAGGTCAATTGACCATGTATCTGCTAGCCAGTTGTTTAGAAAGCTAACTGTGGAGAGAAGCATCCATGAAGCTTATGTTGAAGCAATTAGGCGTGCCGATAGGTTTGTGTACATTGAAAACCAATATTTTGTTGGAGGCTGCCATTTGTGGCAAGAAGATAAGCATAGTGGATGCAGCAATCTGATTCCGGTTGAGATTGCACTCAAGGTGGTTAGTAAGATCAAAGCAAGAGAGAGGTTTGCAGTGTACATAGTCATTCCGATGTGGCCAGAAGGAGTGCCTGAAAGTGAACCAGTTCAAGATATACTTCACTGGACAAGAGAAACAATGACAATGATGTATAGGTTGATTGGAGAAGCAATAATAGAAAGTGGGGAGCCAGGGCATCCAAGAGATTACTTGAATTTCTTCTGCCTTGCAAATAGGGAAAAGAAGGAAAAAGAGGAGTTTCTTCCTCCACTTTCTCCTCATCCTGCAACACAATACTGGAATGCACAAAAGAATAGGAGGTTCCCGATTTATGTCCACTCAAAGATGATGATAGGTATGATTGTATTATTCTCCATTCAGATTTTTTCCCACTACTTTCCAGAAAAAAGCTTATTTAGAATAGTTTGTTATAATCATTGTATTTCAATAATAACCAAGAACTGTTCAAGTGAATTTGTTGAAATAACTTTTGCTAAAGCATAAAAAAAATGAATTGGACTATTGTAGAATTGTGGTACAGACTGTGGTGTAGGTTATCTAACATTTTCTGTTGTTGCTTCTGGCACCAGTGGACGACATATACATATTAATAGGATCAGCCAATGTAAACCAAAGATCCATGGATGGACAAAGGGACACTGAGATTGCCATAGGGGCTTACCAGTTTCAAGATGGAGTTGATCGCCACATAAACCATGGCGATATTCATGCATACAGAATGTCACTGTGGTATGAGCACACGGGAAGTGCTGAGGAATTGTTCTTAGAGCCAGAAAGTTTGGCATGTGTGCAGAGAATGAGATCAATAGGGGATCATATGTGGGAAATGTACAGTAGTGAAGAAATTGTGGACATGGAAGGTGTGCACCTTGTAAGGTACCCTGTGAAAATAACTCAAGAAGGGTATGTGGAGGATCCAGATGATGGTGGGGATCATTTTCCTGATACAAAATCTCCAGTCAGGGGGAAGAGATCAAAACTCTTAACCCCTGTCTTTACCACTTAAGTTAACCATACAACTGTGACATGGACACAGACTAGACTGACCATTCTTTTGCTTATCTTTTTCACACTGAAATAAGTGCTCTTATTTATACATATGAAGCTGAAACTGTTGACAATAAAAGTTGTAAGGAATACTTAACTTCACTGTGTATCAATATTTTATGCACAGTCAATACAAAGATATTCAATGCACATATTATCATCAAATCACAAAACAGTTATATATGATAAATCTATCAATTCTGATGATAATTATTTCATAATCATTCAATGATATTTCTTATTTGTTGACATTATAATATATAAAAATGAAATTCATATTTTACGTCTATAGAAGAGAACTTTACAAAACTACTCATTTTTGTTTCATTGCTGTTAATGAACAATGTGTTGCACGAGAGAAGGAGGTTAATAACCTTATTCCAGTAGTTTTCAGCATAAATGGACATTGGACTATATTCTCCCAATAGCTAAATTTTGACGTCATTATATTATTTAAAGTTTGTATTTGTGTATCTCCTGGTTCTCCATATTAAAACGTTTCATTTTATCTCTTGAAATATTTCATTATATCAAATTAGTTTTGCTACAATTTACCCACTATCTTAACTCTGGTTGAAATGACTGATGCGTATACTTATATAATGTGATATTTTTATAGTTTGTCATGAGCTTCACAAAAATAGTGGCGTAAACTAATAGAAGAACCAACTTCCTCTTATGAAAGTACCTTAAGTAAGTGGTCACAAGTTTGTTCATTTTGTGAAAGTAATGCAGAACTTCATGTACGTGTTGATTTATAACCAGAGTTGTTGTAATAGTCAAAGTAATCCAATCTAATCAAGATAAACTGTCATAACGCAAGGGCTTTTGTTATCTCTTGGAGTGTCTTTGAACACGGCCAGTTATGCTCCATTTGCCATATTTTGATATTCACTTAACCAGTAAATTTGAAAAAACGCATTGATTTATAGTATTGTATTTAAAAATAATAACTCTAAAACATAGTAGGGTTGCCTTATTTTTCATTAAATTTTTAAATTCTAAACAATGATTGTTAAGCTAGAATTTGTAGAGAAGTCCATCTTAAAACTTTTCTGCTGCAAGCATTGAATAGAAGCAAGCAACAAACAGTTACATATAACCTCTGTTGTTTAGTTTTTATAACAATATTAACCAATGTAGCACTGGCATTTCTCAATTGTTAAAACTAATTCATGTAATAAAGGGTTTGGTTAGAACCACTACTTGGAAGCAATAAAGCAAATTAATAAGCTCAAACTCAGAATATAATTGGTGATAAAACGGGAAAGAGGAAGATGAAACAAAAAAAAAGTAACGTGGAGCGTTCCTCTACTGATGATAATTATTCAATTTTTATAATAACTCGGCATGCCATTTCAACACAGCAGTTAAGGATCTGCGATGATTCAGGATTGTTTGAGAACTGAAAACGGATTCCTGCATTCACGCGTTCAATCTTTTGAATGAAGAAGGTGACTCAAACTCTTCAGTTTATAACGTGGTAAAATTGGTTTAATTTAACTCTTTTATTAAGTGATAATAAAATTGTTAAACATCTTGTAATAAAATTTTGTTAAATAAAAATATGTTATCAAATTTTTTATATAATTATTATCATTTCATATTTTTAACTTTACATATTTTCATATTTATAAATAAGTTATGTAACATTATAGTTAAAAATTACATTTTTTATATTTTAGTAAACAAAATATATTGAAAATATAATATAATTAAATGATAAAACAATCATATGAAATTATATATATTTGTTAGTTATTTCAAAAGAATAAATTATTTTTTCGGCTCTACATTTTTAAATCGAAAATCACACCAAAATAATTGCATGAAAGCAAATAGATAAAAAAATATTCAGTTTTAATCAATTAATCACTTTTTAAATAATTTCAACTATAGTTTTTAATTGGTTCAACTTTTAACACCCATATCTTTTTACATAGAATTTTTGTATTGCATTTTCTTCAAATGTTATTAAATTTCACCAACCAGTTCTTTCATATGTGAAATTGTAGTATGTGTGAAAGTCTTATCATTCTTAATTTTCTATGTTATTGCCAATTTACCTAAAACATGAAGTCTCTACACAAGTAATGATTGAAGAGAGCTTTCTCCTTATCATTGATGCACAAGGAATCAAAGGGTCATGTAACTTAGATATTGCACCAAAAATAATAAATGAAATGCTAAGAATATATTTTTCTAACTCTTCTATAAATATGCTATCTACTAATACTTATTGTATTAAAAAACTAACTAATAGCTGAAATTTATCAAAAATTATAATTTTTAGCAACTTTCAAATATTTTATAATGTGCCTTTTTATAATTTACAACATCTTTTAGTTTAAATAAGATATATGTTAGAAACAATTTGTTAAAGTGGGTTGTTTGTTAATACTTTTCAAGGAGAAAAGTAATAATGACCTTCAAACATAACTAAAATCAAAGAACAAAAAAATGATTTAACATGATTTTAAAGATCAAATCTTACTTTAAAAAATTAACTAGATCTCACAGATAGAAATCTACGAAGGATTTTTTTTTATCAAGGTGTTTTATCAAGATTTGTGAGACTGCTTTTTTTAGCAGTTAGAATTAAAATAAAAATCCCCGTTAATAAATAACTTATTTAATATTCGACTTAAATATTTTTCCATAAAAGTAACTGTAAATCAACTTACGAAAGCCTTTCTTCATTGTTTAGTGGTTCAATTTTAGTTGAACAAGTAATAATTAAATAAGTATTTTTAATATTGTACCATACATAAAATAACAAACTGATATAAATTATTAGAAAATGAAGTAAACTTATAATCAATATAAAATATCACCTGATATTTGTGTCATATAAGATAAAAATGATTTGATTTATACTTGCATAGTGTGTGTGTATATATAGCACTTGTTTATTTAAAAATGCTTTAGAATTAAAATAATAATAATTTAGACTAGTTTTGAGTCATTGGCACTAAATCTTATCCAGTTTTAACTAATTTTTTAATCTTTTTTTCTCGTGACAGGACTAATTCTTGGTCCATCCAATAAAACTAACTAAGTTTATCTATTTTTTAAAATATATTGTAACCATAGTTAATACATCGAGTATCTCACCAAAGGCCATCTCTGCAACTTATGCCTCGTACCAAAATTTGAGTGATCTTATACATAACAAATAAAATATTTTTCATCCAATCCCATGCATACAAATCCAAATAATATTCCATATGATAACAGAATAATCAAAATGATGTCTTATTACTTAAAAAAAAAAATTTTTCTTATCATCTACTAATGACGTATCAACTATTGACGTTTACCCAAGATCTATTATTACACTTATACCCCTACAGTTTTTAAGAACGCCATAATCAGAAATATTATTCTCAAGTAATTTCAAAATCATGTTTAATTAAAATTTATGTTTCAAAAAAAAATTCCAAATCTAAATGTTACAACTGAATAAAACGTAACAAACACAGCTCGAAATTATATAAACCATTTCAGATAATATTTCTCAAAAGTTTGTTCTATATATGATGGCTACTAAATTCCCGAATTTCACTTTCTACAAGTAAATAACTTTAGCGCTAAATCACATGTTGATCCTTCAAAATATTAAAATCTTTTATATGATAAGAATTGTCAAAAAAAATTATTAAAACCCTGTTTATTTAAAGTACTCCGTATAAATATGCGGTAGAGTACGAGCCAAATGTGGTTTATGCAAAGTAAAACTATCCACATTGCAAATCGAAGATGGTGCAATGTTGGTGCACCTAGAATTGACCAAGAATACTATATATTCTTCCGCTGAAAAGGGCTGCAAAAACAATATACGAAACTAATGAATTACTAGCACAAATACACAATAACGGAAAAAAGGAATTTACATAGACTAAAGTAGGCGCCAAATGGAAAAATCAGGCTATTTTTTGCAAGACCAAATGAATAATTTAGCCACCGCTTTTATACCTTTAAATAATAAAACCCTAATTAGTAACGGGTACCTGTTTCAATGACAACTAAACCGCAATCACAACATCAAAAGCAAGTGCACTACAATATAAATTGCCTCTCAACTCCTGTTGAACAGCTTTGATCATAAGATGAGAACGTAAGGCTTTGATTAATGAATCCCGAGTTGCTGCAAAGTGTAGGGTTCGCATTGATACTATTCTACACATTGCAACATGAATGTCTTTTAATGCCAAATCTAATGAAGAACATAAAAAAAAGCGTGTAAAAGGGCATCCCTAAAACACGGTAAGCAACGTGTTAAGCAAGGACTCATGATCCATCTAGCAAACTAACATTTGTAAGTTTGACCGAAACAATCCATTCTTACCACCAAAGCTTTCATTTCCAATCTCACATGAAGATGATCCAACCCAGCGAAGCCATGTTAATACCATTATCTCAATCCATCACATCACGACCAGGGAAAATACATCCATTCACCAGCGACAAATGGTTCGTCGGTCCAGATAAAGCTTCAATTGATTTTGCATTTTGAAATAACCAAGAACCTACTGGTGTTCTTCAAAACAAATATACAAGGGGGTTGTCGTTACTTCTCAGCCTGAAACAAGATTCCCAGCTCTTCATCTGCAACCACATAAATATATGATTAGGACAAAATAAATGACAAGAAACTTAAATATGTATACAGAATTCAGTAGCAGTAGGGGAAAATACACGAGAAAAGCATAATAAAAGACAAGTGAAAGAACCCAGCTATGTTATATACAAATAGCAGTATTAGAACCAAACAAACTAATCATTATATATGATAATCGAACAAATCTCATGGGAATTAAGTAAGCCACAAGACTGCTAGCATCCTTTGCTCTGACAAAGTGTAGCAGTAACCTCCAAAGATTCATGAGACCAATTACTTAAGCACTACCTAAAGAAATGAATGCAGCTATTTATTTATCTAAGTGGAAGCTGATTAATCATCATGTCTACTTATCTCACTAAGGAAGCTGACAGTTCATCTTGTCTCCTTAATACTCTCAGTCAAGCTTATTCCAGAGACTGCAAATTCCAAGTCGTAATAATCATGTTCAAGTCTGCAATAATAACTAAAATATAACCTAAAATAAACTAGTCGAAGCTTATTGCCTTTAACTAAGTAGTCTTGCAAATTCCAAATTCTGCTACATACATATACGAATCTCTCACAGAGAAAAGTAGCAATAACAACCAGTATGCTTAACCCACCACTGGAAATAAATGCAATCTATAAGCTGCAAACTCTGAACTTTAGCTATAATGCACCCCAACTTAACTGGGTGGTCGGTCTGGCAATCCAAAAGGAGTTAACAATATTGAATGTTCCGTTTTGCTCGTATTAGAAGTCTGACAAAAATCAAGACCTATAGGAATATTGCATACAGAAAAATTTCCACCCTGCAACTTCAGACTGCTCCAGGCATGCAGCTAAGTTCTTAACACTTTAAATAGGATACATTGGCAGCTAGCATTGCATTAAATCATTACACTATTATAGAATTAAGTTTTAAATTCTTGATCATTACACTCAAACTTCTGGCTAGATGGCATCACTAGAAAGAAAACCTGAAGATGATCTAACCCTACTATGCTCTAATTCAGGTGTGCAACAATTAAGTTTCATATTAAGAATATACTAAAGCTTACATGATTGTAAGCAGCAGAGTAACAAATAGCAAGTTCTACATTTGTTACATCATTGAGACCGATAAAGAGAAGCAGAATACTTGCCTATGAGCTTTCTGATCAACAGTTGGCCTTCACACATACAGCAGGCTCAAAGCCCTTTCTTCTGATATTCCATCGTGAATACGAGAAGCTTGCATATCGTGGAGGACCTTGACCAAAGAGATTTCAGCACCTCAACCGGATATAAAGATCGAGAAACTTTGTGATGGTATGAGATACACACTGGCAGTTCTTTTCTTTCAAAAATCTCAGTATTTAAGATGGGATAAATCGGATGGCATCCCCCTGAAATCTTAAAACTAGGCAGATTTGTAACCTAACTCTAACATCTTCTCTTACCTTCATCAACCAATTTCTGGTCCACTTACAATAAATAGTTTGCAAGAGCAATAAAAGCACTGTAGCACTACTATCTTGCTGAGCAAATGTAACACCTCCATGAACTCAGATTCTCGTGTACAATAATACTGTAATTGATATCAACCTCCATATAGTATTTGCAACTTAAAGCACCCAAAGTCTAACTGAACAATGACAACAAAAGTCGTATCCTACTAATAAGTCTCATAGACATTCCCATTTCTGGATAGAGTATGATTGTGGTAAAACCTCAGCAGTCATGGTAAAACTTGTGAAAATCCCAAAAGGTCTAAGTGAAAAATTCAGGTTTTCTAGAGAAAGACTAAACAGAGTTACAACATATATCTATATATATGTATCTCCATCCACATCCATTATATTAGTGGTTTTCCTCAAATCAACAAACATAACAGAATGTCAGATTATCAGAAACATGTCCCTGCAACACTGTTACAGCCTTACAATGCAAATGTCTCATCATGCATCACTAATACCATTTATGAGAAAAGCAACACACTTCACCATTTCACCCTCCATGCCAGCAAAAATCAGTAGGTATGACCAGAAACTTGGCAGAGAAAGAAAATAAGGAATGAAAAATGCTTGAATACTGCCAAAAATTAAAATTTTGTGCAGGTGCGTACATTGCCTCCGAATGTGAGTACAGCCACCTTCAACACAAGTAACTTTTCTCGAAAATGAAACAAAATAAAGTCCACTGACCTTGCAACTTCATCTCCAAGAAAAAGGCATCCTATATACTCACCCCAGAAGTTATTTGCCACATAAGCCATTCCCAAATTAATATCCCCATAATTTGAGCAGGATGCCAAATTACTAGTTGCAGTAGTACACTTGGTTATAGCCAAATAAAATCCTCCATACCACCACCATTTCCAGCACCTCGGGAAGGTTTATCCAATCTTACAAATACTTACAAACTTAAATCTATCATTTAATCCTAATAAAAACGTATTCTAATCGCAGAATAAGAGCAACTTCTCATTTTTTTAACCTTGAGTAAACCAGAAAATAAAACCTCGCATAATCTATGCTCCAATTTCCTCTGCATGTTATCACTCTTCTGACATAGTAACGGGACTAATTCCAAAATCACAAATCCATAACCCTTGACAGAAAATGCACTCAGCAACACCATTCATTCAACACATTGCCGGGGTTTCAACAAGGAGCATAGGGGACAACAATTGAAAGTAGAAATAAAATAACCATGGAGTCTTCTAATAATGCTAGCTTGACAAACTCTTCTTATTTTTAACTTCGGCCCACATTATTCAGCACAAGGTAGATACAGAATCTCAACCTTACACTGCTTCATTGCAGTTCATGATCAACACAAAGTATTTTTACCCAGAAGAAAGACTATTAACAATACCAACCAAAAACATAATTGAAACAAGAAATATGTATCAACGGAAAATAGATAAAGAGAAGAAATCCATCATACTAAATTTTAAACATAGAGATGCTGCAACAATGTTTTTTCTAAGAAAAAGTAAAGCAACACTAAAACCTACACATGCCAGTTTAGGACTAAATATATCCAGAGTTCCAGATAAAATGAACATTGGTGTCGCATGCATACACAGTAGGACATCAAACTCAATCTCAGCCATCCTGCTAACAGAAAAGGCAAAGTGATGGCAAGCCTTTCTTCATCACCAACAGTAATTACTTGAAATTCAACGACGATTCATGCGAGGCTTCTCATGTCCCTTTCTTGTAGCAGCACTCGCCCCATAGAGAGGACCTTTTTCTGCAGAACCCTAAACAGCAGCACATGGAAAGTGAACACCATATCCATCAGCAAATTAAAGAGTGCTTAATCTAAAATCGTTCAGAAAAGCACATACCAAGTGAACGCCATATCCATCTGTATATGGAGCTGGAAAACCCTCTGGGCTACTAAATTTTGTTCCGTATGGCCCACCTTGATAAATGAAGCAAACATGAAAAATGAAAAGGGTAAAAGAACGATAATAATATCTCTGTAAATTGGAACTACATGCTTCAAGCTGGCTTTTCAATAATGATTAATGAAATCAGCTTTCAGCCATGATGCATAGATACTTCAAGATTGGTGGTCTATCATATTTATCAATCCTAGATAGCAACATGCAGTGGCCAATCCCAATAATGTTATAATAGGCAGTAGCATAGCTGGATAACCACTACTGTGATGTGCCTGTTATACATTTTACAATATATACATGTAAATGATTAAAAATATTAAAAACTTTTTGCAATGTCATACCTGACATACCAGCACCCCAATGTCTTCCATCAGAACTAGCAAGCTCAGCACGTAATTTCTCAACTTCCCGGGCCATGGAAACCAAATTTTTTTCCATGGACTGCCTCTGTTCCATGAACTCTATGTTTGCCTTCTTTTCATAATCCACCATGGTCCTTTAAAACAAAAATGAAATAGTCATCAGTTTAAGAAAAAGATGTGGAAATATCTCTCACAAGAACTTGACAATAGAGAATGGAAACCCCATCAGCAATTGAGACACACACCTGGCACGCACTAGCTCTTGGTGCAGGCCATCCATCTCAGCCCTCATCATAGGAATCTGCTGATTATCTGCTTGTAACCTTGCAACATCTTGTGTGAGTGTCTGAACCTTCCCTGCCAGCTCTTGTTTGAGATTATTAAGTTTCTGAACCTCAGCCCGCAGTTGCATGACTTCATTCTTCAGGGGCTCATTTGCCCTAAGGTCAGCCTCCATCTTCATCCCTTTCTCAACAAGATCCCTTGAATGTGCCTCATGCTCAGCGCGAATGTCACCTATTGCGAGATTCATACGGTGAAGCTCCTCCTTCGCGGCCACAAGGTCTCGCTGCAACGCCATGCGGTCATCGATCAACCTCCTGTTGTCTGCGACCAGCCTCCGCATCTCGGCATGCTGAAACTCAAGTTCCTCTTCCAGCACAGCCGGATGAGGAGGAATAGGCGGGGGCCGCGGCATCGGAGGCCCGCGAGCATAAGGCCCATCCGGCGGATACCCCCTTCTGCCATTTAAGGGTTCTCTGTGAACACGGTGTCTTGATGCCATATCAAATTACCTAAAACGATAGACGCAGATAAAATTGCAATTACAATTACATACATGTTTATATCCCGAGAATCACAACAAAAATTGCAATTACGAGAAAAGGCGAAAGAAAACGAATAGTTAAAAAATGGTAACAATAAGAACAAAAAATTCAATCGAATTCATATGCAGATACACAGAGTAACTAGATGATTGAGAAAGGAAAAGAACCTTGTGAAAAGAAAAGAGGGGAAAGGGTCTTCTCCGATGGAACACAGAACGCCAACACCAAACCCAACGCAGCAGCCACACTCCAATGAATAAAACGGATCGACCCACACACAGCACTGTTGTATTTGGCTCTTACGACGTCGTTACATCACCAGTATTTTTATTCCTTTTATATAAATAAATAACACTTATGTTTTCTTTTCTTTTTTTTCTGCTCACATCTTTTTTAATATTAATATAATATTCATATAAAACCAACAAATACTGTGCTCACAAGATGCTTATATTAGTAGATAGTATGCAGCATAAAATGTAAAAATAAGTATTTTAACTCTTTTTAAAATTAAACTGTTATAAAATATGAAGGATTGAATATTAATTTGTTCATAAACATATAGGTATTACAATTATTCATCTCATTTCCAAAGTAATGACTAATACTTTTAATAACCTTAGAATGTCGAAATTATATATTTCTTTTACAATATGATTTATTTTATACTTAAACTGACCTCACCAATATTCAAACTATCAATCATTTAATTAAATAACAAAAATAAATATTTGTATTAATCAATATTAGTCAACAATTCATATATTTGACTATATTTTTATATATCATAATTGATTAAATTATCAAGTAATCACTTATTTGATTTTTAAATATAGAGTTGCTTCCCACTTTTATCTTATTAGAATAATATAACGCTCATATTCTTAATTTTATTAATTTAATTGGTATCTTTATAAATGAAAAAATATTTTAAAAAAACAAAACCTAATTAAATTTTTACAAAAAGTCTACGAAAGTAATTAATTGAATTGATTTTGATTAAGTAGTGAAATATATAATAAGAGCTCTCACTAATTTGTCATATCTATCTCTTTTCATACACACAATACATATGAATAGATTTTTCTTTATGTTTTATTTTAGTATGACATTGAGAAATAAACTATTCTATATTAATAATGGAAAAGGACCATTAAACTAGATTATGAGTCTTGTATTAAATTAGTGTATTTTAATAAATTTACTAAAATAGTAACATTTTAAAGAATTTAAAATTAGATCAAATCAATTTAAACTACCACTTCACATTTAAAAAATAGTGTTTTGGAACACCAGTTTATATTTTTTTTAGGTAAAAGATAATTAAAGTATTAAGTTATACAATTTTTTTTAAAAAAATTAAAAAACTATTAAAGTTATGAGAAATCATGCAACTTCAATAATTTGACAAATGATTAGGCAAAAGAAGATATATAATTAGTAAGTGACACAGAACCCAATCTTCATTCTGGAATCTGGAAAAAAAAATCAGGATAGGGGGTTTGAACAGAACAGAGAAGGGGTGCTAATAGCAATCTCCAATGTAGAAATATTAAGTGTGAGTTGAAGGTGAGTGTGAGTTGCCACAATGGAGACTCTGTTATCTCTGTCATCGTTATCTTCTTCTCTGAAATTCGCAGTGAGAGCTTCATGGGACACACAGCAGAGACTCCCTTACAACCCCAACGCTCCCAGAAAGCTTAAGAAGAACATCGTTTCCACTCCCACTCCTACTTCCACTGCACCAATTACGCGCAAGAGGAACCAATACATTTCCGATCTTCTCAAGCGCGCCACTCCTCTCCCCACTATAGGTATTTGCCTTCTTCTTTCTTCCTCCTTTCTATTCTCAATTACCTTTAATTTTCATGTTTCAGAGTAATAATATATATATTTGCAGCGCATGTAGAAGAAGAACAAGATGAAACCTATTTGGGATACGAGAAATGGCTGCCAACTCCACCAAAAGTAGTAAAGCCTCGATCTGTGTTTAACGCTGCTACTCTGGCTTACATCGGTGATTGCATATATGAGGTCTGTTTTGATGCTTATCTTTAGTAGCTTACTCGCTCCAAATTTCATGCTCCCTGTGTTTTGAAAAACTATATTTATGATTGCCTGAGAAAGTAAAGAATAATTTCTGTTAAGGATTTACTATTATAACACAAACGGGTTTTGCTTAACCACTTTTGAGCTCGGTATGCTTTTAGCACTCTGTTTTTGGACTTCACTATTTGATCAAATGAGCACATTTCCTCAATGAAGTTGGTCTTTGACTACTAGCCATGAGTTTCTGGACCGAAAGGGAAACTTCACAAATTTTGAATTTGCCTAATTTGATGAAAATGGAGAGTAAATTATAATATGAATGAATAATGCATGAAAAATAGAATAGGGCATCTGGTCAAGTATTAAATTTGTTACCCACAAAATTTTGATTGCCAAGTACCGGAGTTTTAATAAGTCTACAAGTCTATTCTAATTTTAATTTTTGGATAAAATAAAGTATAAATTGTCATCAACTATGTCAATCGAACAGAGTCAATAGACTTACCCAGTTCGTGTTATAAATAGTATTCAGTAAAATTCTTACAGATTCTTGTGTTTATTAGAACTTCTGGATATCTTATTCATTGAAATTCTTACAATTCTTATGTTTAAAACGTGCAGCTATACGCCCGGAGGCACTTTTTATTTCCCCCCTTAAGTATTGAAGAATTCAATGTTCGGGTTATGGCAGTTGTGCGTTGTGAGGCTCAGGTATATTTTCTTTACTTACTGCTTATTTTATCTTCATGTACCATATATGCAATGGAATTAGATAAGTAACAAGCTAAATTTTGAATAATAGTATTTTTTATGGGCATATATTTTTTCCATTCTTCTTTTTTTTTTCTTTAAATCTGTCAGACTTTGTTGTCACCTAATTGCGAGTTAGGAATTTATTTTATGTAATTTTCTAGCTTGATCTACTGTTATAGACTTATAGATCTTTCTGTCTTGAGTAAGATACATTACCCCTTTCTCAACTTTGGTACTATTCACGGGTTCTCTCTCCAAATACTCATATAGCTTTACATACATATAGGATTTGCTCCATACATAGTGTTAAGATGTAAAACGTAAACCTTTTCATCACCAGACGTAAATCATGGACCATGATAATAGCTACGCTTTTAAGTAGCAGAAAATAATAGAGTTCAATTCAAGGAGGGAACATAAGAAGTTCACTAAGAAGGTAGTGTTTGGTCCAACTTTTTCATAGCTTAATAAAAGTACTTTAAAATTAAACTTAAAACTTACAATAAGAGCTTTATACTTAAAGTTAAAGTTGTTTGGTAATTCTATAATTTTTAAGCTTCTAAATTATTTTTTGGTTAAATTTTTTGCATAATATGTTCTTGGATCTTTTTATATGAAATAAAGAAGGAAAAGGGAGAAATAGAAACCAGATGCTTCTAAAACTAGTTTGTCTTAAAAAATCTGTGTTTTTCGAAGTTTTCTTAAATAATCTGGGTCAATTCTACCTAAATTTTTGTAATAAAATCATGTTCTTGATTTTTTTTCCTCCTAACACTTGTTTGAAAACTTTAGAAGCTTTTCTCCCAAGGCTGAATTTGTTGAACGAGTGTTTTTCATTGTTAGAATTACATATCTTAGATGTTCATTGCAAGTGTTTTATTTTTTGCTTCAGTTGGGCTGGTGATGTCCTGGAATTTTATTGATTGTTACTAATGAATTAAAAAGTGTTTCTAATCTAATTATAGCATATATTAAATTGTTCATGTATTCTGCATTCCAGGATGCCTTGCTGCAGAAACTTCTCGAAAGTAACTTTTTATCAGATCAGGAGAGGTTAGAATATGTTTCATTTCAGTCTCAATAATATTGTCTTTGTTACAGTAGTGGTTAATAAAGACCTCTGTTCCAAAATAAAATTCCCTGAAAATTAATTTCCTTATCAAAATAGCTCTGTAAACTACTGGAAATATCTCAATTACTAATGGAATCTCTTTATATAAAAGAAAATGCCAATATAATTGAAATAAGATAATACTAAATAGTATGTCGTTAACTAAGAAATTGAAATGAATATCACAAGTGTAGCATTACTGATGATGCATTTATGCATATAACTATTGCATTGACTGTTGTACAAACCACAATACACATGTGCTTATTCCAGAAATCACTAAAATCACTAAAATTAAAAACAAAATGAAGTTTATTGGAGCATTTTGTAGCCATTTTAGCAAAATGCTTTAGAAATGTTTTAGCATGCTTCAAACTTTGAAGTCATTTGGACTCTTCAGAACTGTTTTTGGTATAGAACTGAAACTTTCGACAAAAGGATTGCATCCTTTGTTTAGTACAAAAATGTATTATGCTTTGTCACCAGACAGATCTACATCCGTGAGCCTTAGTTTAAATGGCTTGAGTTCAAATAATACTACTATTGTATCACAGGTTCTAGTATTTCCTATGGAGTCTATCTTGTGGTCCTGGAACTTGAATCTTTGTTAAAAAGGATTGGTTAGGATTTTTGTTGAATGAACAGCTAGTCAAACATTTGTTTAAATGTCTGGAACAGGTAGCTATTCATGTTCTAAATTTGAGACCATATTTAGATTATACATTTCTGTCTGTCTCATGGTTTGTACATGGTGATGATTGTATGGAGCGAATAGACAATAAAGATTGCAAAAAAGGGAAGAAGAAAAAGGAACAGACTCACATTTATGCTAATGTAATGCTGGTTCAATACAGGATTGATTATACACACCCAGCATGATAGGAATTAGCAGAGCATAGTAAATATGTTAAAATTTTGTTTTTGCCTATGGCTTTTAATGATCTTTATTGCAGGGACGTTCTTCGATGGGGAAAAAACATAGTTTCCAGCAAAACTAAGACCAAAAAACGTGCTGGTGCAGCTGTGTATAGCAGAGCATCTTCATTAGAAACATTAGTCAGTGCCTTCAAACTATGGGTTTTCTCTTCTGTTTATATAAATCTTGCACACAATGGTTATCTCTCCTTTATATATTTGTTTAACTCTAAAATAGTGATGCCAACTGCAAGATGATTAATTTGCTGATATTACTGTTAAAACACATCCTATTTCCTATATATATATATATATATGATTAAAAATCTTCCAAATTCTAGATACCATTTATTTGTTTTAATCCTACATGAAAAAATGTTACATTTTAGTCCTTATACGACACATGGTTACAGATTAGTTCTTACTGTTTGTCAATGTTAAATTTGGTTCCTATGATTGACATAATTTTCTTAGTCTCTAAAAAATGTTATATTATACTTTATTTTGGCCCTACATGTAAAAACTTTATAGTTTAGTCCCTACACTTGACATGGGAGTGGATAACAACCTTTTAAAAAAGAGGGACTACATGAAGAACTGTGATATTTAGAGGGTCCAAAAAACTTAAAGTAAAATTTTGGTCCTCCATTCCTATGAGACATGTAAACTCCTAACTATCCAAGTGAATGGAAGACTAACAAATAAACTATATAGGAAATGTAAACAATAAAATTAAGAAGACTGAATTATAACTTTTTAAAAATGGAAGTCCAGATGAGAAAATCATGGTATTTAAAACAACTAAAATCACATTTAAACCTGAAAATGGTTCATATGAGAACAGCAAATCTTAATCGTATAACCATGTGTGGACTGTTGTGATTGATTTTAGTCAAATTTGATTGTGAACATTGATGTATGATTTTATGGTAAAGATTTGTATTTCAAAGTAAAACGGCTATCATCTTTTTACTCATACACACATATTTCCAAGCTGCGGCCTTACCTTTTGAAACAAGACTTATATGAAATCTTATCATGATTATTTTATTTGTACAATTTATGTAGCACGATCAACTATTAAGAGTAAGGGCTAGTTGCCACATCAATGCTTTGCAATTTCTTCTTGGATGTGTGTTGCTACATATCCATCTACTTTTATTGTTCATTTGTAATTGAAAATCAGACAGAGTATTTGATAAGGATAATCTGAAACAAATTGTTTCCTATAATTTGAAACTGTTTTCAGCCTGTTCTCTGACACAGACATTGAACTAGGTTGGTTATCTGTATTTGACAAATGTGAATCGCTTGGAAAAGCTAATGTTAGAGTTGGGATTCTCAGTCGACTCTTCAGTGACTTTGAATATTGAAGAAATAATAGTAAGTTTCATGTATCCACTCCTGCTTTTATCGTTTGATTTCTGCTTTCCCAGTTGAATTTTGATAGAAACCTACTCTATTATCGCATTAAACTGGAGTTAACCAAGAAACCACATAAACTGGAATATGAAAGAAACATAAAAAGATCGATTGGTATTTTGGGATGTTTGACCTCTTGTTGACTAAGCCAAATCTTTATGCACACAATTAGTGAATTGGTTTTCCTGCAACTTGCTGCCAGCTTGTTCTACATGATAAGACATTTGAAGCAATTAATAATAGTATGCTGTAACAAGATGTTGTACAATGCAGAATTAAAATACGAATATATCATACATGTGCAACAAAGGGATTTAAAAGATTTCATAGATTGATGGCAGGATAGCAGGCTGGCAAGCTGGATCCACTTCGTCATCCCTAGGATCCACTTCGTCATCCCTAGGCATCAATAGGATGTTTCAAACAAGGCTGTTGTTTTTTGCATTTGCTGAACAGCATATCTAACTAATACAGGCATCTCTAACATTGATCATTCATGATGTTGCCTCTATTTGTCAAGTGTCAGCAAACATGTCGGTATTCTGTTCTTGGGTTAGCTTGGTGACAATTGCCTTTTCTTTCCACTTAGGCAGGTGAGTTGAACAATGGATGAATATGATCTTCGGGCATTCTTCCACAGGAGCAGGCAAAACTTCCGAAGATTTTGTTCGAATCATTATATTTTTCTACAGGACACATATGACTTCCTCTTTTTACTTTGGCGGGAGATGCTGTATCAGAACCACATTCGAGCAGCATATCTTTCCATGCAGATCAGAAGCCTCTGAGCTCCTTTATAACAATATTTATGTTGAACAAAGGTTGTGGCACCATAGTTTGCTGGCAATTTATCCTTTTCAGAGGGGTTCAGTCAGAAGAAGATAGTAATGCAGCGAAACTTTTGGTTCAATGTGGATGATTTCTGACAGGGTTTGCAAATTTTGCTCGAATTTGGTTGAGTTGGTAGGTTCATGTGTGAATTCAAATAGTAGAATACCAAGGACGCTGGCACCAAATATCACTTGTATTATTACTTTGGAATTATCACCTCTAGTCTTTTATCTACTTCACAAAAAAAAAACAGTTAACTATATTATTAACAATTTTTCTACTTCACTTGTAGTATACTCTTGAAATTATTAGTTTCAATTTTTATTTTCTTTCCATTTAATTAATTAAAGCATTTTCCCCAGACAGATTATTTTTGTAATAGACAATTAATGCAATAGATCATTTGGAGGAATCTTTTAAAAGGGATCACGGCAAACTTTTAGTGTATTTTTTTATCATAGGTGTATTATTTCGACAAAAATTTCAATTAATTGTGATTGCACATGTTACTGAAATAGATGTGATGCGTAGATAACACCAAAAGAAAAAGGTTCTGATAAGAAGTGTTCTTAAAAACCATCCTTCTTCCAAAGTAAAACCACTTTATAAAATACGTTATTATTTTCTTATTTTTTTAACAATTTATCATGTTTTTATTTCCACCTGAGACTATGGCTCTGCGACTAGCATGTTTGGATATGCTACTGGACGCACATTTAACGTAATTTTTTACGCCTTAACTAAAGCTACCAGTTCTATCTTCTATAATTATGGCCATTGGATGTAAACAGATGCCACAAATTTACGAACACAAGCAACAAAAATTGAGTATCACATCATCGAAGAGTATTTAAAATTATAAGAGATGTGTGCTGATTAGCTAAGGTACATTACAGATATATATAAAAAGTATATAAAAAAAGGATCTGCACAATCGATTAAAAAATGAATTTAAACTCTGAAGAAAGAGTTAAAAATGACACGTCATTTTTCAAGGAGGAAACTGAAAGTTCTATTTCACTTTAAGTATAACAATTAAACATGCTGAGGTGGATAAGACGAATTTGGAGGTAGAAAGAATAAATTTTAATATAAAAATGAAATTTAAAAATATAAGCAGATGAAATTTTAGGAAAAATGTAAAAAAAAATAGTAGGAAATACGTTTTTATCGTAATATAAGAAAATGAGGTTTATGGTAAAAAAAAATAGAATTTTAGAAAACATAAAAAAATGTTAAAAATGGTAACATTATAAGTTTTACCCAAAAGAGAAGATACAGAGAGATTAAAATTAAGATTACATCACGTTGATAATTAGTACAATTTATTGTTACCTTCTTATTCATATGACAAGGTTGAATTGTGAATTGTAAGAGTTTAAAGACAAGTACAATAACAATACCAAACTATTTATAAATGGATGGAAGCGTAGCCAAAATCATATTAGTTATATGCACATATTAGGAAATAGTAAACATAAAGTCTCTTTGTATTTGTAGTGTATTTATCTTTGTGCTAAGTACATTAGCACAAAGACCATACTAATATTACAAGCAAGCAATAGCAGTTGTAGATATGGCTGCGCCAAAAAAACAGACTAAATTGAACTAAAATTATGAATAACCAAACTAAGTTAAACTAAAAGAACTAAATTATCTGAAAATAAACCAAACTTAAACTAATTTTTAAATTAAACTTAAAACTAAAATATTGAGAAAAAAAAAGAAAAAGTTGATATTGGAAAAATATTAAATATAACACAACTTTAAATACAATTAAAGTGATTCATTTGTACCACCTATTCTAATTCTATGAAAGAGTGTATGTAAATCACCCAAAACCCCATCTACACATGTGAATCCACGTTTATCACACTCTTGCCTCAACAAAATTAATGCATTTTGTATAAAGAGAAGCTGAGCCAGAAACTGTGCAGCATCATTATGACATAAAGAGATGAATGCCCTTTTACCTTTTCATAAAAATGCAATTGCAGAATTTGTTTTTCTTTTATGGTGGTCCCAGAGGTAGACTACAGACATAGTTGGCCTCTCTCTCTCCATAGCTCACATTCAATTGGAGGCAGCCAACGTTATCCTCATGCACAATTTTGTGTGGTTAATTCAACATTTGGTTCATCCAGTCTCGTGACTATGACAAATGACACTTCGCAGAAGATGTACAGTGTTTTGAAGAACATGGTGTTGGTCCCATAACAACATGAGTCAGAGAGAAAGAACAAGTTGCCTAATTGAGTTTTCCGTAAGTAGTTCATTTGGCCCAGGAATTTCAAAACCTTTTCAGGAACATAACATTTAACATATAGTATTCTAAGGCAATTGTGGTTGAACCAAAATTACAAGTATTATGGCAACTGAATATAACACTTTCAAACATTTTGGTTCCAGACAGACATATATAGCCAAAAGTGGCCTCCAAGTTCATCATACTCTTGAAGTACACAACTTTTCTTTCTCAAACCATAAATAGATTAGGTATAGGTACAGAACGAGTCATGACATAGATCTGATGAGAAGAATAAGATAATTTAGTTCCATGTCATATTCTTGAGTATGTTCAAGATGTTTGATCATTATATATTAAAATTATTATCAATTACAATAACTTAGCTTTCGTTTAAAAGTTTGTTGATCAAGATTGATGGAAAGAGTGGTTGATGAGAATAGAGACCCTTGACTTGATATATACTCCTTAAAATCCAGCCAAATTTGATGATTCTGATAATATTTTGAGGCTATAATTAAATACCAACTAAGTGTCAAAAAATAAACATTGACATTGCTCTGTGCCACTGATTAAACAAGATTTGCCTGCTTTGTAACTTTAGGAGTGTGAGACAACAGAAAGTCAAATTGTCTTAGCATCAGGAAAACTTATCACATCTAACATCTCAACACTGCAAAAGAAACCAAAAAGAGAAAACCAAAAAAGTGATTGCTTTTGCTTTGAAGTTCCAATCAAATGAATAATAATGATAATTGCAAAGGCAGCACCATGACCTCTATTATATTTTGAAAAGCAAAATACATGCATGCTCAAACTTTACAGAAAACGTAGTGTGAAAGAGAAAAGCATGATAGACACTTTTCTACCAAAAGAAATCCCCTTCTGCAATCTTGCTGTTCAATTACTTATTAGTGCAAACAGCCAATGTGACGCCATTAATTATGTTTTGGTGCTCTTATTAAATATGTGGCAGACGCCATCATGTCTTCAGTTTATTACCATCTAATTGCCGTGTGGAATTCAATCTCTCATATTACTAAGTAATTAATACCTCAAGAACACTATGAGAATAATGATAATAAATCTCCACGATTAACACAACATTTCTAGAAATTCAAATACCCTTCTGAATTATTTAATAGTTTATATAGTGTCAGAAAATAAGTATAAGAGCATTACGGTTTGACATGATCAATGAAAGTTGTATTGATATAAATCAGGTTAGTTTTAGCTCACTGAACCAGGAGAATCCAAGACAAGACAAAAAGAAAATTTATTGCAGAAAAAGAATACTAATACTCAATGGAAAAGACACACAGTTTGAATTGATTATCACCTAAAACCAATTAATTATGGAAGAAGTTGTTTAAAAATGTATGATACATGAAGATTCAGATGCTTAAAAATATAAATGAGTGATTCGAATATTATATTAAAATTTCAGCTTAAAATCAACTGGTTGTAAATAAAGTTGTTTAATCATATATGTAATATACTCAAACTATTTGTTTATATGGAACTTTTTATTCTCCTCCATAAAACAGATATTAAAGAATTGTTATTAGTGGACCTTGATGTGTCCCACACACATGCACTTTTGGTAGTGACCACATGTGGTGGTGTACTAAATATTGGGCCCTAACGTCAAAGGCGGTGGCTGAGGATGGTGACTCTGAGAGCAAGAATGGGTATGCTATGCTATGCCACCACAGAATGTATGTGGCAACCTCATCCTTTTTGAGATAGCTTCCTATGATTGTGGGATGTGCATGGCTTCCTCACCTTCATTCTCAAACCATTTTTGTCTTTGCCAATCAGTTAATGCAACACTCTTGCTATGGATTGGATGATGTCTATGCATCTTCTGCTTATGTGTCAATCTCATCCTTCACTCTTTCTATTTCAAATAACTACAAGTCTTCACATTCCCTTTGTCTTTTTGGGTAACATTTTCATCTATTTTATCACATAATCATATTTTTAATTCTTAAAGATAAATTTTAAATTTATTTCATTTATATATTTTATAAATTATTTTTAACATTATATTTAATCTCTTTTTTTAAATGTATTTTTATTTGTTTATAAAGTATAACAACAAAATAAATTCTTAAAGTTTATCTCAAAAATTAAATATCAAGTTGGAAACATTGATCGGGAGGGACGAATCAAAGCGACAAAGATTAAACCTCAGTAGATCGTGGCAGTAAGGTCACTTACCATACTCTGTGACATATTATTTAAGTTGTCTGCAAAGTTTTTGTTGATGATAATAAATTCCAAATAGTTAGGAGAATCATTTGGATTTGATTACAATCAGCTTTGAGTCACGACACACAATTCCCTCAAAATGATTGGACAAGTAATTTAGATACTTAAAACATATTTAAGTATGTTTTCATTAACCTAACCTAAACATGAGGCAAATAGATACTATGATGTTGTATACAAATGAAAAGTTATACATATAATTGAAAACGAGAAAATTAGGAATTAGTTTGATCTCTCTGTATAAATCTTTTAAATCGAAAGAGAAAGGGCTCTGCTTTTTTAAATGTTTAGAATTTGGTAATGTTGATTTTGAATTTTCAAACAAGACGAAATCATAGAATAAAGCATCGAACAGAGTTAAAGTTAAAATTTGATAAAGTCCAACCAAAAATAAAAATAATGGGCCATGTGGTAAGGGCCCATCGGGGACCATATGCTCCAACTGTAATTTTTGTTGCTGAGTGCGTAAATGCAACAAAAACAATGTGTAGATGCAAAAACCAGGAAAAAATATTAAGAGAAAAGCTATGTTTTGAACATAAAATAAAATAGAAAATGATGTTAGTCTTTGAATTTTAAATTATAGACTCAGATTATTATAACTATGAAATTTATTAATACCTCTGAAATGTGCATGATAATCTACTAGTTATTCTAAATGCATGGGGTTGAGCACCATAACTTATAGGTTAATTTCACAATTATATATCAATTAAATTATTACAATTTTCTTAAATGAACTTTATCTTTTGATATATTTTTATTATCTTAATTTCTATTAAAATTTAAATTTAACATCTTAATTAATTATATTTGTTGTTAATTTTACATTTTGGATTTTAGTTAAATGTATTATATGGATCTTCTTTATAGTTTTTAATTTATATTTTATTTTTTCTGAATAATAAATGTTCATGTAATGCACAAAAAAACCTGGTAATTAAACAATAAAGAAAAGTAAATGGTAAGAAAAGAAGGGTAAAAAATAGAACACAAATGGCAGGATATATCATTGTTTAGGTAAAGGAAATAATATAGGGTCCAGCAAAAGATTACATTGCCATTTTATGTGTTTTTCTTCATTTGGTTTTGTACTTTCTCTCTTTTATTCTTTTTATCATCAAATCTTATATTATGGTGAATGTGGGAATAAAAAACATTAGGTATTTGAAAAAAAACATACTAAAAACAAATTCATGTTTTAATACCCAAATAAACATTTTCACTTTTCACATATCTTTATTACAGAAGACATTTTTAGTGTTAACAGATATCTTAAATATAATGTTTATTATTTACAATATTTTATATTAAAGGAAGAAATAACATCTTAACCATGAAAATAAATTCTTATACAAAAATGCTTAATATCTCTAAAATAATAAAAAATTAAATTATTTCTTACTACAAAAAATGCCATCTTTCTAGAACCTGGAAAAATTAATTAAAATTTACCATTAAAGTAAAGATTAAATAATAGTTTATATGGAATAAATGAAGTCTTAATGTGCAATTAGAATTAATTAGAAAAGAATTGGTTAGATCCATCTACCCAATTGTTGGGTAGTGTTGTGGAGTGATTGTGAGAAGCTTATGAATGTGATGAATTGTGTATGTTGAATAGGGGCATGAGATTTAGGGTTTGTGGTTGGAATAGAATACATTAGCTGGCTCTGTGTTAGCTTCCAACAAAATGGTATTGTTGGTCATAAAAAGTAGGGGCAAATGGCAAAATTTGGGTCCATCTTTCCTTCACAACCTAACTAGATCACAGCTATCACCAACTATGTACACAGTAAATACTAAAATGGAGTAATCTTTTTAAAATTTATCAAAATAAATAAATTTTTAAAAAATTATATTAATAAATAAATCATGTTTAAATTATATGATATTTATATTATAAAAAGTAAAAATCATATTTTAATTCGACATATCCATTTACGTAATTTTTTTTAAATATTTTAATACAACTTATAATTTTTTTTAATTTATTTATTTTAGTGAATTTTTAAAAAGTACACCATTTCCATAAAAAAGTCTATATTTTCACTTCCACAACACAATCCATATTATTGCCTCTCAATTGTGTGTATGCTTAATTCTTATCAAATATCCAAAATATCAAAATAAATACATATTAATGTTTCATCTTCAATAATAAATTCACTAATAAACTATATATATATATAGATAGATAGATACATTAGTGTTAAGCAAATGCATGATTTTTTTAATTATAAATCATAATGTAAAAACTCAATAAGTTGACACAAATTAGATGATGCGTATAATAAAAATGGGTTATATATACTTTTAATTTTTAAACTATTTTGTTTTTAGGATAAATTTTGGATTTATTTTATCTTTTTACTTTATAAATTAATATAAATGATTTTTTATTATAAATAAAAATATTTTTAAAAAAAAATAAATAAATAAAAGAAATTTGGAAGATAAATAATAAAAAAATAAAATATAAAAATAAAAAATAAAAAGATAAAAATAAATTATGATATATCATTAATAATCATTTACATAATTCTATAAAATATAAAAATGAAATATATTTAAAATTTTAATTAAAAATAGAATAAATTTTAATAAATAAACCCTACAAAATTATGTTCAATTTGTAAGATGGTGAGTATGAATAAAATCAATTTTAAATTTATTTATAATAATTTAATTTGACTTTAATCGATAAAAATTGTTTACTAAAAAATGTATTTCATTTTTGAATAAAATAATTTTTATAATAAAATAATAAACAAAATGACTAGAGTTACAGAGAAGAGTATTATTGTTAGAATCAGAAGTAGACATGTTAGCCATAAAACTAATAAAAATATAAAAACGAATATATTTAATATAACCTAAATAAGAAACAATACAAATGTATATGAAATGTTAGACAAATCATCTATTATAAAATATAAGGATTAGAGAAAAAAATGTGATATAATATTATGTGCTTTTTTTAGTGGATATAGTTGATTGTGATTTAGTAAATAAAATAGGTTGTTATTGAATTTAAGTTCTTCAAATCATTGTGAAAAAATTCACGTGGAGCAAATTATGATCCAACAAATGTTTTACAAATCACAGAATATTAAGAATTCTGATACAATGCACAGAATGATGCAATCATTTTTTAATGCAAATAAATCTTCTATGCTCTTCTTTTTCTAAAATTTATGCCAAACTAAAATTATTATATAATAATATTTTTCATTACAAATTAACACACGTAATCAGAAAAATTAAAGTTTTAATTAAAATACAAATAGAAAAAAATAGAAAGAAATAAGAGAAACATAAGAAAAAACATCTCTAGATAATTCTCTCAATATTCATAATTTAAAATTACTAATTTATGATAAATTAATTATAGAACATTACTATTTTTATACTATTTTTCTTTTCAACAAAGAAAAACTTAAAACTTAAAAGATAAAAGTTATTTTATATAAATATAAATTTAAGATGATGTTTTCATTTACCCATTTATTTATTATGTGTAGTATTTATGTTATTCATATTATAATACTAAAAGAAAATTTTTTATATATTGCTTTCACTGTATATAATTTGATTTATGTATTATTACAAGTTTAAATAAATCTCATATAAATATTTAATTAGAATTTCTAACACCTTAACGTACTCCAATACTTAAATTCCTTCACCCTTTCTTTAGCAATTAAAAAAAAACTCATTAATTATTTTTTTAAAAAAATATCATTATTACTACAATTTTTTTTTAACAATTAAAAGATACTTACATTTTTTACTCATTAATTAAAAAAATTATAGGTCATGTGGTTGAAAATAGACTATCATAAAGTTGTACTTAAATAAAAATTTTAAAAATATTAAGCAAAAATCATTACATATAAAAGTCCAGAAAAATGAAAAAAAATTTCTTTCATCAATTGAAAAGTCTTATATAATGACAATGATAATAATAAGGAGAATAAGTTAGAAATTAATGGTAAAAATAATCTAAAACAAATAAAAAAAAAAACAACTCTATTTTCACTGTTAATACTGAAAAAAAAGATGAAAAAAAATCCATACATTTAGTCACTATTGTTTTATGAAAATTATATTTAATACAAATTAAAAAATTATAAAAAAAAAAAAAAATAATCCACTAAAATTTATGTTCTAAAATCTATTTGACTGGTAGTTTTCTTATTCTCAAAACGTCTCTGTAACAAAATTCAGCTATTTAAATTATACACTTGCTGTGATTGGTTACACAGTTCCACAACATCTACATTTGGATCTCCAATTTTCCGACACAAATCTGCAGCCAATTTTCTGACAAACGATGAATTTTGTTGAAAAGAATAGAATTTTGAATTTAATCTCCAGATGCTTCTCAATACCTTCCAAGTGAAGCAATTGCACCGTCTTTCTAAACCCTAGTTCTTCAAAAACAAAAAACTTAGCATTTTTTTAATCGTAATTATTAAATTAAATACTTAGTATAGGTTACATCAATTTAGTTGCATTTTAAATAAAAAAAATATATATCTTAGTTAATAATTATTAAATATCGAATTAAATATATTTTTATTTTTTAAATTATTTATTAAAATTATATTTAGTTTTTATGTAAAATTTAGAATTATTTTATTTTTATACTTTATAAATTCATATAAACAATATTTGAATATGTATTAAAATTTATTTTTTTTAATTTTTTTATAGTTTATAATTTTATTATTATTTGATTCTTAATTTTCTTTTATTCTTTTTTTATTTATTTATTTTTATTTTTTTTAAAGATATTTTTATTTGTCATTAAGAGTTATTTATTCTTTTTATAGAGTATAAAAACGAAATAAATCTAAAGTTTGTTCCAAATACGAAACATAATTTTGACAAATAATTTAGAAACTAAAAACATATTTAATTTTTAAATATTTTAAAAATAATATAAATATTTTAATAAACTTAAAAATATTGTATGAACAGGAAAATATTATAATTCTTAAAAATAAAAGCACGTTAACTTAATATAAAAAAAACAGACATAACACTTGCTAATTATTAGTGTGGTGAATATAAGAGGGTGGGGAAATAATTAATAACTGCTGTTAAAAAAGTAATAATTAATAAGCCTGTAAATACTTTTAAACTCATCTCACTCTCATCATTAAAAAGTGTGTGCAATTGGACCTTAATATTTGTTTGTGATGATTAATTAAACTGTTAAAATTAGTAGTATTTGGAGAAACATGAAATGAACATTAAGATAAAAAGGGAAATTAATGAGATAGCAAAATAGAAATAATATTTTTAAATAGACAATTCTATAAAGTCAACATAAATTTAAGCTCATAAAAATAATGTTAATAATTTTTATTTTATATTAATCCAATAATCATACTGTAAAATTGTTCATGATAAAAAATATACGTGAGTTGCAAAAAATATTATTTTAGTTTAAAAGTAAAAAAGACAAAACTTTGATTGTAATTTTTTGAATATTATTTCTGGTTGACATTAAAATAAAATATAATCCTGATTATTGATACAAAATCTCATTAGAACATGGTGATATAAAAAAAGCATATATAAACTTTATGTAAAATTAAAATAAGGTTAAATGGACGCAGTGGGGTCACGATAAGCCGAGGCGCGTGGGAGTGAAGGTATGTAGAACAAAAAACATAGTGACAGAAAATAGGAACCGACCAGAAGGGGATTGGCTGGGGAATCTTTCTGCTGTCGCAAAAAAAAGTGGTAACTAAAATCAGGTTTTGGGGAAACTTGCTTCTTACTACCCCCAAACACGCCTTTAATTTCAATTCCCATCTTTTGCATAAACATTCCACTAACCTCGAACAAGTTACAGATTAGTATTAAAGGGTGGAAAAGGCATGAAAAAAATGAAAAGCAAAAACTAAAAAAAAGGATTGGTTCAAGCTTAGGTCCGAGTCAAGTGTGCGTAAGGACAAGTGTGTGGGTCCCAAAGTTCACTCAAAGTGGGTCCCACTCTCTCTCCAAATCCAACCAGTTCACTCCTCAACTAAACCTTTAAAAGCAGTACCTCCATTTCGTACCAAAACATCTTCAAGTTAAAGTCACAGAGAAAATTGTAATTAATATTCTATGCAAAGTTCTAGCCTCAGTTATTTTAATTATTTTATTCTGATCATCATGTTGCAAAAAGGAAAGTAAGGAATAATAATAAGGGAGAGAGAGAGAGAGAGAGCAAGAGTGAGAGAGAAAGAAGGGAACCAAAGCCACTTCCTAGTTACTTCCCTCTGTGGGCGTAGAATAGAATAACCAGTAGCATCAAAGGTGAATCATGGTGATGTGCTTCAAGCTCATAATGTGGAATGTGGTACTGCTTCTTGTTTGTTCTCTCATTGGTTCTGCTAAGGCCTCAGTGTCCTATGACTCTAAGGCTATCACCATCAATGGTCAGAGAAGGATCCTCATTTCTGGATCCATCCATTACCCAAGGAGCACCCCTGAGGTATTGTTATTATTGTTACTCTCAAATGTGCTTCAGAGTCCTCATATTTTCTTCTTTTTGGTCTAATGGGTGGCTTAAAGTTACTCCCTTTTTGCATTTTTAACTTGTGGGGTTTCTTTGTTTTCAGATGTGGCCAGATCTTATTCAGAAGGCCAAGGAGGGAGGGTTGGATGTGATTCAGACTTATGTTTTCTGGAATGGGCACGAGCCTTCACCTGGCAAGGTAACTCAAGAGTACTGAATAATGGTTTCTAGATTTTCTTTCTTGCATTGCTTGGACACTGCACGGTTATGACTGAGAATTAAGGAATGATCAATGTTGTTGCTTTGTTGACTGCTGCAGTATTATTTTGAGGCGAACTATGATCTTGTGAAGTTCGTAAAGCTGGTGCAGCAAGCGGGCCTTTATGTTCATCTCAGGATTGGTCCTTATGTCTGTGCTGAGTGGAACTTTGGGTAGTGAACGCGTTCGTTGCAAAAATTTTTATGCCTCTCACATTAGAAATGTCTTAACAGGTTTGCTTTGATTGGTTTTCAGGGGTTTCCCTGTTTGGCTAAAGTACATTCCAGGAATCAGCTTCAGAACAGACAATGAACCTTTTAAGGTTAGATTCCAATCTTCCTTGTACCTTAAGAATTGGTATATCGTCTCAACCTTTTCTTTTTCACTGTGAGTACCTTCTAATTACTTTTTGTTTTTTGCACTGCTATAATGAAGTATCAAATGCAAAAATTTACCACGAAGATTGTTGATTTGATGAAAGCGGAGAGGTTATATGAATCTCAGGGAGGTCCAATAATTATGTCTCAGGTAGAAAAAAAAAGTTGTTAGTAATCTACTTAATAAAATCACTTGCTTTAAATTGTATATTTTATCTAGTGATTACCTTTTCATTCCTTGATTAGATATGAGATGTGAACTAAGACTGTTATCTTACTACTGGTGTTTTTGTACAGATTGAAAATGAATATGGACCAATAGAGTATGAAATTGGTGCTGCCGGTAAATCTTATACTAAGTGGGCAGCAGATATGGCTATGGGACTCGGTACCGGGGTTCCATGGGTCATGTGCAAGCAAGATGACACTCCTGATCCTCTTGTAAGTTTAGATGAAGTGTATTTTTTGAGAAGATGTTCTTATCTTGTGTAGACTTGTTTCTCTCCATAGCTCTCTTTCCAGGGAGGGAATACTAGACAGTGTCATATTTGAAACTTCAATTTTTCTGTTCTTGATGATTCCCTTTATGCCTCCAATTATTCAACTTCTAATTTCAAATGTAAAAATGTTTCCCAGATTAACACTTGCAATGGCTTCTACTGTGATTATTTCTCTCCAAATAAGGCTTACAAGCCAAAGATGTGGACAGAAGCTTGGACTGGCTGGTATTGATTCCTTGTTTCTTATTTTTTTAGTTTCCATGAGAATAAGAAACATTCAAGCTAGAGAGATTGCATGATTATTCATTGCGTCTATTCCTCTTTTGTGCTTGCAGGTTTACAGAGTTTGGAGGTCCGGTTCCTCATCGACCTGCTGAAGACTTGGCATTTTCAGTTGCAAGGTTTATACAGAAAGGAGGATCATTTGTAAACTATTACATGGTATCTTCATTAGTTATTGATTCTGATGTGTATGTTCACCCTCTTAAATGTTCATCTAAGTACCTGTATTTTTCTCCTTTCAGTATCACGGGGGAACAAATTTTGGTCGAACTGCTGGTGGTCCCTTTATTGCAACAAGCTATGATTATGATGCACCACTTGATGAGTATGGTAAGCGCAGAGGATTTCAAATACCTGATATGACCAATAAGTACTGATATTATAATATATGTTTCCCTTTTTATGTAGGACCTACAGGGAATAAATATCAAAATATAATTTAGAAACCTCCTTTGTTCCTTAATTTTGTAAGGCATAGCAAATTAGAACATGACTGCTGCTCCTTTAATGTTAAACAAAAATCCAAAGCAATTTTCTGTATTGTTAGTCGTGTGAATAAGGAATGTGGTTGGTACAGTTGTATGTAGTTCTTGTTGATGTGTTGCTATGAAAATGAAAATCTGGCAGATTTAATTTAATTGGTAGTTGGGCCTGTTCCACATCTATTGGTGGGTCCTTTGCCTTAGAGATGTACTATATGTGAAGAGCTTCAAATATTTGATATACGATTATTCTCATTTTGTTTGTTCCTCTGTGCAGGATTGCCCAGACAACCAAAGTGGGGTCATCTGAAGGATTTACACAGAGCAATAAAACTGTGTGAGCCAGCCTTAGTATCGGGAGATCCTACTGTAACAAAGATTGGAAACTATCAAGAGGTATAACTTGATTCTGTGACGTGAGAAGAGATTTATCAATCCTATCAAAAATGCTTTATAGCCAGACTGAATTTCTATATTTCATCATTAATGTCCAGGCTCATGTGTTTAAATCAAAGTCGGGAGCTTGTGCTGCATTCCTTGCAAACTATAACCCAAAATCTTATGCAACGGTGGCATTTGGAAGTATGCATTACAACTTACCTCCTTGGTCTATAAGCATTCTTCCTGACTGCAAGCACACTGTTTATAACACTGCAAGGGTGAGAAAAATTAAATATCTTTATTTCAGAAGATTAACTATGATAGTTGTAATTTACAATGAAGATTTGGGTTACATAAGAGCTTGGCCAACCACATGCGCTTGAATGGATTTGATAACCTTTTGTACTCTGTTATTGTTTTGCATGCAAATCTACTTTTTAATTTTCTAAAAACTACCATATGTGAAAGGAAAAGAGGGAAAAAAATGAGATTTTTCTGAGTTTTAAGTGGCAGATTTCAGCCAAAATAAAAATTCAAAAATCTTTGTGTAGGTTGGTTCTCAGAGTGCCCAGATGAAGATGACTGGTGTTCCTATTCATGGCGGACTCTCTTGGCTATCATTCAATGAAGAAACGACTACTACTGAAGATAGTTCCTTCACCATGACTGGCCTGTTAGAGCAGCTAAATACAACAAGAGATTTATCTGACTACTTGTGGTACTCTACAGAGTGAGTGATACAACTCTGCACTCTGTTTTTTATATCTTTGCGCAGAACACAATTGATGAATCTTCTGATCTAATGTATTTTTTCTCAATCTTATACTTGCCTTGTTCCTGTTTTGCTAGTGTTGTGCTTGATCCCGAAGAAGAATTTCTGAGAAACGGAAATGATCCTGTTCTTACTGTGTTTTCTGCTGGGCATGCTTTGCATGTTTTTATAAATGGTCAACTATCAGGTGAGGAGTATAATGTGCTGGCCTAAAGATTTCTGCATGGCTTAATTCACAACTAATAAGAGTAGTTTCAGTTATCTGCCTTATTTTTTCTCAGTATCTTCCAAGAGGAAGAAGTGGCGACTCTTCTAAATTAGTTTGTGTATGCTTGTGAGGGTTCAATAAATTAGAACATTGCATGGAAACAATACTAGAATATAGGATTCATTCAGTAATTTACCCCATGTTTGGAATGAATTAGCACGGATCTAGTTGTAGTTTGACCTTTCTTTTTCAGAACAGTGTAATTATACCATTTTACCTTGGAAGTTAATAGTTGTCCAGTAGCTTTTTTATTGAGCCTAGAATTCTTTTGATCAGGAACTTCATATGGAAGCTTAGAATTCCCTAAACTAACATTTAGTGAAGGAGTGAAGCTCAGAGCTGGTGTTAACAAGATCTCTCTTCTAAGTGTTGCAGTTGGACTCCCGGTTCGCTCTCTCTCTTTCTCACACTCACACACACACACAAAAAATAGATATCTTAGGATGCACCCTTGCACGTCACACTAAGCTGAATTTTCAGTATCATCAGCTGTGGATTATGATCATGACTATATTTGACATGCAGAATGTTGGTCCACATTTTGAAACATGGAATGCTGGTGTTCTTGGCCCAATTTCATTAAGTGGTCTCAACGAAGGGAGAAGGGACTTGTCTTGGCAGAAATGGTCTTACAAGGTTCTTACTCAAACAGTCACCGTGCTTTCTATTGATTTTGCTTGAAGTTGATCTAACTGTGTATTTTGTTTAGGTTGGTCTTAAAGGTGAAACCTTGAGTCTTCACTCTCTTAGTGGAAGTTCCTCGGTGGAATGGATTCAGGGATCTTTAGTTTCTAGAAGACAGCCTTTGACTTGGTACAAAGTGAGTAAGATATCACGGAACCTCTATAACCTTTTACAGATAAACCTATGTAGTGCATGTACCGGTTGTACTTACCTGTATCTGGTATTCATTGGGTACATGTTAGTACACACCAGCTAAGTAACGAGGACATTTTCCAAAATAAACTGAAGTTAATGTAGCACAGAAGAGAAACCCTTTTGGGTTGCACTAGCAGAATTGTTGGAATATCTTGAAAATATCTCATAGCACTATTATCATATCTATGATTCCATTAGAATATTTAAAGTATTTTAGATGATCTTTTATGAGAGTGTTTTGTCTTTTGTATCACATAACATCAAATCAATTAGTCTCTAGTTTCTCTTTTTCTTCTTTTCACTTTACTAAACCCCAAAATTTCGACAAACTTGTTGGGAGGCCGGTCTTTAAGTAGCAATTCTTTTTTATGTCGTTGCAGACAACTTTCGACGCCCCAGCAGGGACTGCCCCATTGGCTTTAGACATGGACAGCATGGGTAAAGGTCAAGTGTGGTTAAATGGACAGAATCTTGGCCGCTACTGGCCTGCTTATAAAGCTTCCGGTACCTGTGATTACTGTGACTATGCTGGAACTTATAATGAGAATAAATGCAGAAGTAACTGTGGCGAGGCATCTCAAAGATGGTGAGTGAGAAATATATAACATGTATATATGCCCTCAAGTTCTGTGTAATGCTTATCATAACTAAGTAATGGTGGGTAATTTCAGGTATCATGTTCCACAGTCATGGCTAAAGCCTACAGGAAATTTATTGGTTGTGTTTGAAGAGCTAGGTGGAGATCCCAATGGAATCTTTTTGGTTAGAAGGGATATAGACAGTGTATGTGCTGATATTTATGAGTGGCAGCCAAACCTTGTAAGCTATCAGATACAAGTTTCTGGCAAACCACCTGTGAGGCCGAAAGTTCATTTATCATGTAGCCCTGGACAGAAAATCTCATCAATCAAATTTGCCAGCTTTGGTACTCCAGTAGGTTCTTGTGGAAACTTCCATGAAGGAAGCTGTCACGCTCATAAGTCTTATGATGCCTTTGAAAGGGTATTGCTTTCTTCCTAGGTTTCTTGCTGCTAGTCAAATAATCTATTTATGATCATGGTGTTATTATTACTTGGTTGGTTCATTTCAATGATAACTTTGTTGTTGCAGAATTGTGTAGGACAAAACTGGTGCACAGTAACGGTGTCACCTGAAAATTTTGGAGGAGATCCATGTCCAAATATCATGAAGAAACTCTCGGTGGAAGCTATTTGTACCTGATCATTTTAACCTCAGGAAATAAAATGATTAAGATTAAACTCTTCAGATTGATTTTTTCCCACTATTCAATACAGGTCTTTTGGGTCAACCAAAGTCTACACTTCTGAATTCTGATCACCACAAGCATTATTAATTTGGCTTTACCAAGGTGAAGTTGCAGAAAACACGACACACCATGTGGTTGAAAGCCTGCAAAGATTGCTGAGATGATTTAGGATATGTGTAAATATACTTGTGTTATACAGAGGTGAAAGGTGAAGATTTGCTTGGTGCACGATGAGACGGTACTGATTGAGTCCCGTGCTAGTGTTTTAGACATAGTGTGGAAGCCTCTTGCTTCCTGTAATATTATTTATCCACTGTAAGCTGCATCCATTTTGTTTCTTATTTCCTGTAAGAAACTTCCCAAACACATCAAATTCAGTCATTCTGATTTCCTTATTTCATGTCTTGTGGCTTTTGGTTTCTACCTTATCCTTGTTTTGAGTTCTGTTGGGCTTCATTAGACCATATTGATTCTGACAAGGGAAATCATGCGTGCATACCATGTAATTGGATTGATGAAAAATATTGAAAAGAAGTGGTATAACATTGTTATAATCTGAATTGTTAAAAATATGATTGAATGATGAAATTTCATAAGACATTGTTTGTAGTAATATATAAAAGTGATACTAATTTTTGGCGTATGCATTTCTTGGTCCATTTTACTCTTCAACAGTTATCAATATACTTCATGTTTTCAGTTGAATACATCTTACAAATTAACCCCACTTATTTTTTCATTGATAGTAGAATAAGATTTTATTCTATTTTTTTTCATAATTTTTTATCCATTTTATTTTATTTCATATTAACTCACCTCATTATTAAATGTCTGATGTGCTTATCTTTAATTTATTGAGTGGAAGATGAGATAATATTTTTAACAGAGAATGCAAAGTGTCAAAGGAGAAGTTTGGAATATAGTTGCTTTTCATTGAATGATTCTGTTCTCTGTCACAAATGCACGCTCGGGACACGGATTTTTTTTTTTCACAGATCACATGTATTTTGAATTGGGGACCATTTTATTCGAATTCAGAACGAGTAAAATTATTGGTTTTAACGAAATTGTTTTTAATATTTAAAATTTGAATTCAAAATTACTAATTTAATTAGAATAGTCTATTTCCAATCTCACCACAAACAAAATCTGGAAATTCAAAATCAGCTTTCTATTCTATGCCTAACTTCAGAACAATTATATTTATTATATATGAACAATGCCATTTTCTTAATAAGAAGTTTCCATTTTTTTTATTTTTCACCCATTATTATATTTATAGAATGCTTAATAATATCGGTTTTTTATGTTTTTTTCTGCCTAAAAAGACTTGAGAGTGTTTTACCTGGCACTCTATAAACTCCAAATAACTATTATGCATTAAAATATACACAAAAATGTTTGTTTACTTTAAAAGGAAACCGACCATGCAAGTAAAGTCTTCAAATATATTCTAAGTCTGGTAATTTTTTATCTAAATTTGATTTTTGTTTCTTTATAAACACAACATAATTTCTTTCTATTCAACAGGCAGTTTCCTGGTTTTTTTCTTCTAATTTTCTTGGCAAAACACATTTTCTTTCAAGAGTAAATTACAGTCTAGAATCTCAATTAATTAGAAATGATTATACATAATAACCACTTACAAATTTTAATATATTTTATCAGTACAAAGTGTACCTATTAAACTCAAAGAAAATGTCATTTATTTAAGTATAAATGGATGATTAAAATATTTTAAACAAAGTATAAAAAATAATTTCACAAAAAAAAGGAAGAGAGAAGAGCTTCAAAGAATAAAGAGAAAATTGAAATAGGCAGAAGCAGAGGCAAGAAGAAGAACACAACAGTGAACAGAATATTATCACTTTTTTCATTCACTCTGTTCTCTCTCTCTCTCTCTGAATTTTCATGGAGCCTCCACCTTCGTATTCGTATTCGCCATTCTCATTCTCTGTTGAGCGCCACCCACAAATACAAATGCACGATCCTATTATTTTCTTCCTCTTTTTCGCATCCCTCTCTTCCTTTCTTTTCCTCTCTTTCTCTCTCTTCAAACGTTTCTCCAAAAAACAACACCACACTGCTCAAGTTCCGACCTTGTTGCCACCCCAACATGCACCCAAGAAGAAGAAGAGGAAGCCTAAGAAGAAGAGAACCGACACCCAAACCCAAGTTGAAGAGAACCCTGATTCGGACTCGGGGCTCCGACTTGAATCCGCGTCATACTACCCGTTCACGTCTTCCAGTAGCGTTATGCAGAGAAAGATCAAACAGCAGTACGATGAGCTCGTCAAATGCAACCACTTGAAGAAACTGACACTGCCACAGGTTTTTCTTTCTTCAATTTTCAATTTTTGTTTGATTCGTATACGCTTTTCTTTTTCATTAATTTGTTACATTATCTTTAAAATGATAGAAATCTGTGGTTTTTAAATATAGGGGAAGAACGGTTTCTGGTAACGGTACCCACCAGCTTAGTGTTTTTTGTTTATATTTGAGATGGTTAATTTTGTTTCGTTCTTCCTCCTGAACTGCATAATATCTTGTAGTCTATAAAAATGGAAATGAGGGTTTGCATTTTACATCTGGGAGTTGTATCTATGTGTTGGTGAGTGGGGTAATTTCTATAGATTGATGAAATCATGCGATTAATATGTTGGTAGTTTTGAAATAATTTGAATTGAACTAGTAAATGTAATTCAGGAAGATATGTGGTGCAGGCACTGGCAACCTACTCACCTTTGAATATATCTGGGTGGTTTCGGAAATATATAGAAATTTGTTTGGAAACAAGTTCACTTAAACGTAGTGCAATTGAATAGATGACATCCATTCAGTCTACATGAATGGTTATATTGTCTATCTCTACAACATAACTTGCCAAATGATTTTGTAGATATGCCAAGAGTTTTCTTTACACTTATGTTAACAGCAAAGTGCACTTTCTTTGGTAATTTCCATTTTATATTTCACATTCAGAGTTTTTTGTTTTTTTTAAGGATCATGAATGGTCTTTTCTTTTTTATGATACTTTCGAATTTCAACTTATTATTGTTCAGTGCCATTCTCATTCAAAGATAAAAGTGTTTGTTATGTGAACACCTTAAGAAATTTAATTCTTATCCTATGTAATGCAGGTTGTACATTTTGCTAATTGTCTGGTTGGTGCTAGAAATGAACTACAGCACAAGTATGTAGAAATTTATTATAGAGCACTTGATGTTTTCTTTTCTTTTTTGGTCCCCTCTTCTCCTGCACATGCAGGTGTACTTATGGAAACTTATTTGGCAGTGAAACTTTCTGTCTGGCTTTTACAAATATGCTAGCATGATATTTGTGACCCATTTGTTTATTTTGAAGATTTCATCGGAAGGAATTAGGTAGGACTTTGGAACAGTTAGTTAATCGAAAGGGATTAGATACATATAGGAAGGGGGTTCATTCTGCATTGTTAGCATTTGGAAATCGAGAAAGGGCTCAACTGTGAAAGGGAAAACCCCCTGGAAAGATCTTTTTCTATGTTTTGCTTGTTTAAATTTAGAAACAAAAGCTTTTCCTTTCTTTTCACTATTTTCTGTTCTGGGCCTACCACCAAATTTTGTATGCTGTATTGTTCTGATTGTTTTACATCCTCTTATTTTAACAGAGCTGATGTGATTCAACGTAAGTTTGTAATAACGAAGGCTTTACTATGCAAGGCAGACAGGTCTTCTTTTGACCGCCTTCATCAACAGGTGGGTTTGACAATAGTATGCTGTTAAGGAAACTTTTATGTCATCAAGGTAATCTTGCAGACATATTTGACCATCTAATTTTTAATATTTCAGATATACAAGCTAGAATTAGAGCAAAAACGTTTAGAAGAGGATGCCTTTGTTTATAACTCACTTCAACAACAGCTTAAACTTTCACCAGCATATCAAAAGGTATTTTCTTTATTTGAGGTCTTCATAGGAGGATCAGTAAACATCTTCTCTTTAATCTTATTGCAAAAATATGTAAAGTTACACTGAGACACCTCTTGTTCACACGGTTGTTGGATTTCTTGTTGCTTGCTTTTCATCAGTTCATGAAAAATTTCATATATTATGATATGCTAACTATTTAAACCTTTTTGTGAAGATGCTTGAACTTGGAGCTTGCATGGAAAAGGAAAAATCAAGTGGACTAGGAGAGAACAGAGATGATGATTTTGCTGACATTTCTTTTGAAGAATTGTTAGCACAGGAGAAGAAAGATTCCTTTTGGTTAGTTTCATTTTTCTCTTTCTCCCTTGCATTTTTTTCTTGAGTTTGTTAGTGTATGGAAGCATCTTCTCCCTTTTCTTTCTTGGAGGTTTGGCTTCAACTCACCAATAACCACTTTTCTGTGTTTGCACAGGCAAAAAAATGGGAAATCCAGATTATGCTCAAGCTAATAACTATTACTATTAGTTTGGCTAACTGTAACCTCCAGAGTTAGTTTAGTATGTACATCCAATACCTGTAGTTGTGTATTGTCACAGGAATGTTCTTTTTGGTTCTTTACCTGTGCCAATTTTGGTTGTTAATGGAATATAGATAATACAACTTTGAGTTTTTTTTAGGAATTTATGAATGGAAACCAGCTATATTGAAATTAATGCGTCCTACGAGATAACCCACGAGCATTGTTTCCCTGGCCTAAGAAACAAGTAAAGGATGGTTGAAACTAACAATCTTACCAATTGTTAAGATAAACAACAGTATTAAAACAAAGATGTGTTTGGATTATGGCTCTTTCTTCCTCACCCCGGGCTTTCTTCATGTATCTCCATGGGGGCATTACAAAAGGCTCAATTGTTTGTGTTAGATTTTTGAATTATATAATTTGGAAACATATTTTGAATTGTACCACTCAAAATATATTTTGAAAATTCATTTTAGGTTATGTAATTTAAAAATATATTTTAAATTATAAACTTTAGAATACATTTTTGCATTTGGAAATGTATTTTGGATTATGTAATTAAAAATGTATTTTAAATTATATAATATGTTAGTTTTAGAATATGGATTAAATTTTTAAATTTTAGATTGTATAATTTAAAAATACATTATGAATTATTCTGAAAATTTATTGTAGAATCTAGAACTTGTTTTTCGAATCTAGAATGTGTTTTTAGAATTTTGAATACATTTTTATATCTTGAATAATGTGGTATGAGAATGTATTAATCTATATAATTTGAAATATATTTTTGAATTATGCAACCAAAAACATTCTAGATGACATAATCAAGAAACATATTTTAGATATTTTAAATTATATAAATTAAACTATGTTGAAACGGTGTAATTTATAATACATTTTGAATTCTAAAATGTATCTAGAATTGTATTTTTAAATTATGTAATTCAAAATATATTTTTTAATTGTATAATGGATTATATATTTATAGATTTTATAATCTAGAATATTTGTGACCCTTGAATAATTTGAACTTTTCTTACACTTCTTGTGGAGGTATTTGGAAGAAATTATGGAGGTAACAAGATTGTATTAAGTAACAACAAAGAGTGACAAAGACTAGCACTACATACCTAACATTGTTCCCAAAATAGATGCACATGATTTATGTGCATAACAAAAAGTTATCATTCGAAGTTACAAATTGTAGCCTGAATTGGTTTCTGTTTAACATAAGCAAAAACTGCCTTTTCTTTTTGTAACCTATAAAATTCTTTGGCACCTCTTGGTAGAGCAGTTTATGAATGTCTTCGTGGGGTTCATTCCACACACACTGGAAAGTTTATTTAGATGAACGGGAGCTGTCCAAGAATTTTATGGGATGCATCAAAACAACCTTATACAAATGTGGTATAGCCAAAAAAGGATGTGAAATGGTATACAAAGTCATAAGAGAAAAAAAAATGTGAAGTGCTATAAAAATTCATAAGAGAAAGTAGAACAGAAGAGCACTTAGGCACCCTAAGTCCTTTGGGAATTTTTCTATACCTCCATAAATATAAAAATTCTCAATTTGCTTTTGAAACTTTTTAAAGTACATGTAAGTTAATTTTGATTTCTAAATTATATCATTTGGAATAATAATTTAGAAGTAAAAAATTATATAATTCAGGAAGTTTTTTATTTTAAAATATATAATATGAAAACCCTTTTTATGGAAGGAAATTATTTCTAAATTATATAATTTAATTAATTTTAGATTTTAAAAATTATTATTTTTTCTGAAACAACTTTTAAATTGTATAATTTAAGAGATAATCCTAAAAATCTAAAAATTATTTTTTATTTTGGATTATTAGATTTTGGAATGACTTAATAATTTTTTATAAAAAATTTTAAATTATATAATCATACAATCTAAAATTTATTTTTTTTATTGAAAAATCTTTTATATTATATAATATTCGAAAGTATTTTTAGATTAGACAAGACCATCCAAAAGTTTTCATTAATACGAAGGGTATGTTTATTTTTTACTCATCCCATATGGGAATGAGGAAATAATTTCGAAAGTCCCCAACTCACAAGCTATTTATAATTCAATTTATTAACAGTCTAAATTAAATTTACAAGCTCAAACTGAACCTTAACTACAAATTAACCTGTTTGTTAAATAAGCTAAATTTAACATATTATCCCATCAACTATTGAATTGATTTCTAAAAGGAACACAATACATACTCTACAAAATTATACTAATGACACTATCAATGGTTTATATGGAATGGATCTTTTATATATCTAAATTTTAAACTATAATCATATATCTTATAAACTAAAATTGATATATGAAAGTATCAAATTACACTATAAAATATTCACTTCCCCCAAAATTTTATCTAAAATTTAATTTTTGTTATCACCATTAAATTATAAATTTATAATCACACATCTTAATTATGCTAGATTTTAGTAAAATTAAGGAATTTCAGATATATAATTAAGAAATGTTTATTTTATACATAACTTATTACACACTGAACGATAATAAAAAATAGTCAAATAGTTCATATATTAATAAATTTTTAAAAACATATATTAGGTCAATCTTTATCAAAAGGGAGTCAAAATTATAACGGATTTTGATAAAGATAAAAAGCATAAAAAAGGATTAAACATCAAAATCACGCATGTAAGCAAAATTATAATAATTTATCAAACGCTTAAGTTAGCCAATGGGCTAAATGAAATCTAAACCTAAGCGGGCCAAGTTCAACTTGCTTCCACATGTATCTATAAATAATAACAGCCACCCGTAATTTATCATAACGGATATTCAAATTATTTCATAGGACGTTTTTTTTCAATCATCTATAATTTCATTTGAGAAATTCATACCAAAGTTAAAATTTAATATCAAAGATAAATACTAATAATTAATATTGATTCAAGAACATGAAATGCAGGAACTGAAACTAAATATCATCCTCAAAATCATATATACCTTCTATTCCAAGCAAAAGACGCAGAACGTGTTTTGCTTGGATAGAGAGCTGGACGTTAAAACTAAAGAGCAGAACATCCAAGTTTTTACACTGATATTTTCTTGTAACCTAAGATCGAGGAACATTCTACTCAATCCTGGAGCTATGTTACAGTTTCTACGAAATGTCATTAGTTGCATCGAAAAATATGAGATCTGAACTTATCCAGCTCAGTGAGCACCTCCTCCTCTGGTCGATATATGAGATCCATCATCCGCCATATCTGCACCATAAAAAGTTAGGAAAAAGAAAAAAAAATAGTTATAATACACAAGAGTGACCAAAACATTTTATGAAAATATTTTCAAATCTCCAGCATTTTACAACTTTTTCACATAATAAAATCAAGAAATTATTGAGAACAGTCAGAAACCCACTAGTTTATACAAGTCAAACAAAGGAGTGTAATCAGTTTTGGCCAAATTCAATCCCACTTGTGCCACAATCTGTGATCGACGAGAAACATTTTTACCAAAGGGTAAAATAAACTTGTGTTTACCTGTAAGGTGCCACCTCCACCGCTACTTTCACAATCATCAGAGACGCTAACAATTGTCCATGGATCAGATTCACTCCAGTGGAAGTCAACAACCTTGTCCCTGAATGCACAAGTACACCGTATTGAACATTATTCTTAAGAAAATAATCCATCACTGATATACAGGTTGGTACGTGATAAGGGTACTCCATCACCAGTCATATATTACATCACAGCAAATTACAATATTATGCAATTGAACAGTTCCAGTTGTAACAAAAAATCCAACCAGTTAAACATAATGTTCAATTCCTGTGAACTTAATAAAGAAATGAAAGCACACAAGCATTCCATATCATACCTATGCCCGGCATGTCGAAAGAATAAACCAGGGGGGGTATTTGGTGATTTTGAACCAGCAGAATCTGCTGTTTTACCAACCTAAAAGTAGCAAATTTTTAGCTTTACACCAAAAAATTTAGATTACAAAAACAAACATGCAATATATGAAAAAAAATGACATTAACGAGATAAACCATAAAAATACAATTAGTGATAGAATGACTATAAGCTAGCCCATGAAACCTCATCTTCATAATTTAAAAAGTAAATTATCATGATAGCACCAGCCCGCTATAAAATAAAAAATAGATAGGCAAGAAAGATTCTTTCAAATATTTCTGACAAGCAGCCTTTAGATCTCCTTTTTCTTGGAAGGGCTCAAACAATTCATTCATAAACAATAACAAAAACGTTTGTGAATTCAGGTTTTTCGGTAGCTGTGACACTCAAACAAAACTTTGAAGTCCATTAGATCTATATTCATTAGTATTTTATATACAATTCACATTTCATAAAAAAGGGGATGCATGAGACAAAAGGTCTGACTTTAATTTTGAGTTTAAACCTTTTCATGGTCCCAGATGTTTAAAATACCATCTTCAGCAGCACTACCAAATACAGTTGACTTGTCCGGACTCCACTGAAACAGAAAAAAAATGTAGGTTAACAAGCACTAGATTAAAATGCCCATAACTGACATGAAAATTAAAACTTCAATTGGAATCTTCCAGCCACCTGTACACAGAGGACTGCTGCATCATGACCTTCAAATTTATAAACAGGCAATCCAACTCCGCTACTTTTAAGCTTTCGACGATCAAACATGTGGACTGTATTATCCGCAGAACTGAATCCAAAGAAACAAAACTTATAACAAGAGTTCAGAAAGTGAATAAAATGTTTTGGTAGCTAATAAAAGCACCTAAATTTTAACTTCCAAGTCAAACCCATTAAAAGCATTAAGAACTAAAAAAGAGAGCTCCAAATAAAGAAAAATCAGAACTTCACATTAATTCAAATAGTCAGGGGAAGGGGATACCCAGTCAGTATAAAATTTGAGTCATGAGGACTCCAATCAACACAATGAAGGTCTCCATTATGCGCCTTGTCAACCTGCTTAAAAGATATCCATGAGACAAAAGGAGGAAAATGTAAGCATGTTCAAATCTAAGTTATATATGTTACATAAATTGAAAGAACAAATCAAATATCAAACCCAAATGAGATTTGTGAGAACCTAAATTTTCAAATATGCCAAAAATCCAAATGGTAAGAAAACCTCAAATAAAAACATTTGTACTGAAGTCATTTTTCTCTTAGAAGAAATATTAGTAATAGTAACAATATTCTCTGCATTTCGACCACTAGAGAGTAGGTTCAAATTCAAAAGCCACTAAACTCTTTATGCAATTCAAATTCCACAAGAGATAGGATGCTTATGATTATTAAAATGTGAGTTCAGATCTAAACTTGCTAAAATAAGAGACTCTAAACAAAAATGTGGATTTAAGATTAACTTAATCTAAAAATATGACTTGTAAGGTGAGGTTACATTCTATTTATATACTCTGTTTTAGTAATATCACTCATCCATGTGGGGACTAAACCACCACCATTAACGATTGCAATTTAGACAATCCCCAAAGATGTCATAACTTAGGTTGGTTAAGAGTAAGATGACTTGTCAATTAAGGTGACTTTTCAACAATGATGATGCCAAACTAAGAATATTTCTCTTGACTTCTTGACTTATTTCAGCTATTAGCATTTGATTTTTGAAACATGAAGAAAACAGCAATAATGCAGATGAAATGAAGAGTTAAACCTTGACAACAGGAGCAGATCCAACTCGTGTATCCCAGAGTATAAGGCGAGAATCATCACCTACACTACAGAACTCCTGTGGACTACAATTCATAGTCACAAAAAAAGTATGTATATTAAAAAAACAATAAAATGGCAAAGGAGAAATATGGAAATCAGCAAGTCAATCCATTCATATTTGACTTATATCTAATATAAAGTTTGAAATTGAAATATTACAGTTCAATTTTATATCTACTTACAACTCAAGTGTCGCTTCAGTATAACAAACCGAATTTGATTAAGACAGCAAATTCTATCACAACAAAATAAGTTAACAAAAAATTAAAATGACCAAAATTATCAATTCAGCAACAATAAATAACAGGCAAACAAATAAACTGCTGCAAATTCAAACCACATGATAAGACATTTTACCAAACTTAAATCATAAATAATAGGTAAACAGAAATTGACACAAGTATGATTAAAGCAAAACAAAACTACCTTGATGGGCAAAATTGCACATCTTCAACAGTGTCCGCATGACCCTTGTAGATGCCCCTTGGTCCAATAGTAGGGCTTTCTGTAGCTTTTGCATTATAGCCCCCACTTTTAGAGCCCTGTTTAACAGTGGGTGCTTCTTCTAAAGCTAAAGTTGAAATATGATCATGAACACTCCATAAAACCACACACTTGTCCTTCCCTAACAAAATGAATTCAAACAAAATTAACAAAAATCAACGTCCATAAGCAGAAACTCATCCAGAGGGGGTAAGGACAATACCATCTGACTTTCACAAGGAGGAAGTTAACAGATAAAGTTTAATATTGTAGGAGCAACATTAACAACCCAACAAGATTACAACCGATAACAAAAATGTATTTGTGGTTTTATATTGATAACTGCAAATTTTAGGATGACTTATTTTTCTCAGATTCCAAAAAGCTAATGTTTGAGAAAGAAATTTAAACCAGTGCAAAATAAACTTCTTTTTAATGATGAGAAGGCAATAAAAAAAGACTCCAACCTCCAGAAAGTACAAAGGGTTCAGATGGGCACATAGCCAAAGCAAATTCAGCATTATCCTTGTGGCCAGTTAATACCTGCACGGTATAACTTATATTTAAGGTGCGTGACTTATGAATAAAGATGTGGAAGAACCAAATTAGTTTGAGAAAGAGAATGTATGAAAACAAACCAGGTCTGGACGGGAAGTGGCAGCCCCCAGAACAGCATTACGATTAGGTTGAGCTTCAACATCCCAAATAAATACCTGTTTTACAATATGGAAAATTATAATTCAGTTATCAAACGTGCACAAGTTCATTAACAGCAAAGTTGAGGAGAAAATTATAATTCTTGACATAATGATATTCTAATTTAACAGGGAAAAGGAAACATAAAAAGTCACTGCTTAACCTCAGGACTATCTGTGTGAGTAGCTACTATCTGACTTTTTTGTGGAAATTCCCTGATTCTATTCACCTGAAAATAAAAAGTAAACCAGAGCGCAAGTACATTATAAACAGCCTTCATGCATTACAAACAGGGTTTAAAATAGCGAGCTATAAGCAGCAGAGCAGTTTAGTATGAATAACAGTCGTATTAGACCAAATAGCAGGTTGACTAGTGGCCATGGCAGAACTACAGTGTGCTATGTATTGATTCCCAAAAAACTCTCCAAACAACGACATTAGAGCCTTTTCGGATTTCAATTGTCAAAAATGAAACCGACAGCAGTAATAGCAGTAAAAATGATAAAGAACACTGGGTTTAGAAGATGATGATTCATAATAAATTATTCCTAATCTAGGAAAATTGTATTTGATTTTTTATGGTATTTACTGATATGTTTTTGTTCAAGACACCTATGATTTTTACTGCTAACTACGAATTTCACTAACTGTCAGATATTTTTGTCATTTTGGAGAATTTATACGCATATAGCATACATGATATAATCAATATAAACAAAAATTCTTTACCAAAAAAATATAAACAAAATTAATAATTTAAACATGATACCAATAATATAGTGATCCAAAAAGAATACATAGTATGGTATAAACAATATAAAAATATTCAAAATTGCGTTTTGGAGGCAATCCGCTACCCGTAAGCGCCACCATTCTGCATTTAAAATAGTGATTATAAATGGCTGTGCGTGGGTGGTAACAAGGCCTTTATGAACACATAAATACATGCGATAAAGACGAATTGGCATGACCTAAACGAAAAGTGTGGCTCCCATAAGCCAGTATGTAGCATACCTCGCCAGGATGTAGTATAGTTTTGAACTTCTTGACAAAGGGAGATCGTGATTCTTCGTTAAACTGAAAGATAGAACCGAAAAAAAGGTAAATTAGGACGAAATAAAAGCGTAAGTATAATGAATTTAACTAAATGTAAATGGAATGGCAACAACAATAACGGAGCTGACCTGAGAGATGTGCTCAGCAGCAGCAACCCTGGGTTTAACAACCTCGCAATTGGCTATAACGAGAGTGTTGGGAACACTGCCGTCAGTCTGAGAAGAACAAAAGACGAAGCAATAAGATAAACGTTGAAATGGAAAATGGAAAATGTAAAAGCAAAGGATATGGAAAGGCAAAAACCTGTTCAGAGAGATAGAGACGGTGACGGTTCTTGTAAGTTGCTTGCTCCAGTTGAGGACCCCATCTGCGAAGAAATGGAAGCACTTCATTGATTAACATTGATTTGGAAAATGGAAAACCCTAAACAGAGAGAGAGAGAGAGAGATAAGACCTGCAAGAAAGAGAAGGCCAAACGAGGTTGTGGTTGGCGAGCCAATCGTAGAGAACGGGAACGAGAGACTTCCACTGTGTGTATCTCTCCTCCACCTTCTCTTTCTCCTTCATCTCCGTTTCAATCTCTGCAATGGTTTTCTAACACAACAAACACAAACAACAGAGACTTCTGTTCCTAATGCTTTCAAGTTCCCGCCTTTTTTCCCATTCTCTCTCTCTTTCTCTCTCTGTATTTTCTATTCATTGAAATTTGTGCTTTCACTCATTCATTCCTGTGCAATTTCTTCAAATTTTTAAGCTCTTCAACAATTATTAATTCCATTTTATTTTAAAAGTAAGAAATAATATAAATATTTTTCATCAGCAAATCCTGAGTAAAAATGTGTTTTGGTTTTTTCAAACAATTTTCAGTATGATGAGAAAGTATAGACAGGATTAAGTTTGTTAGAAGATAAATGGATAAAAGATAGAATGAGAACAAAAATAGTATGTAGTTGAAGAGGCAGAATAAAATATCTCATTTAATATACTATTTTAATTTATAACAGCAACATTCTTATTTAATGTTAATTTTAATTCATAGTAAAAATAATCAAAGTATGTATATGTAATTATTATTTATAAGTTTTTATTATTTTGTCTTGTGATATTGAGAATAAAATAAAATAAAATGATCTTGTAAACTTCAAGAGAACTTGAAAATGAGAAGAATAAAAAAAGGGTTGTTCAATCAAATCGTTTTCCAAATTTGAAGATGCATAAAATAGCCAAGATTGCAAACAATTCTCCACACAAGAATTTAATTTTTTTAAGAAAAAGGGAAAAATGTTTGACACCGTAAAACAAAAACAAATCGTGTTGTATGGCGGAAACAAGAAGACGCAAATGCATTAGGCAGAGACAGTTTGAAGAAAGTTTATAAGAACAAAAGCGAAATTGTTGTGAATGATACTGTAAGATGGGAGATTGCCCTTTCTCTTAACTTTTCCCTTTCTTCAAACCCAATCCCGATACATGCAAATGGGTACGTCTCTTTCATGCATTTCTAAAATATACTTTTCAAAATTGTAACCTCTCTTTTAATTTCCGTTTAGTACGATTACAACCAAATATTAATTATGCATGTTGCTAATAGCAATGTTTTCATCTGTTTCTTAGTTTTAATTAATTTGCTATTCATTAATGTTGATTTGATTTGATTTATTCTGATCATTTGTGTGTGTTTATTACCCAGCGAACCATGACAAATGTTGTTCCACTCATCTTATTGAAGGAGATGGTACAATCAATGTTGCCGGAATCGAAAACTTCATGAAAGAGGTTAAATTAGGTGAATGTGGGCTTTCCTATGCTGTAGTTGCTATAATGGGTCCTCAAAGTAGTGGTATGTTTTCTATTCTTCACTATCTCAATTTCGTTTCTTATTCTTTTCACGGGCTAATTAGTAATAAAATTGCTTTTATAAGTCTTTGCACTTGACGATGTGAATGCTATTCAGACATATGCAGACATATGCATGACACACACACACACACACATATATATATATATATGTATATATATATTAAGATCGACGGGGATTGGGAATGCTTAATTCATGTTTCGTGTTTGTGCCTGGTGTGATACTGACAAGTGAGCAATAAGTTGATGACTTAATCATCTATCTATGCCAGTGATTTCTAATGATTAAGTTTAACCCCTTTGATCCCTTGTTTAACTCCTCCTCTGAGAATTTTGTCTTACTATTCATTATATACAAAGAGGTGAGGAATTCCATTCCCAGCGAAGCCATGTAATTTTGTCTTGTTTGGTTTGGACAGGCAAGAGCACACTCTTAAATTGTTTGTTTAATACCAACTTCAGAGAGATGGATGCATTTAAGGGAAGGCATGTTTTTGCAACTCCCATATATCTCTTGGACCTTGCACAGTTGGCAGAGTTGTAACCTGGTATGACGTGTTTGTTTTCAGGTCTCAAACAACCAAAGGAATTTGGATGGCTAGATGTGTTGGCATAGAGCCTTGTACACTTGTGATGGATTTGGAGGGTACAGATGGAAGAGAACGTGGAGAGGTGTTTTTTCCCACCTTAACTTTGATCATGGTCCAGAGTCTTTTGTTATTTGTCATTTGCATTTTTATTTTGTCATTGACTTCACTGCACATATGTCGATGTGTTTGTAGCTCCAGAGAAACATAGTACATCATACCTTTTTTTTATTATAATTTGCAGTATTCTTAATTATTTATTTTTTCCTTGTGTAATAGTACTCTTAATTTTTTTGGCCATGTTAAATGAGAGGATTCAATTAGCTCTCAGATTTATTACATTTATGCATTTTAGAATCTTGACTATTCTAGACCTCTAGGTCTGCATTTCCTTAGGAAAAATTAGGACAAAGAGAAATTATACTTCTGCCTCTGGTTGTTTGTCCATTATACTGAAATTGTCTTTCCCCTCAGGATGACACTGCATTTGAAAAGCAGAGTGCTTTATTTGCTTTGGCTATTTCTGATATAGTGCTAATAAACATGTGAGTTCTTTTTCGCCTCTTCTTCCTTGGACATATTTACTACAGACTTGTAGAAAACTTCAAGTCTGTGTAGTTGTTGTAATTTTTAATGCCTTTTAAGTCAAATCTTTTTTCTTTGTGCAACTGATTTATCCTCCTCTTTAATATTTGTAAAGGTGGTGCCATGACATTGGCCGCGAACAAGCTGCAAATAAGCCTCTTTTAAAAACTGTGTTTCAGGTATCATTCAACAGCCGATTGATTGCAAGCAGCATTTTGCAATCTTTACAAGTTGTTAATTGTTATTTATCTAATTGCATGCTAGTATTTGTTTTCAGGTCATGATGAGATTGTTTAGTCCACGCAAAACAACATTGCTGTTTGTCATACGTGACAAGACAAAGGTGTCAAATCAAAAAGCTTCTGTTTGTTTGATAATTCTAAATATTTTCTAGTATTTCATTTTTTGTATTGTCTATTTATCTTTATTTACTATGTGATTAACCTTTTCCTTTCGTAGACACCGCTTGAAAATTTAGAGCCTGTTTTACGAGAAGATATTCAGAAGGTAATTCAGCTATTTCACTTTTTTGTGATGTTATCAGATAGGTATTCAAATTTTTTGTTCACCTTGATTTCTCTACTTTTTACGTGGCAGATATGGGACTCTGTTCCTAAACCAGAGGCCCATAAGGAAACCCCATTAAGTGATTTTTTCATTGTAAGGTCACCATTCCTTTTTGAATCAGTAAACATATTAACAGTGTTCACTTATGCATAGTAGAATTGTATTGGACTTTTATAGTAATTCCTTGAACTTGGCTACAAATGACCAGGTTGAAGTTGTTGCTCTTTCTAGTTTCGAAGAAAAGGAAGAACTATTTAAGGAGCAGGTGTGAATTATTCACTAGGTTCCTTCTGGTTGACATGTTGATATTGAATGGCCTGTTATCAGCATGAGGCTCAGATTTATATTAGTTTAGCTTTCATGGTGTAGAGCAAAGTTATTCATTTGTAAGTTAATAAATACTATAATTTGCATGTTATTGATTAATTTTAAATGTAGGTTGCCAACTTGAGGCAACGATTCCATCATTCTATCGCTCCAGGGGGCCTTGCAGGAGATCGGCGTGGAGTAGTTCCTGCTTCTGGCTTTTCCTTTAGTGCTCAGGAAATCTGGAAAATCATTAAGGAGAATAAGGATCTCGACCTTCCTGCACACAAGGTAGATGTGTAGAGATTATGGAGCAACTTTTTTGTGTTTTACATGTAAGTTGATTTTGTTAATTATTTATGATCCACCCACCTGTAGGTCATGGTTGCTACTGTACGATGTGAAGAAATTGCTAATGAGAAGCATGACCTTTTTGCTGCAAATAAGGTATTTACATTTCTTTTTGTATAGTTGTCCAAAACATGGCAATCTTAAGTACTAATGCCATGGAAATTACTTTATAATTAATTGCCACTCAGGACTGGTGTGAGTTGAAAGAGGCTGTGCAATCTGGCCCTATTTCTGGTTTTGGGAAAAATGTCAATTCACTCCTTACCAGTTGTCTTTCAGAGTGAGTATAACTAATTTTGTGACATTTTTTATGGCTCATTTATTAACATCCACGCAAATGCCATATTATAAGCTCTCTGCTAAACCTAGTAGCTCTAAACTATTTCTGTTTGGAAATATTTGAGTCTTTGCTTTGTTGTTTGATTAAATCGTTGCTTTTTTTTTTTTATAAGTTGTTCTCTGTGATTGGGTCAATAATGAGTTCAAGTTCCGATATAGCCTCTTTCCATATGCAATACACAAGAACCCTCTTTCATACTTTCTTGAAGTGAGAAGCCCTTCGGTACTGGGATCTTCATTTAAACAGGAAAAAGAAACTGAGAGAACAAGGACGGATGTAATGAGTGAGGAATGGTTTTTATTGCTCAAGGTGGTCAAAGGAGGATGAGTATTCACTTCATGGTGTCATTGTTTCTTGCCTCATGGTTTTATACATTCAAGGGCAGTTTTATTGCTATGATGTTACGCGGTAACTTCAAAAATAAAATGTAGTTTAAGATAAAATTTTAGAAGTTTGTTGTATTTATCCTGCATGCATTGTTAAGAAGCCACGAACAAGAATGAAGAGAAGTACGAGAGATAGAATGAGATGCGAACAAAAAAGGAGAGAATTCTCCTTCTAACCGTCTTTCCTTTAAAAATTACTTCCCTTTTTACAACTGAGCTACTCTTAATTCCCCATTCAGGATGAGTCTCCTAATACTATTAAAGCTGAGCCCTACTACTAGAACCACCTAACAATTTTATAACTACTTTTTAACTATTTCTTTAGCTTACAGGGACCTGTCATGCATGTTGAAACATTATATGAAAATGACTAGATGTGCATTGACGATAAATTGAGATATTTTCTTTTATTCTAGATATGATGCTGAAGCCAATTATTTTGACGAAGGTGTCCGATCGGCAAAGCAAAAGCAACTTCAAGAAAAACTGTTGCAAGTAATTCTTCTTAAGTTCGTTTTTGCACAATCATGGTTTTTTATCTTTAATTTCGTGTAAATATAAAAGAAATAGTGATTAGCGAAGAGAAACAAAAATTAATGATATTGAAGTAGGACTGACTAATTAAGATATTGGATTGTTGGTCATGTGTATTTTTCATTAATGTTTTCGGGGAGTAGTGATAATTCTTAGATTTATAATGCTGCTATATTTCCCTTAATGCCTTTTCAATTGGTTAGCTTGTCCAACCAGCATTCCAAATTGCGCTGGGACATGTAAGGACCAGAGTTTTGGACAAGTTCAAGGAAACATTTGACAAGGTTTTGAACGGAGGGGAAGGTTTTTCTTCTGCTGCTAATACGTGCGTAGAGTCTTGTATGGCTCAGTTTGATGAAGGATGTGCAGGTATCGAGTCTTATATGCCTCAGTATGATGAAGGATGCGCAGTTAGTGAATTACAATTTGACACTAATATGTTATCCCTGTAGATGTTGTCATTGAAATAGCAAACTGGGATACATCTAAAGTGAGGGAGAAGTTACGGCGTGATATTGATGCACATGTCTCATCTGTCCGCGCATCTAAGATATCAGAACTAGTTTCATCATATGAGGTACATGTCTCACATTGTTCACTCATGCTTTATAAATTATTGAATTTGATCTCTACGTTTGTGTTGGGCCGAATAGACCAATGTTTAAAATCTTGTACGTGGCCATTTGAAATTTGAAATAGAGTTTCCACAGTTATCGGAGAGAAAAGGGACAAATTGATGGTTTCATACAATGTATTTTTGACATTGTTTTGCCAATTAATAATGGCAAGTCAAAATTAATATAAAGTTTTTCTGCTTAGTGACGCTTGCTAGAAGTTTGCTGTGTTTCTATAGGAGAGTGGCTAACTTCCTAGGAAGTTTGCTGATAGTAGTACCCTTGCAGGAAAATCTGAAGGAGGCATTATCTGCACCTGTTGAAACTCTATTGGATGGAGCTAGTAATGATACTTGGCCATCGATAAGGAAACTTCTTAATCGTGAGACTCAATCAGCTGTTTCTGGGTTCTCCGCTGAACTTGTCAGATATGATATGGATGAAGAAACAAAAAAGAGCATGATCGTGACTTTAGAGGATTATGCAAAGGGTGTGATAGAAGCCAGGGCTAGGGAAGAGGCTGGCAGAGTTCTAATCCGTATGAAGGACAGGTATGAACGTTATGCTAAGTTGACTTGTCAAGTTCTACATTAGAGGCACTTATCTTAGATTTCAATGCAGGTTTATGACATTGTTTAGCCATGATTCTGATTCAATGCCTCGTATTTGGACGGGAAAAGAAGATATTCGAGCCATCACAAAGTCTTCCCGCTCTGCAGTATGATATATAATTAAGATTCACATATTGTTAGCATGAGATTGAGATATCCTTTTAACCAAATGTAATCGTTTACAGTGCTTGAAGTTGCTGTCTGTAATGGCTGTAATTCGTTTGGTTGATGCTGATGACATTTATGATATAGAGAAAACATTAACAGTTGCATTGGAAGATTCATCAAGCGGTTCTGGTAAAGATAAGAGTATAACAACACTCGATCCACTGGCTTCAAGCACTTGGGAGCAGGTGCAATTTTATTCTTGCTATATTATATTTGATAAATGATAGAAATGCAACCTATGAAGATAATAACAGGTATATCTCTTCTCCTGATCTGGTATCAGGGTGAGAACAGAACTAGTGGGGCCCGAGTGTATGGAAATAAGAGAGAGTGAGAAGGCAGGTGGTACAAACTGGATCAGAAGTTGAGCCGTAATCAAAAGGTTGCACCGAACTATTGAACTCAATCCTCACTTGAGGGATTCTGACAATCCTCTCTATGTAACGGTCTATAGTACACCACATGCACGAGTTTTTCTATCATTTCTTCAAATTTCTTGAGTCTAGCTTGCAAGTTGAATCAAGTTTTGAGCATGTCTTGGTCCCTGCTCCATTGAGTCCAATCTTACCTCCATTCTTGTAGACACTAGACACCAGTGGCACCTCTTTATCCTATGTGATTGTGTATCCGCAACTCCTGGACAGAACTCAATACCACTTGGGTATAATTGTATCAGAGGAAGTGGCTAAAAAAATACAAGAATGATAGAAATTTTATTGAGATAAAGAATAAACAAAATACGTACGTAATTTGAGAGACCTGACGCCCTCCCCACAACAACCTCCAAATCCTGTCTGTTAAGTCTTCCCCTCTCAATTTATAACCTCCAAAATAATGATTAACTGGACTAATTTGTTTTTTATTGGTTATCTATTTTGGTATTCATTTACAAAGATAGTCTCTCCCTCCCAACAATTTCCTCACATTCTTCACTTCTTTCCATGTAAGCAGGTGATTATTTCTCTTCACATCTGTATTCACATAATCAGCAGGAGTTGTGTGTGACTCTGATCCCTTGCCTCACATAAAAAGTCTTAGAATTTGGGCTTAGACTTAACTCCACAAAACCACTTTACAAAGTGAAAACTATCCTAATCTTATAATGACTACGATAGTCATATCCCAAGTAAGATAGTTTCTGATACTATCTTAGGATTTGGTCTAAAAGTCTAATTCAATCTTGCAAAATCAACTTATATGGTGAAGGTTATCCAACCCCTACCAGGAATGCATTGATCATATATTTATTTAGATGTAGGATCTCAACAAAAGGTATTAGATTGTATACGTATTTTCATACATGGGTGTTCTGATTATATGTAAAGCTACGTCTGCCAGAAAATTAATTGGAACAGGAATCTAACTTAATCTCTAATTAATATCACATCGTCCTTCATTCCTAACATCTATAAATAAAATGCATAGTAAATTACTTAGTTCTGTCTTGTGAATTGATTAATGCATATTTTAGGCTAAAGAATGTTGGTGTTTAGATATCTTGCACGTTCTCGTGATTTGAGAATATTTTCTATCCCTGTGACTGATAATTTGTTGTGATTTAATTTTCTTTGAAGGTACCAACCTCTAAAACATTGATCACACCTGTCCAGTGCAAGTCACTGTGGAGGAAATTCAAGATGGAGACAGAATATACTGTCTCTCAGGCCATTTCTGCACAGGCATAATGTTCTCTCCATTCTTTTTATGATTTTCAAGATTCTTCTATTTATAGGGAAATCTATTATAGAAAAATGATTAGAAATATAAATCCTATGAATTTATTTTCATTAATATCTATTTTAAAGCAGTAGAATAAGTCAACTAGTTTTCGTGTGTGAAAGAAATGGGGCTAGGCTACACTTTTTATGCTGTTTGCACTTGAGGGTAAAGTTGTTGTCTTTTGACCTAAAGGTCATGAAGTTGTTGTCCTGAAAACAGTATATCTGCATGTTGGGATACCCTCTCCTCCCCCCAGGTTGCTGGTATTCATTTCATACCCAAAATACTGATATTTTATGGTCTTGCTTAGGTCCATGTGTAAAGGTTACATTGTTTTTAGGGTTTTATAAACATCATGGATGCATATGATGGGGCCATATTGTTTGATTACTGATAAAACGTTTTACAAACTTATTGATGATGAAATTTCTTTTTAATTTCAGGAAGCCAACAATCGTAGCAGCAACTGGTTACCTCCACCATGGGCGATTGTTGCTTTGCTTGTTCTTGGATTTAATGAATTTATGACAGTTTTAAGGTGGATGCTAATTTTAACTATTTGATATCTTTCTAACTTGTTCCTAAAGAAAATAAGACTCTGTTTTTAATCGCTCTTAATATCCATCTATCTTCTCTGTTCTAGGATGTTTTTGCATGTACCCTATTTAAACTCACTAAAACAACCATTAGGTGAACCCCGTAAGGAGGTCAAAAGATCAGTTTATCTCATAACAAGCTTACTAAAACATTCTTGAAAACTCTTTTACTGCTTTCTAACCATGTGATCAATCAACGACGTATATTGCAATCTGCCAAAGGGCTTTGCTTCTTTACTTCTCCCAAAACCTCGGGAATGGCATGTGTGGAAGTGCTTCTAACTTGCTAGACACATTTAGCATTCATAAAATACAAAAAAGAGCCTACATTATTATTACTTGTACTACCTAGCAGTTGAACAGTATAAATGAGTCAACGGTTTTGAGAACATTACTTCTACACCCTTTGTATTTATGAAGCTACTCATATTAACAACAATTTGTAAAAGGGTGTCTGCACCCACACAAAGAAGAAGTGTACCAGAATAACCTCCGTAATTTGTGTTTGACATCAACTGTTAAACGGGCATGTTCAAGAACATAAGAATGTTCAAACTTACAGAAATTTCTTAACTTTTATCCAACTATTTAATTTAATTGGTTTAACCCAAATTTGCTTTTCTGTATGGCAGAAATCCCTTGTATTTAGGCGTCATCTTTGTTGGCTATCTTCTCATGAAATCCCTATGGGTGCAGCTTGACATTGCGGGCGAATTTAAAAATGGAGCTGTGAGTATCGCTTATGATTTGTTGTTCATTCCTAGGTTTATGATAGTTGTTAGGTCTTTCTATCCTGTTTATTAAGTTTGGTTCTGAGCTGCAACAATTAGTATCTAGTTCAGCTAATGAGCCGTTACCTACTATATTGGGTTCAGCTGTTAGAGTAATTTCAGGAAAGGTGTAATTGATCTTCAGGAAAGATTGTAAACAACACATTTTACTGGATATAAAATATTGTCTTGATTTTTTTCGCGTAAGATATGTAACATTCCTGAGCTTCCCCTAATATTGGATTTAGAAAAGAGGTTAATCAACCCATTAGGCGTTTGGACAGCGTACATGCTTATTACTTGCATTTACCATTTAAATTTAGCATTAAAACAAACAGAAACATGGGAACCAATATCTTGTAAAAAACAGACCCGAACTATGGTTTACATACTCCTGCAAGGGTTTCCTAAAACAATTTCCAGGCTACAGTATACTAGAACTAATCAAAATTATGTATAAGTAACAGATGTGGTTTGCCACATGATTTAATTCTCTCGTGTTCCGCACTTCTACCAAACCTGGTGTAATAGATACAGTTGAGCATGTATATACCATCTTGATGGGACTAGTAGTTTCTATTTTACAGGATGTGTTTAGTATCCTAATGTTTTTTTTTTTCTTTCAGCTTCCAGGAATAATCTCCTTGTCTAGCAAGTTTGTTCCAACTATCATGAACCTTATCAGAAAACTAGCAGAGGAGGGACAGGGCAGTGCAGCTGATAATCATAGTAGAAATTCATCAAAAAGCTATAACAGGCCCGTTCCTTCTGGTAGAGTTACATCATCTAGTGCTTCTTCTTCTGTAACTTCATTGGGCAATAGAACCGACTCAACCGAGTATACCAGTCCATCAAAAGACGAGTAGGTAAAGATTGTTTTCTAACTGAAAAGCAAACCTGTTGAAGGATGGTGGGATCTGCAGGGTTTTTGCTTGTTCACTGAGTTATGACTTGTGATTGAAAGGTGTGATTTTTTTGCAAGTGCCGCACATGGGGACTATTTGTTCCGAGGTTCACGTTGAAATAGAAGTATCTCCCAGTTAGGTTGTTTAGTCAATATGGGAAGTTAGGTTGTGATTTTTTTATACTGTTGGTGCATTCAATTTTGTGTGCAAGAGTTGGATGTGGTCTGAATGTATCTTTCTGAAAGTTTAAATGTTGGAGTCGTGTGTTTATATTAGATTTTTAATATTTTGACTGATGCAACTGTATGTAAGATCATGTTTGCTGCCAATTGGTTATCATGCAATACGATGTTTAAAGTAAAGAGAGGCTGCTTACTTCTATCAGCTTGTTTGGCTTGGGCATACCAAACAAGGTTTTGTATTGTTAAAAGTTTCGGGATTATGTTTTGATGCCTGAACAAACAATCGCAACAAAATCCTGTGTAGTTAATAAGTATGTGTCGGTTTAAAAGTTAAACTGCAATTTGTAAACATGTCTACCCTATAATACTTAAATAAGGGACAGAATAACTTTCTGAATAATCAAATGTTTGTGTTCATTTCAAACAAATTGATATTTCAACGATCCATTGGTCACTAGATAGTTAACTATATATAGTTGATAGTTTACTAGTTTTCTAACTTTTTTTAGTTTGATACATTTAATCAGATTTAAAAAAGAATTTGAACAAATAGTTTTGTTATTAGAATTTAAAAGTAAAAAGTAACTTGATTAGTAGATTGTTTAGACGAGTTTCTTAGTAAGTTCTTTTAAAAGAGAAAAGTATGAAAAAATTAAAATTATTTTTTTTATAAGATAACATTAATCTACATACAAATTAAAAAGTAAAAAAATAAAAAATATTATTCGAAAGAATATTTATAAGTTAAATAATACATAAATTAATTTTAACTCATGAAAAATTAACTTTTTTCATAAAAAAAATTAGGAAAAAGTTTATTTATATATATTATGATAAAAATACTAAAAAGATATCTTAAGTTCCGTACAACAGGACAGGAAAAAGAGGTACATCATACTCCATAAACGTATCAATTGAACCTCAATAATACACATTTCAAGGAACAAAGATCTTAAGATTTTATCACTTAGATTTTGTTTAAAATCATTCAAAACAATAGTAAAAATATATCATGTAAATATTCATTTTGTTCCCTAAATGTTTGGTCGACACCACTTTGATCCTTGATGAATGACAGTCTCCGAATTATATAGAAAGTGACAGCAAAATGATCTTCTATGCACAGATAAATTTCCAGCCTCAATTTTCATTTTATATTGAAACAAAAAAGAAAACAAACAGGAGAGAAAGTTATGTTTTACAGATACAAGAAATTACCAGTGAATCATTTATATTACACCAACTCGGATACTTCTTCAGAATCAGACAATGGTAATAGGGTGCAGAAGCCAAGCATGTGACCGTTTAGGCATACATAATACTCGACACAATCTTCATAGGAACCCAGCCTGCAACTAGCACTTTGAGGGATCATATTAGCTTGCAGCATGTTCCACAACTTTGCTTTACAATAAGGGCAGACTTCTGTTGGATGGAACTTGGCACTTTTCTTAATAAGCATCTTCTTCACCTTTGAAGCTGAAAATGACTTAAAAACTCCTCGGAAGAACCCTATGTCTCCCTCTTCACTTTGGTCCAGATGCTCGCAAGGATCAGATACATACAAAACATCAGTTCTACATTGTGGCAAGAGAAAGCTCCTTCCAGATGTTCTAGAAAATCGCGTCTGATAAACAAAATGACCAGGGATGTGAATGTTAGTGAACAAACCACCTTTCTTGCTTCCTGCACAGTAGATAAGCAGTTTCCCTAGAGCTCTCCAGTTTCCATCAACACTGTGACTCCCACTAGACTGCAGATCAAGCATCATTTTTGGAGCTCTTGTTCGACAAAACTCTTTCCACAGAACTCGCTTCGCAAAATCATCAAACCATTTGCATGCACATGACAAAGTAGCAATTAGCTTTGGATTCCAATTCAAATGATAAAATACTAAGAATATCACATCTTCACTTAAATGCCCTTTAGTGCATTGACAGCTAGCTGAATGTATGCACCGGTACTGCTTTGCGAGAATCATTTTCTGCACCTGGCAAAATTGGAAGGAAAATCACAAGTTTATGGCAACCCTTTTGTTTGAACAGTAACTTTATGCAGAATTATAATTTTAAAATTATAAATCTGAAGCATGTGCCAGCGCCATACAAGAATAAAGAATTCATCTGCTCGAGTTGATCTTTAAAGTACTCAAAGAAAAGAAAATATACATATTTCTTCTCCTTCCCTTGAACAGGTATATATGTCACAGACTTCCAGAGTACTATTACTTCACCCACTCACTAGTCTACAATTCATAAAACACCATCTTCTTCTCCCGTTTCTAAACACAATTGGAGCAATATATACACAAAAATGCGGCATTACCACAAATCATATCAGGCAACTATGCTTATAAATGCTAGACAAGGTTCCGTAGGGGGTCATACCATTACCAAACACATAAACACAATTTCCACTTCCTTACAGTGACATTGCAGTTGTAAATTGTAAAACATTTGGTCAATCCCATAAATCGCAGATAGACAAATTATCGACACACCCATAGAATGCAGGGTACCCCTAATTCGGTATTTAACAGAATCCGCAGTCAAAATGAGAAATTTACAAAAACCCTCGATTCAGGAATCGGAAAAGAAATGGAGAGTAAATGGATTATTGATTGGGGCAAAAAATTCGAAACTTTTCGACTGAGCTTACCACAGCTTATTCGATCCGCGACCACCAAACCCTAGAGAAATCCAACTGCGCATATAAATGAAAAGCTGAATTGAAGGGTTGTGGAAGCAGAAGCATGCAATTGCAACTTGAACTTGCTTTTGCTTCAATGGAGGGGCAATTTAGTCCATAAGAGCAGAGAATACTTTGAGGCAGCTGTCTGAAAAGGAAAAAAAACGTGGTAGAAGGAAGAACACTTCGGTTGGGTTTATTTTAAGTGCCTTCATGGCATGTCCCCTTCATTAACATATTTTCACAGATTTTATGAATGAATTCAATTCAAGTTAATTTTTTTAATTTGGCTAGAATATTTATACTTTAATAAAGGCGTTTTAAAATAATTGTGATTTATAAACAATTTATTAATAATAAATGTTGTATATAATGATACTGGAGCTATACATATGGGATTGTGAGTTAATAGTGTTTTTAATCTCTAGAAAATGATCAGATTTTGGTTTTAATTTCTGTAACTTTCAAAATATTAACTTAAGTCTTTTTATTTTTTAAATAACTGATAGAAAAATAATTTATTTCTTAAACCGAATGCAGCTGTTTGGTATATTTAAATCTTATACCAGGCAATCATAAACACAACAAAACAGAAGCACCGTTCAAACGAACAGAGGATTTTGTTTGGATGTGTCGTCAAGTTCAACCTAGTTTAAAAACAAAGATGAAAAATAATTTATAAATAAGCCCCTTTTCAATATATTTAAAGACAAATTAGGGGTTAACACTGTTAACACTCCCAGTCCAAGACAGTAAAATTTGAAAAATTGTAAATCATATAAAAAAGTGAAAAAGAAAACTAACCAGGCTGTCTTGTTGAATTAATTTGTATTGCTGTAAATCTTCTTTACCTTTTTTGTTGTTGTGCACATGCGCCGCCAAATTCGAACATCAGAACTGTGTGGAAACAGATCACGTGAAGGTTGAAAGCAACCAGTTGTTATTGCTTTGGCTGTATGCTCTAACAAAGATATGTCTCCTTTGGATACAAACTCAAACCACGAATGAAAGAACCAATCTGAAACAAAAATGTGAAAAAACAACATGTTTTTAAGCTAGTTATTAGCATAATGTTCGAAAGTTATGTTCCTAGCCAAATAATCGTAGTGCTGGCAGTTGTGAACCCATCATAAACGTATCAAACCAAGATAGATAAAAGAATGGTTAAATGTATTTTTAAGTGTAGAAATTGTGTTTTGTTTCTAGGGTAAATTTTAGATTTATTTGGATAAATTTTAAATTTATTTTGTCTTTATATTTTATAAATAGGTGTAAATGATCTTAAATGATAAATAAAATCATTTTTAAAGAGAGAAAAATAAAAAAAAATAAAAAAAATAATAAAAGAATCTTAAGAGAATAATAATGAAATAGAAAACTATAAAAAGAAATAAAGTTTGTCTTAAAAACAAAACACAATTTTGACAAATAATTCGAAAACTAAAACATATTTAATAAAAAAAAATAAAAAATCATACTAACATGCTATAAATAAGCACTTGATGGTATTTTATCACTAAAAAACTAATATTTTAATCATAAATTGTTAAATTTTTTATATAAATTAATATATATTATTATATTATTAAAGTTAATAGTAAAGTGGATGTAATTTTGGAAGAGACTCTCAACATATCATTTCTCTTCTTTTAATTTCTCGAAACTTTCTTCTTACATCTTTAAAGATGTGAAAGTGAGAAAAATTCGGGTTCAAATATTTCAAATTATATAATAGTGAATTTTATTTCAATTATATAATTTAAATTTAAAATTGTATTTTGATAAAAGTAAATTGTAATATGATATAATATAAAAAATGTATTATGAATTTTATAATTTAAAAAACGATTTTAGATTAGAAAATATAATCTAAGTCCACATTACATAATTTTTAATTATTTTTAATTATATAATTCAAAATATATTTTTAAATTATATAATTTAAAACTATATACAAAATTATAAAATATATTTTAGATTTTGTAATCTAAAACATATTTTTAAATTATATAATTTAAAAATCTAATGAATATTCTACATCTTTCTAACTCCTATGAAAATGCTGGAAGAAATCATAAGATGTAAAAGGAAATGGTTGTTTCTTCATGTAATTCTATAGTTTTTTTCCGTACTACCATAATTTTGTAAAATAATTAAAAAAAACTTTTAAAATAGATGTTTTCATAATTTATTTAACAATATTTATTTTAGAAAAGATATTTTGAAATAAAAGTTTTACCATTCTACTTTAAAAAGATTTTCTTTAAATAGAAATTTTAACATTATGAAACACTCTATTTCAGAAAATTTTTAGAAAAATATAATCTGTAGCATAATTTATTAAGTTAGGGAATAGTTTTATAATTTTACATCCCCTGTTAAGGTGCAGGAAGAAAATATAAAGGTACAACAAGAAGAAGCAGCGAAAGAAATGTCCAGAACTTAATACATAGGTAATAGGTAAGCCCAAACCCAATAACTTTTGTAGTTAGAATTTCATATGTGGGCTCATACCTTAGTATATAAATGTCGTGAGCTTTTCTATATCCATAAAGTGAAAAAAAATTTATAGATCCTTAATTCTGCATGTTTAGAAGAAAAACACTGGAAGAATTTATGGTACTTTAACCTTTGGAGTGAATGATTTTAGAGAAAAAAAAATAGTCAAATTGTCCCAGATAAACTTCGGTTAGCTTATGAGAAAAAATTGAAGGATGTTTAACAGAGAACAACTAAAATAGCAAAATTTTGACTTGAAAAAAACCCAGAGATTTTTTAGCAATTAAAATAATAAAAGATGTATATCACATGAAAATGTAGCATAATTAAGACTTTCTTTTATTTATTCATCCTTCTGTTCATTGATTTGATAATGCATCTTCCGCATGTGCAAGAAACGTGAATATCATAAATTTCATTTAGCAGGAACTGTGACTCTCAGGCTCATATGAAGGTCATCTTCCTTCCAAAAGCTGAAGTCATTAAAGATTTCAACGAACTTCTATAAGAACACTCTTTTAAATTTTGTTTGATAAGTATTAATGGGAAGAAACAAGTATGATAATATATGTAATAAGTAACCATAATATACTTTTTTTAGTTTAGAATATGCTGTGTGGTGGATGCACAACACGAAAATAGTTTGAAAGTAGATTTACAAAATTAAATGCACTGTAAAAGTAATTTTATCTATCTATGAAGTATATATTTAAAGATGTATTGACTTGGAGAAATGGTGATCTAAATGAAGTAAAATCTAAAGCCAGCTTCATAGAGTAGTAATTATTGGATGGCTTTTCATCTCAGAAGCAGCGTGACAGACATGAGAGTTTGCAGAAGTGGAGGTTGGGATAACATACTTAATTTTCTTCTCTGAGAAGTGGCCGTGAGTTGCACAATTCTACTTTGATCCAACTACTTTCCCAGTAATTACTCCTCCTACGGTCCCCTTTTTCTTTTTTTGTATATATATTTTAACTAAATTTCCATGTCTACTTGCATGTAGCATGTGCAAGTTAATAATTCTCAAGATCAATTTGAACCAATATACTCAAACCCCAGTTGATGACCTTGGCCAGTGTTGAGATAAATGGAATTAATGCACCATGAATCATCAACTCCTTCCTCTTCCATGAATCAACAACTTTTCCATGGATTTTATTGAATTATAAATGGTCACTTTTGAAACAATTGTGTGCATGAAATGTTGTAAGTAATGTTTATATGTGTATGTTATGTGGATCTGATATAAGTGCAAACAAACATATCTCCACATTCCATGTTTTCCGATGAATTGATATATCTCTCTTCATCTAGATAAAAATAACATACATGAGCAATGATTATTGGGTGTTCCAACTTATACAACTATAGCAGACAAACAACATGAGTCAAAAAGAAGCGAAGAACACAATAGCATAGATATAAAGCAATGATTATTGCATATCTTTGCATTTATTGATGATATCATGAGTTGCACATAGTTTGGCAAGTTGTAGGTATGTTTTATAGTATATAATGATTTTGCTCTTCTCTGTTAAGTTGTGCATAATTGTTGGGGGAGGAGGTGGTATAATAAATACTAAGTAGTTGTGTTGTTGCATCTAGCAACTGTAGTGGTTTGAATATATGATTGTATATGTAGGCTTCTGCTGCTGCATTGAGATTGATATTTTGATTTATGTCTAAATGCTTTTAATACCAAATTAATCTGCTAAGTAATTATTTGAAACGCTGGAAGTAGATGAAGTAAAATAATTGGTCATTCATTGTTCTTTCGGCTCCTATTAGCAGTCAACTGATAAACAGAACCACCAAATAACACAGACAATCATCACTGCAATAAATTCTTCTGTTCAGAGTATGCGCGGGAGAAAGATTTTGGAGGAAAATTTATTAAACCAGTAATTTTCAACAAATGTCTGTGAGTTTTCATTTTCACTACGATCTCTAGAAACTTTCTACTCTATGCAACAATTATAATTCCAATTATATACTTTTCTTTTAGTTATGCAACAAGTAATACCAGTTTTTACTTAATATCATATGTATAGTTTTGTTTGGGTGAGTGAATATTATTCTTGGATATTGACATGCGAAGAAGCCAATTATATAAGTGAAAAGTTACTTTTAAATTTTATGATTATTTTGACTGATTTTTGTCACAAAAATTAAAAGAAAATTTTGTAGCCATGTGAAAGTCGATATAAAAATATTTTCATGACCTTAAAATAAATAAACAATGTTATACTTAAGAAAGAATGTAATGTGTGATTTAGCAATTAATATTGACATTTTAATAAACAATACTTTGGTCCAACTAAAATGATTGATTTTTAAAAATTGGGAGACTAAATGTTTTTATATTACAATGAGTAGATTATGGGTTAAATTATATTTCAATACTACCAATTAATATTGTTTTCAAAAAGACATAAAAGTGAGAAAGAAAAAGTAATTTCTATAATTATTAATAAAGTAAAAATAAAGAAGAAAAGACAGTGAATATAAAGAGAGAGAGAAGTTACATATATTTGGTAGAATATTAAATATGGAGCTTTATTGCTGTTACCGGTGAGTGAGCTGTCTTCTTATAAAAGTGGTGGATAAGTTTGCAGAGGTTGCCAAATCCAACGGTCAGCATCTTCTCAAACCTTCAGCTTCATTTCCCATTAAATGCCTTCTTCAGATCCTGTTTCACCCTTTCTCAACAAGCACGGGATACTTACATTCATTGCTATTAATTCCTACCCTTTCCTCTTTTATTTCATCCTCCTTTTCTTCTCTTTTTTCTTCATTTTTAAGAAAATCAAATCTATTCATGGAGTAATCAACTTAACCATGTCACTGTTTTTTTCTATTAGATATGAATGAAGTTATCAATGAGTCAAAAAATTATACAATATTGAGGATATTGAACTTATCATGCAGTATTTCTTATTTTAAACATAAAAGAAGAAAGAAACTGTTCTCTTTTAATTCATGAAACATTAGTTAACATTCTCTTAAAAATGCATATCTTAAAGAATAGAATAGTGGGGGCAGAGTTTTGGTACAGGTAGTAGAATGTATTTGAGAATATTTATATGGTGCACATGCACACAGAAGAGAAGGCCAACCAGAGCCAGACACTTAGAGGTTGAAGAAGCTGCTTTTGAGTGATTGTTTTTCTGAGACTCCATGGCTTCCATTGGTGCACTCAAATTCTTGTTTTACTTACTTCTATGCCTCCTCAACTATCCCTCTCTCTCTCAAGGTCAACTCCTTCGTGTATATATTTTCTAAACTTTTCATTTACAGTAGTGTATGTATGTATGTATGTACACACTCCTATGTTACATCATAGGCTAGAATATAATATAATAGATGATAGACAAAACGTTCACTTTCCTATACTAGTACATACAGAAACAGATTCTGTCATGTTTTATAATGATGAAACACACTGCAGTTTTTTCTTATCTAGAAAGATGTAACACAGCACAACACAACACAACACAATACAACCCTTTTCTGTTATTCACTCTCCTTGTTGCTGTGGTGAAGAAATATTGTTACTTGGTATATGGGGATGTTGAAGATGAAAATATGCAGTACATATGATTGCAGGTAAGAAGAACTGGTATGATGGGTACCCATTTATCAGGAGAGGAAGGTCATTGGGTGATGGAGGAAGGTATGACTATATAATAGTGGGAGGTGGCACTGCAGGGTGTCCATTGGCTGCAACACTGTCTCAGAAATTCAAAGTTCTGGTGCTTGAAAGAGGAGGAGTTCCTTTCAACAACCCCAATGTGTCATTCCTACAAAACTTTCACATTACTTTGGCAGACACTTCACCAACTTCGGCTTCTCAGTACTTCATTTCAACAGATGGAGTGCTGAATGCAAGGGGAAGGGTTTTGGGAGGTGGCAGTTCCATTAACGCTGGCTTCTACACTCGAGCTAACCCTAGGTAACACCTACCCTCTTCTTCTCTTTTCTCACACCAATCTTCTTCCCCGTTTCTTTTCATCAAATTTAACTACCATTTCACTGTTTTCCTTTATAAAACAAGAAAACCAGTGAACATTTTTTAAAATTTTATGAACTTTATTTTATAAAAAATTAAAAAAAATAACTAGGTTTATTAAATGAATAAATTGACCACCAATATTTAAAACATAAATTAAATGGAACAAGCAAACTAGTATATTAAATTCCAAAATGTGAATAACTTTTCAGGGTATAATTTCTATAGTGATTTCAAAATTTAATAGCCATGAATAATAGTCTTCTCATTAGACCCAAAAAAAAAATGTACTTTATCTTAATTAAAACAATTTTCACTATTAAAATTAACAGATGTAATCCATTATTTTCTTAAAAGTTTTATTAGAGAGTGGATAAAAGTAAATTGAATATTTCTCCAGATAAATTAATTGAAACAACAATTAAACTGTCACTAATCAGAATAAATTTTACCTGATGAAATTATTTTATGCTAAAAATATGGTACATTTACAATATCAACATAATACACCATAATATCAGTATGGTATATTAGAGGTGTATATCAATTTCCTACATGTTATTAGAATTAACAATGTATAAAGGCCATATTAAAGGGAGACTTTTAATCAATGTTGAAAATGAAAAATTATAAATTTAAGTCATATAATTATACACAGATTGTTAGTGCTATAAATTAATTAATCATTACATGAATATTTAAATAAATGGCATACAATTATCTTTTAATATTAATGGATCTTTTTAATGTGATTAAATTATTAAAGTTTATAATTCTTATTTTTCACTCTTACTTTAGAAGTATTCAATATAGTCTATTCATATAGATTGATAATATTTGTACTAATACTCTAATCTTCATTAAGTGAAATATAAATTGATGAAATATACAATAATTATTTTCTCTAATAGGACATTTTTTAGTATTATTCCATAGAATGAGAAATTTTATGCTTCTCTCATCTGTCTGCTTCCAACCATGAAGTACATCATTTTAAATTCATGTGTGCTTACTTGCAAACATCATTTTACTCAAAAATTTAATAATGGATGTTTTTTTATTTTCCCTTCTCTTTCATTATCAATAATATTGCTGTTGATTATTGTTTCCAAAAGAAATTGTATGGGTGGGGTTAACTTTTTGTATACCACCCACCAAAGAACAAAAAGCACACAGCTATAGTAGTCATTAATCTTAAGTTACCTATTTAATTAAATAGTGGACCAAGGTGAAGCAAATGCCATTGATGACACTACTCCCCAAAGCAGGCCATGCCTTTCAACTGATTGAACTTTTGTTTAAAACTTGAATTTCAAAAGCAAACTTTTGATGAGTTTAACGAAAAATCCTTAACCTAACATAATAATTATATTTTTACTTCTAGTTTAACCTACTAACTACTTTTTTTTTTTAATTACACAGATATTTTTATTTTTCTCATTTTATATATATTTTAAAAATTTATATTTTTTATTTTTTCCTAAAAATATATAAGATGTAGATGAATATTTTAGAATAATTTTCCTTTGGAATGGGTTTGAGGCTCCCATGCTATGTGGTCTAAGCAGAAGTTGTTGTGGGATCGTATGAATTTATACTAACGACAAAAAAGAGTTTGACAAAATTAAATGCTGTGTGTGTACCTTGATAACCCTATTTTATGCAATGGAAACTGTTAGGTGAGAGTGTCAGATCTTAGGAAAAGGAAGGGAGAAAAAGCGACCACACACCAAATGGTCTTTGAATTTGATTGTGGTATAGTTTTTAGTAAAATCATTAAGGTTCTTGTTGGATCCCTGCTCCTTAGTGTTGCTGTTTCATCATCGACCAGTCAATGCTATTTAAAACCCACTGAGAAAAACAGATAAATATATGATCAAATAAATAACAGACTTAAATCCATTTTTATATTATTATTTCCTCAATAATACAATTTTGGTTCTCACAAAATTTTAATTATAATTTTGGTTGTTATAAAATTCTAATTATAATTTTGGTTATTCAAATTTAAAAAGTTAAACAGCTGTTCACTTTTCCTTTTTATCTATATCCATATAAATAACATGTGCTTTTTTTTTCACTTGTATAACTTTTATCCTTAATTTACTTATGATCTAAACAAGAGACTAGTTAACAAAATTGAAACAATTCTTTTAATAAAGATATACACACTAATATTTAGAAGGAGAAGGATAATGTTGAAAAGATAATAAATGTTTTAAATCATAAAAAATAAATAATTAAAAAAATACTAAAACAACTCTTATTTCAAAATGAATAAAATATTTAACAAGTGCGAATTCAAATAAGTAAATGTGATGAACTTACCAAATTCGACTTTGTAAGACACAATTATAAAAGTGATAATAATATATTATTGAATATGCCCTTATTAGTTTTATTTTTTGGAAAATTTATAAATTTATGTGAGTGTAACTTCTAAGTTAATGATTTTCTTTTGCTATTTTTTATTTTATTTTTCAGTATATTTTAATTAATAATAAAATATGTTTAAAAGTTTATATCAAGTTATCTCATACAATAAAAGAAATGGGAGATCGGTTATGTTTACTTCAAGTAAGAGTGATAAAAAGTATAACTGCCCTACTTTGATTCTCTGATTCACGTAATGAATGCATTAAAATGTTGTTCTGGATTTGAGGACATGTAAAGTGATCTACATAAAATAAGAAAAATTTAAAATTTAAAATGTTTTTGGTAATTTTTAATTTTAAATTTAAATATAATATAAAACCAAATGTTGAGCACAAATATATCAATTATAAAATAAAATATAAAAATTAATTATTTATTATCTATTATAAATAATTAAGAAAATATATTTAAAAAAAATATTAAATTAAATCATAAAATAAAATTGAAATTAGCTCTGTCCGTACTTTAATACAGCGGTCCGTCCCGAATTTTGGCAGCGCATTGCCATCCTTAATTTGAAGCACACACCTGTAGTTGTACTGTGAAACATGGTGGTTTCTCTGAAGATTTTGTGAAAACTGAAATGCAGATTTATAAGGAAGGTGGGGTGGGATATAAAGCTGGTGAATGAGTCTTATCCTTGGGTGGAGAAGCAGGTTGTTCACCGCCCAAAGTTTTCACATTGGCAGAGAGCTGTTAGGGACGGGCTTCTAGATGCTGGTGTGTCTCCTTTCAATGGCTTCACCTATGATCATAAGTATGGAACCAAAGTTGGTGGAACCATTTTTGACAGATTTGGCCGTCGCCACACTGCTGCTGAATTGCTTGCTTCTGGGAACCCTCGCAAACTTACTGTCCTCATCCATGCCACTGTCCAAAAGATTGTTTTCGATACAACAGCAGGTATGCTTATGTAAGAAGCATTTTCAATGATCAAATTATTGGTCTATTTGATGGGAGTAGTATCCACTTTCATGTGACTGTTAATGTTGTATAAGTAATGTGAGCTTGAGTTCAATTATTTTAGTGATGCTATTGTTGCAGGAAAAAGACCAAAAGCTATTGGAGTTATTTTCAAGGATGAAAATGGAAAGCAGCATCAGGCGTTTCTGGGAAGTGGCAGGCAGAGTGAGGTGATTGTGTCTAGTGGGGCAATTGGCACTCCTCAGTTGCTACTGCTCAGTGGTATTGGCCCCAAAGAAGAGCTTCAGAAATTCAACATCCCTGTGGTGCTTGACAATGAATTTGTTGGTAAAGGCATGGCCGATAACCCCATGAACACAATCTTTGTTCCTTCCAAGAGACCAGTTCAACAGTCACTCATAGAAACTGTGGGTATAACCAATCTGGGTGTGTACATTGAGACTAGTTGTGGCTTTGGGCAGTCCAAAGACAGCATTCACTGCCACCATGGTATCTTGTCAGCTGAGGTATGCAATTTATTCACTAAATTTACTTATTGTGGGTGCAAAATTACAAATAATGTTAGAGACTCAGAACACATTGGATCTTAACAATTTGGTGTTATTGCAAGTCATGCAATAAAAAAATCAGTTGTATAGTTATCTCTTTCTCAAAATTAATGTGTATGCACCAGTCTCATCTTCTGACAACAATTGCTTGTACAAATTAGTTTCCCTTTTTGAGCCACTATGTGGCAGTAGGTTCATTTTAAGTAACTCCTCTTGAATATGCTCTTGGTATCTAAATTTCATTTAGCTTAATAAGTTAATCATAACCTGAAAAACAGAGAAAACTAACTAGATAACGACTAGGTCCCTAGAGCAATTCTAAGCATAAAACATGATCCGCGAACCTGCATAGTAAATTAGCAACTAATAAGCAAATATCCATCAGAATTCATTCATACTCTTCAACATGATAAACCAGATTGGGCAGTTGTCCACAATTCCACCAAAGCAAAGATCACGAGAAGCTGTTGAGGCTTTTGTGAAGAGCAAGAAAGACATACCAATTGAGGCATTCAGGGGAGGGTTCATATTGTCAAAAGTTGCCAATCCTTGGTCAACAGGTGAGCTCAGGTTGATAAACACCAATGTGGAGGACAACCCTGCTGTTACCTTCAACTATTTCAGTCACCCTTATGATCTTAAGCGCTGCGTCGAGGGTATACGCTTGGCCATAAAGGTTGTGCAGTCACAGCACGTCACAAACTACACTATGTGTGACAGAGAAACAGCAGAGAAAATGTTGAACATCAGTGTGCAGGCTAATATCAACCTCATACCCAAACATGCCAATGACACAAAGTCACTAGAACAGTTTTGTAGAGATTCTGTGATCACTATTTGGCACTACCATGGTGGGTGCCATGTGGGGAAAGTAGTAAACTCTGAGTATAAGGTTCTTGGTGTTGACAGACTGCGTGTGGTAGATGGCTCGACATTTACTGAGTCGCCAGGAACCAATCCTCAAGCCACTGTGATGATGATGGGCAGGTATGTAAAAACAAAACATTACACCCAATAATGTACATTTTTTATTAACTGTCATTATAGAAGATAGGGTGTCAAATTAACATTAAATAATAATATTCACCTTTTACATCTTAATAATATTTTCATATTTGTCACAGGTACATGGGACTGAAGATTCTAAGGGACAGATTGGGGAAATTGGCTGGTATTTAAGGATGAGTCATGAGTGTGTAATATGAAATTATCTCACGAAAAATGAAAAAACTTTGTAATTCGAAGACAAGAAGTACTATTAGTCGTAGCCTATGGATGTATTTTATTTGTTAATTGTCAGTGAAGAGTGATTATCAAATTATCAAGTTAGTTTCGAATTTTCTGAAAATAGGAAAGTTATTGCAACTCCTCAAGGCCGGGATTAAACTTTGAGTCATTTTTTAAAACATGTAATTGCAAGAACCAATTTTTGGCGTGATGTAGCATGCAAGCATGAAGAAAATTAGACATGGAAAAATGGTCTAGACTGTCAACTTGTTATCAATTTGATGAGATTGGGTGATTGAATATAATATTACACTTCTTACTCGTTCATGACTTATCTAACACATTTTTTCTGAGAGTAATAATCTGCACGATCTTCTATAAATCATAGTATAAACTAAGACAAACTTTCAACGCCTTATTCTAAACATAGCAGACTGAGTTTGATTTCTATATAAAACCGATATAGATGGTAAAACTTTTCACTCGAAATGGATAAACACGTTAAACCGCGTCCAGTGCTCAGATATGGTTTTATTAAGAAACTAATGATTTTAAGCAATATTCAGATACACTTGTGAACAAAATTTTTAGGTGAAAATTGATAGATAGGTTTCTTATTCAAATATATGCAATTTACAAATACACATGATACAACATAATATAATCAAACATCTGAGATACATTAGTATTATTTAGCAGGTCTCTTCTTCACCTTTGGTGACAAGGCCACTCATGATTAGAATATGCTTAAACCTCTTCGTCTTTCTGTCTCAATTCAAGATTTGATGTTCTAAAAAATATAGAAGCAGCCATCATGTATAGGTTGATTAACTGCGTAGCAAAGTGATAACGTTCAGAAACCAACTAAGAATTAACTGCTATGAAAGACAACTCTGATATTAATTAGTGTTTTTTAATTCTAAAAAAACATTCAAATATTTTGAACAGGTAGTTTTTAAGGATTGGATTAGTAGCAAAAACTTCAAAAGAAAAGAAAAGAAAGGAGGAATGTTCCTATCTTGTTGGAGTCACTTCTGAAAACTGTTACAGGTATCAACAAGATATTGGCTGAAGTCCCACATCAACTATGAAATTAATGAGAATGACAGAAGTTGTTATAAATAACTTGTCAGACGCTGTCAAAAGTTATCTTTGCGCTTGGGGCAATGACGCAGCTAGTGAGGTTCTAACCGAGGCGCGTCTATTGCTGGTTGAAAACTATTTCCAAACCCCCTCATGGGCCTAAGTCAATCTTAGGCCTTTGAGAATTTCTGGAAGGGCTCCCTTAGGGGAAAAGCCCTATACTTATAGTCTTGAAATTTATTATTGTTATTGTAGACTGCTCCATGTTCTATTATTTATTTTTGTATGTCAAAATTAAGCATGGGTTTCCTTAGGGGAAAAGTGTAATTTATAATTTATTATCTCCCTTAGGGGAAAAGTCCTGTAATGGTCTTGAAATTTATAATTTAGTATCTATTATTTATTATTGTTATTGTAGACTGTTTCTGAAGAAAAGTGTAAGTGTAATTTAGAAGAAAAATGTAATTCAGAGAGAGGAAAAGTGAAAAGTGTAATTTAGAGAGATAGAGACAAAAAATGGGAACAAAAATTGAAATAATTTGATTCACCAATCCTAAAATAGGAAATAAGCAATATCCTAAAAGCAAAAGAAATAAGCAAAATAAACAATATCTTAAAAAAAACAAAAATTTGAAAAAAAATATAAAAAAATAGAATAATAATATCATTTGATTCGTCAATCTTAAAAAAAGAAATAAGCAAAATAAACCGCTTAGTACACCTATGTATGTCTTTAAAAAGAAATAAGCACTACTGCGTGATAGTGCATCTGCATCGCATCTATACGTTTTCATTCACGTTATTTTCCGACCGGAAAGACCAATAGTTAATTATTAAAATTTGGATTATCTGAACACATTATTAAAATTTGGATTATCTGAACACATGCTTCAAATGGTTCATGTATATTTCTTGTCGAGTGCAACAAAATCCAGTTGTAAAAATTCTCAATTATCTTAATTTTTTTCATTTTCACTTAAATTTATAATTCATTATCTATTATTACTGTTGTAATGTTGGTAAATATAGTTTGAGAAGAGTGTTTATTTTATCAATTGGAGAAAGTTCTAGTTATCACATTATCCTATTCATGTTTTACCCTTTTTAGATTTTCACTGTCAAATGAAATTTCGGTTTAATGTAAATATTTTAACTATAAAATAAATGTATATAACCTAACTAGAAACACAAATGTAAAAATCTCAACTAAGATTGCAGAGTCCTCTACAGGACTCATCCAAAAATTGGCGTATGCCACTTTCGATGACAAACACACGGTATTCTTTAGTAAAAGGCGAAAGAATAATTCGCTATGTGTTTATCACATGGCTCCGTAAATAACAAGCAGACAGCCTTTCTATCTTATATTATGAACATGACATCTGCTATTACAATGCCATCAATGTGGGCTTTCATAAGAAATCTTTTTTCAGTTTTATTTAAGTTAAATATTTTAACTTATTATTATTATTATTATTAAGTTAGTGATGGGATTGACAAATGTACTTTTCAACAAAACCATTTAGGTGCCACTGATTAAACAATCACAAATTAATTAATACAATTCCTCATCAAATTGATTAATTTAAAAGCTTAAAAATGACACTGCAGAACCCTCCTAACAAGAGGCATCTTTCAGAAGAAATATATGCAAGTTAATATGGCAAATACTAACAAAAGATGCAATAATAGTTTTCCCATTTTTACAACTAATCATGGCTTGCACTTTGTAACGCTCTTAATGTCTTCCTGTCCTGCTACCTTCCCAATTGATAGTTCAACAGAGTTTTGATAAAACTGATATTACAATTTTGGAAAGTCATACTGTGTATTCTCATAGCAAAACAAAGACAGCTTCACAATTTTATACAATGAAGTTCTCCCAGTTGATCAATCAGGAGTTTATTTAAGTTCCTATCAAATATTTGATTGAGAGGTTCATCTTAAATGGCGGATAGCCTGAAGATTTGAAAGTTCAAAGGGTGAATGGCTTAGATGTCTGGCATTCAGTTGGATTCATTTGCTCACCTTCCGAAAATGTCAAATATACTCTTTTGCCTTTGACACATTCTCTTTACTTGTCTCCAAATCAAGTTATGCTGTAGTTTATGGACTTTTGAATGGTAACAGGGATATAACACTCATTTTTTTATCGTTATTTTCATTTTTCCTGGGCTTCTGTCGATGGCTAATGGTTAGCTAGGGTTCAATTTATCACAAGTCTTCTGTTTTTTCTAGTTTTATACTGTAAGAGATTATAAAATAAGATGTGGCAAGCTGACTGGTACCATCTTAGTGCTCTTGAAGTCGTACTCCTGTTCTTAATTTAATTCTAGGATATTTGTCCCCTCCAAGATTGTCTTAGAAGAAATAACTGTTAACAAAGTTTTCATATTTATGCATGACATTTTATATCTCTTATTTGGATAGCTTGCAAGGTCCTTTAGTCAATTTTGTTACTGTTATAGAGATAGAGATATATGTCACATATCTTCTTCCGTTAATCTGTTGTTACTGTTATAGAAGTTTTGTTATTTCTATTATATTAGTGATAAAGATATGTTCCGTTAATCTGTTATTACTGTTATAGATGTTTTGTTATTTCTGTTATATTAGTTTTGCACATGTATTTTTTCATCTTTGTCTTTTCTGTTTGCTTGAATCTCTCTCTATATATATATATTCAAAGCATATTCATTGTAAGACGGGTGATTAATATCAATAATACAGAGCTTTGATCCTCTCTTTTCTTCGTTATTCTTTTAACTCACATGATATCAGTTTAATCATTTTTCTTTTATTCTCATGGCCACTCCTTGTTGGATTATCTCACCAACCCAGTCAATTCTTTTTTTCTTCATTTCGGAGAAAACTATCTCTCGTTCTTGTTTTTCAACCTCTTGCTAACAACAATTATCAGTAATGAAAATGAGATATATTCGTTGCTCTTGAAACCAAGAACAAAGACAAGTTTGTTCTTGGCACCCTCCCTCCCCTACCCACCACCTGCTGATCCATTGCATGAAAAAGCATTGCAATAAGATGATGATGACTTGGCTTACTCGTTCTATGACCAGTGACATTGAACAGTCAATTATGTGGATGGAATCAACAACTGACATTTGGAATGATCTTCTCCAAAGATTAGTCTTGGGCATGAAGCAGATGTTATAAAATGTCTCACAATCATTAGGAATGCAACCAACCTTGTAATGCTTGACCAATCTACTTCTTTGACCTATCTTCTGGAGTTCCGTTAGGTCCTCATTTCTAATGCAAACTAGTGAGACCAAAAATGACAGCGTTGTCCCGTGATTTGTGTTCCTTTTCAAAGCATTTCCCATATTTAGTATCGCTCATACCAGCTAAAACAGATAGTGTATTTGTTTATTATTTTGTTGAATCTTTTTTATAACTTATAGATAATTTGATAAGTCAATTGGTTTGTCAGGCTGAAAATGGTGATTCAACAGGAATGCTCATCACTGAGGGTGGAACCGAAGATCAATCTAGCTGTGATAAAATTTTTGCCAAAACCTCCTTAGAAAATTATTCCATGGAAGAATATGCCCGGATTGCAAATAATCCCAACTCCTATATAAAAAAGCTCCAAAATCTCATAGCTTCAAAGGGAGAGACATTACACACTGTCAAGCCTCTTTTAAAAATGATTCCATAGAAGAATGTGCCTTGATTGCACTAAAAGCCTTTTCAAAGCCTCTTTTAAAAATGACTCCAAAGTATAGCTTCAAAGGGAAAGTCATTGTGGCAGACAGCACTAAATGCTCTTCTGCGAAAAAGGAATGCACTGGTAAAAGAATGTTTTAAATTCATTCTGCTCCATCTGTTCATTACTATGCTAGGACACGTAGAACATATACACATGGCTATGTAGAAGTATCTTGATTGAAAGTGAAACACGTTTGATGCTTATTATCACTATTTTTGGATTAATAAAATGCCTCAAAAAAGTCGGCGCAAATGATTTAAACAGAATAGTTTAGCCACTGAATAATAGCTACAGATTAAACGAATTGCACAAATTGATATAATGACTTTTGAGAAAATTTAAACAAAGTTATAAATAACACACTACAGCAGTGAAGGGCAACCCAGAACAACTACAAAGTCTAAATAGTAATGCATTTTCAAATAATGGCCACAATTTCGTCCAAAAGCATGGTTTTGAATGCCTATTTTTTTTCCTCAAAACAGTTTTGGTGTATTTAAAGGGGGCAAAGTTGACATCCCCTTTACAAATTAAAAAAAAAAATCCTATTTTTATGTTGTTTCCCACTTAATACCACCATAATAGAGTTACATTGCAATACACCCACCTGCCACCCTATAACAACTCGTAAAGGTAATTGACACTGTGCATTATGTTATGGCATAATATACTAATACATAGCCAAAATTTTCTAGAGATAACTTAAGTCAGAGTGTCATTGTCCAGTAGTTTACGGAACAAGCCATGGTAAAATATAATATCCACCTTCTTCGCTCCCAGATTGCAATAATTAGTGGTCGTAAACAAATTCTTGACAAAAGCAACCGTCGACTTTATAATTTTCACTCGCCATGTGAAGGGCCAATTCTTCAAGAATCATATAAACTTCATCCAGACCCAAATGGACTGAATTCCCTGCTGAAAATGTGTAAACCTTCTTTCTCACCTCAATCCAACTCTGACCAGGTATTTTTTTATGACCTTTTGTCCTTGCCGACACCCTCACTCTTGCAAAGTCATCCCACCTTCCGTTCGCAGCATAAATATTTGACAGCAGCATGATGCTCCCTGTTACTTTTGACTGCAGGGTTAGAATTTGTGATGCTGTTTCTTCTACAATGTCCATGTCTCTGTGCATTCTACAGGAGTTTAAAAGAGCTCCCCAAATATACTCATTAGGTTCAATGGGCATGTTTCGAACAATACTAGTTGCTTCCTTCAAAAGTCCAGCACGACCAAGGAGATCAACTATGCATGCATAATGCTCTACATTAGGTTCAATCCTAAACCTTCTCGCCATTTGATAAAAAATGTTACGACCAGCAGCAACAAGTCCAGCATGACTGCAAGCTGATAGAATAGCCACAAAAGTGATGTTGTCCGGCTTCATCCCAGCTCTAATCATCTCATTAAAACTTCTTAAAGCATTCTCACCAAGTCCATGCATTCCATAACCCCCAATTAAAGAGTTCCACGAAATTAAATCTCTACCCTTAATGCTATCAAACACTAAATGTCCTTCCTTGAAGTTCCCACACTTCATATACATGTTAATCAGACCATTTCCCACCAAAATATTGTCACCCACCAAATTCCTAATGGCATAACCATGGAGCTCCCTGCCAATGCTCAATGCAGCCAACTCTGCACAAACTGATAAGACGCTGGAAATTGTCACACAATTGGCCATTACTTTTGAAAACTGCATTTGCCTAAAAAGTTCCAGTGACTTCTCACCAAGCCCCTTAGAAGCAAAGCCACTAATCACTGCACTCCAACTAATAACATTAGGCCTCACCCGGGATTGACCACCTGTACCTGATTTCTCCATCTGCAAAAGTGCTGCATAGGCTTCCTCACACAATCCAGATTCAGCATATGACGATATCAAAGCATTCCAACTAACTAGGTTCTTGTTCTTTATATCCAAAAACACTTTCTGTGCATCCCCCAAATGTTGGTGCTTCCCATATGTACCTACCAGTGCATTTTTCACAAACAAATAATCTTCATATCCACCTTTTACAACAAACCCATGGATTTCTTTTCCCCAGTCAACTTTAAGCATATCAGCACACACAGACAACACCACGGCCAATGCTTCAGCACTGATTTCAATTATCCTTGTCCTCATCACCTTAAACAACTCAAGAGTTTCATCATAAAGCCCACATCTAGCATGACTCGACAAGAGGGAGGTCCACGTCACCGAATTAGGCAGCAAACCTTCCGAATCCATCCTTTTAAAAATCGCAGAAGCGCCAAGAGAATCAAAGTTGAAAGCGTAACCTGAAACCATAGTATTCCACGAGACTAGGCTTCTTACAGACATTCCATCAAACAGTTGGCGAGCATCCTCCATTTGCCCGAGCTTCCCATACATACCCACGAGTTCATTGACGACGTGAAGGTGATTCCGAAACCCCAGCTGCAAAGCATGACAGTGGACAAACCTGCAGAGATCAGAGCTACCCAGAGACGAGCAAGCCCGTATTATCAAGGGAAGGGTGAAGCCATCGGGCAAGAATCCAAGTTTTCGCATTTCAAGATAAAGTTGAACCGCGTGTTGATGGTAGCCATGAGAGACATTGGCTCTGATAATGGAGTTCCACAAAAGAAGATGATGGAGTCCCTCAACTGGGATTGCAGCAAACACTTTCCGAGCGTCAGAGAGAAAGCCAAAGCGAGCGTAGACGGCTATGAGCCTGGCAGCCAAGAAGGGTAAACGATGCGCGGCGGTGAGAAGCAACTGGGAGTGAAGCTGGCGCGCTTGAAGCGGAGTGAGGCAACGTCGGAAAAAAGCGTCGAGGTAATCAACAAGTTCATGACTGTGAGCAATGTGGAATGGGTGCGTGTGGAAGTGGGAGACTGAAGGAAAGATCACAAAAACTGGTTGGAATGGTGACAAGAGAGAACGGAAGCACTTCGAAGCTCCACTCAGCATGAAGCTTTTCAACCATCTTACTCTCCCCCTCACCACCCTTCGGCTTAAATTATAAAGTCCGAGTCCAGTGCGTGCATTGTGACAGAGAACAGAATCATTCAATAAAAAGCATCAATATTCCAAACTTCTCCTTTGACACTTTGCATTTTCTTTTAAATTATTTCCACTCAATAAATTAAAGATAAGCATATTGGACATTTAATAATAAGGTGAGTTAATATGAAATAAAATAAAATTGATATGGAATTATTTCAAAACTTAAAAAAATAGAATAAAAACTTATTCTACTATCAATGCAAAAATTAGTGTAGTTAATTTGTAAGATGTATTCAACTGAAAACATGCAGTATATTGATAACTCTTGAAGAGTAAAATGGACTAAGAAATGCATACACCAAAAATTAGTATAACTTTTATATATTACTATAAATAATGTCATGAAATTTCATCATTCAATCACAATTTTAACAATTTAGATAATAACAGTTAACTTATCCAGTCTTATTCCACTTCATTTTTCATCAATCCAAAAGCATAGTATGCATGATTTCCCTCCATAGAATCAATATGGTCTTATGAAGCCCAACAGAATTCAAAACAAGGACAAGGTAAACCAAAAGCCATAAGACATGTCATGAAATAAGAAAATCAAAATGATTGAATTTGATGTGTTTGGAAGGTTCTTACAGGAAATAAGAAACTAAATGGATGCAGCTTACAGTGGATAAATAATATTACAGGAAGCAAGAGGCTTCCACACTAAAAGTCTAAAACACTAGCACGTGGACTCAATCAGTACCATCTCATCGCGCACCAAGCAAATCTTCATCTTTCACCTCTGTATAACACACAAGTATATATACGCATATCCAAAATCATCTCAGCAATCTTTGCAGGCTTTCAACCACATGGTGTGTTGCGTTTTCTGCAATTTCACCTTGCTAAACCTAAATTAATAATGCTTTTGGTGATCAGAATTCAGAAGTGTAGACTTTGGTTGACCCAAAAAATCAATCTGAAGAGTTTAATCTTAATCATTTTATTTCCTGAGATAGAAATGATCAAGTACAAATAATAGCTTCCACTGAGAGTTTCTTCATGACATTTGGACATGGATCTCCTCCAAAATTTTCAGGTGACACCGTTATTTTGCACCAGTTTTGTCCAACACAATTCTGCAACAACAAAGTTATTATTGAAATGAACCAACCTAGTAATAACAACACCATGATCATAAATGGATTTTTTGACTAGCAGCAAAAAAACCAGAAAGAGTGCATTCCAAAAGAGAGAAAACAGAAGGCAATACCCTTTCAAAGGCATCATAAGACTAATGAGCATGACAGCTTCTTTCATGAAAGTTTCCACAAGAACCTACTGGAGTACCAAAGCTGGCAAATTTGATTGATGAGATTTTCTGTCCAGGGCTACATGATAAATGAACTTTTTGTCTCACAGGTGGTTTGCCAGAAACTTGCATCTGATAGCTCGTAAGGTTTGGCTGCCACTCATTAATATCAGCACATACACTGTCTATATCCCTTCTAACCAAAAAGATTCAATTGGGATCTCCACCTAGCTCTTCAAACACAACCAATAAATTTCCTGTTGGCTTTAGTAATGACTGACGAACATGATACCTGAAATTACCCACCAGTAACTAGTTTGTCATCAGCGTTACACAGAACTTGAGGGCATGTTATATATTTCTCACTCACCACCATCTTTGGGATGCCTCGCCACAGTTAGTTCTGCATTTATTGTCATTATAAGTTCCAGCATAGTCACAATAATCACAGGTACCGGTGCTTTATAACTGTAAAAGGTATATATTACTCACCTTACCAAGTCAAAGGCTGTCTTCTAGAAACTAAAGATTCTTGAATCCACTTCACTGAGGAACTTCCACTAAGAGAGTGAGACTCAAGGTTTCACCTTTAAGACCAACCTAAATAAATACACAGTTAGATCAACTTCAAGCAAAATCAAGAGAAAGCATGGTGACTGTTTGAGAAAGAACCTTGTAAGATCATTTCTGCTAAGACAAGTCCCTTTTCCCTTCGTTGAGACCACTAAATGAAATTGGGCCAAGAACACCAGCATTCCATGTTTCAAAATGAGGACCAACATTCTGCTTGTCAAATATAGTCACGACACGATCACAATCCACAGTTGATGATACTGAAAAATCAGCTTAGTGTGTGACGTGCAAGGGTGCATCTTACGATATCTATTTTGTGTGAGAGAGAAAAAGAGAGCAAACCGGGAGTCCAGCTGCAACACTTAGAAGAGAGATCTTGTTAACACCAGCTCTGAGCTTCACTCCTTCACTAAATGTCAGTTTAGGGAATTCTAAGCTTTCATATGAGTTCCTGATCAAAAGAATAATAGGCTCAATAAAAAATCTACTGGACAACTATTAACTTCCAATGTAAAATGGTATAATTACAATGTAAAATGTTTGAAGAGTACTTCAGTGAAAGAAGAAGAGAGTCATGAATTAATTTATACTCAAGACCTCTTCATCTTTTTCAGTTTCTCCAAATCCAAGATTTGATGTTCTAAAGAATATATATGCCATCATGCTTTGCGATGAAAGACACCTTTGGTTTATTAGTGTCTTAAAACATAAAAAAATTCAAGTATCTCTAGCAGACAGTTTCTCAGACTTGGGTAAGTAGCAAAGACTTCAAAAAAAGAAAAACAGGAGAAATGCTCCTGTCAGCATGTGGGAAGTGGCTTAGCTACAAACAAGCACATTGATTCAAGTCCCACATCCACCATAACATTTGTTTCATACTGACAAATGCTAATAAACTACTTGTCAGACATAGGTCTAATTATCTTTGCGCTTGGGGCAATGACGCAGCTAGTGAGGTTCTAACCGAGGCGCGTCTATTGCTGGTTGAAAACTATTTCCAAACCCCCTCATGGGCCTAAGTCAATCTTAGGCCTTTGAGAATTTCTGGAAGGGCTCTCTTTGGGGAAAAGTCCTATATTTGATAGTCTTGAAATATATTATGTTTATTAAGTCATCCAAGAAAGTGATAGTGCTATCAATTGAGAAGAAAGTTGTAGTGTTATCAATTGAGAAGATATTGTAGGGCTACCCTATTCATGTTTACCTTTTTTCGATTTTCATTGTTAGTGAAATTTATTTTAGATTTTCATATATTTGATAGTCTTGAAATATATTATATTTATTAGTCTTCCAAGAAAGTGGTAGTGCTATCAATTGAGAAGAAAGTTGTAGTGTTATCCACTTATCAATTGAGAAGAAAGTTGTAGTGCTATCATTGTTACTGAAATTTTCATTGTTACTGAAATTTATTTTAGATTCTCATATTATAGTGAAAATTGTTTCTCAAATGTTATTTTGATGGGTTTTTCTGTTTAATATTATATTACATTTTTCTCATTCGAGAATTTGTGGAAGGACAATCTCTGGGTTAAAAGCCTTATGATGTTGAGTTTTGAAAGTTGATTTAAGTGCTGTTTGGTAGTTAGAAACATTGCAATGACAGATAAGTGATCAAGGATAAAAGATATCAAGAAAATAAAATGTATCCGTAATGACAATCCACTAGCATAAAAAAAAATCCAATGAAAGATTGTAAGAGATATAAAACTTGAGTAAACACTTTTTCATTGCATCAAACTAATGCATTTTTTCAGGTTAGTATGACACATTTATGCATTTGATCATATTCTTTGGTTATTTGATGCTTAAAATGTACACATCTATTATGAGGTGTCTCGGATAAAAAAATTGTCTCCATAGATAAAATTATTTCTATTTCAACTGACAATCCACTAACATCAAAAAATAAAAAATATTCAGAAAAAGCTAAAGAATACAGTAGCTAAATAATATAATAGAATATTTAAAGATTCATAGGACAAATAGAAATACAACTGATAGTTAAAAGTGAATGGATGAGCATATCTGTAAAAACAAATAGAAATGTTGAAACATGTATTAAACTTTTATTACTCTCTTCCAAAAACAGACGTATGCCACTTTTGGTGACAAACACACGGTATTCTTTAGTAAAAGGCGAAAGAATAATTCGCTATGTGTTTATCACATGGCTCCGTAATCAATACTTGAGCAGTCTCTTCATATTATCTTATGATCATCACATTTGCTGTTACAGTGCTACTCGATGTGGGTTTGGTCAATGGACCCGTCCTGTTGACAACTACCAACGTACCTTGTAGTAAAAGGTGAAATAGTTCTCACACATTCTCTTACCAGAAATTATAGTTTGCATTCAGGTAACTCTTCAATGTTCTTAGTGACTTCTTAGCTTGTTACATTCCTAGTTTATAGTTCAACAGAGTTTAAAATTTAAATTTTTTGGTGACCTCCAGTTAGATTAGTTTAATTTCAGCGAATACATGTGTATAGAGAACCAAAGTTCCGTTCGAAGTATGATTAGTTCCTCTTCCCCTTTTTCTTATTACTTTTCTAAGTATAAACTAAATTTGTTGAATTTTTTCTGGTATTTAGAATTTTTATTTTTCTATAATGTACTTATAATTAATATTATGACAGATAACACATTTTATACATACCACTGAAAATCCATGTAAAGTAGGTCTATATTGAGTAATAGATGTTCCTCCATAACTTCTTGAAATATTTTCCACACAATTTATCAAATTTTATTCTTGGTAATTCTTGTATTTGAAGCAAAAGGTTTTTGAATTAAAAATGTCCGGAAAAATTGTATTGCTATCTTTACAAGTAATCCACGTCTATATAATGAACGTGATGATGAACTCATGATAATCATACATAAAATTAGATTTAATTGTTGTGTGGTAGTGAAAGACACTGTAAGCTTTGCTGATGTGGTAGTGAGAAACATTGTTTCTAAATTTTGAATGCAGAATTATGAAGACATATAATATTGCAAGGACTAAAATTTGTCTTACACTGTTTTAGTTGCTAGAGTAATATATTTATGCTGTTTTAGTTGCTGGAGTAATATATTTATGCTGTTTTAGTCACATGTATTACGACTAGTCAGCACATTGAGAAATTTATATAAGACCTGAGTAACAAACTTAATCATTGTATGAAACTGAAACTAATGCACTTTGATGAGGTTAATGAGAAGAAATTTATGTAAGACTCGAGTAACAAACTTAGTCATTGTATGAAAAAACTAACGCACTCTGATGAGGTTTAATGAGACAAATGGTGGTTACTGATGAGGTGGTTAATGAGACAGGGTTATGTGATACTTGAAATCTACACTATGTTTTAAGAGTCTGCTGGGATGAAGGAAATTTAAATATTTATTTTGAGGAATCTCAGGAATAGCAGAAGTGTGAAAAATTGGATGAAGAAAATTTAAATATTTATTTTGAGGAATCTTAGGGATAACAAAAGTTCGAAAAATTGAACTATGTAGAAACCTGGTATTTACAATGATAATACAAATCACATCACAGAGGATAAAACAATTACATATTATAACATAAAATGCAAATCTCATCTAATTAGGTAAGGCTATTAATTATCACATTTTCACATCAAATTCAACTAATAATACAGACTAATAATTATCACATTTTCACATCAAATTCAACTAATAATACAGAGTCCATTAAGAACTCTTTTCAAAAATAGGCGTATGCCACTTCTTGAGACAAACACACGGTATTCTTTAGTAAAAGGCGAAAGAATAATTCGCTTTGTGTTTATCACATGGCTCCGTGATCATTCTCAATACATCTCTCCATATTATATTATGATGATCACATTAGCTGTTACAGTACCACTCGATGTGGGTTTGGTCAGCAATGTAAACTTGGACAATGCACTCGCCTTATTAATGACAGCCTAAAAAAAAGTGAGTGTTTTTCAATACTGTTCTACATTTCTTTTAACTAAATTACTCTTGTGAATTTATTGTCCCACTTTCATGTCTCAGTCACTGAAAGCACCAGAAAGAGCACTTTTGACGATACAAGTACACTATATATAATTAATTAGTACAATACACTAATCAAGTAGCTCTCAGCACATTCAATATTTTAAGAACCTTGAAACTGATATTGCATATCCCTCCAAACCAAGAGGCTTCTTTCGGAAACAAATGTTGCTTATTATGACAACTACTAGGTACTCTTTAAAAAGGTGAAAGAATAGTTCTCACATTCTTACCATGAATTATGGCTTGCATTCAGGTAACTCATCAATGCCCTTAGGAACTTCTTAGATTGTTACATTTCCAGTTTATAATTCAACGGACTTTAAAATTAACTTTTTGGTGAGCTCATTTAGATTAGCTTAATTTCAGCCAATACATGTGTATGGAGAACCAAATTTCCGTCCAAAGTATGACTAGTTCCTTCTCCAAAACTATTACTTTTCTGAGTATAGACTGAATTTATTAAATTTCTTTCGGGTATTTAGAATTTCTATTTTTCTATAATGTACTTCTAATAATATCATGACACAGAACACATATCTTGTACTTACCACTGAAAATCCATGCAGAGCAGGCCTATATTGAGCAATAGATGTCCCTGCATAACTTAACAATTTATTATCTTAATCATTTGTGCCATCTGTTTTGAGTTCAGAATCAAAATCAAACCTATTAATGCATGTCCCCATCAAGTGTCTGCTCCCCAAATCATTTCATCCAAAATTTGACCACAAAAGTTATCAGTACCGGCTCAATATTGTTGAATTAGTAAAAGGGTCTGAATGGATTTCACCCTTTCAAGATGGTTATGGGGATACTTCGTACCCTGAAGGCTAAGAACTCTTACTGGTTTAGGGTCTTTCATTTTAGTAATTCTGCAAAATTCATCTGTAGAAAGAAAATCGGAAAGAGGACTTGAGAGTGCATCCCCAGACTGACTTCCCATTGGAAGTGTATTTTGGTTCTACATCTTATGATGTATGAAGATGTACTTTATTTTTTGTTTATCATGTACGTCTATTTGTTTTCTGCGCATCCAATTGTTAAGCATTAATTCATGATGCATTGAGTACATGACTTTGATTGTAATAAATCTTCAACGGCCGAATATGTATATATACACACACAGAAGGTAGGTCTAGAATTCTGTTCTTCAATTTTGTAACATGGATATATCACTTCATTTCAAGCACATGTTTTACTTCTATAGTTTATGACATCAACTTCCAATCCCAAGATAGTAAGTAATGATAAACAAATTTGTGTTGTCATTAGAATTTGCTTCGAGACTAGAAAAAATATAATGGGACACTTGACACGGTTTAGTTGAAAAATCATGCTCCCTCTTTACAAACAATCGAATGACTCAAAGTCCTTGCCCCGTGTGAGCATTGCTTATGATGCAAATACTGCCACCTTGGTTCTCAACCAGGTTGATAACTAGGCTGAAGCAGAGTTCTGTTGCACTCAAAAAGGCCCACTGTATCACCTGGAATGGACCACTGGTTGCAAGACCAAGTACAGGGTCATCTTCTAAAAACTTTACTACGACTTACAGAACTCTTGTTTCCTCAAACTCACTGCATACCAGCGTCAAGGCCTGAACAACTTCACTCATAAAAGGACGTTGAGTGACTTCTGGTTGCACGCACAAGGATGCAATAGCTGCAACTCTTACAATGGTGTCAACAGAAACATTGGGCTTCATAACTGGGTCTATGATCTTCTGCAAACCCTCCTTACTTGTAAGAAGTGGCCGAGCCCAAGCAACAAGATTTTCTTGACCTGGTGGCTGTGACAAATCCACAGGCTTTCTTCCAGTTAGAAGCTCAAGAAGTACAACTCCATAGCTGTAAACATCACTTTTGACAAGAAGGTGTCCAGTCATTGCATATTCAGGAGCTACGTATCTTCAAAACAAGATGCCAATGAGACAAAATCAGTTTTTTTTTCATCTGGAGGAAATGCACAGAAATGGTAATCCTTGTAAAATGAGTACACCAGAGGTGTTGTGTTAATTTGACTATCGTGTCCATGATCCATGAAATCGTCAATATAAAAGGTCTAGGAAGAGATTGTTACCCAAATGTTCCAATAACATGTGTTGAGATGGGCTTGTTTCCCTCGTTCAATGTTGTTCTAGCCAAGCCAAAATCTGAAACTCTGGGTGTGAAATCATATTCCAACAAGATGTTGCTGGATTTGAAGTCTCTATGTATGACACATGGATTACAATCTTCATGCAGATAAGCTAATCCTCTAGCTGCACCAAGTGCAATCTTCATCCGGGCATTCCAATCAAGTGGTTCGGTTTCCTTGTCAACACCTAGGGACAAGTTAGAGCATTCAAAAGTCAGACTTTCAAAAGTGATGACGACTTTCAACATCAGTGACTTTGCTTACCATGTAAGTGGGATTCCACACTGCCATTAGGGACAAGCTCATAGACTAAGCAGCGAGTCTGTTTCTCTGTGCATATGCCTATCAATTTAACTAAATTTCTGTGGTGCAAGCGGCTAAGCATCTCTGTTTCTGCAAAGAATTCGTGGTCACCATGCTGATCATCTCTTTTGAGAATCTTCACAGCCACATATCTGCCATCATGTAGGTAACCTTTATAAACAAGACCGAAGCCACCTTCTCCTAGTATGCTTGAAAAATTGAAGTTATTTGTTGCTTTCTCGATTTCGTTCAAAGTAAATATTTTAGCTGATCCTGCATAGGTTATTGTTCCAGAACTGAAGGACATTGATCTAGAACCTGGCATGCTCGCATAAATCAATGACCTAGCACTGGCAGTACCTGCTTTGAACATATTCAGTTTTGTATTCATAATGAATTTCACTGTCAACTACTTGAATATGGAAACTCTCAAATAAATAGCTAAGATGAAGATTTCAAAGCAAAATGTCTAGATAAATCCCAAAAAACAAAAGACTAACTTAGTATCGTAACCAGAAAAGCTGAAAACACTTAAAACTTCATGAAGTAATTTAAAGCGAGTAAAACGTCAATTTTGTCATTAAAATTAGAAGTTTCGGAATTACCAAAAGTTAAGGTACTCGTCAACAACGACCAGTCAAGTATCGCAAGCAAAAAATTAGATTTAGACATGTACAAAATCTATGTACGTTCCGCTACACATACAATTGTAACCCGTGTAAAATTACAAATAATACAGCACATTATACTCAAACATCCCTCATTATAATACAAATTAGACTGAAAAAAATATTTATAATTGAAACTGACTTTGCAGAACCCTCCCAGTAGAATCACTAAAAAAATAAGTGTATGTCATTTAAAAGTGATAAACACAGTTTCTTATATTGAAGATGAAAGGATAGTTGTGTTAGTCACATGACTCCATAAAAAACATTTATGACGGCCATTTCATTTTATGGAGCAAGTAGTTCACTTGCGTTTAGAATAGTATTTGATGTCAGTTTTGGTCAGAAACAGACACCCACAATCAATAGTTCCATTTTAAAGATTTCAAATCCAAATAGTATTTCTAATTGCATGAAAGAAATCATCATGATGCTTAATTGTTTAAAGAAATTATGGAAAACAAAAACTTCCCTACTGCAGTATCTTAGTGCCATCAAAACTTCAACGGAATCAGTACTTTTAAGTTACCTGATCGCTTTGAACAGGATGGAATTTTGGCATCTGGAATATGTTCAGGTTCAGGAGTACAGGAACCACATTTCAAGAGAAAAAGCCATGAAAATCCAACGAATAGAACGAAGGCGGTAAAAGATGACAGAATGATCATAATAACCACTCTTCCACCACTCCCTTCTTTTTGCTTCCTTGAGACATCTACTCCCAAAGGTTTCATCATTGTTCCGTTGTTGTTGTGACCAGGATATGGTTCAACGTCTATACCGTGAACATTTGCAGGTGGAGATGGTGGAAGGCCTGAATATGTTATACAAAAGGATAAATGAAACCTAATATACTACATTAAGTTACTTCATACCCATACAAACAAAAAATGGTCTTAAGAAAACTATGTTAATGTATATAACCTGGATAATGAATATAGAGCACTTCATAGGCACCAAAGTCAGAAGCATCATTGAGAATCTCTCTCTGCCAGAATTTCTTATATATTAAAAAAGCTGTTGTATCATCAAATTTCACTCCTTGGGGTACCAAGTTTATGAGAACAGTGGTTTTCTCGAGCTGCTGAGTAGTTGCATCGGCTCCCACAATGCGTACTTGATTACGGTTCAGCAAAACACTAGCTGCAATTTCTTTGGCCAGCTTGGAAACCAAAGGAAAAAACTTGTATATTGCAATGCTGATGCGAAGTTTAACTTGAAGTGGCCATACACAACCACAAGGTGATCCAGGAGGTGTATATGTCAAGGGCTCAGAGCATGTCACCGACATACAATCTAAAGGTCAATTAGGATCAGTACACATATGGCATAACTTGGTGGAGATTATTGAAGAGAAGAAATCAGTGTAAATGTGTAATATAAAGATCTTCTAAAATTTTACAGTTGCGGGATAAAATCTAGACCACTGTAATACCTTTGTTAGGCGGTGGAGATGGTAGAACCAAAGCATATGCTGGTGGAGTCCTTGTCTTTTTCACTGATGAACCTTGAGGTGAAACTCTAGGTGAAGTAGAGGGCACTGATGGAAATGGATAAAACATGCCACAAAAAATGAGGGGCTAAATCTAATTAGCAATCAGGGCAGACAAGACATAAGAAATAAAAGTAAGAGAAATGAGCGATACCATTCAAGTGGTGTGATAGAACTATTGGTGCTGGTGCAGGAGCCTGTGCGGGTACATGTAAATCCCAGCTCATAGGTGAAGAGAATGAATGTCGTGATTTGAAGACTGGAGGAGGACCTAGATTTTCAAGAGAAGTTTACAGAAGAAATATTGAAAGTGTGCATGAACTTTATTTTTCAGATAATCAAACCTTGATGAGTATGAGGGCTGATTGAAAAGGTTGGTCCAGGAACTTTGCTGAACTTTCTTCTGGAGTGGTGATGCTTATGGTGTAGTATTGGAGAGTCCACAGAAGTCTGCGTCCATTTTCTTTTGGAAAATGACTGGGAAGGTGAAAGTGCAATACTTCTGGGAATTCTAGAAGATGCCTTGGAAGGTGGAAGAGCAGTAGTAGCAGGAACTCTATGAAATGATACTGTTGGTGGGAATGCAATGCTAGAAGGGCTTCGGATTCTCGAATAGTGCAAATAGGAGACTACAGAATTTAAAATTTGATTTGAATGATATAAGTTTGAACATGGTACAGAGGAAGTTGTAAACTGTAAAATAAGTTGAAGTAATGGGGAACAAAGTTGAAATAAAATTGCACAGATTCTAATTATTTAGATTGGTGGTATTAGTTTTGTGAGGGTACTTCAATTGCATTGCTTGTTTTTGGACTGTCAAAGCAGAGAGAAAATGAAAGGCCTGCCCTCTATATGTCTCTCTAAAAGTATAATATTAATCTACTTCATTGATCTCCCTTATTCACAATCTTCAACCTGTTATGAGGGTGTAAAGAGTTACTAAGAAAGCTAAATTACTGAGACTAACTGCTCACATTCATTTCTCTGAACTTTCTCTTTTCTTTTCTTTTTTGTCAACCCTAAAACCATAGCCAAAGAACTAGTTTCGTGCTAATTACTTGCATTTATTGTCAAAAATGCTAAATTTGACATGGTGAACAGACAAAAGTGAGAGACCTGCTGTTTATATAATCCAGAGCATGATGTTCAATTAATGATTGCACACATTTATGTTATCTTATCGTCTTTGCCTAGAATGGTAAGTCAACACGCTGAAATATTTTTTACTAGTAGTGACACTAAATTATGCCTATTAGTATTATATCAATCCAAAGAGATCAACCTAAATTATCTGCACAGTTAATATTTGAAACAGTCATTGCATTATGTCTTAATTTTAGTGCTTTGATCTTCACTTCAACAATTAACACATCTTACAACTCAACAAGTGTGAAGATGAGCAAAAGAGAACAGGGTGGAACTAAGACAAAGCTCATTTATAAATTTATAATCTCACATAGAATCAACTTGAAAATCCTCGAGACTATGAACATCCAAATACGCAGAACAGATAAGCTGCGCTGCGACTATATCACTCTCCAGTCTCGGGTAATCTTGGAACTGGTTTCCCATCTATTTATTTTGCAGCAAGGAACAGTTCCCCAAACAAACAAATACCCTATAAATGTGGAAATGTATAATGAACATGATTTCATGTTCAAAAATAATTTATGAGCTACTCAAATGGATCATAATTCATACATGCAAGTAGTATAAAGCAACTCATAAGAACATCTAAATCAAGCTCATACCAGCATATTCATGAAGCTGGGGTGTACATGTAACGAAATGTAGCTTAATTAGCAGGAAAATAAGCAGCAATCCCATTCTGAAGATCTTTCACCGACAACCTAAGGAGAGTCAAATTGAAGTGAGCTTGTTTGGAGTTAGCAGCAGCATATACGCTGAAGCACAGTAAGGGACAAGCTCCTCTGAGAAAGACTAAAATATAAGCAGACCGACAGTGGTAACCAAATTAAATAGGAAATAAGAATGGTTTAGGAAGGAGACACACATGCTTCCTCCTTTTCATAATTAATTATTGCAAAATGACAGTTTTATTGTTCTTCAGAATAACTGAGCAGTGAACTGAGAAAAGATAAACCAAAAAAAAACACCATAGTACAATTCCAACAACTAAGCAGAGAATTAAGAGGGTTGGTGGGGTTGGAGTTGTGTTAGTGTGCTTTGATTTTGAGGGAAGAGGCAAAGTACTGAATCACATAAACATTGACTGGCTGTGCATTGGTTGAATAAATAACATCACATCATTTGACTTTCTTTCTTGTAATTCCACGCAAAAAGATTTACCCAAAACATCAACTTTTACTTCTTCGTTTAATTTATATAACCTACATGACATAGGTTCGGTTGAAAAGTGAAAAAAACTCATTCCTTTTTCATGTAAATATTATTATACAAATAACATTTTTTAACCGATTTAATCAACTATCTTATTGATTTAGACCTCTTTAAAATCAAGTATCCAATTTATTGATCGGCAAAAAATAATTTAAACTGGTATTTAAAAAAACTATTTCTAATTTCTTTTCTTTCAAAAACATTCTTTTTGTTAATAAAGAATTGTTTATAAGGTCCACATATGAATTGTTACCATGCATGTACCTATTTATTATAACTTTTGAATCTTGGAAAACACGTGACATAATCATTTAATGCTAATTTAAAAATTCACCCAACTTGATTTTCTATAGTTTTATCTTGATTTATTATTCAATATAGTATATGATAAAGTATATTTATTTACCACGAGTAACCAAAAAAATAATAATGAATTTTTACCAATTCATTGACTAGACTAATTATAAAATATTGTGTGTAAAAGGTAAATGTTGTGTATGTAATTACTTTTTAAGGCCGCAAAAGTGGAAACAACTTTTAGTTGAACAATGCTTGATAAATGGCGTACATAAATATCTTTTCAAATAAGATCAAAGTGTGTGGAACATAAGGTGACATCAATTATAAGTATATTGTAAAAGTTTACGTAGTTATAAGGTTATATGTGAATAAATAATATGTATTTCATAGTTCTATTATTTTTAGACATAATAATAAAATTTAAATAATAAATAAGAGAACAATAGTTATTTCATAAACTTTGCTATCCTTAAATAAGTTGTTAAACTAGCTATATTAAACTTTAGAGACACTTTAATTATTTATTAATGATCTTATTTCTTTGATTGAAATTAGTCATATATCTAATATAGTTTCTCAATATCGTAATTTCATAAAAATAGGTATAAATAAATTGTTTTATGAATTTTAATCAAGATTCAAAGTTATTATAAAAAATTATATTCATTAATCAGTTGATTGAGTGATCGAATTTTATTGATTTCATGTTAGAAATAAAATAAAGAAGAACGTTAACCTTGATATTAGAGGTAAATTTGTATGGTAAAGACCCAATTCATTATGCTTAAAATAGTTCTTTTTTATTATTATATTAATTGTTTGATTAATTTGTTAAGTTGACAAAGTTTTTAATTAAAATTAGAAACATGTTATTATGATAGAAATTGTAATAAGGTGAAATAAATCTTTTATAATCTTATGTTAGATTGTTATTTGATTATAGTATTATTGTAAATAAGACATTAATAATTTGGATACTTAATATATGTATAAATATTTTTATTAAATAAAGATTAGTGTTCTCTTGTTCCTTTTTTTAATTATCAAATTTAAATAAAAAAAATTGTTCATTTTTATCTGCATTTTTTAATTTTCAATATTTAAAGAGTTTATTGAGGTCATTCATATTAATTCACACACACACACACACATATATATATATATATATATATATATATATATAAAAGTGTTTTTTAATATCAGTTTGAATTTTTTTTTTCACAATTTTTTAGGAAAAAATTGATGGATTTTCTTCTATCTTTGATCAATAAATTGGATACTTGATTTTAAACATGTCTAACATTACTATTAATTTTATATATATATATAAAGTGTTAACTCGTCGTAGCTTATTATTAATAATAATAGTGAAGGAATAAATATTGTTACTTTACACTATATGATTATTTCGCCTAATTTGATTAAATTAACATACTTATTTGATTACTATTTTATTAATTTAGTTTAGTATTCAACCTAAGAGATATACATGAATAAGTGTTCTAAGCTTGTTAAAGAATTATTTTAATATTTAATGATAAAATTAAAGAATTTAATGTGTTAAGCTCATTTATTTTCTGAATGAATATTATTTATGTAAATAAGTTAAAATGTTCACTATAAGAAAAGTTAGATTTACTCAATGTTGTTTCAAGTGCTAAAAGCTAAAGAAAAAATAAATTTTTTTTTTATAATCTTTAAAATTAAATGAAGGAGTCTTATTAAGAATAATTTTTTATTTGACATTGACACAAAGAAAAAATGATTTCTCTAGTTAATTATAAATCTCGATAACATATCAAGTCTCATTTATAAATACAAAATTTTAAGTATATATAAATGATATTGTTCTTGACTTAGATGTTCTATTTTATTATTATAGAAAAATTTTAAAATTTCAGTAATGATTTAATAAACATTTTTGTTTAAATATCTTATGAGAATTTGGAATGTTTTTTTTATATTTTATTTTTTAATTGAGTATCAAATTTTATTAAAATCTGTCAATGTGATTTTTTTTGTCAAAAAATTACATATTGTAATATTGTATTCATACTATTTTGTTATTATTATTCACGTGTTATGAGTTAATTTAATTTAAATATATTTCATACTCAGTTAACGTTCTTAATATTAATTTAATATAAATGATCACATTGACAGAATTTAATAAAATTAATCATAAAAAATATTATAAATTTTCACCAAAACATCTATTAAACCTTTTAGTAACATACATTATATTATGATTTTTTTAATTTTATTATGTATTGGTAAAATTAGATTTCTTACCCTTCTCTTTATTTTATATTTTTTCAGATGGATGCATTCAAAACCCTTAACATAGAGGAAGTGTCCCCACCAGAGACAAGAAGCAGAGGATTTGGTAGTTGCTTTGAAATGTGTTGTCAGATTTAGTATCTAACCTTCTACCCTCCATCAACTACAATGCCCATTTCGTAGCCATCACAAAACTAAATATTAATAAATTCTTACTTCTGTCGGTGAAGTTGCTTTAACGTTGCTTTCTTTTTATAAGTTTCTTCATTTTAAGTTTCTTATGTCAAAACAATTATTATTATTATTATTATTATTAATTACATTATTTGTTGGTGTTGGGTTTCAGGTCCTTAGATAATGCACTTGGGAGAGAGGTGTGTGATCTTTTTTTTGGTTATCTTTTATTTAAAGAAAAAGTCATATTTTCGTGTTTATTTGTACAATATTTATTCTCGTATGTATGCGCATCTAACAAAAACAAACAATGTTTATTCTCGTGTAATGTGCTGAAAAAAAAAGTTACCTTTGTACGAGAATAAAAGTTATTTTTTAGTTACACTACAACTTTGATTTCACTTTTTTCATTTTAATTATTTTTATATTTCAACAAACATAAATCAAGATAGAAAACAACAAAACTAATTTATTTTCTCAGAACTCGACAAATTCATGGACAAATTGTCTGGGACTTTGTAGTACTACTTTTGGATCAATTCTTCATTTCCCAAATTTTTTGGGATTTTATTTTGATAGGTCTCATTCCTATCATAATGCACATACTACATGTGCAAAAGAATAAAGAAAAGAGGACGAATCAATTTGCTACCACTTCTGTTATAGCCTTGGATTATTGACTTTAATTATGCGACGATTAAAAAAATTATGTGATTTATGATTAGGGATTGATGATTGGTAGTTGGCATTCATGTAAAGTGGCAGATGAATTAATAATTATTTATGTTGTCTTCTTTCTGTATTTGAGAAAGGAACGATGGTGGCCGTGCGATCATTGCATGACGATGATAAGGGAAAAGGGTGGCATACAGAGAATTGAAGCCATGTAGTGACTTCATAATGAACATCGCCTTCGTGGCTTTAGTTTTTCGCACGTTGGAAGAGAGTCTAGAACGTATTAGTAACATCTCACATCACATATATATACCCTAATGCTCACACCTATGGCGCGTTGCTTTCACTCCTCCTCCACCCAACATTTCAACCTTTTAACTTCCTTCTTTCTCTAATCTCTTCTAATTCTAATTGCAATTAATAAATTATGATTGCTATTTAATTATTTAGGGTTCAAGTTCCTCAATAATTGCCAAATAATTAAAACAAAAAGTAACATGAAAAAACCTTTGTTTAGGTTTGTTTAGTGAAATCCCAAATCGAAAGATTAATTAGGTGGGAGAAGCTATTTAACAAACGAGATTTAGAAATTGTACGCGCGGAACGTGAGAGGAGAGAGAGAGCTGGATACAGCTAAAGGGTGTGGTTAGAACGTTACCATCTCTCTCACCTTACCCCACCTTCTAATCACTGTTTAATCCATATTTATCCCTAAACAACCTCCTAATAACCCATTAAATTAAACCCCTCTCTCCCACTCTCACTTCTTCTCCTAGTGCTGTACCACCACCTTCTCAGACCCAGCTTTTCTCTCTCTAGTCAACAAAAGAAAAAGAAAAAAAAAAAACACTTTTTTTCCTCATTCTCTTCTTCATAAAACATCCCTCTCTTTTCATTTCACCGACAACAACGTTAGTTAGACAAAAAAAACACTAACACCATCGCCATGACAGACAGGGTGTACCCTTCGGCCAAGCCCGCTGCCGCCGCCGCCGCCAACCCCGCTTTCCCGGCGACGAAGGCCCAACTCTACGGCGCCACCCGTCCCACCTACCGTCCGCAGCCTCACCACCGTCGCCGGAGCAAGCGCCGGTGCTGCTGCACCTTCTGCTTCTGGTTGATCCTCACCGTGCTCGTCCTCCTCCTCCTGATCGGCGTCGCCGGCACCGTGTTCTATCTTCTCTACCGCCCCCACCGCCCGACCTTCACCGTAACGTCCTTGAAGCTTTCGTACCTGAACCTCACCTCCTCCTCCACTTTGAACTCCCGCTTCGACATCACCGTCTCCGCCACCAACCCCAACAAGAAGATCCTCTTCGCCTACGACCCTACCTCCATCTCCATCCTCTCCGGCAACGTCGACGTCGGCGATGGCACCGTCCCTGCCTTCCTGCACGGCAAGAAGAACACCACGCTCATCAAAACTTCCATTGTGAGCACCGGCCACGCGCTCCAGAGCGAGGATGCGTCGCGCTTGAAGTCCAGCATGAAGAGCAAGAACGGGTTACCACTGAAGGTGAATTTGGAAACTAAAGTGAAAGCGAAAATGGGAAAATTGAAAACCCCGAAGGTCGGAATCAGAGTCTCCTGCGACGGAATCAGAGTGAGTCTTCCCTCCGGCAAGAAAGCGGCGACGGCGTCCACTTCGAACGCCAAGTGCAACGTGGATGTTAGGTTCAAGATCTGGAAGTGGACGATTTGATCTGCATGTACACAAAACACAACAACAGAGGTGTGCACTGTGTTACTTGTCTTAATTGTTTTCCTTTTTTTGGTTTTAATTTTATTTTGGTATATTTTTGGAGAATTTGTCCATATTCATAAATTACTTGAATGCGTGTAAATGGCAACAGGGTTTCAGTCGGTGACTGACAGTTGTTAGCATGTTGAATGTATACTACCACTATTTTTTTGCTACATAGATTTGCATTTTTCTATTATATATATATATATATATATATGTATTCTTTTGCATTGCACACAGTATATTCTAATCTGTTGCATTGGTTATTTTTTATGATTGGCATCGATTGTAATTTTTATTTGTTCTTTAAGGGGTGGTGGAATATAAAATATTTCTAGGTTAATCGCACAAGTCATTGTTTAATCTGGCTAATCATTCAGTTGAAAAGATTAGCATGAGTGTTTACACCTTTTGGTTCTTTTGCTTTTTTAATTTTTTTTCCAAAGGAGACAAAAATAGTTTTAATTGTGAAGCGTTGTTACAAGGCACACTGATTTGGTTACTTTGTTTTTTGGTTTAGGGTTTAGTGTGTGAAAGTGAGTAATCTGAGTAACAAGAAAATGGTAGGGAATAGGTAAGAATAGACAGAAAAGGACCCAGTAACCATTTTTTTACTGGTTTACATTGAAAACTATTTTGATTAGTTGAAAATATTTATTTACTAATTTTGTGTGAAAATTTGAATTGTAGTATAGCAGAAGCATTATTAGGTTGTTTGTTTGTTTGGTTGGTGTGGTGGTTAGAGGGATGGATAATATTAATTTCAGTTAAGTAAAGTTTCTCTCTTTGAAAAGCAGCAACCAATGGTGGCAGTGACCAGTGCATCAAATTCTGCACATTTTTCTTCTATTTTCTTACTCTCTTATTAACTATTTCCTCTTCTCTTCAATTATTGTGCTTTACTTCCTTTTCCTAACTGGGGACCACCTTCGCATTCAGGTGCCCTTTTCCTGCATACCACCTGCTAAGCTTTACAAATTTCTTCTAAATAATACTGATGTTTTTCTAAACAAACACAATATGAAAAAGAGTAAAAATATAATTCACAAAGATAAAGAGAAATAGGGTAAACAAAACTGAAGAGGGAAAATATGTGAATAAAATAGAAATTAAAGGTTTGATTAAGAAAAAAAAAAGATGAGTATAAATAAATGAAATATCGAAAGGAAGACATAAAACCATGGATTTCAGTATTTTTAAACTGATTACCTTATAAACCTATCGGACTAACATCAATATAGTCAAAATCAAAACTCATAAAATAAAATCTTATTATTTTTATTTTAAGAGATTTTACTCGTAAAATAAAATCTTATTATTTTTATTTTAAGAAATTTTACTCGTAAAATAAAATTTTATTATTTTTATTTCAATTTCGCATTAGAATATATTTATAATCATAATATAATGTAATAAATAAGATAAGATTGTATAGGAAAATTGAAAAAAAACATAAATATATGTATTTTAATTTTGTTTTAATGAATTTTAATTTTTTTAGAATTTAGAATTTAGGATTTAAGATTTAAAATTTAGAGTTTAATTTTATTTTAATGTGTCAATATAGAGCAAAGTTAATTGGGCTTGGAGTTACATTTTATGCTATTTTAGTACGTTTATGAAGCGAGAAGATATCTAACTGTGCGATTTTTTTAGAATAAACGGTGACTTTGTTTATAGTCCACAAAAGGTTACTTTACGGGAAGATTTATTTTTAATTTCTCAAGATAAATGTGTTTAGTAGGGTTGAATTTATATTATGAGACTTAAACAAAACCTTTTTAGTATAACGAAAACTTAACGAGAACAATCACAACTTTATCTATTTAATATGAAATCGCATTATTTAGTTTAAAAATTACAAATAAAATAAAAACATTGGTAAAAAATAATTTATTAGATTATATTATGATTCATTTTCTACGAGGAAGACGTCTAGTTCAATCGATTGAATAGGTGAACAATAGGTGAACAAATTACTGTAAAAATGTGTTTAATTTATATGAATAAAAAATAATTTATTTTCTACATTTTTAATTATTATTGGTTCCTGTAAAACAAAACAAAAAATCTCCAGCAAATGCTATAAATGTAGCATTATCGGTGATTTTGAAAATGTAAGACCAATTTCAGTTAAATCTCAAAATGAATACTCCATTTCCATGCATTTATTTGTTTACATGCATAAACATTTATGCACGGGACACACTTTAAAAAAATTGTTTGATAACTGTTTTCACAACTTTATTAATATAATTGAAATTATCAACTGTAAAACCTTTTGGAATGAAATTAATGAGTTGCTTTTGGAGGTCAAAGCACTACTTTTGGAATTAATTCTTTATAATTTAATCAAACCAATTCATTTTACAAAATTTAAGTAAAACACTCTTTTCTTTTATGTGAATAGCATTGAAATACTCTTCAAATATAAGTGAATTTAGTAAAAGTTGAAAAAAAGGAGCAAATTGGAAGAAATTTTTTACCAGTGTTATTTCTCAACTATTTAAATTATATACTTATCTCCTATCTTCTCACCATTCCAACTCATTTTTGTGATCTGTTCCAAAAAAATAAGTTGTACAGAGAAGAAAAAAAGAGAGAAGAACAATGTACTATTCCATCTATTATTCAATGAGAGAATTATATATATATATAAAGTGAAAAAGGTAACAAAGCAAAATGTAAAATAACATAAACGAGAGAGAAAGAAGCCTATTAACATTGTTTTTGAAAAGTTGGGAACTAATGTTCATTATTTCTATCTTGGAACAAAGACTTTAGAAGAAAGTTGGAGAAACAAAGGCACCAAAAGAAGCTTAATCAAACCCAGATTTACCTTTTGACAAAAAATATAGCAGTCAATATGCTTATGAAAAACTTACTTTCTTGGTATTGAAAAGGTCAATTGATTGCCGTAATAAAAAAGTGTTGGAGGAGTGAAGACTAAAAACTCTTGAAAAAGGCAAGGGAGTCATTGAAGTTCACAGGTTATGGAAGGAAGAGCACTGAAATGTTCTTAGTATAGAAAGTCACTGAAACTTTTTAGACAAATGCAGCTTGCCTAAGTAAAGGCCAATTGTGTGATAATTTCCAGCATTTTATGAGTTCGAGCAGAGTTGGCAGCAGTGAGCTCCACGATTATGCCATTAGGAATTTGGTGGGTAAAAATATTTTGGTGGTAAATGGTTTCATTAACATGCGTATGAAGTGTGGGAAATTCAACGAAAGGCACATTGTGTTTGGTAGCATCAAGGAGAGATTTAATTAATTAGGGGGTTAGGGAATGCATGGACTTGATAACAACTTTTGCTGAGATATGCTCGACTTGGTGCTGGTCACAACGATTTTGGTCAGAGGCTCAGAAAATTTAGGATTGAACCTAATGTAGCGCACTATGCGTACATGGCTATCTCCTTGGTCATGCTGGACCTTTGAAAGAAGCAACTGATATTGTTGGAAAAGCTGCTACTGTCGGAAAACATGCCTATTTTAAACCTGACGAATATGTTTGGGAGCTCTTTTAAACACCTGTAGAATGTACAGAAAAGGACATTGTAAAAGAAACAGTATCACAATTTCTAACCCTGAAGTAAAAGAAAAAAAAACAAGGGGCTTCATGCGGGTGTCAAATATTTATGCTGCAGAAGGAAGACAAGTGACTATGCAAGATTAAGGGTGTCGGCAAGAACAAAAGATCTTAAAAAAATACCGGGCCACAGTTGGATTGATGTGGGAAAGAAAGTTTACACATTTTCAGCTGGGAGGTCTGGATGAAGTTTATGCCAAAATTAACTATCATTATCATATAAAGATTGCTAAATTTACCAAAACGCCAAAGTATACAGAACTAGATGGAACCACATACTACAGTTGATGGGCTTAAGGAAACGCCCGAGTCTGTAATCATCAGGTAAAGGCCAAAAATTGCTCATTCTCTATGTACAAGAGGCCAACATCAAAACAACAGTCTCGAAAGGGTGAAAGGATTTTTTCTATTCCTGAATCTTTCGCTTAATAAGTATAGTATAATCAAAGAAAGATGATGAAACACTAAATGACATCTCCGAATCAGGCTTCACGAAAGCACCATCTCCAACAAGTCAGAATTCAAACTCTCCTGTCGCCTGCACAGATGTATGACAATTTGATAAACTAAATTGGAAAAATAGAAAATAACATTACATGTTCTCCTTCAACAGTGACAAACCTTGTTGAAGAGAATGTCCTTATTATTTATGTGCATGATGCCATCCTTTAGTGTGCATTTCCACCTGCTCTTGGTACGTGTCACCTAAATTTTGAGCAAGCTAGACCATATTAGAGACAATAATTCATCCAACCCTTAACCACACTACCTACAAAATATTACAATCCCACGACGTCTAGTTGAAAGGGTGTACAGAAGTTGTTACCTTATCAAACTGGGCCAAAACAAGATGATGTGTATTTTGATCCTCTCCCTGTTCCATGTCATCCAATTCATCATCATCTTCTTCATTTAATGGAGGCTCATCGTCGTCGTCATCATCATTTCCCACCTCATTCTGAGCCAAGAGAGCAGGGGTGCTAACTGGCACTTCTAATAATTAATAATGGAAAAAGAATCAGCAACTGTGACTGGCAAAATGTATAACAACCCATAAAAATCTTCAAAATATGATTAATACACGTTATTGACTTACCAGGAGGAGCTGGTGTATTAGAAATATTGTAGTCGTCACTGAACACTTCTCCGTAGTTGTATATCTGCCACAGGATGAAACAAACCAAGATGATGGAACGCAAGACATGGTTGAGGGAAGCGTCAAATGAAGCATAATGAAATTTAAACACTAAAAAATTAGTAACTGCAGAGTTAGGTGGAATTTACAGTCCAATTTTGTTCTCTTTTGGCTAAATATCAGTCCAGTTTTCAAGTTCCATAAGTAGCATTAAGTTTGGATCTAGAAACTAAGCAAAATTCCTTACTAAATAAGCAACTAATTCATGTTCGAAATCATAAACATGTTAGTATTACAATATCCATCTTGAATTTAAAATAAACCACTTTAATATGGTTCCTTGGAGTTAAAGTTTTAGTCACTCTGTTTTAGCAAATGTTAAACAAGGGAAGATGTAGTTCATCAACAGACACCAATGTAAATGGGAGCACTTAAAACTGTGTTGTTTTGGAGTACACAAATATTACGGAAATGATCTACAATGGTCCATTTTTTTTATAGTTTTGCAACAATAGAATAACTCAAATAATTAATAAGAACTCATTAAATACAAATAAAGTGGCTATTGAAACCTTAACATTGAATGTGGTTATTAATTGCCAAAATAGAAAACCCGAGTATCTATCTACCAAGAACTAAAAGGGGGTGGTATGTGTTTTTCACAAAATAAGGGACAACAAAAAATCAGAACAACTATAAGTAAGTAAATGCATCTCTCGACGTGGAGGGAAACAACAAAAGTGTTTTGGCCCAAAAAATCATGCAGGAAGGAGATATCATCACTACTCACATTTGGAGTAGAAAGCTCATCATCGTATGGAATTGGTCCATCAAGTTGAGGAATTCTAGAAGTCAACCTCTCCATATCTGCTTGCATTTTCCCTTTGGAAAGAGTGTGATGTGAATTAATAGAGATGTCTCCTCCATTTACCTAAATGATTGATGTCCAAGAGTTTAGTAACTGAATAACTTATCCATCAACCAAGCAAGTCAATGAATTAACAAACATATAATTCACATGCTTGCGCAGGGTAAAAAACCAACAGAACAATATATACTCAGTACAAGAGTGGAATAGACAAGAAGCTGGGAATTTAAAATTCTCAATAAAGCTATCTGAGGAAAATGTCTATTCTAAGGATCATTGTGACAGTGAACCATCATTACTTTCATATTGAGATTTGATATGACAGTAAAACAATTCTGAAAAAAAAAAAATGAGAGGACAATTTTTATGAGATTTTTAAAGTTGGTAAATACTACAATATTGTCAAGCAGCTCCCAGGTGGACAGGTGGTAACTAAATCCACTCAGACAATTGCATGGAAATCAGAACCCATGTTCTTGAAGAGCTGAATAATTTGGTTTCACAATAAAATGCCCCAAAACTATAAAACTGGGACCGAAAATAAGATATCAAATTTCCAAGAAAAACAGTCTCATGAAAAGTTTTACATCACGAGAGAGAAACTAGTAGTATCATTATGCTATCTTCATAAAGTATTACTAAAGAAAATCTCTTTCTACAAGCCAGAGTGATACAGGATGCAAGAAAATCAATTATAACTACAACTTAAGACCCTAGTAAAGAAAAATACGTTACAGACTAGACTGATCTTACGCTAGTGCTTGTACAATAGTTCAATGCACAAGAAAGAGATACAAGCAGGAAATAAATAGAGAAAAGGGAAACAAAAATAACAATGAGAAAGAGTGCTTAAAAATAAACAGCAGGAAAAAACAGCAAGGAGAAACATTTGACATCATTGTGGAAAATCAATCCTTAGGTAGAAATGAACAGACCAAAAATACAATGTCATACTAATGATTTTATTTTGAGGTGAAACTCTGGGAATTGGGGCTTCATAGTCTTTATGTAGTTGAATCATTATTCGTTTGTTTTCATGGTAAACTGCCACAATAGAGGAATGTGTTTGAAAAAACTTTAGAGATTTCTGCATAATCTACATATTTTCAAAATTGACAAATGCAACATAGGTGGCTACAGCAAGGGTTGCCCCCTCCATCTGTAATCACTCATTCTTGTGCCAAGCAATTGGCAACCTCCATTTGAGAAAACAAGTGGAAGGTACCTCCAAACAAAACAATCCACTTTCTAGGGATGGCACGAGGTGCTTTTACCATCCCCCAACCCTACCCCGTAAAGGGGACAGGAGAGAGTAGTGCAAAAGCCAACAAACTAATTATTAAACTAGTATATCCTTGTTCCAAATCGGTTAAAAATACAGTTTACAATGATAACGAAAAAAAATTAGACTACTAACATCACTACAGCACAGCTTACAAACTATATACAAACATCCTGCTGATATATGATGCTGACAGATACAGAAACAAGAATACCTCAATTTCAAAAACTCCAAGTTCACCATCCCCAGCTCCATCTTGTTGAGGTATATGTCCACCAGCATTATATTGAGAAGTCAAATCATTGCGTTTACGCTTTCCTGACGACATTGTGAAGAAGTCCTATATTTTTTTAAAGCATCAATAACATCTAATTGTGATGGATTTAGGTCAGGTTTGACATTCTAGAAAAAAAAATACCTATACTGTGTTTTATAACAATAATAACACAATTTGCTGGATTTAAAAAATAACTCGACCATGATGAGGTCTCTTCAAATTTTGAAGACAGAAACCATTATTCTATCAGACCTAACAGACTTTCTTACCTGTGTCAGAGGTTGATTAGAAGTTCCTCTGTCTGCCTCCTCCCGCCCTTCCACATAAGCTACAGTAATACACAACATTATTACTGCAAATCCATTCAATTAAACACCTTATCCCGAATTTAAAGGACACTCACCAACATTGACATCAAGTGAGGGCCTCGGGTTCATCCAAGGAGAAGGAGGTTGCTGTAGAAGTTTATAAAGACAACATTAATGTACACCTTAAAAAAGTCTATGCAAATTATTTAAACAGAATAGTTTAGCCACTGAATAGTACCTACAGATGAAAAGAATTGCATAAATTGATATAATGACATTTGAGAAAATTTGAACAAAGTTATAAATACCACACTACAGCAGTGAAGGGCAACCCAGGGCAACTAAAATTCTAAATAGTAGTGCATTTTCAGATAATTGCCACAATTGTGTCCAAAAGTATGGTTTTGAATACCTATTTTTTCCTCTAAAAAGAATAACTTTTGGTGTCTTTAAAGGGGGCAAAGTTGACATTCCCCCTTTACAAATTTAAAAAATTCCTATTTTCATGTTGTTTCCCACTTAGTACCACCATAATAGTGTTACATAGCAACACACCCACCTGCCACTTCTGTGGGGCCTGTTGCAGAGAAGTTTATTGCAGTGGTTGTAACAGTACAGATTATGGCCATTTTGGGGTGAAGATCGTGATCATCTCTGCCAGTATTCTCCTCATGATGGAACAGTGTGGTTTGATGCTTTTCTGGGACAATATCAGAATTTCACCCCATTTTCATTTAATCTGATCAGAAACCCTATTCCCACCTATCTTGCACGCCCCATTCACTTGGTGAGTGTTTAGATCTCACACTAACTATAGACATAGCTAATGTAGTCCTTATTGAACTAGCACAATCTTCGACTTGCAAGTCATTTTCATCGGGTTGAGTTAAGCCCCTTAGCCAAAATTTTAAGATTGTATCATAACTTATTCCGGATTCATCATTAGGACACCCATATTTGTCTACACTTTAGTGCGCTGCTTGGTAGAGAAGAAAGAAATACAGAGTGGAAGAGAAAGAGGTGACAAATGAGTGAAAAGAAGAGTTGTTTGGTTGGAACGATATGTGGAAAAAATTGTTTTTATTTACTATTAATAATTTATTATTATTGGTTAATTACTCATTATTATAATTCTTAAAATGAAAAAAAAATAGTCCCATAATCAATTACAGGCCTCCTCTGATCCGTTATGGGGATGTTTTCAACAATAACAAATGCTAAGAACCCAACATAATTGATTATGTTATACTCATAATAAATTATATTGGACTATCCTCTCTTTTCTTCTTAATTTTTAGCAGAGAGACAAGCCACCACTCATTGCCTCGATTACTGCACTTTCATCTTATTTCTTCTCAACCAAACCCATACCCCTCCCTCCGTTCACTTTTCTTCCTCTCCCTCCCTCCTTCTATCGTAACAAATGAACCTTAAATGTCCACTCCAGTACGTGAGGGGGTATTATTGGGCTACTGCAGTTGTCTACACTCCAAATGCCCAGTTTTGGGTGTCATGGAAAGTGTTTAGAAGAGATATGGCCAATGTAAGACTTAGGAAGTTTCTTTAACTTGCAAGTCAAGCCAGTTTTATGGGATAAGCCCAAATTATAAATGAGGAACCTAAACCGTCTCTCTGACAAGACGCCCACCTTTCTTCAGCATGATTGTCAAGATTACAAAAAGCTTTTTCCAGCCACTTCCCCGAAAGGTTCGTTTATGTTACAGCCAACTCATGTCCCAAACAACTTTGTGTATCCTTCCTTCTTTCACCACTCTCAAAGTTTGTAATATATCTGTTATTCCTTGTTCTGTGCTCCCTAGTCTCTAGTTCTTCTAACTGGACACTGTCTTCCCATTGATCAACAATAAGGACTTCATCCATAATCCATCATGAATATTGTTTAATTTTAGTTTTTTATTAAAAAGATTCAAGATATGTCAGTTTTTGCAGCATAATTCATGTCATGTGTATAAACTTTAAAACAGAAGCTATAGCACTTTCGAGGCCAGTCACTTCCCACAGTAATTTAGGATTGACTATTATGATTTCCCAAACTTCTACTGTCCATCACCCATACTCCTGTTTGACTAACCCAACCTATCTCAGGTGATATTTCTTTTGACACCCTCCATTCATTTCTCTGGGCCCTCTCTACCTATGTTATTTTCTGTGTGTAACATCCATCCTTTTTTTATTATGACATGTATTTGAAATATGGTGTCTTTTAAACCCTTTTGTTTCCTTGACTTCAATTGTTATTTACTCAAGTTTGTTTAAAACATGATTTTTAATTGTTAAATATGAATATGCCATGAATATAGTATATCATGGAGGCAGCTACCAAATTGAGTTTTACCATGTATGGAGCAGGTCTTCCTCCTTTTCCATCAGCATTTCCTCCGGTATCATTTCCAGAAGACGGGTACTCACTTGGTCCAGTAGGAATGTTATAGGTTGAGTTATCCCCAGTTCCAGGTAGAGGAGTTTGAATTGGCGTTTGCAACGGCGTCTACACATTAAAAGTGCATATCAACAATCCAATACTTTTAACTCATAAAAGTACATTAGAAGGAGACATCACTGGTTGAACTTATAACTAGGATGTGGATCAAAACTCACAGGAGGGAAAAGCATTTCAGCAGTAGGAGTCTCATACTCCTCAGTGCCCTCATAAGGCATGTTAAGATCATGAACCGGAGTAATAGGACCACCGGGAGTTGGCTTGGCAGCAGTTGACCTTTCAATGGGACCCAGCACGGCACCGGCTTGCATCATCTTTGACTCCCACATCTAAACAAATTACAAACAAAAGAAAAAAGGATGAACACCATTAACACTCGTCAATAAAAGTAGAATAAAAATACATGAAGAAAACAGATAAAACCACAAAACAATCAATCGGATCCAAACCCTAAATCAACAACCGAACCCAGAAAGAAAAACAATCTTCCAAACTAAAACAATACACGTTCGAATTAGATGTATAAACATAGAATAATCGGATTTATATATTCATATATAGAAATTAAAAGTAAATCCTGGACGCATGAAAATAGAAGAGGTGGAGATGATAATTAATTACAGCTTGAAGTTCCTTGAGAACTTCCTCTCCAGGACCTCCGTTGTTGACGAACTCGTCACGGACCTTGACCATGACATCCTCGATTACATCGATGTAAACCTGGCTGGTGGTAGAAGCCGCCATGACAAATGTTAGTTTGAGTAGAAGCACGAGAGTGTCTCGTATAATTTCCTTCTACCAGCTATTTGAGGTAAAGTTCAGTGGAAGAGACGGAGAGGAATCATGGAAAATGGTAAGTTAGGGTTTGTGAGGAAGGTGAAGAGTGAGAGCTGAGTGGAACGGAGAAGAGAGAGAAGTGGCGGACGAGAAGGAGAGAATAAAGAGAAGAATATAAATAGGTTCGCATCCGATTTTAAACACCATGTCACGTGTCAACATCTGCTTCTTCTTTATCTTTTCATACACTGCATCACCATCCTCTGCATTTCTTAAGACAAACCTGCGAATTGGTCTCTTCTAGATCTCACCTCAATTCAATTTTTTTAAAATTAAATACTTATTTATTATTAATAAATATCAGAAAAAATATATTTTAAAAAACTATAAAAAGAATGTTATGAGATAGAATTTAAAATAGAATAAATTTAAACTTATTTTAAATTATTTATATAATTTTAAATGATTAATTAATTTATTGTTTATGTCAATAGATGTTTTGAAGTAACTGAATATCAAATTGTAGTAGAAATTTAATTGTAAAAATGTTTTAGTAATATTGATATGTTTATTATCAAACTGTAATGATATTTTAAATTTGTTAAGGGTTTCTGAAAATAAGAAAAATGTATAGTTAAAAGTGTATTAATGGATTAAGTAGGGATTAAATTTTTTAAAATGGTTATGTTCAGGTTAAAATTTCAATTTAACAATCACAACAGAAATTCAAGTTACTTAGACATACAATTTAATTAATTAGTTATACTGAGAATAAATTATGTAATAAATAATGATGGGTAGTGATACGAAGTACGATTATATTATTAGTATAGAAAATGTGATTTGAATCTTCTTTTTAGGCCAATAAGATATTATTTTTGTGCAAGGTTACAAGCGTAATACATTAAATTTTATAATATTAAATATATAAAAAAATTACTCCGTATTAGTTATTAAAATTAATATAAGTTTAGGTGTAGATATATGAAAAGTATCAATATTTTAACTTTGGCTAAATATTTAAAAATTAAAAAACATATTATATTTATTAAATATCTATTTGTGGCTTTAGTAGAAATTTTATTTTAGAAAATTTTAAATTGTGTATAAAATAATATATTAATATATATATTAAATATATTTTAGTAATTATTAAAGTGGTTTAAATATGTTTTTTTTGAATCTATCATGTGCTGTTTTTTTAAAATTTCTTTTGAAGATTCGAAAATATTTTTTTGTTAAAAATACTTACAGATAGATTTAAAAATCACATGATTTTAATTTTTGTGGAAGAAATATAAATTAAATAATTTAGTATTCTAATTATAAAATGCATAAGCAAGATCTTAATTTTTTTATTGTTCTGCATTGTATGTACAGTTTTAAATTAAACAATATAAAACCTTGTGATATAAAATCTACATCTAATATTAAGAGGTGTAAGATGTTTGAAATTTGATAAATTGAAATTATATATATATATATATAATTTTTAAAGTATGCAGAATTATTGGATAAATAAAACTTTTGTTGGATGTAATTTAATTAATTGAAAATTTTGGTTGTTGGAGGAATTAATTCTTGTCAATCATTTGTTTAATTTAAGTTTATAGTGGTTCTGTAATTATTTCTTTTGACAAAATTTAATTAATTAAAAATTAGAAAATTTTGGTAGTTGAGAGAGTCTACCTTTTTTGGAAATTCTTAGTTTTGTAAGTATTAAACAATTTTATTTTATTTTTAATAAACAAGACTTTTAGTCAAGTAGAAAAATATCTGTCATTATTTAATATATAACATCAATCATTTCTATGCTATAAAAAATTCATAACCTTAATTATATAACATCAATGATTCATATGTCATAAAAAATTTATAACTTTAATTTTATATATTTAATGTTATTATTGATAATGTCTTTTACATAAAATAATTTATTTATTTACAAATAATAATTCAATCAAATATTTAAATAAATTTTAATATTTAAAAATAATTAAAATCATATTTTTCAAAGTTTAGAAAACACTTTCTCTCATCCACTACTTTATTTACGTAATTAATTAAATACATGTTGAAATTTGTCTAAAAGTCTCATAAACTCAGAGAACAAATAGTGAGATGAGAAAGAAAGAATTTTTACGTATTTTGACATGTTGTTGAAATATGTTAATAATGTAATAAAATTTAACTTGTTATGTAATTAACTTTCTTAATCCATTATTATTACATTCAGATGTTTATGTAAGTCTCGTTTTATATTAAATATTAGTTTGTGTGAAGACATATTTAATATGAATCTTCTTAAAGATGGTAATCCATAGTACAACTTTTGATATTTGAAATCTAACTAGGGAACAATAAACCAATAAGTAATTACGAAAATAGTTTCTCTAACTTGAGAGAATCTACAAGAATAAACAATAACAAAATATTGTAAAAAAAGAAACACAATATTTTTAACATGAAAAAACTCTTTTAATGTGAACTCACAAACTCAAGTCAACTAATCGATCCTCACTAAGATGAAATAAGGATACAAATGAATTTAATCAAACACATAAATAAGTACATAAAGTTAGTCAATACCTCAAAATAGTTAAACTTTAAATTAAAGAATAAAAAAAGATTTTTTTTTAAAGATAGAACAATTGTGTGAAATTAATGTTTTTCAAATTATAGACCCCCAATTTACCAGTGGCCAAAATGAAGAACCCCAGGTCACATATGTGTTGTCGAATTTCTAATCTGATCTAATGGTGAACAAAGTGAGGATCACAATCTTACGAAAAGAGATATGATATACATGTATGGAGTGTTTTTCTATACTATTTCTCTCTTCTTTCTCTCTCCAATGCAAAAATTAACTTTATGTTGATTTAAAAGATTCTTCCCCACTTGTCCTAAATAAGAAAAAAGTGAATTTGAAAAATTTAAACCTTTTTAAACACATAATTAAAAGTCCAATCCAACAAAATCATGTGGTCTATATTTATATATTAGTATTAATGGAATGATAGTATGGAATTTATTGTGAATTGTTAATTACAATATTTTTATCTTATATAAATTTATGTTATATAAAATATACGTTTTGCTTATCTTTATAATATAAATTTGTATTATGATATACTTAAATTTTATTGTGTATAAAGATACGTAAATTTAGATTCCGAAGTTAATAAAAAAATTTAAAATTTTCAAATTATTAGTAAACTTTGGTGTAGTTTTTATGATAATTAAGTAATGTGTTGATAATAATTGAAATAAATTTCATCTAGCATATCTAAGTATATGAAATGTTTTATTTTAAAAGTTAAATAGTATAATATGTGTTGCATTTTCCTTGAAGAAATATGGTTCCAAGAGTGACTTTCCGGGCTTTAATTAGTGGACCTACACTACAGGTCAGTTGTGACTCTCTTTCTATGAATTTATGCTACAAACTATTTATATGACAAATATATTATAATTTTTTTAAAAAAAGTTTGTTATCAAAAGATATATATATACATACGTGTGTGGAGGAAAAACAATGTGATAATTGCAAATTAGAAAACACATAAATAAAAAAATTTATTATAATTTTTGCTCATGCCCTTCTTCCTCCATATAAGTTTAGTGAGAAACTTGATAATTACTTTTGAACACATTTAAAATAAAATGATTTGAAGCATTTTTTTTACTTGGACTTCCATTTCATAATACCTTTAATTTGTCAACATGACACATTTAATTAAATAATAATTTTTGTTTCTATTTTTTTTTCATTTTACTCCTCAATAACTACAAATATAGAAATTACTTTTTACTTTTTTACTTGTTTTTATTTCTCGATTCTTAAAATTCATTATTTTCTTTTATTTACGTTTTGCAAGTTGTTTTAAGATATTGGAGCTTGAAGTGTAAAAATAGTGTATATTATAATTTTGTCCCATTCACGGATTCAAAGTGATGAATGGAAGGCGATGATAGGTGATTATTCACATGCATGCACGGAGAACTCACGACAACACTTTCTTTTTCTGTAAGAGTCACAAGAAAGAGCTTTGAATCACTCACTTTCTTCTCCATTAATTCCTCCACTACTCCATGCAACGATGCATCATTCATTCTCCAACCTCACACCATCTTCACTTCGTCAATTCCATGGCAACCAACCATGTAGAAGAACCACCCAAAAGGCTCCAATACCCATTGGACTCTTCCTCCTACAAGCTCCTCAACGAGATCGGCGCCGGCGTCAGCGCCGTCGTCTACAAGGCCATCTGCATCCCCATGAACTCCGCCGCGGTGGCAATCAAATCCATAGACCTCGACCGTTCCCGCCCCGACTTGGACGACGTTCGCCGCGAGGCCAAAACCCTATCCCTCCTTTCTCACCCTAACATCCTCAAAGCACACTGCTCCTTCACCGTCGATCGTCGCCTCTGGGTGGTGATGCCCTTCATGGCCGCGGGATCTCTCCAATCCATCATCTCTCACTCCCACCCCGACGGCTTAACCGAACCCTGCATCGCGGTGGTTCTCAGAGACACCCTCAACGCCCTCTCCTACCTCCATGGCCAGGGTCACCTCCACCGAGACGTAAAAGCCGGAAACATCCTTGTTGACACAAACGGACAAGTGAAGCTTGCGGATTTCGGCGTGTCGGCTTCGATCTACGAGTCCTCCACGTGTTCCTCTCTCAAGTTCACCGACGTTGCCGGCACGCCGTATTGGATGGCTCCTGAGGTGATTCACTCGCACACAGGATACAGTTTCAAGGCTGATATATGGTCCTTTGGTATAACCGCTTTGGAGCTCGCGCATGGAAGGCCTCCTCTCTCTCACCTTCCACCTTCCAAGTCCATGATGCTCAAGATCACCAAGCGATTTCGTTTCTCCGATTTTGATAAGTATAGAAAGGGTAATGGGAAGAAGTTCTCCAAGGCGTTCAAGGACATGGTGGCTTCTTGTCTAGACCAAGATCCTTCCAAAAGACCCACTGCTGATAAGTTGCTGAAACATCCCTTCTTTAAAAACTGTAAAGGAACTGATTTTCTGGTGAAGAACGTGCTCCAAGGGTTGCCCAGTGTGGAGAAAAGGTATAAGGAGAGCAAGGTCAATGAGCATGCAGATGGGGGCGACCATGATGATGATGATGATGATGCAGAAGACCCCGCCATGCAGGTGAAGGAGAGAAGGATCAGTGGGTGGAACTTTAACCAAGACGGGTTGGAGCTTGATCCTGTGTTTCCAAACGATGATGCGGCGGCTAAAGAGGTTGGGTTTGAAGGGGAAACGGTTATCCAAAAAATGGAGGAGCATGTTAATGTTGGTGGAGGTGCAGCAGGAAGCATAGTGGGTGGCGGTGGCGGTGGTGTGAAGAGGGAAAAGATGTTGGCTACTCTGAATGTGCTGAAAGGGAGCTTGGAACAAGAGCTGTTGGAAGTGAATTTTCTGGTGAATACGATACGAGGAGAAGAGGAGAGTGATGATCAAGTAGCTGCTGATCATAGCGAGGAGAAGGAGATTTCTAGGCTAAGGGCTGCATTGGAAAATGAGAGGAAGAAGAACATCCAGTTGGAGTTGCAGCTCCACACCTGCAAGCTTCACCTTTCTTCTCCTCTCAATGTTTCCAACTAAAATCTCATCAATTCAAGCTCTCAAACATTTGCTTTCTGCATGCTTTTATATGTACACATATGTTGTTCTTGCAACAAGCTTTTATTATCAATCACCTAGTTTATTGGATGGATAAGTTCAAAATAATTGAAAAGTACAGCAGTATAGCAATTTGTAAACTTAATAAGTTTTAAGTGAAATATAATACCTAATTTAGTTGTATGATAATTTACGGTCAATCTTTTCAATCTTGCTAACCACTCTCAATTTTTTTTTCTTTAATGCCAAAATTATTTTGAATATAGAAAAAGAAAGAGTTACAACTTAAATAATATATTTTGAATCCTAATATCCCTCCATTGTGCATCTTTTCTTTAACTTACATAGACTCACTTAGCTATTGTCTAAAAGAAATAATTCTATAACTCTCCACCTCTCAATGTAACAAAGTAATTAAAGTGGTCAGCAAAGGTTATTACAGAAATTTGTGACTGCTATAAATCAGACAAACCATATACAGGTCACAGGAAAGTCTGTTTAATACTGTGAGTTCCCATGAGGTTGATGTGTTTACCTTTAAAAGATAATTGGAGAGGATCAATGGTTTTCTGACATCTACTAAGCCAATACTGATAAACTGCACCTACTTCTATTCTTCCAAAACATATACAATTATGTTATATATATATATATATATGTGTGTGTGTGTATTTTGTTATATCTAATAGCTGATGTGAAAGTAATTTATCCAGAGGAAGGTACTGAATAGTATCTAATTACGTAATTCTCATATTTTTTCAAACAAAAAGATGGTTCAGGTCTCATATATGCTAGTGATGACTAGGTTTATGAAAATAAGATGCATTTTTGGTCCATATTTACTGCCACTGTGAATTCAAGACACATGAACTACAACATTCAAAACACACGCTAAAACATTCAAAATTCATATAGACAAGCGAATTCTATTGTAGAAGCTGTTTTTCTGGTGTGCAAATAAGTGGCTACAGAATTTAAAGATGTATACTATATATTAAAGATGCATACTATTAATTCTAAATGTGTAAAAAAATGCTAAATTTGACATGAAGCCTGTATATTTGAAAAGAATCCAAATACACAAAATATGAGTATATCACTCTCTAGTTCCCATCTATTTGTTTTACCTTCAGTTTCCCAAACAAACAAATAGAATGTGAACCAATCAAAAACTATGTTGTGTTTCTGACAACAAGAAATATATGCAAGTCAAACTAAAACAAATAACTGATTACGTTATGTCACTGGCATCATCCATCATCCAAGTTTATTGTATCCATGAGATCAAGAACACCGGGTTTCTGATCATACCCGTAGCCAACAAAGGGATCTTGATATTGGCTGATGTCATCCTGCGACGACAACGAGGGAATAAAAGGTAGGGAGTTGTGAAGGTCCCACGTTTTCATGTCTTCTTGCAAGGAGTTGTAATTAAAAGACTGATCTTGTTGTTGTGGTTGTTGATGATGTTGTTGGAGTTCTTGTTGAAGCGATAGTTGTTGAAGGTAAGGATCGGATGAGGAGGAGAGTGGTGGTGGTGGTGGTGGTGGTAGTGGTGGTGGTGGTGCTTGTGCCTTGAAGAAGGCAAGGTGTTGACGGAGAAGCTGGAGTTCGGCTTGGGCAGATGCTAGATGAGATTGCAAGTGTTGAATGATCCTTAAACAGCCCCCAACAGGGTCTTTGGCTCTCATTTCTGATTCGTAGATAATGGTGGAGATGGCTAAGTTTCTGCGAACAGGGTCGAGAGGCTTGATGAGGTTGGTGATCTTGCCAACTCCGAAAAGCCTATGAGCATGGAGGAATTGTTTTTGGCGATGATGAGGAAAATAAGGTGCAAGAATGCATTTTGGTCCGCATTTTCTACGTTGGTATTTACATGCAGCACATGCCTGTGCGGTGCTCCTTGAAGAACTCATGCTATCTTCCTCCATTCTTTCTGCAAAAATTAAGGCCTAAAAGAGAGCCTTTAATTTCTCACAAAATTTCTTCTTCATATATGTCAATTTTTCAAAACAGATTCTGTTATGCCAAAAGATATTTTTTGGATAATATCAAATCAATCTACTTCTTTTTAATTATTATTATTAATAGTAAACTGTTCATTAAGTATTAAATTAGACATCTTAGTGTTTAAATAACGTTTTATAAAGGAAGAAAAAAAAAATTAGATAGCATTTGAATGATTAAAAGAAGTGCTTTGAAAAATTGAAGAAAAAAAAGGTAACGTTTTTTAAAGAAGCTCAAAATAAAGTTTACATATATGAAAATATATTTATATGTTACAACTAGTATATTCCGTTGAATTGTATAAGATTCACTTTAAATATTATATCCTATGGTTTAAAAAATGAACCCAATTAAATTGATAGTTAATTATATTTAAAAACTGAGTTATTTTCAAAATAAAATATAAACTGGACTGTTTTTTGGTTTAATTTTGAAATAGTGGAGTATACCTAACAAAATTATTTAAATTGGATTTTTAAGTTATAAAATTAAAATATATGTGATATAAATATATCTATCAATGATAATTTAAATTTTGAGATAATTCATTGCGATGTGGTTCAATTCAGTTTATCCAAAGTACACCATTTAGCTAAGGTAACCTAAACAATTATATTATATTATTTAGTTTAATCGATGAAAACAAAATACTAAGTTCTTATGTAATTTACTCATACCAATGTTATCCAATTCAATTTCCTCCCTCCACCCAGGTTTATTCTCAACAATTATTTGTGTATAAACAATTAATGATTATTTTTCTATAGCCAAAATTTATAATAAAAAAAATAAATTTTATTATAATTAAAATTTAGAATAGTTACATGTTTTTTTTTACATAAATTACATATGAAATTTATAATGAATAATTTACATAAAGTCATTTTTAACTTTTAATAATGTCTATCATAACAAAAGAATTACTTTTTTTTTAATTCTGTTGTTCTAAATATCATGATTAATTGAACGTTGTAAGTGGAAAGAAAATTTATTATTTAGGAAATTAAAAATATTGTTCTAAACAATAAAAAAACAACTTATGTGAGTGAATAAGAGACATAATAAAATAGGAACTAATTTTTAAAAAAAAAGTGTAAAGATGAATCAAAATTATATATATACATATATATATATAGAGAGAGATAAACAATAATAATAAATTACAATAATTGATAAAATTTATTATTTCATATAAAATTATTTACCGCATAACATTTAGTGAAAATTACCCGAGTATAATTTCTCAAACACTTGTTAAATAAATTTTATGCATATATTGTATCATAATATATAAATATTGAATATACGAATTATATTTCTATAACGAATAGGTTAAATTTGAAAAAAAAAAGCTATTACTATTAATAAACTCTTAAAAATGAATTTAGAAATTTACTTAGAAAAAGTTTGTTGAAAAAGATAAACAATTAAAAATAACAATTATACATTTAAGGATAAAAGAATGATATTTTAAGACAATTGAGAGATAAAGTTTTTATTTACTATGGAGTTAGTCTGTAAGATATACATTCATAAAATAAAAAGATTTAAAATATCTAACCAAAGAAGTGGAAGCTTATGTCTACAAACTGTCAATATTAATTTATAATATAAGAATAATTTTTATACTTCAGAAGATAAAATATTCTATTTATCTTTTGACTGATTTTTTTAATGGCAAAGAGGTTTAAGAGTTTATTTTCAATAACTTTTATACTTCAGAAGAGATTATTAATATTTACTATCTTTTGACTGGATTTACTCTGAACACACAAAAACTGTAAAGTATACTGGTGCATACAATTGAGACACTGAGAATATAACACTGTTTCAAACACATTATTAAATGCTATGGTTTTAGATACTTTAATGCAAAGAGATTTAAATTGTAGTGCTAAGATTATGTTGGTAAGTCAACTGTAGCTATTAATTAAAAGTCAATGGTTAATGCTTAGTTATATAATCTATCATACTATATGTGCGTTAATTTAATCACAAATTCAAATATTAATATAAAATTAATTATCATAATCTTTTTACTACTTTCAAAGAGATAAATTGACAAATGATGATACTTTTTAAATTCACAAAACACTTCCTATAAATTATATGTTTAATTATAAATTATATGTTTAATTATTATATTTTTAAATAAATTATATTGGATATCTTAAACTTAAATATATATTTAAAAATTATTGAAGGTAAGACATTGTATTCAACTCCAACTTCTCAAAGTATTTTAAAAGGTTATATTTTTATGACATTTTATTACGGTTGATGAAGGCTCATCCCACTAGAGCCACATCTGAAGTCTGGCTCATCAACTGTGTGTACCACAAGTTCAGGATCTGGAGATTCCAGCTCAAGTATTACCTGCACATTGGTTCAGGAGAATGCAATCAAATTTGAATGTGATTCTCATCTATATATACAAGTGAATATAATTTTTTGAGATGAATGACAATTATAACAGCTGGAACAACCATATTGTTAGAGTATTGTAACTTCAAACAACTTATAAAAGTTGTTTATAAATAAAAATATTATTTTAATATAAATTCATACATGTGAGTTGATAATTTTACATCACATTAAACAATTATAAATGTTAGAGTCAAATTAAAGCTATTCCCAAAACATACCAAAAAGTTATCTCCTTGCTTTAGGAGTGGAGCAGGAACGTAGAGATTGCATTGTGGTCCTCTCAACTATCAAAAGAACCAAAGCAAAAACATCACTGTTATAGAGCTAACTACTCCCTTCTAAAATTATAGCTGTTTAAACAATTTGGTCTAAAATTATAGTTGTTTAACAATTTGGTTTTATTCTAAAATGAAAGCTGTTTTGCGAATCCAGATCACATTTATATCTACTAAAGCATTAAATTTTAAAAAACTGCTACATTAAATAGGGATACTCTAGTTTACAAATATAATAGTTAGTTTAAAACAATTATAAATTTGGAACGGAAAAAATATCATATTATGCAACATAATCGCAATTATAATTCATTTAAGAGAAATAAAATATTATTTTACTTTACCGGCCAATATCTTCCTATATTGAAGTCATTAACAAACACAATGCCTTTACCCCAATTGCCGAATGATATAAATGTATCCATGACCTGACTTGATTTATCAATTGAGAAGTGGCCAGAATAAAAAGCAGGTTCTTTGGAGTTATTCTCTGCAGAAAAAGAAACACCTTGGTCAATATTTGAAATAAAAAATTTAAAATACCATAAAAGGGATGACTGAGAAAATGACGAGATACAAATGAGCATTAATGATAGAAGAAGAAATCTCTCCACACACCCAGAATGTACTTTAGTACATACCATGCTTAGAAATCAACTTTTTTCTGGTTGATGTTGTTTCACTGAATGCAGAATATGAAGCCTGCGTGATAGGATTGTAGGTTGACATTTCATTCAGGTTGTGCAAAGGAATAGGAAACAGCTTCCACCCCTTTAGTTTTTCCCCGTCCAGATAAACTGAAGACAGAATTCCCTGTAGAAGTTGTGTCAAACATCAACCAATTACCATCAAACATTTAGAGCGGCAGCATCAGCTTCAGATGACCTATACCTTCCTATCAAAGATGAAGGGCCCATAATTTACACGACCCATGTTTTCAACCTACAAAAGGCGGAAGAAAGTATTCTGCTAAATCCCGTAACATGTTATAAGCTGAAGGAAACTGCTCAGAAATTGAGGCATCTTGATCTATATATCTCAATCAGAAATAACAAACTACACAACTAAAGCAAGAAGTTAATTAATAAATAATGCGAAGTTACAAAAATCAAATGAAATGTATCAATTCAGCAACTAACTTCTAATATTGACTATTAGGCACAGTATTTAATTCAAATGGTTCACTTTACAAGTAAACATTAAGAAAAAAAGATCATGAAGGACGAAGACCAGATCATGAATTCGCAACGAGCGAAATAATCAAAACTGAATCAGCCAAAAATAAATTCTTTACAAAATGATATAACAATACATAAAGAAAGAATGTACATACCAGAATAAATAAGTTGACGTTAGAACGGCATTTAACGTAAGGGAGACTGAGTTTGTTATTTAACCACCTTTCAATAGTTCCAACATAAGTTGGCCTAGCACCATTTTCTTCCGAAGGGCATGAAAGAAATACTTGAGCTCTGTCGTGTAACTGCACATTTATCATTGATTGTATTTAGAGAAGCTACATTGATACACATTCTGTCAACTCTCTGGCTCTGGGTAATAGAAATAAAATGATAGTATCTAGGGGTGTTCATAATCAAACTCATATAAAAAATAACTGAAAATCAATCTAAAAATCAATAACTGATTTGTGAGAAATTCAAGTGTAAAATTTGGTAGTCCTATATTGGGTGGAGATGAACAAGATTGAGCCGTATATAGAGAGAATGATCCACAAATTCATTACTTTTGAGTTGAAGGTGATATCAAGGTCTCTTATATGGACTGACTCTAGCTCATTGGATCCACCGAGATCTCCCAAAGTACCGACTCTTCCCGGTATGTTCGTTCAAGAAAAACCCAACATGATTAAAATTGAATTATCTTTTTATTGATTTCTTTCAAAGTCAAATGGTTCGGTTTGGTTTGCTACTTCGGAACCTATCCAAACCTAAATTAATTATTTAAATATTGTTATATTACTTATTATTTCACTCATTTGAGAAATGTGTATACATGAGGAAAACCTAATACAAATGACGTGGAGGAAAAGTTGTCCTGGTAATGTGAATCTTACATTATTAACTTTGGAGGAGAAAAGTGTTAAAGAAAAAGAATAAAAGATCATTGGAAGGAAAACAATACATAGGAATTAATTTTGATCTTTATGTTTTGAATTTCATGCAATATTATACAAGGTGTGTGCAGAGGGTTTGTTATGCATAATTTATAAATACAACATAACCACCCTATGTTCATTGTTTGTCCTTTGTGTAAAAGCTTAGACACCTCTTATACCTTTATATTTTATTCTAGTTCCTTCAAATTGTTTAATACTAAACACAATAGTGAAGAGAATAAATCTTTAAATATAGTAGGATAAAGAATTAAATTTATTTATCACAATATAACATTAAGTTGTCATGTTAAAAAGATAAAACCATATAAATACACTAATAAAAAAATTATAAATAAAACTACAAAAGTTGGTCTAGTTTGTTTTGAATTTCTTTTTATATCCAAACCGAACTGCATATAATTTTTACATTTGATTTAAATATATTTTCACTAAAAACTGAACCAAACTCTATTGCGAACACCCCTAAGTATCTTAAGAAAATAGCTAGAAAACATAATGAGAACTAATGAAGGAATTACAATAGCACCTTTGGTATGAACAAAATTCTTCCAGCCCGCTTCGCTCTATAGTCAGTGACATACAATACAAAACCAAATAACTGAACACAAAGGTTAATATTAAAAATACAATTTAGGAATTTAGGAATATTTCATTGGTATGAAAAGAAATGACATACCTGGCCCACGTACTCCATTGGCACTGGAGTTTCATATTCAAACACATTAGTGGAATTGGTGAAATCAAACATGTCAAATAGAAAAGCCTTTCTTTGTAAGTGAATTGGTCCATATGTTGCCTTTTCATTATTAGAGGGAACAGATGGGAGAGGCACTGAGCTATATCTGGCTATAACCCTTCGAATAGCTGAAACATATACAAGCACAAACTTCAAATTTTGCTTGGATGATTATAGTGAAAACAACAAAGTTTAACGAATAATGACAAAACAAGAAGGGGAACGAATTATAGTTTGGATCCACGAGAAGATATTTTTCAACTGAATATATGACATTTTATTCCAGTTGGGAAGTAATTAATGTATTAAACATTATAGATTGTAAAGTTCCACATAATTTCGATTCATACTATGCGAGAGGGTGACTGGTGAGAAAATATGGCTTTCTTGAAACTTGCTTTTGCCCATAGTGTTTAACGTGGAATGTTTTCTTTCTCTACATGAATGCCCAAACGATAACAAATAGAACAATGATTGGTGTACACCCCAAATGCCACACCTAGATTTTACACTAAAACTGATAACTAAACAAGTAAAAAAAACTAAAAAGTAAATGTAAGGTGTTGGAGGGAGGTGGGTGAGAAGTTCATGTAATTTTTTCCTAACAAATATCATATTTCTTTTCCCTATAAAACAAGAGTAATCTCTTAATTCTGAAAGCCCAAGCTACAAAGGGTGTGATTTTGAAACCTCGACTATTTTGTAACACTATAATAAACATGAAAAGCATAAAACACAGAAAGACATAATTAGAAATTAAAAGGTGGAATTTGGATGTATTTAGGATATCCAGACAGAGTCATTTAGACATAGTTTCTATTTGACTGTATGAATATTGCTTCCACAGCATGACAAAGTGTTTTAGGCTAAAGATTTGCAAAATAGTAAATATTTTGAAAACTAAAAAGTGCAATACAATATTGATAGCTTGAAATGAGTAAAAAACACTACATCCATACCATTGAATTTTGAATTGTCAACGTCACCAGATTCCCTAATTGGTGCATCCTGGATATTTGATAGTCAGTCCAGTTTGCAATATGCATGTGACAATTCACTATGGAAGGTGCAACATAAGGGTTAAAAGATTTCTAACGTAATCATAAGAAGTGAGATCAGGTTTGTAGTCAGCCTCATTTGCACCAGTATTGGCTCCATTATAAAATCCAAAGTTAGTCCCACCATGTGCCATCTGAAAATTAGAAAACCCGAACCAAGAGGATTATTCAGAATGTGATTCTCAAACAGTACAAAAGTAGGGGTTGAGACATACATAGAGAACTGCAGAACCATTTTTTTGCAAAATGTTTTCAAGAGCAGCTGCTGTAAAATCAGCATCTGTCATGGCAATTTTCTCTCCCCAGTGTGTAAGCCACCCAGTGTAAAACTCGCTGATATGAGAAGCACTTTGAGTATTTAGCATTTGATAAACAAAAATAATATTTCATGGGAGTACACTTACGCTGACAAAGGGGGTGATTTTCCTGGGGCATTGAACTCCTTTTGTAACTTGAATATAGGCCAAGGATCATCACCAGTACTGAAATCAACAGCTACAAATATATACAATATATACAATATATATATATATATATATGTATATATACATACATACATATATGTATATATGTATATATAATATCAGTTGTGTCAGTCAACAACAAATTAATAAGGATAAGCAAATAAGGTTGGAGTTCACACAAACACACAGGCATACACATCTGTCATGGATGTAGCATGTCACATAACTTGAGAGTTTTCCTTATCCACATATCTTTACGCAGAGGGAGGGAGGGAGAGAGACAAGGGTGAGAAAATACATGTTTGCAAAACCTTAAATTAACATCTATAATAACAAATTTCCACCTGAAAAGACAGTATCCCCACGAATAGATCCTTTCTCAAGATTTCCCCTCACGCCTCCATCTGTAGTGTATCTGAAAGCAGTGAATATAAGGGAAAAATTAACAAAATAGCAGATTGAACTCAAACTAACCTAGATATTGCCTTTTTCCATTATGGGTTTAAATTTTGGATTTTTAGGGGTATATCTGAACATATAAATAGAAGTTTAAAAGTTGAAATTCAACTTGATGTTTCTATTTTTAGCCAATCCTTCTTTATTGATAAACATATCAATACGTTTTTCTGAAAAATATACCACAATAGCACATTATCTTATTTGCCTCGAAACAGTATAGGCACCACTGCAAAAGTGTGTAGAAGAGAGAACTTCAGCTTTCACCAAATGATTGGTTCTACGAAAAACTGTTTACCATCTCTTTTTATTCCTTGTACAAATTATAATATGTCTCGACAAGAATTCCTACGAGACTGTAAACTAAATTTGGTAAACTTTATTATGAAGATGCAAGAAGATTAAAAATTGCATATTTCTGAGATACAGAGCCCATCATAAGGGGAGCAGGACACGTATGAATTCCATCCTGGAGGATACATTATCCAAAGTGAGATTAAGTGAAGAAAACGAAATAATAGCTAGGAACATTCATGATGCCTAAAATTATTGATTTAATTATTTGACTGGAAACTAGTTGTCATGTCCGTTAATACTGTTTTACCCTCAATGGATAAAAAATTGGACTATTTGGGGTTGCCCTACTCCTTTTGATCCTGACTTAGTTTCTTCCACTTCATCCTCCTCTTTCAGTACATTCTCTCTCCTTTTTCCAATTTGTCCATTTCTTATCACTATCTTTGCATATTTCTTCACATCGAAATTTAGGCAGTTAAATTACTGAGACCGAAAGATACAGACAGAAAGAGGAGAACTAAAAGCCATGGTTTAACTATGACCCTAGTCCTACAAAGCAACATCTTTTACTATAGCATCTATACATCGTATTACAGAAAGATACTCCAGTTTAAGAGCAATAAAGTGAGAGGGTTAAAAAACATAACAAAGCTTACAAAATAACATCATGCCCAAGATGACCTCTAGCCAAGGTGACCAGGTGATGGAGATATGCTTTGTCATCTCCATAAGAACCAAACTCATTTTCAATCTGTCAAATGATGTCATATAAGTCAATATAATTCTCCTTGGATAAGATAAGTGGTTAACATCAAAAGAGAAGAAATGCACAAATCTTGAAAAATATTCAATAATTGTGACAATAAGTCCAATCTTAATAAAGAAATTTAAGCATTCAGGGATTCACATAAGTAGAGGAATACTTGCATATTTAGGCAAACTGCTTTCCACTAAATGTAAGCAAACCAAACATAGCTTAAGTTTGAGAGAACAAATAGGAAGAGAAATGTTTAAAATAATAGGATTCTTCTTGGTTTTTAATCTTATGACATTATTGGTATTATTGGGTCAGGCTAGTACCAATCAAGTTTTGTGTACAACATTAGTATACTAATGACCTAAAATTATTAGTATATGGTGTCAGTAATTGGTCTCTAACACATCATATCAATAATTCAGAATATCTCTTTTCATTTTCCATCATACCCCTATAGTTTGAAGAAGCAAATTATTCCATTTTAACACCTTAAGCACATAAAGTTCTTTTTGCTTTTGAAGTCAGAACATAAACTTCAACATATTTTATGTTTTTTAAACATGTGGTATAATAATGCCAATCAGGTAAATACAATTAAGAAATTCTACCCAAAGCAACATACCTGAACCATTATTATAGGGCCCCCATTGTCATACAGGAGAGGAACAAACTTTGGAAGCAGATTACCCCACCATCTTTCAACCTTAAATTTCAAACTATAATAAGTCCAAACTTCAATAAAAGTAATGTATAAACGTGGAGAAAAACGTACTTCAAATGCTTTCAAGGACATAGACATCCTTTTGAAAATCACATTACTTAGATTCACAATCTAGAGTTGTTTACGAAATGCTGTAAGTTCTGACCATAATGCTTTGTTTAACATATTTATTTAAACCACTATAAGACATTGTTACAATGAAGCCACAAACAAAGTTCACCTTTTCCCTTTTATAAATAACAAATAGATGGTTCAATTGAGCATAGCCTGACAGCAAAGGCACTAAAGGATTTCTCCAACGAGGCTGATTCTGTGGTATCAATATGAGAGAGACAGGCAATGTTATAGCCTGACAACATCTGCACTTGTATATTGTTCAATAACTTTCTAAATGATACCAGCACTCTTTAATTGTCACAACCTGATTGAGCTCAATTAAAACCTTGAGGTTACATGTTACCCTAATCTTAATTTAACTTTAAGAGATGCAACAGAAGCAAGGCATGCAGGCCTAAGAAGCCAAGTTTCAGAAGAGGTAACAACAATCTCAACCTCCAGGCTCCTTTACTGAAACACTCCTGGTATCAAGCAAGGGGTTACAACCCATTATAGAAGCCATGATTGAGATTTTAAGTTCAAGAATTATAAGGATGATGCTGAACTGATTAAGACAACATAACTGTAATTCATATAACATTGTATGATTCCCATATAAATAAGAGAATACTGCATTCACATTCTTCTTAGAAAGTCAGGATTATCATGCAGACAAAACAGAAATTGTCAAAGACTAAAAAACTTAAATGTTTAAATGGAGAAGAAAGAACATGGAACATGAGAGAGAATATCTAATAAAATATGAATAAATTATAAAACAACAAGAGACATGTTGAGTTGAGTTTCCAAAATTGCAAAACATGAGGGAAAAGAAGAAAAACAGAAAGGCATATAAATGATAGAAATATAGAGTAAAAAACATAAAAATACCACTCCAACCACGACTGAGTACAAAGAAGTTAGTTGGTTGCATGGAAGACCAACATTATTATAAAATATATTAAGGAAAACTAACCAGTTGAAGATAAGTAGGATCAGACGATCTTAGTTTGGGAGTTGGGTTCAAGGAATAGAACCAACCTGGGAAACCGCCCCAATCCCACTCTGAAACAAATCAACAGTAACTCATCATCTTGAATTCTTGTTCACCATTTTAAACAAAATATCAACACCAACAGAGATTCCACGTGGCGGGATTAAATATGCTGTATAAAAGAGGAAATAAGATATCTATAGATAAGATTTTATTCTAGAACAATGTCAAAGCTAGTGCACAGCATACAGAAGCCAAACATTTGTTTCCTTCTCTGTATCATCTAATAAGACGTGGAAATAATTGTAACAAAGGATAACAATTTGCCAGCCATACGGATTTTGGATTGGCAACAGAAAACACATGTTGTCTTCTCTTGTTGCAAAAAAAGAAAATTAGCCATCATGGATTGGGATGATAACTTTGACAGGTCTCTCAGATTTGAAAACTATAACAGCAAATCTTTAAAGTTTATAATTGACACGTGATCCTGCATATAAGCAGGATGAAAGTAAAGCAATCAAATGAATTTCAGATCTGTAATTCAAGACATTTATTAAATGAAATGTAAGCAGCAGAACAAAACCATACATCACAAACTACAATTAAAAAAGGTAGAGCAAAGGATGGCTTTTAGAGTGGAGAAACTTGCTCGTTATAAGAAATTTTAGTAAGTGAATCTAACATAGTTATCACATTCCATATAATCTTGTATGGGGCATCAGAATAGATTAAATCAGGGAGGAGATTCAAAAATATCATGGAACTTTCATTATATGGGTTTTACAGTTCTGCTATTTTGTTAAAAGAGATATAATCTAAGTGAGTAAAACCCAAAAATTACATTATTCACTGAAAAGGTATATAAATCAGCAAATTATCTTATGGTAATCTAGACAAACTTGAAGTTCCTTGATAAATAGAGTAAACAGGCATTTAAGTTGTAAGATATCAGTAGGATTCCAGGAATTGTGTATTTTATAGGCATACACATATTGATCTATTTATAATCATAAGTACAGGATAATTACGGTAATTAAATAAAATCCCTACATATCTGATCACATATCCCTATTTACATTCAATCTAATTAGATCATATCTTCATCATTCACCCTCAAGCTAGAACATACATGCCAAATGTGCAAATTGCTACAAATATGATCAATGCAAGACACCTTGAGAGATTTTGTGAACATATCTGTTGGCTAGTCACTGGAGCTGACAAAGTCAATAGTGATTTCTCTCGAGAGCACTTTCTCTCTTCCATGACAATTTATCTCTATGTGTTTAAATGTTTATAGAAGACTAAATTAGATGCAATATGAAGAGCATCTTGATTATTGGAAATAAGCTTGGTGTCCAAAATGTCCCCCAATTGGAGCTGCTGAAGGAGTTGCTATAGCCATGTAATTTCACATGTAGCTGCTTCCATGGCAAGATATTTGGCTTCAGTATTAGATCTAGCAATGTATTATGTTTCTTGCTCCTCCATGAGATTAAATTACCTCTAAAGATAACTATTATTAGTTGTCACCGGGTGTGTATAGTGAAGGTTGGACCGGATGGCAATATTAATGGGTTCAAAGTTCGTTTGGTGGTTAAGGGCTAACTCGGAACTTTGGTCTGATTATGGGCTGTTGTTTGGCTGCAGGAAGAGTTAGCGGTACTATTCACCACGAAGAACAGTTACTGGGCGAGAAAAAAAAGAGGATAGAGGATTGAACCCTACCTTGATACCATGTAGGATTACTGGAATTGTGTGTATTATGAGCATACACACACTGATGTGTTTATAATCATATGTACAAGATAATTAAGGTATCAAAATAAAATAAAATATCTACATATCTACTAAATATATCATACATCACTATATACATTCAACCTAATGAGATTATATCTTTCACATTCAAGTCTTATCATCAACAATATCCAACCTGCACATATGTATGGTCCAGGTCGAATCATCACAAGGAGACCAAGTTTGTGACAAAGGTTGAGGAATGTTTCAATATTTGCGAAACCCTCAAAAACAAACTTTCCAGGAGCTGGCTCATGCAGATTCCAAGGAACATATGTCTGAATTGTGTTCAAGCCCAATGCCTTGGCTTTTAACAGTCTATCTTCCCAGTACTGATAATTAGAAAGAAAACAGCATCACAAAAGCATTTAAATTGAACAAAACAAAATGCTTATGAGTTATGACGTCTCAGAGAATAATGAGGCAAATTCATTTATCAATCTCTGTTATCCTTATAAGGAAGATAACAAGAGAGCATGATAGCTCACTCCACTTTCTTGTTCCGCTGAGCATAAAATACCAAGATAAAAGAAACAAAACAGATTCAAAGAGGAAGAAGCAATAATGTTGCCATTGACTGAAACACAATCACGATGTATAGTGGGTGTGCAGGCAGGCAGGGTGCTGAACTCTCTAAACTAAGAGATGTCAGCAAGAAGTGTACTACCTCTGGATGAACTCGAAAATAATGCACATCACCACCGATGATCTGAAACGGTTCACCATCTCTCCAGAACCTATCACTGGCGATCTCAAACTTCCTATTGACCTGATTACCAACAATCACAGGTAGTTATTAAGGTAGAACACAACAAACAAACTATAGTGCAAGTTATCTTAAAGAATTGAAGACATTAATCATATCATAACATTTTCCCTATTTTCAGGAAAAAGGGCAAAAAGTTAACAGGTTACTAACAGCACAGCCCAATATCACTACTACTAACACAACAATCTTAGCATTTAACATTTGTCAAAGAGCTAGCTCATGTAATTTGTAACCAGTTGAAAATATAGAGAGTTCCAAAAAATTAGTATAAAAAACGAGGATGAGTAAATAAACTTACTGTATTGCGACGAGAATGGCGAGGAGAGTGAGAGGTGGACGAAGGAAGAGGAGCGAAAACAGGGAGAAAAGCACAAAAAAGTATGAAAGAGACGAAGATGAAGAAAATGGCAGTTCTGGAGTTTCCCTTCTTCGCCATGGCCAGCAATTTGGATGCTGCACCGCTACTCTTCTTCGATCGGATTCTCATTCACCTCACTCACTTCAAACACACTTCAACATCAGTGTGTGTTGTTAAGCGAATCAAGTCAATAAGCTATAGCATTTGAAAAAAAAATGAGGATAAGATGAATTCAGTAAGAAAATGTGAATTATACCTTCGACCAACATGTTCGACACTTCTCGCATAGATCATAGGTGAGAGAAGAAAAAAATTATGAAAACTAATATTTATCTTTATGATTTCAAACCCAAAATCAGTTTTTATAATCAATCTTTTAATATTTATATTATCCAAACAAAATAGCTGTTTACGTCACCTTTATATGAATATTTATTCTAACCAATTGAAGTTTAAGTTTAAAAAAGTTACAAGCTAAAACAAATGTTAGTTCCTTAAATGAAGATTTAAATTTTTATATCAATAAAAAAACTCATAATTAATTCTATAAACTCAAGTTAATTCAAAATCAAAGTTCAGAGTTTAAGACTTCGTTTCAAAGTATAGACCAAAGTCCAGAGGTTTTTTTCTTAATTTTGTTGGACCAGAAGTCCAGTAGTCAATACCATGGGCCTAAGCCCATTACCCCAATTAATATGGACTATTCGGTACAACAAAAGCTGAGGATTCTTTCCGCACCTCCATAAACAATTAAAAAGACCAACACAGGTTGCTCTACCCATCAATGATTTTTGGTTTTTCATTTTCCGCAAATCTGAAAGCCAAAAGTCAAAATTTAAAAGTATATTTTCCCTATTTTTATTTCTAGATTTTGTAATCTAAAAATTAAAATTTTAAACATTTCTAAATTGTATAATTTGGAGTAATATTAGAATAAATTCATATCATTTAAAAATAAAAACATAAACATAAATTTAAAATTTTTAATATTATAAAAATATGAAAATGATGAAAGAAAAATTCTAAAACCTGACATAAAATAAAATAAATTTTACTATTATTTTCAAAGAAATTTTGTTTTGCATACTTTATTTTTCTTTTGCACTCTTATAAATATGAGAATAATTATTTATTATATTAGTTTTTTTAAATCTCATAAGCATATTTTAAATTATATAATATGAAAGTTTCTTTTACATTAAGTAAAACGAGTAGAAAAAATTTGTCTTTTCATCCATCAGAATACACAAGAAAAAATATAAAGTGAAAAATAATTTTTCTATCTTTTATTTTATTTTAATTTTTTTAATTTGATATTTATTTTAAAATTAAATATGTTTTTAATTTTTGGACTAATGAAAAAATATTAAATAAATTTAAAAGATAGATAATAGTAAAATAGAAAGTTAAAAAGAAATTTAACATATTATTAAAAATGGTTTTTATAACTTTAAAATATATAAAAATGAAATAAATACAAAATGTGTCCGATGAACAAAAGATAATAATAGTGTGAGACTAAAAATATATTTAACCTTTTATTTTAAAATTAAATATTTATAATTTTTTTGTTTGTTTAGTTATTCTTATTTACTTTTTTATTTTCATCTGTTTTATTTCACTACTAAACAAGTCCTTATTGTAAAATCAGAGTGAGGCAACCCTTAATTGGTGCAGCAATGATCCTTATAGTAACAGATTTTATAAGCATGAACTGATACAAAAATTTGCAAAGGTTTGAAAGCAATGTTATTTAAGCAGGGTTTTAAAAAGCCTTGGTATGTACATAAGAAGTGAGTAAACCCCATTATTAAGGTCCTTGGGGTGGGTGGAGTCAAAGAGAAAAGGTAAGATGATTTTTTGGCAAAGGGTGAGAGTGGGGAAGCATCTTTACAACCACAAGTCAACTGGGATCATGGCTTCTACATATGCTCACCATTACAATACACAAACAACAAACAAAAACCCTTTTAAAGGTACCAACCAACCACACATTGCTAATAATTTTACATATTCCAATTTAGACTGCAGACAAAAAGAAACCCCAATAACATCTAAAACCAATGCAACACAGTAACACATAACAGTACTCTTTATTAGGACACTGTGCCTTCTGCTTTTTCTTCACACATACCTGTCACTGTTAGCTGCTACACTTCCCTTTCCCTTTACGTTCTTTACCACCTTTTCTGTCTCTCTCCGACAAAGAAATCTCACCACTTTCATAATTTTCACAAACATGCAATGCAATTATCCTATTATTTATCCTCCACGTACCTCCTATTTATCACAAAACACTTCTGCTCATCCCTTCATGTGAGCCTATGTGCTGGAACAACAACCTCACTCATCATCATGTGACTTCACACAGGCCCAAGTTCAGACCTATATATATATATATATATATATATATATACACATATAAGCAAACATTGTCACATTTCTAGGATTCTGCATATCCCTTACTCACAACTGCTTCCAAATCATTTAATACACTCTATCCACTGTTTCTTTCTCAAACTTCTGTATGATGTAAAATTTCATTAAAAAAAATATTCTCCATTTCAATATTCTTAACACATTCTTTAAAGATAAAGTGTTTTTTATGTTTTTTATATGTACAAGTGTTCACATAAGATTAGGAGAGATCAATTTTATGTCATTGTTTTAAATATTTATTACTTTTTTTAGTTATTAAGGATATTTTTGGCTTGTTACAAAAAGAGACAACATTTTTAAAAAAAATAGTTTTATAAATGGACATAGTATAAATTAATAAAAAATATTGAACCAAACATATCCTTGATTTGAAAGGAAAATAGTAGATGCTAACGTTATTTTACCATTAATGATACACTGATATATGGAGAAGAAATTACACCTTTATAGGTGACAATTTTTGGTATCCATAATTTTTATATAATTTATGAAATGCTATTTTTTTCCTATTTTTTCATATTTAATGAAACAAAATATTTGTGTTACATTACATTACATCTAATAAAAAAGATGTATTATTTATTGAGAAAATAAGATTATTCAATAAAAATCTTTAAATTAGAAACACCATTTTCCGAAAAACCTTAAACTCCAACTGTTGTAATATTAGCACATGAACTCTTCTTTCTTAATATTTTGTTAATAAAACATAAATTTTACGTTTTTGTTTAGACTTCCATTAATGTTAACTTTAACTCTTGTATGTCATATGCACTATATATAACAAACAATATGCTTAATCTAATTTTAAGTTAAAGCTTTTATTTAAATTAAATTAAGTTTCACTATCTTAAGTTACCCTTTTATATATATATTTCCTTAAGATTGAATCCCAATTGGTTAAATTGGGTATAATAGAAACATGACATTTCCAAGATGATAAAATAAATATTTTATAACAATCACTTGTATATTTAATATACAACTGTTTTTGTAAATTAATAGTTATTACTTTTATGATATTTTTTAATATTGAGTTATTTATAAACAAAAAAATTTAACGAATAAATAGTCTTTAACTTGTATCCAATCTCACATTGTTTAAGAATGTTAGTAGTAGTTAATCTCACTTAATGTTCTTGATACTATGAATAAAGAATAGAGATTTCTAAATTATAATCATAAAACATAATGCACAAATTTTGACAAAAAAAATATTTTTTACATAATAACATTAAATGACATAGATGTATATAGTTGGAATCTACTTACAAACATTATTTTTTTTTATTTGAGTCTCCAAAAAGTATAATATATGTGTGTCTGTCTATATATAAAAACAAATTTCAACAATTTTCTTATTTAATGTTATTACTTTAAAAATATATTTTTATGTTTAACTGCGAGTGCTTTATCGATGATTATCATTCAGGATTATTTAGAAATTACAATTCTTTATTTTATGAAACCATAATATTAAAATAATTTAACTAAGACAATATTAAAGTTGCGTATAAAGTAAAAAAATTATAAATTATTTTATCTTTTCAAAATATTTTAAATATAAATGACATAGCATTTTAAAAACATCGTAAAAAATAAATATTATAATGTGTAAAAACAGTTTTATGTTAAATATATAAATGATTCTTATCGTTTTAATTCTGAATATAAAATTTTATAATTTTAATCTTCTGTATTAAAGTATTTTCTTTTTAAGACGTGATACATAAATAACATATTATTATAATATATGGTGTCATTTGTTTTAATAATGTAACATATATCTACTATCTCATCACTTAATGACAATATATAACCATATAGACCTAATAATTATTAAAACTTTATATTATAAAAATAATGATCATATAATATCATTAAAAACCAAAATAAAAAATAAATGTAGTAGAGGCACTAGAAAATATATTTTAAACCTTCACAACCAAATCTAAATCAAGCTAACAAATTTTTTTTATATATATATATATATATATATATATATATATATCTCATAGTGAAGAATATATACTCTCATAAAAAAGAATCCAATGCTTTTTAAAATCCAATCCACCTTACACATCACCCTCTATGGTATATCCATGAATGCCCCTTTATACTCAACACATGCATACGTCCCCATAACCAAAAATTCTGATCGTATATTGCTTCCATGACAATCTCTCTCCATGTCTTGTTCCTTTACTTTTCTTTATTCTGCTAAATGTTTTCAAGTTCTTTCAGTAATTTAACTAGCATGATACACCAGTTAGTGTTCGTCTGAAACAATTCATATAAATAGTTAAAGTGTGATTGCAACAAGCATCTTTAATTATGTCTGCGTGAATGTGTTCTTTGATGATAAAAAATTTGTGGGGGTTGCTGTATTCTGTCAAACAAACAAAAGTTTAATTGGCTTAAGAAAATTTGAGTGTTCACCACTAATTAAGTCAGGAGCAACACTGATGAAGGAAAAAGGCTAATGATTATAAGATTTGGTACCAGTGAAAAGAGTTAAGATAAAGTGGCAGGTAGGATACATTTTTAGGTAGATTATCTTGTTAAGGTTCAAAACCATCATGAGAACATTTCATTACTTCATAATTACCAAACTAGATGATGAAACAGTGATCCATAGGAGTGCATGTTTGAAAAAATGTCACGTTAAAAGTTAACTAATAGCAGTAGTTATTTTTGCAGAAAGTGGAAATTTTCTGTTGAAACAGGTTCAAACCTTGTATCATAGTACATTTATTTAAAGTTTAATGTAAAACTTAGTATAATGTTTTAAACCTGACAGGTTATTTTATATTATGCACTTCTGTCGGAATCAAAGTTCAGAGATAAAACCAAATTTTGTTTAATAGTAACCAATATTTTAGTCTCAAAGCAACCGATTCTGTATTATTCTGAAATTTTATCAGTAAACTGTGAAAGCAGAAATATGAAAGGAAGCAACCACGAGAAGGATGGGCATACATACATTTGAGCCATTAATTAACGTTTTATCATAGTTAATGTTTGTCTGTTTTCTTTAGTTCTGTAAAGCTGCGTGAACTACAAAATAAAAATGCAAAGAGAGAGCGTGTGATAAGGACTCATCGTGTTATTCTTATCAGAACAAACATACTTCAGCTTGAATCCAATGCCGAGAAAGCATAAAAGACAAAAAATTTGTCAGAAAAAAATATAAAGCTACATCTAAATACATGATTAAAAAAAGTATCACCCCATTCTAAAAGTGGAAAATTTAAAAAGATGAATAGTTCTATCACAAGTTTTATTTACTACTATCACTGTTTCACTTAATTTTGAAAACTAAGAAAGAGGGCAAAGGTGAAGATTGAATCTCTATATATGTGGGAAATCATTAGCTCCAATATTTAGCATAATGTAATCTTCACAACCTCAATTAATATTATTATTTAGTAAATGATTATAATCACTTTATATATCTTCTAATTTCTTTCACTTTTAAATTACCAAACTCATCATAAAACACATAAAAAACAACTTTTTTATTCACTTCACATACCTAATACATACCATATATCTTTCTTATTTACCTCTAAATATTTATATATTTTAATTAAAAAATTATAATATAAATTGGACTCAGGTTAATTATATTATAACACTGATTTTTTTCTTTTATAATAGCATGATTCGCTTAAGAAACATGATTGCATCTATTAAGCTGCATTTATTTTTTAATGTTTATATTATAATTAATCAATTTTATAACTATATTTTATCCATATCTTATTTCGTAATATTTAAAATGAATTAAATATTCTTTCTATGATATATCATTCTTTGGTTTTAGTCCCTGTAAGCTTATTTATTTCAAATTATCACCGTAAAATTACTTTCTTTGATTTTAATTTTGTTATTGTACTTTAGTCCTTGTAATATTTTCATTTTCTGTGTTTTTCCTTATATAATATGTAAATAATTGGTTTTCGGCCTCTACCATTTTCTTAAGATGACTAATTTGAAATGAACAAAATATTGCAGACATAATGAAAAATAAATATTACAAAGAATAAAAAATTAAATAAAATTTTCGACCGCCATTTGAAAAAAAAAAGATGATTTTAGGTACATAACAAAAAGATGGTAGTATATATAGTATATACAGAGACAATATATATAAAAAGATATTTAGATTCGCCTAGGATTATTTTTTGTGTCTAGCTAGTTGTCAGAAACTCACATTCAAACAATTATAAACAATAGATATAACTGATCCACAAAGAAGATTAATGACATTAGTTTGTGTTTGCCATTCAAAATTAATTAATTGCATTAAAACTAAAGAAGAATATACTATAAGGTCATATATATTTGTAAAATATAACTACATAAATATTGAGATTCTGGAAGGTCCCTCCCTTTGGGAAGATTGAGAATATATGATAAACAAAAGCAAAATTTGAAAAGAAAGCTAAAATAAATGTATATATATATATATTCTAATGAAATAAAGAAAAGGAAAATGCACATATATTATATTTTATAAGACATATGGAGCTAACCTTGCCAAGGGTTTTGGGTTTGGTTGTGTTGGGAGTTCATGCAGTTTCCCATGCCAGCAATATTGAGAATATCAGTGTGAGAGAGGGGTCTAAGACCCAAGAAATCTCTGGTCATGGCCTCATTATAATTTCCTCCGCCGGCACCACCGGCACCGTCATCAGCGGCGGTTGTTTTCGTCACAGCACCTTCAAAAGGGTCCTCGAAAGAAGTCCCTTCAAAAGGGGAGGAGAAAGAGTTGATAACATGGTGAAGGAGAGATGGAGAAACACCAACACCAACACCAGGAACAGCTTTATTCCCGAAAGGTACCAAGCCATGGGGAGTGGTGGTGTTGGAAGTGGGGGTCATCTGGTCGTCACGTGAAGACAAATTCAAAGAGTCAGCAGACACGTGAGCCTGTTGGTGGGTCCTAATCATGGAGCTTGTTTTGCTCATGGTAGCTCCCATTTGAGCTGCTTTCTGCAGCAATGCTGTGGCTGACATGTGAGGAGGGGAAGGCGCTGTTGGGTAGGGAGGGAGAGTGGGACCACCTCCACAACCACCTCTAGGGTTAGGGTTTTCATGGAGAATACTGGCATGATCCTGGTGAGAGAAGAATGATGATGATGAGGAGGAGAGATCAATGGTGGAGGGTGGTTGTCCAAGCCAAGGGGGCATGAAACCTTGTTGCTCTTTCTTCAATGGGAAATTGTTACCATGGATGTCTTGATGATGAGAGGATGAAGAGATCACTACTCCTGCTGCTGCTGCTGCTGCTGCTGCTGCTGCTGCAGGTTGTTGATGAAGTGTTGCTGCAGTTGGAGCTGAGTTGTTGGGTATGCCTATGCCTATGTCTATGCCTGTCACAGATCTTGCACTCTCCTCTGCTAATGCATCACAGAAGGCTCTGTGGGTTATGAAACTGTCCCTCCTGATTGTCATAAACAAACACACATACAAACAAAACCAAACCAAACTCATGTCACTAAAGTGCTGTAACAGTCCACAAACTTTGACCCTTTCTCTTTTCCCAACACCTAAAAGACAGTTAGACTCACACATACATACACTCTCCATTTTAGCCAGGCACCTGGCTGGCACTGCATTCAAATTTTCTCTCTCACAAGGGTGTAATTATAGTTAGGTATATACTATATATATATATATATAGTATACACCTTTTGTTTAGTGTATCATCTTCTTCATAGTAAAAAGGGAGAAGGAATGCTGATGTTGTACAAATTTGAATATAAGAAAAAGAGAAATGTGGTGGAATTTTGAGTCAACCTTGGATTCATATAGCATGCTTCATAAATGAATGATGTATTTGACTTGTGTGCAGTGAACCCGTAATTCATATATATAGGTGATGTGTTTAGGTTAGTTACCTTGAGAAGAGAGTTCCACAGTCACATCTGTACTCTCTTGTGCCACAGGTCTTGGAGTGAGCTTTCCAGTCTGATTGAACAGCATACTTCTTGGAGCACTTGTCACATTTCCACTTCTTCTCGCCGTGCTTTCTGCAGAAGTGCTTCTTGATGCCAGTTAGGTCCCCCAGGGCCCTTGAAGGGTCGTGATGGACACAAGTTGTTTCTGGACACACATACACCTTCTTCTTTATCTCTTTGCTCGATCTCTGCTTCAGCTTCCATGGTAAATTGTGGCCTCTTCTGTGAAGTTGAAGATTCTGATCTCTTTGAAACCCTTTGTTGCAGATCTCACAAATAAACCTATTCGTGGCCAAGAGAGTCTTTGGAGACAACGCGACAACTTCAGCCTCCGGGTCTGAATAAACAATTAAGAAAATACAAACACAAAGCCAAACAAAAAGGAAAAGGTAAACCCAATTGAGATAAACAAGACAAGGACATACAACAAACAAACCAAAACCAAAACAAAAAAATCTATGCTTAGAAGTTTAGAGATATATATAAGAACCTGGGTTGCCTGGAAGGTTTCTCTTTTTCTTTTGTGGAGTCTGGGTTTGAGCTGGTGGAGTAGCAAAGTATGGTTGTGAGTAATCTGAACCAATTTCCGTTCTGTTGCCTGAAGAAGCACTAGCTTCACCGGATGCAGAAGTCAAATTAGACATGGTTATTGGAACATCAAACCCTTCTTCATCATCTTCTCTCATTTGGACCTTTTTGAATTGTCATGAGCCGTAGCTAGATCTGAGTTTTTCGTATGTTACTAGTCTTGCTAGCTTCTGGGATCGATCTAAGGACAACCCTCACCTAAAACAGAAAAGGAAAACGCTGGAATTGGACTAGTGAGAAAAGAACAGAACAAAGAGGCAAAATTGACATACAACCCGGGAATATAGTCTTTGAAAAAATAGTATGAGTGAGAAAAAAAATGAAGAGAGTTCTCTACATCTGTCAAGTGAAGCAAATACTATAAACTTAATTGATGATTATATCAAACTTGTTTGGCACCAACCCAAGAGACAATTTTTGTTTTTTTTATATGTATACCAAGAAAATCCAGTGATGTCCACACTAATAATATGAACAAAACAATAGAACCAGCTACTCAAAGTTCAAAATCAGAGAGAGAGCTTGAGAGAGAGAGAGAGAGGAAGATGAGAAGAAGTATTCTCTTCCCTCTATATCTGAGGCAGTGAAAAACAATACCGGAAACCACAAACCAAGGAGAACCCTACGGCTAACTCTGACGTTGCGCTTTCCTGTCTTTTCCTCTGTTCTCTTTCTCAACACCAGAAAAATCTTTTCCTTCTTTATTGTTTATAATATATTTTGCCTTTAATCAAGCTCAATTATTTTTGCTATAAAGTTTTGTTTATACACAGTCCCCTCTCCCTCCCCTTTCCCTTATATCGTAAAGTAAGCAGAAAAAAGGGGTGGAAAAGCAAACCATGTAAAAAGAGAGTATCATTTGTATACGCAGATAGATAGATAGCTATAGATTTATACCATAGGCATTTAGAGAGAGAAGAACAGAGAAAGAGAATGATATGAAGAGAGAAGTTCCCTTGTGTTACTTAACATCATTGGTAGTGGACCCTCCTTGCTTTCTAAATTTTACAGTGACATACATGATTGATTCATTGATTAAATTCCAACCAGCATGGCTAAAAGCTTCTGAGTTCTACCCTTAGTTCTTTTTTTATTCTTCTCTATGTTTTTTTATACTTTTTCTATAGTTCATTCCATCATCACTGTAACTATTGCTGCCCATCAAAAAAATTCTGAAATTTCCGACAATTTTTGCATGGTTATACACAGGAATTTAATTGTAAAGAGACACATCCATATTTCTTAGGTTATGGATCTATCCATCTACATAGACAAAGATGCCTAACGTACCGAAATCCATAGCGTCCCCCCTTATCTCAATCTCTTGCTTCTTCTTAATTTCTGCTCCCATACAATCTTTTGTCGGCCTTGTCATTTTCATTTCGTAATGGTCATTATCAACATTAAGATAAACTATTAATGCTGCAACAATAGTACAAATACAACCTCAACTTTACAAGCATCTACTTATCTAACTAATGATAGATAAGTCTTCTGCAGAACAAGATTTTAATGAAACAATCTCCAGTCAAACATTAATATGTTTTTTTTCCTTAACTTTTCTTCTCTCTCTTACAGGATATTATGAGTTTCATCTTATAAGTTCGAATAAAGGACTTTCCTACTTAGGCTAACGTTGCTTTGCTGATGATACTCATGCTCAAGTTGACTACAAAATCAATAATAGAAAACGAATCATCACATGAGATGAAATTCTTAGCTTCCATGTGTTCATAATTTGGTGTGTATTGACTCAATGACTGAAATTAATTTTGTTCTATCAGTTTTTTATTCCCTGCATTGGAAGAAGAATTTTTCAATGATTGAATATTGGACTTTTCAGTTTGAAGTCCAGTGGTTTAGATGTAAAAAATTGAGTGAAGTTAGTCATGAATAGGACGCTTCCACTGTGTATCACAAATAGATCTGGCATTTGGCAAACACTAGAAATTTAAAATTGAAAAATTTGCAAATAATGCATATATTCAGCCATCAGAGTCCAGTTGACATGTGTCTGGTAGTGGTTTGGTTCTTATGCTTGATTATGTAACATACATGAATGTTCCTATATATATATTACAATTTGATTCATATGTAAGAATATATTTTTAATTTTACAATCCTTAAGGTGTATGTGGGTACAGCAGAACTACATTGTTTTTATGTTTGTTCAGCTTTCAAATGAGGTTGTGTTGTCTGCACCACGTATGAACTTTAAAAAATTGGCAATAGAAAAATATTTTCTTTTGTCATTATCTTGTTTTATTGTTCCATGATTAAATGGGATCTTGCACGACCAAGACACAATGTGCACTCCCAGCTCATTTCTGCCATTAAAATACTATTTCCTAATAAAAAAAGTGAATGAAGGTGAATGTTACACCATTCAACTCCTGCATAAATTATTATGATAAAGTAATTTTATGTCTTTTAACTTCACAGTGAAAGGAAAAAGAGTTTTTTTTTATCAGTAAAAAAGTTTTCTTTCAAATAACTGGTATGTTAAAAACGTAGAAAGAACATTTTGAAAGTTAAAAAAAATCATTGCAAAGGAAAGAACATGTGATGAAGGAAAATATATGGAAGTATGAAGTTATCTAAGTGTGTTTATTCTCATTCCTTAATTTTGCCTTTCCCAGAAAGTGAGGTTACCAACAGAGATGATGGAAATAAAGGAAAGTTGGGTGGAAAGGTGGAGGTGCTGGTGGTTTGCTAGGATTCATCATTTTGTGGTAGTTTGGTTTATAAATAAGTTTTAACTTTGAAAGTTAGGTTTTGAAGAAAGACAAAAACAATATAGATTTCCATTTTTAGAATTTTTTTTTATTTACTAAGTTTTTAGAATAAAAAAAGTGTTAATCCACTATTTTGAGATGAGGATTTGAAGAGTAAAAAATGTGAGTTTTTTTATTGGATTATAGCTGTGTTTGTATAATGGGAGGACCAATTACAAGAAATAAACCTTTTTCTACAGATATAGAAGCATCAAATTTCATATTAAATATTCATAATATACTTTGACCAAAATTCAAACATGTGATAAAAACATATGAGAGAAAAATACAAATATTTCTTTAAGGTATTAAAAATATTAATCATAAGTTTAATATATTATGAAAATATTATAAATTTATAATCAAAATAGTTCTATTATTTTTACAAAGAAGAATATATAATTATGTTTTAAAAGTGTATTAAATAAAAATAAATTATATTACTCACTGTTTTAAACAAGCACACCAGCAAAAAGCACGAGAGAAGGAAATCAAAGAGAATATAGAAAAAGTATTCTAAAGTTTGTATTCATGCATGTTATTTATTAATTTTTCAACCAAGAAAAAACATTTAATTAACAAGCAAGTCCTTCAATCATGCATGCACCGTTTGTCTATAATTAAATTTTCAAAGCTCGAATTTCAATTAAGATTTGCAATAGCATGAGTTTAAATCTTTTCCCCCTTCTATGCAGACAATAGATTTGGTTATGGTCCACTCCATTCTATCCTTGCTCACAAAGTGGACTTCAATTTTATTTTATTTTTGCTTTTCTTTCTAATAATTATGCACTATATATGCCCAATAATGCTAAGAAAAGAGGTTATAGAGAATTGATGTAATAATTTTTTCAATCTAATAGTATCCCTCAATTTTTAAAAAAAAAAAAACTCTTTTAAGAAGTAATTTTTAATTATGTTAAGAACTAAGAAAAACAAAGTAAGTCAATAAAAAATAAATGATAGAAGATAAAATAATAATAAAATTACACAAACCCTAATATAAGTTATACATCATTAAAACTAAACATTAAATTTTCATAATGAACTACAATTAGGTTGTTAAATATATAAACTTACCCACAAAATAATTAATCATGAATTTGTAGAAAAAATTATTAACTAAGTGTTAAGGTTTAAAAAAAAGAAAAATAATGAATTTGTAGAAAATTTCATTAACTAAGTAGTTAAGAATTTTAAAAAAGAAAAATAATAAATTAGTAGACATTTTTTCATCAACTAAGTAGTTGAGTTTTTTTTTTTAAAAAAAATAATTGTTATAGAGACCTACTTAATTTGGTACGTTCTATGTATGATCTAAGTTGCCTTTATGCATGGTTTGACAATATAGCATGTTAAATTCACTGTCAACATGACATTATTATGAACATTACAACTTTTCTATGAGTATTATTTAATTATATATCTAGTATTCAGAATGTGAACATTATTTAATATAGAGTAATCTCAAATAAATTAATTCACATTTTCGCTAATCAATTGGATAGAATAGCATCACCATTTTTTTTATAATTAATGATAAACAACAAAAATTTCTGTCACAACTAATTGCACAAAATTAATCAAATATAGTTTTATTGATATAATTGTTGTCAATTATATCATAATATTTCCATTTACACAATTTATCTGTATAATAAAATATATAATTTCATGGATTTCACTTAGAAAAAAATTACATTCATATCTAGTAAAATTATGCTAATGATATTTACTTTTTTTTCTAATTTTTCACAAACATTATCTCTCTTAAAATTTCATTAGATTAACAATCACACCTTCACTGATTTTTTTTAAAATACCCATTCTTTTATATTTTAATAAAATGACATTTATATTGGTATGTTTCTTGTAAAGTGGAACTAAACGTCTTTATTTATTTAAAAATAGTATAACTAAATTTTAATAAAAATTATTAAAAAATGAATTAAATTTTTAAAATATAAAAATTACATCTTTTATAAATAAAAAATAAATATTTAACTATGGAAAAATTGCATCCACTCCTCCTGATATATTTTTAAATTACATTCATATTTTCTTTTAATTTTGAAATAAACATTTACATCTCTTAATTTTGAAATTAAATAATGTACATAATCTTTATTTTATTTATGTTTATACTTCTGTGTTTACAGTATATTTGTACTGATATTAAAGTCATATTTAAATGCAATGTGAGAATCATTTAGCATATGAGAGAAAATAAGTACCAATATAATTTTACTTTAAAATATCAAATTGATGTTGATCTCATAGATAGTTGGGCTATTACTATAATGGGCTTTGCAGGCCTTTTTTATTCATCAGACTACCAAGATTTGACTCTGAAAAGTTGGCCCAATCCAAAGTATATGAAATTGAAATAGACTAAGTTGATAAATGTAGTTATTTTTCTAAATTACAATCCAGCATCACTGTGTTAATTTTCATTTTTTTTCTTTCAATTATCAGTTTTATTTTTCATAACTTTTGTTTTTTCACCTCAACTCAAATTCCTTAGAAATTATTGTAAATCCTGCATCTCCATTGAGTATTTATATTCTCATGGATAAAAAAAATTATTAAGTAGAATTAATATTCTAAAAATATTATTGGAAAAGGGGGAAAGTAAATGAATAGGTAGTAAATTAAGAAAGTAACAATATAGCTACAGTAATCTTATTTTTAATTAATTAACCTAATTTTGAATAATATGTAAACAAATAATTTTTTATATATCACTAAAACATTCAAATTTAAAGTGTTGTTTAGTTTTTTTTATATAAAAAAAACTAATATAAAACCTGTCTCATATTAGTTATATTTTTACATTATAATTTTTATTAATTTAATAAGTAGTCGGTGGAACATTTAATTTGAAGTGTTTATAAGTGTTTTATTAATTGTAGATGTAGTTTTAAAAAATATAAATTTAAAGAAATTCTTTCAAATTGACCCTTCAAAACTGAAATTATATTAAATTAAATTCATGTTTTAATACATATTAAAATCAAACAAACAACAATATAATAATTTCATCGATTTTTCAAAACTCGAATAAAATTAGACTTTTATTTCAACCAAAATCATTCTTGAAAATGTCTTCATTTCTCTAATTTCATATAACTTATAAACATAGTCCTCCTAAATTGGGATTCAACTAAATTCTCAAGTGTAACTTACTAATAATAATCCTTCAAAATTTCCAAAAATAGCCTGAACTGTAAGTAATAATCGTGATTAGGAAAGGTTTAGAGACATAGACTAACTTAACTAAATATAATTAAACTTCAATCGATGGAAAAATTAGTTAAAAGAATGTTTTTTTAATTGACTAAATCAATATGAAGAAGCTCAAATATTAATTAAGAAATGAATTAAAATATTTATAAAAGACATTTACTTTAAATTAAAAAAATTTCGAATAAGCTTTATTTTTAACTTATTTTCCATTATAAGGTAAGATTTGATTTTGAAAGAGATGAGATTTGGAAAAAGAAACCCATGAAAATGTGAGAGAAGATTTTAAAAGATAAAACTAGAGAAAATAGAGAAATTTTTTTTTAAAAAAAGACAAAGATAACATGTATGTCAATGTTCGACCTTAATAACAACTATGAAAATAATGCAAACTTTTTTTTTATTATATATACTGAGATATAATTAGGTGGTAAATGATTAGCAAAATGAATTAAAAATTCTATAAGTTTGCGTATTAAAAAGATTTGGTTTAGAAAACTTTACAAATAAAGTATTAGTATTAAGAAGTAAAAAAAGTAAATGGTGTAATTAATTTTTTCAAAATTGTTTAACTTTATAAGTGAGGTTTATGCAGTATTCAATTAATTAAAAGTCAAGAAGAAGAAAAATAAGTTTTAGATGGATGAAATTATGAAAATGACTATTACCTAAATTAATTGGAATTTCATGAATTTGATTCCCTATATTTAACATTGATAATTGACTTGGTCCAGACTAACTTTATTGATTTGCTTAAATTAATTAAGAATTAAATGCATTGATGCACTGCAAAGTCAAGGTTTTAAATGATAGATTCTTGTAAAAAAAATTAGAGTACAAATCATCTAAGATGTTAAATAATTCATAGTTACTAATTTAAATTTTGCTTTCTAAACACTGTTTGATAAAAATTATCTGTTAAAAGTAACTGATAAATATAAAACGATTTAAATAGATAAATTGATTTTAAACTTTTGTAATTTTTTTTAATTTTTAAATCAAATCATTTCCATTTTCAATAATTATATTTTTACTACTCATCCTGTTTACTAATAAATTTCAATTAAATTTAACATAAAGTAAAGTATATCTTTTAAGTAGACATCATACTTTTATTATAATAATTGATCAAATGGTTACAAAAGTTTAATATAAAAAAAACTATCTTCTATCAATATCTTGAATTTTAATGTCAAAATATTAAAATAAATATTGTAAATATCATAAGGGTTAAAATAAATAATGTAATATAAAAATATCAGAAACTAATTATTAACTATCATTATGTATATATATTGTATGATAAACTGATAATTATATAAAATAATAAAATTTTACATAGTGGAAGAATTAATGTGATAAATTTAATTGTTTATTATATACAATTAGGTCCATTAAATTTAATGGCATGTGATGAATGTTGATTTAAAAATGTATTTCCAATAACACTTATAAACGTATGCATGAACCATATGGCGAGAAATAAAATATTTTTAATTATTTTTTAAAGAAATAAAATATTTTTATTTTATTGGTATATTCGTGTGCATTGATAAAAACTCTGTAAGTTGGTCAACAAAAGGTAAATCAATAGTCAAAGAGAATATTTATAACTTTATGTATTTAAAAATAAAATGAAGAAGTCTCCCATTCACATGGTTTGCGGAGTCAAACTTACATAATGAATTTACCAAACAAAACTTATGATATTTGTATTTATTATACATTATTATTTTATCTTATTTTTAATGATACAATGGGATAACACATTAAATCTAAATAAAATTAAGTATAAGCCTTTAATTTTTGATAAATTTTTAATATATATATATAATATGAAAGGAATTTAATTGACTTTGTACAATTTCATTATTTAAGATTGTGTAAATCTTAAACCCTAAATATTATAGTAATAAGTAAGATGTTGATTTATCTTTAATAATCTTATCATTTAACTAGGAACGGTATAGTAATAGATCCAAATCAATTAATTAGAAACCATTTTTATGACTAAGACCAAATGTGAATGAACTAAAATAAATTATTAAATTAGAATATGTTTAATGGTAAAATATAAGAAGATCATGTCAATTAAGCAATAATAAAGGAGTAATTTGGAGTGAAATAAAGGAAGTAATTAATATAAATTAGGTAATCTAAATAAATATAATCATATTAAAACAATCCTTAGTCATTAAAATAACATAGAAATATGAAATTATAGAGTCTTGATTGAGGGAATATAGTTATAAATTAATGAGGAATGATAAATTATAAATAAAACTTTTAAAGTTATATTAAAACAATTTTAAATGTTTTAGTTGATGGGTATATGAATAAAAAAAATCATATTAATATTTAGAGGTAAAATTTGTAATGAATAGTAAATATGAATATTAATAAATAATAAGTGTACTTATTTTAATGGACAAATGAAGGTATCATGTTATCTTACTTATATAGATATTTGATATTGTATTAAATTTTGTTTAAATTTTTTTTAAAAATAAAGTTATCAAAATAAAGTTATTAATAAGAAAAATATTAATAATTTAAGAATTATTTAGAGTTTAAATTTATTTATATATATTTTTTTATTTATATTTATAAATTAAAATTGTTTTAAAAAAGTTATTTTTTTAAAATTTATATTTTATAATTTAACTTATTTAAATTTATATTTTAAAAAAAATAAATTTATTTACATAAATTATTTTATTATAATTTTTTAAATTAAGTTTTTATTTAAATTTATATTTTAAATGAGTGTTTTTAAATAATTTTATTTTAAAATTAAAATTTAAAATATTTTTTCATAAATATTCTAAACTTTAAATTTTAAATTTTAAATTCTAAATCTTATCATAGAGATTATTTTTTCCTGGTTGAAAGAAATGCGCGGATCTGATCTTTAGAAATTAGTAGCGTTGAAAACGACATTTGAACCCTTTACCCATTGATTTTCTAATGCCACAAAAATTACTAAATTTATACAGTTTTAGGACTCAACTAGTTATATGTATCTATGATTAAAATGAAAGCATTTAATAACAATTTATCATCTTAACTTTTGTTATTTTACATACGATAAATATGAATATACTTTGAAAAATCAAAAGTATAATTAACAAATATAGTAGTGATACAAAATATATTTTTATAAATAAATCAAACAAGTAAAATGATTAAGTGATTTGGGGGTTGTAAAAATGGAAGAGATAAAAAAAAATAAAAAATCCAAATGTAATAAAGTTATAAAAAATTTGGCATGTGTAAATTTGTTGATAAAATAGATTAAATTTGGAGGGAAGGGTTTTAGGTTTGAATGCAGTCACGAGAAATGAAAAATGAATGGTGAAATGAGAGAAGAAAAACCTAAAACTTATGGTTGAAAGAAAAAGTTGGGAAGGAAATGAGTAAGTGCAGGTATTGTGGATAAGCACAGGATTATTCTGAGTTGGACATCACAAAAAGTGATTAAGCAAGCACGAGCAGTTGATGAACAAAAAAGAACAACATTCAAATTAATCCTCTGCTTTAAACACAACCTGCTCCCATCTCATCTCCAGTTGCTACATTATCACCAAATCAAAACCTCTAAATTCCAAACTTTCCCTTTTACTTTTAATATATAATCTTATTTTTGTATTGTTTTCATTCCCTTGATTTGTTTCCTCGGTGAGAAGAGTGTTAATTTGAAAAATATTAAAATATAGGAGAGCAAGTTGCGAACCCACACGGAAGTCAGGAGAAAGAAAAAAAAGAGTATAATTGTATTTTATTGACTCTCTGAATCTAATGTCACAGAAATCATACTCTTCAATGGAAATGGATAACAGCAGTTATATTTTCAAAACTTCACCTTCTTTTGGTTGACTTCGCACCTTAATTTACAAGAAAACTAAGAATATTAATATACTTCTTTTCCTAGTCTCCTACATATGCTTCTCTGACGTGATCTTTGAATTTTCTTTCTAAATATTTGTTAAGAAAACTAAGAAATACTTTGATTTCTGTCATATCCCATTTGCAAATTTCAACAATAGCCAGCAGTTTTTTCCATGCAAATAGGAACTACAATGCTCATCAGTTCAAACATCTGCATGACTTGTTTGCAGTTTATTTTATTTGTGTTTACAAAGGATAATATATTATTTTGTACAACTCGTCAATACTTTGTGTGAAGACAATGAATTTTTAAAAGTCAAGATTACAACACTGTTTACCAAATTGTAGAAGATCCGAATCTCTATATAAAGGCACAAGTTCCCCACACCTCACTTCATTCCATTAAAAGCCACCATGGCCATCTCTCCAATTTTCTTGTTTGCTATATTCTTTCTCATTTATGGCAATGGTGTTCTTCCCACTGAAGCCACCCACCATGTTTATAGAAATCTTCAGACTCTTTCTTCTCACTCCTCTCATCATGATCAACCTCATAGAACTGCTTATCATTTTCAGCCTCCTAAGAATTGGATAAATGGTACAATATTCCTATACAATACAAAAAAGTCTTAAATCTTCTGTCCTTATATCAATATTCTTCGGGGTATATTTTATATCTCTAACCAGTTTTCATTTTGCTTCTTTTTTTTTTTCATTTGATGCTATGCTGGGGATATTGTGCAGATCCTAATGGTTAGTTATATTCTCTGTCACACCTTCATTTATGCTCTTTACATATATATATATATATATATATGTATATCTAAACATGCATAATTATAGACAATATACGATGTTTATTTTTGGCTAAAGATATGGTTGTACGTGGCTTTTTGTGCAGCACCAATGAGGTACAAAGGACTTTACCATCTGTTCTATCAATACAATCCAAAAGGTGCTGTTTGGGGCAATATTGTGTGGGCCCACTCAGTATCAAAGGATCTAGTGAATTGGACTCCACTAGATCATGCCATCTACCCTTCTCAGCAGTCTGATATCAACGGTTGTTGGTCAGGCTCAGCCACTATCCTTCCTGGGGGCAAACCAGCCATTTTATACACAGGAATTGACCCCAACAATCACCAAGTTCAAAACTTAGCCATACCCAAAAACTTCTCTGACCCATTACTTAGGGAATGGGTTAAGTCACCCAAAAATCCACTAATGGCCCCAACTAGTGCTAACCAGATCAATTCTAGCTCATTTAGGGACCCAACCACTGCTTGGCCAGGCAAAGATGGGTACTGGAGGGTGCTGATTGGAAGCAAAGTACACAGAAGGGGTATGGCAATTTTGTACAAGAGCAAAAACTTTGTTAATTGGGTCCAAGCCGAACACCCCCTTCATTCAGCAGAAGGCACTGGAATGTGGGAATGCCCTGATTTCTATCCAGTTCTGAACAAGAGCCCATTAACTACTGGCCTTGACACATCAGTGAATGGTGATAATGTTAGGCATGTGCTCAAGGTTAGCTTGGATGATACCAAACATGATCATTATTTGATTGGGACTTATGACTCTGCCAAGGATATCTTCACTCCGGATAATGGATTTGAGGATAGCCAACCCGTTTTAAGACACGACTATGGAAAATATTATGCCTCAAAAACCATTTTTGAAGATGGAAAGAACAGAAGGGTCTTATTTGGTTGGGTTAACGAATCCTCAAGTGTTGCTGATGATATCAAGAAAGGATGGTCCGGAATCCATGTAAGTTGAACTCAATTTCTTGATTTGTTATTATATATTTTTTCCATTTTTTATACTAAAGAGAGGCCTTGAAATTGTTCTATAGTTAATTAGACTGGTTTATTGAGAATGGTTAATGGTAAACAGTTTAATATTACGTACACCAAGCCAGCTCATAGCATAGCTGTGAGAGCAACACAAGACACGAATTTGCGTTGATCCAAATATTTTAATAAAATCATTGGGCTAGACTTTATTCAACAATGGAAATATATATTTGCAGACTATTCCAAGGGCCATTTGGCTTCATAAATCGGGGAAACAGTTGGTGCAATGGCCGGTGGTTGAAATTGAAAGCTTGCGTGTGAACCCTGTCCACTGGCCCTCCAAAGTGGTCAAAGGTGGTGAAATTCTTCAAGTGAATGGTGTTACTGCGGCACAGGTAGTTTTTACCACATCTTAGAACAATCTTTTCAGAGAAATATACTATTACTATATCTGCAATATGTTAAATCTTGCGTGTATACTGGTGCAATACCACACGTATAATATGCCAGTGATATGCAAATCGCATTATATATAAGTTCAGCAAGGAGTTATAAGTTATAACATCTGCAAGCATTTTTTTCATCAGCTCTGCAAAAAAAACATGATTATCATACATACATACGTATATATATATATATATATATATATATATATATATATATATATATATATATATATATATATATATATATATATATATATATATATATATATATATATATATATATATATACTCCTTTGACTAGCAGAATAAAGGAAAAATTCATAATATAGATGAAACATTATCCTGTATACGAAAATGGGTGTATTAACTGATTATTGTTGGCAGGCTGACGTTGAAATGTCATTTCTGGTGAATGAGTTGGGGAAGGCCGAAGTTTTGGACCATTGGGAAGATCCTCAAGTTCTGTGTGGTCGAAAGGGTGCAGCCGTAAAAGGTGGTTTGGGACCCTTTGGTTTGCTAGTTTTTGCTTCTCGTGGCTTGCAAGAGTATACAGCAGTGTTCTTTAGAATATTTAGATACCAAAATAAAAATTTGGTTCTCATGTGTAGCGACCAAAGCAGGTTTGTCCTTGTCCTCTGTCCCTTTCCCTATACTTTTTTTCTTCTTTTTCTTTTATTAAACTTTGTTACTTGTCAAACTTGAGATACTCCAAAAAACCTTTCTCTCCCTCTCTCTCTCTGATTTATGCAAACGTAATACTTTGACAGGTCTTCTTTGAATAAAGATAACGACAGAACCACCTATGGAACTTTTGTGGACGTGGACCCTCTCCATGAGAATCTCTCTCTAAGAACTTTGGTAAGTTGATGATGTAATTCATGAAACCAGACAAACGATGATTATTATATGAAAAGGAAGTGGTTAGATTTTCTTCAATGAAATTACAGCTGCAAATTAGATTACGTGTGTATAAATTTTATATATAAAGCGCATTAGTATAGTTTGTATACAAAGTCAACTTAAAATAAATTTAATATTGTATGTGTGGGGATCATAAGAGAAAATGAATCATGTACTAGTTATTGAGATTTGAAACAGTAAACTAACTCAGATTTATTTGTCTCATTCACAGATCGATCACTCAGTAGTAGAAAGTTTTGAAGGAGAAGGAAGGGCCTGCATCACAGCAAGAGTATATCCCACAATAGCAATCAATGACAAGGCACAATTATATGCTTTCAACAATGGAACTGCCTCTGTCAAGATCACAAAATTGAGTGCTTGGAGCATGAAGAAGGCAAGAATCAACTGAAACCAAACATTAATTATAAAGACCAAACGTGTGTTCCAAAACAGTTCTATTCCATTGAAAAGTCAATTCATTGTAAGAGTAAATTTAACTTAAACAGACATTTAAAAGTGTGTTTTTAAACAAACACAGATGAGAAACCCCATACAAAATTCACAATAATCATTCAATATCTGGGTCTTTCTATTAGTGTTTCAGATTTCATTACTGTACTATACAACAAATATTATGTTATTAGTCTTTTACAATTAACAAGAAATATAGAAAAAAATATGTTTTGTGAACACATTCTACATGTCTGTCTATATCTTACTTTCTTTTATCGTTTACTGATATCAACTTTTAACTATGACTGAAATATGAAGTTGGTTTAGTAGGAAAAATGAAAGAGAAAGAGAGATAATTAGTGGGTTTGTCTTTCTATTAAGTGCATGATATAACATTCATGATTGGAACATTGGTTTTTTGGTGATAAATGGTTAAATATATTCATCGATAAACCACCCTTTTTTATTCAAATGACAATTTCGATTTGTTTGAATAATCAAGAAAGGAGAGGTGTTTAGCATAAGCATAAGCAGACATAATTGAAATAATATGAGGCTGGTAACACTTAAGTTCTTGTATTTTCTTTTAATAAATCAAACTTAATGAGGTATATTTTCTAAGATATAACATCTTCATCTCAATAATAACTAAAAATTCGCAAATTAAAAAGGTGGGAAAAAAATTATGTCCAAACTTTTTGTAACACAACTATTTATAATAATAACGAAATTTGTAAAAGCTTTCTAAGAAGGCAAGATGAAACCAAATTTAAATGAGAAAGTTAAACCAAGTGTTTTCTTATAGCAACTAAAACAAAGAATAATTTTTCAAGAACTAATCAAAATAGCTTTTTAATAATGAAAAAACATTTTTTGGAATACAGAAAAAATTATTTTAAACATCACCCCATGCTAACTCCCACCTATAATCGTATTGATGTCTAAGAATTTTATAAGTTAATTATCTCAAATATTTTGAGTAAAAAAATTACAACTATTTTAATTAGGAAAAAATGTCTGAAAATAACTTTTTAAGTAAGGAAAATGATTTATAGACAAAAAAAAATTCATAAAAAAGGAAAGTTATGAGATTTAAAATGTGATAAAAAGAAAAAAAGAAAAAAAATGTTAAAAAGGAATATGTCTATTATTGTCGAATAAATAAAAGATAAAGATAAGTAATTTTCAGTTTAATTGAATTCTTTATTATTCTTTGTGTTTTAAAAAGGGGACTTTGAGCTGAATGGTTAAAGAAAAGCAATAAATCAATTAAAATTCACTTCATATTAAAAATATTTTTTTAAAGTATATTGAAATGTCATTTTGGTTTTTGTCAAAAATGGAGAAAGTAAAGTCTATTTCATTTTTTTCAAGAAATTTGTCATTTTCAAAATATATTATGAAATACTTAATTTTTGTGTATTTCGAATGTTAAAAACTTAAAAAATGTATTATTTTAGTAATATTTAGAGTAAAAAAAATATAAATAACACCTGTAAAAATATTAGAAGTGAGAAGTAGAATAAGATTCATTATGATTTTTGAGTTTCTTAGATGTTCTGACATAACCCCACATATCTACCCCACATATCTACAGTAATTACTTTTCTGAAACTAAATGGATACAGGTCTGTTTATACACTGCAAAACACTATTTGCTTGCATTCAGAAGAGCACTCCCTGCCACCAATCTGCAGTTTAGACCAACAAAACACTGCCGAGCAAGAATATCAGTTACCAAAAATAAATGTATTCTGGTTTAAGAATGAAGCAGAATGTGCCAAAATTATGGACTCTTTTCATACCATGCTCTTTTGCTTTTGCTTTTCCTCTTCATCATCCTCACCTTCATCCCCATCGTCTTCTTCATCTTCATCTATATCCCAAAAATCACCGTGTGGCCTCCCCCGTGAACCATGTCACAGCACGAGGAATGATTTGGTCCCGAATTATACAACTGCACTTGCACACATCAACAAAAATACATCTCATGGTAACAAACAGCATAAACATTCATTTGATGACATCTATCATTACTAAATTCTATAAATGTCAACGTTTTCTTCCAGAGGTTATAATATCTGTTACAAATGTAGTTGTATTGGCATGAATTAGTAATGTCGTGTACTATAAACAACTTTACACTCAACATGTCAAACCCCATCTTCTGAGTGCAAAAACTTACCAACAACAAAAGATGCAAAACCACAGAACAAATATTTCAAAAAGGTTCACCAGATAATAAATTCACTAAACTCTAATACCATCAAGATCAATGGATACACAGGAGTCTTCATTACACGCATCAAAACTATATTGACTTACCCAGAATCAAGATCCTTATGGATCCCTTCAACCTATATCCAAGGAAGCATCAAAAGCAATGGTCAATAAAAATCACTTGACAACTTTCCATTAGATAATAGATAGTTAAATTCGGAGACGTACAGGTACATGATGATTGTGAATATCAATATCATCATTGTCATTCTCCTCCTTCTCATGGATCTGGGGAGGATTGAAAAAGTCGAAGAAACTTTTACATTTTTCTCTGTTTGTGAGCGGCTCATCATTATTTGATCTTTTCGTTGGCATCCTCTCAAGAACCTTGTGTGTCAGACACTTTCCTGGATACCACTCAATCTCCGTCCTACAATGTTTAAATATTAAAGTATATTTGCAGAAAATGAAAACATGGATATATAAACACTTGCAAATTAACCAATATTTCTTACCCTTCTGCGTTTACTAGTAGAGGTTCATCTTCATCCTCCATATTGTAAGTTTTTTCTAACACAGAATTCTTGAAATAAGGATTAGAATAAAAGAAGAACTGCAACTTGAAGCTCCTAGAATTGTCAATTCTACACCACTCGATATCTTGAAGATATTCCAGGGCCCCCTCATCAGGTTCAGTGATCTAACAAGAGGAAAAAGAAAGATACATAGTTATCCTACCATTATTTTAAGGAATGAAACCTATAGAATATATATTTCCTTACCTCTTCAGCCAGTGTTTCATTAGACTTCATGGCATTTAGCCAAAAGTTAGGTATTCCTTTATCTGAATTAAAAGGACAGTCCAGATACTATCAGAAGTAAATGCACAAGGCTACAATGGTAAACAGAAGTAAATAACTTACTCTCAGTGGCTTCGTCTGTCTCATCTGTAGGTTCTACTTCTGTAATGCCATTGACAATCTCATACCTCTGTAACGACCGAAACAATTTCAAAGACAAAAAAATAATTTGTTACCATTGTGAAGTGGTTGAGTAATTCTGTCAGTGAGATCAATATTCCATCAAATCCAATGAAATCACCAATCCTCTGAGCAAGAAATCTCATACATTGATAATGATAAGATATCTGACAAATAAAAGGTCCATATTGAGCAGCATACATACTTTTTGGTAAATTGGCTCATAGAGTTTCAGGTATCTAGCCTCCAACTGTGATCGCTCTTCAAAAAACTTAGCCTGCACCTTATTATATACTTTCTGCATATAAAAAAAACAGAATTTCAGTTCTGTCCCTTAATGTAAAAAATTAAAATTCTAGTATTAGAGGGAATGGGAGTAGACTCTCTGTTACAAATCTAAATTAGCTGGTGGACTACCGAGTTTTGAAATTGAACACAAGTAAAGAAGTATATTATCTAAAATGACATTTGAGGATATTATTTAACTAAATATTTGTTAAATCTCAACACTCTCCCTGCTGCTTCAGGATAGAGACACAAAACATTGAACAAATAAGTGTCTTCCATTTCTTTTTGGGGTTTGAGTATATAGAGAATAAAATTTTAAAAAAAGTGAGAGGAAGTATAACAACTTAAGGTAAAACATTCAATAGATTTGTTAAGATTAAATAAATAAGAATTGCAATTAATCCACACTCACTCACACATGAACACAAACCTGCAGTTCCATGAGAAATTCTACACGTTTCCTGACTTTTGGTGAGAGTATTTCCAGGATCTCGGGATCCTGGTCAGCAGAAAGTTGGAAAGGGTCCTGTACAAAGAGTATCAACTGCATTAGTTAAATACCTGATTTATTTCTTACAATTTCTTCGCAATATTTACTTGAACTGATTTGCACAAATTTAAACAGCTATAAACTAGTCATGTATTAGTCAAAGTTTTCATGTATGACTATAGACAAAATTTGTTTGTATAAAGTTAAATATTTTTATTGAAAATGGTCATATCAGCAGACAAGAAGAATAAGAGAAATACACGTTGAAAAATCACTATATACACATCTATGATTATGATTTTAAAATCATAGATTTTTTTTGGTTTACATTTGATAACAGGTTCATCGTCCCATATGTGAATAGAAAGAAGGTTGCTACCTAATCAAGTAACCAAGTTATAAAAAAAATCACTTCTTTTCTTTTTCATTATTTACCTTCATAATTCTTTCTCAGGTAAAAAATAACACACAAAAAAACAATTGATAAAGGTTTATACAAACAAGAGAAAGAAGGGTGAGAGAAGAAGATAAAAGATTTCAAGAAACGTTGATTAAAAAAAACAACTTAATGTGGGTAAATATTGTAATTGCAATAAATGTCTCATAGTGTAACAGATCTAAGACTACATTTATTCTTTCGTTATAAACTTACATTCATTTGATCAGCACTATCGTCAGTAGTAAAAGCTGCACACAAATTCAATAGTATAGTTCATAAGGTTACCTTCCAACAAGAGAAGACAGTTATAAATAAGAGAAAAAAGAAAAAGAATGGAAAGAATTTCAAGATACAATCGGACTCAGGAGACATATTGGAGCTATGATCGGAGACGGTGAATGAATGAGTATTTGGAAAAACCGCAAAGAAAAGAGAGAAAACTAAACAAAAGAATGATATGTTTTTTTTGTATGTTGTTTTGTGTTTGCACGCGGACAAGCAAAGTGGGAAAGAAAAGTGCTTTTTGACTCTCGTAATGGGTTTAGAGGACGTGCTGGTTGGAAGCTAATCTTTAAAAATAGCAATTAGATTTTGGTTTAGTTAGAAAACAGTTAAATTAGTTATGAGAGGTTGAAAGTTGGTAGTAGTAGCAGCTAATACTTTTTATATACCAATTTGTTAAATGATAGAAATAACATGTTTATATAATAAATGTTTATTATTTAAAATTAAATTTTAATATAATTTTCTTAAAAAATTATTAATAGTTAAAAATAATTTCATATTATAATATAAATTATCCACTTATGTATATAAGAAAAGAAATTAATATTCTATTTAAAGCATGATTCAATAATTTTGAAGTTTAAATCAATATGAAACTTAACTCAAGCCCATAAAAAAAGTAATGCATCCTACTTGAAGAACTTTGGATCTTGAGAATGAAGAAATGATTTTTATATAAACAGTAAGAAAATAAATAAAGTTAAATAACGGCACAAGGCACAAAACAATCTTTTTATTTGTTTATATTACAATATAGAGGGAGTAAGAAACTAAATATCTTCTGCATTGATTGAAGACATATTTTGCAGTGCAGTTCAAACAAGTATAATTAAACAAGGGTAAGTGCAGTTTGAAGTGCAGGTTATACAGTGTTCTTATATTCTTTCAACTATGTATTTGCACCATTTTCAAATATGAAACCTACTTTTATACAAAGATAACAAACACTTCGAAATATGTTGGACTGTACATTTTAGTCTTGGTGAAAAGTAGGTGTCTTATGCTTGGACATCTATAGGAGATGTTTATTGGGACAATTTTAACCAAGAAAGTTAGGTCATTGAAAATATTCAAATATATATTATACATTTGGGGAATCGAATTTAAATGGACAAGCCTCACAATGTAAGTCTATATTCAATTTGCCTAACTTCTACACTTTCCAACTTCAACATGTCTCACAAGAAAGTCACTTGGTTACTGAGTGCTGAAATTTGGATTTTAATGCTTCAATGACAGCTGAAAAGTCCTGATCACTGAGGCCATGAGATTTTGCAACTTTATATAACTCATTAGCAGCTGCTGCAATAGGAGTGGGTTGGGAAACAGACTCTGCTAACCCCAGGGCTAGTCTTAGATCCTGTCACCATTAATTTTGTATGAGAGCAAAAATATTAATCTAGTCTGAAAGTTATAAAACAGGAATGTCAACATTCACAGACCTTCTGCTGATGCTTTAGGGGGAAAGCAGTTGGGTAAAATGACTGTATCATGGATGGACCTTTTGTTGAGTACATTGGAGCACTAATGGCTCCCTGTGAAACTACCTGCAAAATTGTTATTTCATAAAGGCTCAACAGTTTTTTCTTAAGTACTCATGACACTACTTCCTTAAAAACAACAATGAAAATGAATCTTAACATCAAAGGAAGACAGATAATGTGCAAATAGTTCTCCTAGGAGTAGGAATAAATATGGATAACCTTGTAGAAATAAAGTATTGTGAACTTTAGAGAAGAAAAAATCAACAAAATTCTTACTTTGTCTTGAGAAAAGAAAAATTATATAATAATCTATTTACTTTCTCTTTCATCTCATTTCCTCCATATTTTCTTCATATTTCTCTCTTTCTTTGTCATCACATTATTTGTCCCATTTTTCATTTCAATGATTTCTCTAATTCTATACCATTGTTCTCACTTGCCATAATTTTCATGCAGTAAATAATTGAGATTCATCACATTGAGAAAAAAAGTTAAAGATGTTCCTCAACTATCAAATTTTCTGCAGCCAAATTAACTGTAGGATGATCATCTAGATCTAAATTAGAAACAAATAGAACATCCCCCCAATATGAAATCCGCTCAGTTGACAAAACTGGGTGGGTTATATTTCAGGGACATAGAAATAGACAAATACCTGCACTAGTACATCTGGATCAAGCCCAACTTTCTCGCTGAGGAGTAAGCCTTCAGAAAAGGATGCCATCATACTATGTATCATTGGAAAATATAGAAAGAAATAGTGTCACCTTAATCAACAGTGCAAAGGGATAAGTAACTGCAAAAGCAGGAAACAAATTGTAAAAGACCTGCCCATGATCATATTGACAACAAGTTTCATTGCAGCTCCATTTCCAACATTGCCAAGATAAAATTTAGACTGCATAGAAGTATAAAACATACATGAATTAATTATTTGTTTTTCCAGAAAGATTAGAGAATTTTATTTAAATTAAAAATCAGATATACATACTTTCCCCATGATGTCCAAGAGAGAAGCGACCGTTTCATAAAGATTTTTATCCCCTGAAATATATTATATACATTGCCTCAGATTCTGTAAGTGCTCAATACTCTGGTAAGAATAGAGTCTGAATGCATTCACAATGGTACGCAGTGTTAATTATGCAAATGAGGGCTATAAAGGAAAAAAAAATCTTTAGGGTATGACCGGTTTATAAGTTCATAATTTTAAATATTTGCAGCTACCTTGTACTGCAAATAGGTGTTGCAACTTATATGTCACATCTCAGCTAGAATTTTCTTCTTGTTAAAAAATAAACATCTCTTCACCAACAATTTTCCCATACAAAAATTGAATTAAGTTATTAGTAGTTGAATAAGAATATTCACCTGCTGTAAGAAATATCAATTGCCCATCTTCTGCTGGCTTTTTTGAACCTGAAACAGGAGCCTGTAGGTACAAAGAAATGGCACTATACTTGTTACAATACAACTTACAAAATCTTTTATCTAACTATCCAACACCAAGCAATGCATTCAAGCATATCCCAACATAGCACCCCGAATTTTTCATAAAGGATAGGTACAGATTAAAAACTATAAACAACTGCACCTCCAAAAATAATGCTCCAGTGGATTTTATGTGCCCACTAATCAATTTAGAAGTTTCCCCATCAACAGTTGAAACATCCACGTATCTGAAAATAGATAATGTATTAAGCTTGCCTCTAGACTAAGACCTATCTCTCATTTTGTCATTTTAAAAAAAGTAAACGACTAAACAGGCATATGGTGAACCAAGATAGATATGCAATGACTTCATAACTATGGAATATGGTTAGTCTATAATCAAACTAGAGATAAAATTTTTTCAAATGATACGATTAAGGAATGAGGGGGGTGAAAGAGGGGCGAACATTCTGTACGTAGCGCAGAAAAGAGTCAATATTAATTTCAAATGCCATTATCTGCCAAATTGAAGTAATATACAATAAACAAATTAAAATTGAGTTTAAATATAGCACCCTTTCCCTGGACCCATTCCATTCGCAGCTCCATGCTTCCCACAAGCAACATCCAACTGATATGAAACACATTTAACCAGCTTAGACACTAATATGTAATCTTTAAAAAACTACAGCAAATTATACGCACTGCACTTTGAGGATCAGCAAGCATGGCAAAGGTGACATCGCAAGACGCTGCTACTTCCTCAGGAGAGGGTTTATATCTGCAGAAAACATACATGGGCTTTCAAACACATCGAATTTATAAATTTACTTCTTCTCTTTATGAGTCTTTTCAAATGCAAGTGTCATCCACAGACCTCAGATACACAAGTACGTCATCAGAATCCTGTATCTGAATTTGAAAGAACTTACTTTGCTCCAAGGCTGATTAAAGGGTCACACTTGCTCTTGGTCCTATTCCAAACAGTAAGATCAATCCTACAACAAGAAGGAATAAAGTAATTAGAAGTGCGACAAAACATACAAGATGGATGAAGGGCGAGGAACAAAACAGAAATAGAAAGATAAAGCATGAGAACTGCATTGAGAAAGTAACGTACCCAGCTTTAAGGAGATTATGGGCCATTGGAGAGCCCATGATTCCGATGCCCAAAAAGCCAACCCGCGACGGTGGCTCCGGTACTGAAACAGTATGATTAGGGACACTAGAAATTGAAAGGAATAACGATGATAATATAACACTTACTAGCTTGAGCTCGAGGTGAAACATATGATGAAATAGGAGCAGAGAAGCGCTTCATAATCATCATGGGTGCAAAGTTAAAGTGATGCGGAAAATGAGAGCAAAACATGGAACACATCAACACACTCAGAGACTGCACTTTATCCCACACCACACCCAACACCTTATGGTCACTCTCAACACTACCACTATAGATAAGAGGGAGGGCCAGGGATTGTTCTTTTTTCCCTTTTACCCTCTCTCTCTCCTCAATCTTTTACCTTATTTTCCGAAATAACTTTCCTTTCATCCTTTAATAAATGCATGATTTTGAAAATGAGTGTATATTGATGTGTTGTTGACTCTGGAGTGAATAGGTGAATACAAATAAGAGGGAGGGTATAAATGGAATTTTGAATGATACGTATCTGTTTTGTGTTTAATTTTGTATTTTGTATTTTGTACTGCTAAGTGAAACCAAAACAAAAGGGGAGATTTTTGTGGGCGGAGGAAAATCAAAGCATGGAGGTGGAAGTGGAGGGTGAAGATGGTTCCAAATTGGCACTGGTAAATGATGAGAAAACTGTGTTTGGACGAGGTTGTGGATTCAGCACCCACGACCGCACAGTTTCTCGTCGCCACGTGTCTTTCGAACTCCACCATTCAGACTCAGAGGTTGCTGATGCTATTGCCAGGGTTTCGTTCCAAGTGATGGGGAAGAACCCCTTTTGGGTGTATGACGGAGAAGCACTTCGGTTCTTCAGAAAGTTCGAGAAGGGTCACTTGCAACCGGGAGACCGTTTCTGCTTCTCTCCCAACGCACCCCTCTGGTACTCCTTCACTGTCAGCAACAAGCAACCTCTCCCTCAGCTTAACCTTGACGAAATTCACATTTCGGAAATCGATCCCGTTAAAGGTATCGCTGCCTTTCCTTGTTCTTAACCTCCTCTTTCAATTTTGTTGCTTTCGGGCTTCATTTCCCATGCGATTTTGGTCGGTTGTTTGCTTGCTTGTGCTGTAAATATTTACACTTTTTCGTTGGAAGGTTGTGTAATGGAATAAATCTTGCATAGACACTCACCTAACACACTACTCTTAAGCATTCTACTCAATACACCAGTCTTGTTGGTCGAAATTTGTTAAAGAAAACATCTTTTGAAATGTATCTCTGATTTTCAATAAATTTTAACCATGTTAGAGAAAAAAGGTATCAGAGAGTGTGATTTTAATGGATACTTTAAATTTTAATGGTTGTTTTATTTCACTGTTGTGGATGTTTTTGAAAGTATTATCGAGAGTAAATACTGTACATACAAAACGGTATAAAGAGATTTTACAATGTTATCTAATTACTAATTGGTATCTACGTAAGTTTGTAGACTTTTTCAGTGACTATCATCTAATCTAAGGTATATACATATCATATTTTCTACTGGAAACTACACTTCTGTGATATTGTGATTTTGAAAATGCAGAGTTTGGTTTTCTTGTGATGGGGCACGAGTTTGACAACTATCCCAGGGGTATGATCCAGAATGCGAAGAATTGGGAGTGGTTCCTTGAGGAAGCTAGAAAGGATAGCCAGGATGAGGAAGATAGTGAGAAGGAGAGTGAGAAGCGGAGGAGGAAAATGAGGGGAAAGCGAAAAATGGTCAATGAAGATGATGAGTGGACTGGTGAGAGTGAAGGTGATAAGGACGTTGGTGTCAGTATGCGGAAAAGTAAGCTTCCCAGGTACTCCACAAGGTCAAAAGATAGTAAAGGAGGTAACAAAGATACCAAAGCTAGCAAAAATTCTAAAGGAAAGAAAACGGCTACTGTTGAGGAAACTGAAGAAGACGAAGAAGATGATGATGATGATGAGACGCTAAGAGGATTCATTGTTGCTGATGAAGAAGATGATGGTGATAAGGATGAAGAAGATGATGAAGAAGAGGAGTTCGAAGATGATGAGGATGAATTGGATGATTGAAGCCTAGGTTAGCCTTTTATATATAAATTTTCATCATATTCATTTTCAAAATTTTATTTTATAATCTGAAGTTATTTTTATGAATATAATTATTTTTCATTTCTTCTTTTCAAGCATAAAAATTATATTTTTCTGCCAAATGGTGCATAACCCTTCTAATTTAAACGTATGGTCTGCCAAAAGACATAAACAAGTTAAGTTGGAACTTGTCAAACAGGTATCTGGGTAAGAAAAAAGCAACAATTTATGAATTTGGTCTTGAAGAATCATAATTTATGTTTAAGGGATTTTGTTATTATTCAAGATTAAGTTCTCATCTTTTATGTGTGTTTATATCAGTCTCAATGAAACAAATCCACACCAAAACATGAAGCTGTATCATGATACCGATCTCTTCTATCAAGTACCACCACCTGGTCCACCTGACGGAGTTATGAAAGTAAAAACTCCCCTGAAAGACGGCAATTGGAGCCTTCTACAAGCCATACAAAATTCAACACCAAAACTTCCCTGTAGACAGTGTATGGTGCTCCTTCAGTAGCACTTCTTGCCATGTTAGGTCCAGCCAAGCTTGAGATTTGGAGAGGCACAAGGTGGAAGTTGGTATAAAAAGCAAGAACGTGACTGAGCCTGAATTCATGTATGATGAAGTACATATCCAAAGGTTGTAAGAAAGACTAAGAGCATATGGGTCAGAGCTTCTATTTGGAACAAATATTTTCTCTTCGGCAGTGGAGTTTTCTTTCTTTTTTTTCTTTCTGTTTTAGTATATTGAAATTGTAGTGATATGAGTCAAAATACAATTACTTAACCTTTGTGAAGTTAAGTCACTCTGTAATGAGAAGTTAGAAAAGTGCACTGTAGAACTGTACCTGTTTTCTTATTTAAGGGAATGAGAACTCGTATGTGGCTTATTTATTCAATAACTTATTTTTAGTTGTTTTTATTCTGGTAATGATATTTTTAGTGTTTTTTTTTATTTAATGGTAGACTCACTTGAGAGCTTAAAAATGTCATGTTAAATAAAAGTAGAAAAAGACAGAATACGAATTTTAAACATATTTTTATGTATATTAAAATTAAATAACTTTAAAATATATAATTATATTGAAAATAAATTAAACAAGTTCTTTAATATATAATTAAATACATCAAAATTATAAATTGTGTGCTGTTACTATTATTTTAAATTAGTATGGAATGATTGTTTTTATTTTTAGTATAGACGCCAAAATCCTGTATAAATTATTTATCATAATTTTCAATATAATCCATATATAAAAAATATTATTTATTTTAAATTTTAATTAGACATAATTTAAATTTTTAATTTTTTATTTATTATAGAATACTAATTATTTATCTATAATAGCCTTTACTTATTATAAATTTTTGTTACATAAAATAAACACTTATCTCATATGCAGTAATTTGAACAGGCTAACAATTCCTTAAAAAAAACAAGATGAAGTGTACATGTTTGGAAATTTAAATAAATTGACCCAATTTTAAGTGGAAATAGAATTAAAAGTTGGCTTATATATTTTTGCACCCTTTTTATATAACTTAGAACAAGAACTCTAACGTGGAATATTTTGTGTTGATAAAGGATAGGGGTTTCTTAACTGTTCTACTTCTAGGGTTTTTCACTCTCCCTTTCTTCACTTCATCGATTTGTGTCTGTGTCATAGCATGCGCAATTTTTCATCTTTGGAACTTGCACTCTTTTGGGTGTAGTAGAAGGGTTAGAGCACAATTCAACGCAGAAAGCTTCCATGGATTATCCTTATCAGCATCACTTGCAATTTGAATCTGAACCTGGCGCCTACGGTGGTGATGCCAATGATGACCTCGTAAAACCCTCCTCCAATCCTCGTGATTCGTCTTCAGGGTTCGTTACTTCTGTAGTGTGTTTGTACATGGGTTGTGAGGAGAAAGGGGTTTTGCTCCGTTCGTTTTTTCTTGCATGTTTTTTGCGCCACAATTTCTCCCAATTACTCTTCTTTAGTGGGTAATTTGACGATTTGGGTTTTCTTTTGTCTTAGGAAACTCTTCGTCGGGGGCATTTCGTGGGAGACTTCTCAAGGTATTCTCACTTCTTCTCCACAAATTTAATATTCTCCTGTTGGAGTAGAGAATTTATTCGCAGGGATTTATTTTTCTCGTATGCTTGTTATTAAATTATTAGATGAGAAGGATTCGGAGGAGCTCTTCTGATCCACTACTTTATTTGTCACTCATTCATTCAATTCCTGATCCTTATTTGGATGTTTCCTTGCCTAGTTTCATTCTTTGAACGTATAGGCTTCACAAACCACCGTGCTCACAAGTTGTGGGTCCTATCTATCTAGCGGAAAACTCCTGAATTCCGTTCCCACCTTGTGCAAAAGCGGTTTGGGCCAACCTCTGGTCCAGTGGGCTGGGGATCCATTGCAGGAACAACAAAAGGGCTTTACAAACTCAAACATAACTACTAATTTGTTTTATGAGACTTCTGGTTGAGTGGTTTTATCTATTCCTAGTTTAAAATTATTGCACTGAACACTATCATTTATAAGATATATTCTGTAGTTGTTTTGTATTGCCTCTGAATCTTATACACATTATGACTTTTTAAATTAATTCAATAATTTACTTATACCATACATGTATAAATGCTCAACAGTTAAAAATTACTTTAAATTCATCACATTGATATTTAACATTAAAATACGAGGGGTCGCAAAACATACACATACATGAGTCACAGTCTGGTTATCAGTTGAGAAATACTAGCAGGATGAGGTGAGGGAAATATCTACTTCCCCATTCCCTGAAAATGGCACAGCTTTGAGGGAAATGAATTTTCGACAGGGGTTCCTGTTGTGCGGCCACAGTGCCAGAAGTGGCCGCAATTACAGCTTCAGTGGCTGCTATTAAAAAATGCGCTGCTTTGCAAATCCTGTAGCTGCCTAAGACAGTAAGGCGCTCTACACCCCTTCACTGCTATAGCGGACCTACAGAGTGCTTTTAGTACTAGTTCGATGATTATAAAAAGGCAGTTGTCCGTTACTGTTTGTGGCCTGTTGGCAGTTTTCAGCTTGTCTCAGTTTTACTTGAACATTGATTTCTTCTGCTGATTGTTCTGTGGTGATTTTTTTAGGACTTTTGAAGAGAGTCTGAAGTACTGATTAAGAGTACTTATTTGAGCCTATATGGTTCTGGTCTCATTTATCTTGTTTGTTGAATATATTTTGTGTGTTGTTATCTGATGCGAAATGTTATTAAATGTTGATTTTTTTCCTCACCCTTGATTTATGTCATGTGTGCAACTCAAGCACTGTTTTTTTTTATGCAAAATACTGTCTGTTATTATGTTTATTCATTCATTTCCTTTTTATTTGTTATATGCATGTCCTTACTGGAGTTAAAGATACCATTCGAAGATAGTGGAAGATGAAACCCATATTGCTTTATGTGTATATTTTCTCATTCTAGTATGTGTTTAATTTTTGTTTGTCAGAATCATTTTTTAATTACTTCAGCAAATATGGAGAAGTAACAGATTCAGTGATAATGACAAATAAACTTTCTGGAAGGCCACGCGGGTTTGGCTTTGTAACATTTGCCGATTCAACTGTAGCAGATGAAGTTTTGGCCCAGGAGCATACCATTGATGGCAGAGTGGTAACTTCCCGTGAGCATGTAATCTGAAACATTGTAGTAGTGCACATTCTTGCCCCTGATGACAGATTCAATTTTGTTTGATCAGGTAGAAGTGAAGAGGACAGTCCCTAGGGAAGACATGGAAGTTATTGGAGTATTAAAAACAAAGAAGATATTTGTAGGGGGAATACCCCAACTTTTCACTGATGGTACAGTGAAACGCCATGCCTTTACTCTTCTAGGTTATATTGGAGTTTGTGTATTCTGTCTTCTGACTACTGGACTGTGCTCGATGTAGATGAGTTGAGGGGATACTTTTCACTTTATGGCGATGTTATTGAGTGCCAAATCATGTTAGATCACAATACTGGGCGATCTAGAGGTTTTGGATTTGTCACTTTTGACACTGAAGATTCAGTCGAAAAGGTTTTTTCAGTGGGAAGAATACATGGAATGGGAGGCAAGCTGGTTAGTGAAACTGTTGAATTTAGAATAGGATATTCTTATTTTACTGCACAGAAGCTTATGTTATTTATTTGTTTATTAATTGTTCTTTTGGATACCCTGTTGTGACTATAAATATAGGTTGAAATTAAGAGAGCTGAGCCCAAAAGATCTGGAGTTGATCACATCAGTACCTCACGAAAGTCCTATGGTGGTTTTGGTAATGGAATGGATGGATATGGTGGGAATAGTTCTAGAAATCGTAATCATGGAAAAAGAGGTGGACAGTATACGGACTCTGGAATGAACGGACCATATGGCCACTTTGAGGGAAGCTTTGGTGGAAGTGCTGCCTCTGTTTATGGTGGCTATTGTGGATATGGTGGGCCAATGTATTTCTATGGCGGCTATGGACTCAATTCTTACGGTAATCCTGGGGTTTATGGCGGTGGCACTACTTCCAATGCAGATGGTAGTGCATATGGAAGAAACGGTAGTTTCAATCGCACCAGTGGCTATGATGGTGGCAAAGGGACTGAGATGGACGATGGTCCTACGACTGGAAGGTACCATCCTTACCGGAAGTGATTTGCTATGCAGAGTCTGCTGACTGTACAATGCACCCGAAAGGTATGGCTGCCACAGCAGTAGCATCCCCCAGGTTTGATCCAGATATCAGTCATTCAGATCAGAAATTGGAAAACAAAAGGGGTATATATTATTGTATCTCATGGATTTTGCCAAACTTTCTTGGAATTTCTTTGATAAGGACTATGCTGATTTCTAGAAGCGTCATATGTGATAGATCCCTAGATGCGGGTAAAAATTAACTACCAGAAATCAAAAATCACACACACAGAGTTAGATTTCTCGCTACAACTATGCTAAGTATCAGGTTTATTCAAAATCCTCTCGGTGGACATGGGTATACTGGGCCAACACTAGCTGAACATCGTTGGTTCTAACTAGGTTTAAAGGGAATTTGTTTGGTATGACTGACATAATTTAGGAGTAAACTTATATTTTTGTACATATTGAAATACCTTTATGAACTTTTTCTATATTTCGGTTATATTTGATTTTTATACATCCACAACCTGTTCTTTACTTATCTGTTGTGACATTTGTGTACAAATTTGTTAAACCGGGCCCGTGTAATTTACAATTAGGTCGTTAGTTCCAATTCCTATACCCCACCGCCTTCAAGTATTGACAGTCTTCACGACTTATGGATGTCACAGATGAAGTGTTAGTAATTAAATGTCTATTTTTAATATTATATTAAATAATAAACGAACGCAATGATATATGCATCTAGTGTAATTTATACAAGCATGTAATGATATTCATAATTTGTTACAAGTATTTTTTTAATTCTTATACACACCTTGGGTGGGTTAGCAACTTTGCTCCATTGACTGAATGAAAAGAGGGATAATTCTTCAGACCCAAATATGGCCCCGCTGTAGTAAGCCTGTACGCTTTTTGTTTTGACTTTATCTTACATTGTTTTAGGCAAAATATAAACATTTAAATTTCATCAAATTTGTAACTTATTATAATTTTCAAATAATTTAGTGTGTCAAATTTGCTCTATGCTCTCAATTATCTGAGTAAAAGCTAAAGATTTAGAGGTTTTATGCAAAAGAAAATTAATGAAGGAAACTTAATTGTAATGATTAATAATTGAAGGATTGGTGTGCTAAGTTAGAGTAAAGGTTTCTATAGTAAAAATTTCCAAATATGATTTTATATAAAATTGTTACAAAATTTAACTTTACGCGTAAACTTTTCATTCAGTCAAAAGTTTTAAAAATTTATGGTAAAAAGATTTATAACTTTTAATACAAAATAGATATTTGATTGTGAATAATTTATTAGTTTGATAGTGAGGGGAACATAAGAAAACTGCGAACAGAATTAACTTGATAGATGTAAAATTATACATCCATTGAAGACAATCCCATGTCTTTATGACTAAATGGTTATTTAGGATAAATAAAACCTTTTCAATATTTTCAAAATAACAACAGAAATAAAGAATAAAAAAATGAGAATTCAGTATGATATAAAACTCATACATCGTAGTAGCTCACCACACATGAGAAGATAAAACAACTGTCTAGATAATAAAACAACTCTAGAATGAATACAACGAAACTCCCGTGCATGCAAACATCATTTTAGAAGGGTTCTTGTCAAATGTTCTCTAGCTGTAGTCCAGGCTTGACTTAGCGTCTGCAATATCATAAATTTACTATCATCAGATTGAAGATCAAAGCAATATGCTGATCTTAACCTAAAATTTGTCCATCAAAATTGATTTTTTCAGTTTTCACAACATAGTTAACTTTAAGAAAAATGTGTGACGTAATTAGTATGAGGAATAAATGAAGCAACCTCAGGCCTAAATGGCAAGTCATGTGTCTCTGTAATTTAAACTGAAACAGTATGCATAATGTGCAAGAAACAAAACAGAAAGAGAGTTGCATTACCTGCTCAGACAGGGGCGACTCGGCATCCATGCTATGGGAGGTCACTTTTTCAGCAATGAGCGGTCCATTTGTTTCAAGTATCATCCTTCAAGGAAGGAAACAATTAGAAAAAAAAAAGTTTCAATGAAAAAAAGGAAATGTGACTATAACATGCATACCCTCCATCAACAATCTCATCAAGGCATAAAAGAATAAGATCCAAGTTTTCAAGCGCCTCTCTTTTGTCAACATTGTTCCTGTAAATGGCACAAGAAATAATATACAAGACAAGACAGAAGCATGATGAGTAAAATGCATCTGCATTTAAAATCTAGATAAAAAAAAGACAATCTAAATACCTCAAGAGAAGCGTGATTGCATCAAAGAAACCCTGAAGAACTGAAGCTAAAATGATCTCATTTTCATCATCGCCGCCAGTGACAAAGAAATGGAGATCTTGTACAAATTTGTAAATAATGACATTGTTGTCGAGTAATGTGATCTCAGCTAAAGATAATGTCAAACAATATACCCAGTTACTAAAAAAAACAGGGATAAACACGAGTAAAGACTTCCACTTAGGGGTAAATGCCAATATAAATAAATAATGCTCCGAATAAAGAACTTAGGAGAAATCTTTTTAGAACCACACTGGGAAGAATAACCAATATTTTATATATCTTAAATTTCATTGACAAATTGATCAGTCCAACATTCTGACAAAGTCCTTTCTTGAATTCAATGATAACTACAAATATCAGTACATATAGTTTGGTCTCTAGAAAATACCGATGTTGGATGCATGTTGATATGCCCAAAAAGGAAAAGAGGAAAAATAAAGCCTAATGTTGATAGAAATGTTTCCATTATATCTTGGAACTAATTTGCAGACTAATGGTACACGGGTATAGAAATGTTGGGCATCATCAGAGGAACTAAGAGCTAAAGCAAAAAACAAGACATGCTGGCTATTTACATAAAAGTTTACTGTAAAAAATGTTGGGTTCCAGGTAAAAAATATAGAAAAGAGGCCAAAAGCTCTAAATTGATTATTGTGAGCTCCAAGATTACTTATAACCTCCGTGCATAAGAAATCACTTTTAAAATTGGAAGTAAGAAAGACTATCTATGCTCCTAAAATTACATAAACAACAACAGGCTTTAAAAGACCTATCTGCATAACATTATAACCTGCAATACCTATGAAACACCAAAGATGACGAGGTTTTGTGACGAGTGTTTGTCAAACTCTGATGCTTACCTTCTGTTCGAGCATTTGTCTTAACTGTCTTACTGAACACAAACTTCTCAAAAGCAATCTTTGAGCTGTTAGTTGGCCAGTCGTCTGAAAAATACCTGACTGCCACACGCTTTCCCTCTGAGTCTAGAAGAAGAATATTCTTTATCAACGGACATGATGCCTACAGAAAAAATATACCAAGATTCATTCAGATTTGATAATTTTTATCAAGTCATTCCATTCATTAAGATACACTCACATTTTTTTTTTCAGTTTGATTATCGTTCTCATTCATGGACACTGGACACTTTTCTTAACACACTATTGTCCGATACTAGTTCTCAACAACTTGTGATACCACCGCATGGTTGTGGAATTGGACAGTACAAAATCCGTATAATAAAAAACATGCTAAGTGGAATGGAAGAATGCAGGTAATCATAATGTGTATATAGAGTACTCATTTTCCTGGAGAATCCAATTCTAAGCCTTACAGTATTCAATTGTGACTAAACAAGAGCAAAAAATGAATCTCTTTCTTATGCAATCCATTCTCTCAGTACTGTTTCCACTATTGCAGATATAGATTTATCAATTGATGTTATGTTGATAAAGTTTATGAGAAAATAGTACTGAATAGAATGTCGCCAATATGAATCTGAAATTGAAATGAGCATAAAATCTCGAATTCGCATATATATCATTTTCAAATTCTAAATCTCTTATGGATTCATATAACTAATGAAAAAATAGAGAAAAAAACAAAGATATTGAATATCGATTCAACCTTGACAAATCAATAAAAATAAATAATGTGAAATAGTTGATACTATTAAGTAGCAGATAGATGTATCAGTAATTTTCTGGTATTACTACATCGTGATTAAGATTTGTGTTCAAATGAAAAAGAGAGAAACTTGCCTGGGAAGCCATTTCGGAGAAACAGAATCAGTTATAGAATGCAGGAAATATATGTATATATATAATATTATATTATATATATATGTGTATAAGATTGAAATTTGTTTGAGATAGAAACTAGGTGAATAAAAATATTGGTAATATTATAATCTATAAGAATTTAATAAAATTGATTACATATACTATTTAAAATATATAATTTAAATATTGTACAAACTAATGCTGAAAACTTAAAAAAAATATGTTTTTCTTATTAAAACAAAAAAAATGATAATTTTTTATTACTTAGATTATTGCTTCACATTGTATTTTCTCCTTCCACTGATAGTTCTATTAGTAGGCATTAACAAAATCTTAATAATTGAATAACTTAATATCATATCATATAGTAAATCATAATAATCTTGTACCATCAGAGGGGTGTCCATTGGACTAGCCTAAGCCACTTGGCCCACTTTGTTATGGGTTTTATCAAGTACAAACTAATTACTGTATTTTTTAACTTCAAACTTAACCCACATGAAAGACTTGTTTGAGTACAGATTAAAGAAATGTATGTATATATGTATCAACTTCCTCATGAATACTTTTAAAACAAAAACTAATGATAAAATTTTTAATTTCAACTTTTTTTATAAATGCTTCTAAAAAATATCTTCCAAACCCTCACTATAAATCATTTCATACTATGGGAGTTAAGCACCCTCCATAATTCCATAATCTTATCAAATTGTGCTGTTGGTGGTGATGGTGGCTCCACGCCCAAGGAACAAAGATAAACCAGTTTGGGCCAAGCAAAATGATATGGACTAAACCTTACAAATGACCTTGAATTCGATTTTGTCACTTGCATGCTCATGAGTGATGAAATATTCTGTACATTCTATTTTTGCTTTTCAAAGAACCTGACAGCAGAAATAATTTAAAATTTTAACAAAAACTACAAAGAGTCAAAACAAAAGGAATTTGTCTGATTATACAGGGCATCACTTAACCATGAGGTATGGTCGTCACTGTTATAATTTTTTATTTTGTTTTAAAATGTATTTTTACTGAAGCACTTATTATGTTTAGAGATAGAAGTTGTGATTTAGCAATTTGCATTGTAGTGACAAACAAGTATGACATATCAAAATCTTTTTGAATTTGAGGTTTGCACGATGGAATTGAATAATCAATATGAAGGTGAGATGCAGGTAGGAGATCATTGATTATATATGAACAACAGCATATATTATATTCATCAGGGACTGTAGAGGGATGGACCACACTTGCATTTCCAACTCTCTGGCTCATAATTTGAGTACTGCACGCCCAAATGACTGCTTCTGCTGCTGGTGCTGGGCACTTGAATAGCTTCACATGGAGTGCAACCATAACACTTGTGCTCACAACTTGGTGGACTTGACCCTATTTTCCTCACTCCTCTGTTGTATGTTTCTTCCATAGTATCTGACATAACTTCCTTGTCCATTAAACCCTTTAACAAAGGAAAATAAACAAGTTAGGCTAGCACTCAGTATGAGGAACTTTGAAACCATAATGATCTCAACTAATCTTTATATGCAGTTTGCAGCAATTGAAAAACTTAAATATGTTACTACCACACAGATTTGATACACGCGGTGATGATCTACTATACTACTTAATCATTTCTCATATGACATGTTAACTCTAGGATACCAGAAATTAGCATCCCCTATGCAACTCCAAAATGGGAGAAGGATGACACATACCTTTTCTGACTCGACAGTATTCCGTGGGGAAGACATTGGTCCTGGTGCCTCTTCGGGCCCTGATGAAGCATAGACAACAACATAGTACAAAAAGAATGAAATAGTTAGTTGTCAAAGAGCAACGTTCACATTTGAAAAGGCTGAAAGGGGAAGATATATGATCCAGCTATTTTATATATATGTTTGAAAATATATGGAAAGGAAATGGACTGACAGAAAAGTTGAAGCAGGTAAGAATATTATGAAGATATAATTGCTAATCATATTTAGCACGTAATGTTTCAGGAAGTCAAACATCAAAATAGTGTGTAGTTTAACTAACCTGGATGGGAAATGGCATCAGTTGGAGGAAAGGATCTTCTAGCCACAACTGCAGATTCCCAACTCATTATTTGTAGAGCTAGCAGAAAACAACAGAATGTTGCTTTCATTTTTTCTATTTTTCAAAACAGCAAATAATGAATGTGATGATGATGTGAATCTTGCTTCTCCCTTCACAACAAGAGGCAAGGCACGATGATGATTGATCTGCTGAATTGTGGAATATAAGAAGAGAAAGGCTAGCTAACAATTGTAATTCCCGAAAAGAAGATCGGAATAAGACTCCAAACTTTTATCTTGAATGGAGGCAGAGATTTTGTTTGACAAGCAAATGATTTTGCTCACAAGTTTCACCTTCATTTCACACCTCACTAGGTGCTCTAAGACTAGTCCGTTTTCCACTCCCTTTCACCCTCTAACCTTCGATTGCTTACCTTTCAATACAAGCCATGCCAAAGCCAAAACCTATGCCTATCTTTCTTCCATCTCTCTCAAATCAATCTAAAAAGTAATGCATTATATAGAGTGATCTACAAGTGCAGAATGACAGCACCCATTTTGGGTCTGAAAACACCTGCAAGACCCTCATAATTTTTCTGAAATTTCAGATTAAAATAATATTTTTCATATCTAGACTGCAGAGCCTTTGTCTTTTAGTGATGCTTTAATTCCATTGCCATATGGGGAAGAAAGAAATCAATGGCAGGGTGGCAGTTACTATACATATAAAGCTGGAGGAGAAGAAAAAATAAATAAAAACATAAGCATTGCCATTCAATAACTAGTAGTATTTATTGAGTTAGTTAAATAGATATATTAATGTGTTGCTATTCCCAGAGTCAACTTTGTAAGAGTTAGTGGTTGGAAACAGACAAATCTCTTCACCAATATCTAAAATTTGGACCATTTTGTTTAGAAGACATTAAATTTGGGTGTCCCTAATCTTCTGCTGCCTGTTTTCCAACATTAACAGGTTCTAGTTTGAATGTCTTTGGTTTTGAATCTGAAGAATGTAACAGTTATTAGAAACTCTGGAATTTATTTTGATTCAATTCAGGAGTGCTTAAGAATAAGTAGGTGATTTCACTAATTAATTTTATCGACAGACTTGTAGTACTAGCCACAAGGTTGAAATGTCTTTACTAATATGGTTGAATATTCGCTCCCACTATTCATTTTATATATATATATAAGTTATATATTATTTAAAAAATTAAGATTAAATGGTGTACCTAGGAATGAATCTTAAATATACAACTAATATACTGTAAATAAAGAAAATTCATTAATATTAAAATATTCTCTTATCATCCTAAATAATATATTACATTAATATTACATAAGATATTATTTGTAAATATTTTATTATGGTATATTTTTCTATTCTCTCTAATCTCAATTATAAAAGTCTCAAATTCTTATAAATTAGTGGTGTTTAAAATTAAACCAATTTAAAAAATAATTAAAAATTGATAATCAATTAAAATAAAAAGTTAAATTAATTTATATTTTTTTTCCAAAACTCTCTGGTTTGGATGAGATTGTAATTTGAAATTTTAAAATTAATTTAAACTGAAATAAAATAATTATTTAAATCTTATTATATTATTTATTATCTCATCATATGCTATATATGTGTATGTGTGAGTAAAAAAATGTAATGTAAGGAGAGAGGAGTAACAAAATATATATGATGAATTATTTTAGTATTATAATATTGTACAAATGTGTGCAAGAGACTTATTAAATTTATGAAAAATAAATATAATAAATTATTTAATATTTATATCACAATGTATAAATAAAATATATCTATTAATAAAAGAAATTATACAATAAAATTACGAAATCAATATAAACTAAACAACAAATATTAATTTAATGTTTTTATTTTCAAAATGAACCACATTGAATTTTTATGTTTTGATGTATTTTTAATTAAAAGCTAAACCAAATTACATTGCAAACACTTCTATAAATATATGACAATACTATGTAAGATGAGTCAAAATGTAGTCTTTAATCATTTTTGGTGAACTAAATGCAGGACGGACTAAAACATGATGTATTGGTCTACATTGTCACCTCTACTCCTCATGCTTAAGATAATTCCAAATCCTCAAAAATACTACTATTCTCACCTCAAGTTAACTATACTTTTTTATGATAAAAACAAATAATATTTTGCATTATACATTTAGAAATAAATATATGAATTTGGGTTTAAAATATTATATCTTGTTTAATGCACATTATAAATATTTATATTTATGTTTCTTTGCAAATCTTCATTATTTTTTTAAAGAAAGAGTGTGGTCTATAATTTATCTTGTTTTTTTTCTTGATTTTCCAATTTTGTTACTATTTTATTTTTTGATTTTCACATTTTTTTTATTTCATTTCTATCTTCGCAAATCAGTCGTGGAATAGAAACACTAAAAAAATGGTTAAACAATCAATCTATTGTTAGTTCAAAATTCTAACTTAGGCTAGAGAAAAAAAATCTAAAATTACAAATTTTAAAAAAACTCTACAAAATAAATGTATAATTTATATTTATATTTTAAAATTTATTAATAAAATATTTTTGAACCTTATATTTTAATTAATATGAAATTATATTATGTTAATCTTTTATATTTTGCACATTTTTCAAAATTTTAAGTCATAATTAATTTCATATCTAATTAAACACCCTAGTATGTGGGTCTTAACTAATTCCATTGGAGAAACATTATAGATGAAAGTATGGTCAATTAAGTTTAAGAATAGAGCATTGATGTTTTACTCTAATAAACAAATTCTAGCTTATCCACTATATATTAAAAATAAGCTTAGAATTGTTCTAAATATAAAAGTTAAATAAGAATGAATATCTCATCTATAAATCATTCTAAAGGACAAGTTTAATATATATATATATATATATATATATATATATATATATTATATAAAAAGAGATGAATAGAAAAGAGTTGAAAAAGAAACAATGACAAAACAAAATAACAATACATACTATACTACTTATCAAAATAGTAATAACCTATTGAATTGAGAATTGATCAAGTAATTGAGACTTAAAAAAAATAAGTGGAGTGAAAAATGGGTTCAAGTTTTACCAAATTGGTCAATAGTCAATTAAAATTGAATAAAAAATTGTGCTACTGAATAGGTCTAATATATTTTTGAGAAAAATGATGTTTTTTGTTTAGTAATTATTTTAAACAATTAAAACTATACAATACAATATAATGTAATATTATGTGATTTAGTACCAAGAAAGAAACATTCAAAACATATGTCCAGGATTATGTGATTTTTTGGTTTGGCAAATAAATAATTTTTCTTGAAGAAAGTTTTGTTTTTATGATCTCATAATAATTTTGACCATTTTGTTTTCTCCTTTTGAGGAGATAAGCTTAATACATGTGTATTGAAACATCATAAATTATTATTATAAAAATATTACTATTCTGTTTTAAAATGACTACAGTTTTAGTTATATAAAATAATTTTAAAATTATTTATATTCTCATATTTCAATGTAATATTATTTTTTAAGTATATAATTAAATTAATTATTTTGTCCTTGTTATTTAAAGTAATGCATTTATAAAAGGAATGAAATTACTCCGGTACAACTTTTTAAAGAGTAGCATAACTGTGTAATAAAAACTGCAGTTATTCTGGAATTGATGAAAGTAAATATAATTGATTTTTGTCTTTTCAGGATCATTTTATTTATTTGCAAAAACCTTAATAATTAAGATTCATAAACTTCCCCTTTCCTTTTCCATCAATCTGATATATTCAACCATTGGTCTTAAGCTTCCAAATCAGAGCCTCCCACTTGGCACAACAAGAATGAAAGCAATGCTTTTAGAATTATTTTATTCATTAAATATCTTTTATAGTATATATATATATATATATATATATTATATATATATTACCCCATTTTTTAGCAGATGTGAAGGCAACGCACACTAATCCATAATTCTAAACTTGTGACATCAATAGTCACCACCCCACCTATGATTTGTGCATTGCGTGTTGTTTTTAATCACAAATATTCCATTAGCCAGAGGGTCATTGATATCACTGTGACCACTTTTAAGAAGCAAGAGCCATTTTTGTTTCATCTGAATCTCAAACCATGCGTCACTGCAATTAATGAATGACCAGTTGTAAAATGCAAAAGCCATTTGGTCAGCTTCTCCTGTTAAAACTCCATCAACCAAATCAAAATTGAATGTCCTTAATTACTTCAAATTAAAAATTGGAACCAATCAAACATGCATCATAAACTAATTTATTTTTCCTTCTATAAATGTAACTACCTGGGAACACCATCAGCCACAGCCAGAGTGTTCCATTTGGTGACATTAATATATAGAAGCAGTTACCAGTGTATCCTCTGTGCTGTCACTCTTCTTCTCACCATAAACATATCTGAGGTACCTTTATCTTCTTCTACTAGGTTTTAGGTAGCTATGTAGGAAACATTTTTTGTCCCAAGAATTAACGTTCGAATCAACAATTAAGTGAACAAAGTTATACTCAAATTTAAATGTACCAAAAAATTACTGTATGTCTTATTTCACATGTCATTAACAACTTCCAGATTTTCTCTTGGGATCAATTGCCTCGATCTTCTCCTCCCAGTCACACTCATTAGGCTCTCTGATTTCGCCATCTGAAGCTTTTTCCTCTATCAGGCTTGAGGGCTATAGAGGTAAATTCACACTCGTGCCTCAATTTTGTCTCTAGTTCCACTGGAAAAGCTAATAAATCTACTTCTTTTTGTTTGTGTTCTAATTATTTTAAAATTTAGTCCAATTATCTTAACCTTATTAAACACATTTTTAAGTGAATTATTGTCAGTGTAAAGAAATATTATCTCCTGCATATTTAGTGATACATATATTATCTATTCTGAATTCTTAATTTATGCAAGGATTTTGCATTTGTGGAAAGAAGAAAAAAACAACTTTCTTAACAAAAATCCCAGGTTGGTATTAAAGCATTAACCAAAGAAAACCCTCGTAACTTTTAATAATGGATTGAAGAAGAACATTTGACATTTCTTTCTATATCTGAATCTAGATTTATTAGAAGCATGCACACATAACAACATCTTAATTTCTTCCTCCATCACGACCAGTTCTTGTTTTTGAAATATAATGACTAAACTTCGTAGCTTTAGACTGATTCTCTTTCTTTCCCTTCTCCGCGTGTAGCCAAACCTCTTCCTTTCACCTCTTCTGGTTCCAAACACGTACAAAACCATATACGGTGTACATGGTGTACTTTTTTTGTTACATAAATGGTATAAATATACGTACATGGTTTGTACGGTGTATATGGTATACTTTTTTTGTGTTACATAAATGGTATAAATATACACATAAGACACCCCCATTCATTGTCATACAGGTATATTGTGTGAATTGTGTGAATATTTGAATGAACCCATTCAAACACCTCGTGGGTTCAGCAAGTCACAACATCACTTTTTTTATTTATTTATTATTTAGTATTCAAAATAACTCAATTTTATGGCACCAGAAAGTCACACAATGTTTCCTCTGAATTGATTTTCTATTCGAAATGTCCCCATTTTTCTATGACATATACTTTGCCCAATTGTATCTGCTAATGCCTCTTCCAAACTTGTGCAGTATATAAGCCTCCGGGAAGTGCCATTTCAGAGACTAAACTCTGCTGTATACATGAAACTATAAGCAACCTCACTTTTCAATATCAGGTGAGTCATGTTTCGTCCTTCTATTCAAATTCGCTTAATATTAGTTGCTTTATGAATATGCATTTGCTATGTATATTTTATAGCTATCCCATGCACTCTCAATATTCAGTTTTGAAATGCTTAATATGATTCTTCTTTTTATTAGTACAAAACCACATGTATAACACGAATCGAGTAGATCATTACGGTCAAATTGTGAATTGTTTTCAATTTTGAACATGGGTTTGAATGGCATTAATGCTTTTTTGGAGAATGATTTAGTCTTTGATCTGTTACATGTTTTGAGGAAATGAAAGATATAGGTGTTAGTTTTTGTTCTGAGAAGCGTATGCTCATCATTTAACGGTTCTTTCTTTCTGATTGCGACTTTCACGTGGTATGTATAACAAGTTACATTAAGTGTGTGTCACTGGTAATATAGCTAACGAGAATACTGGAAAATGTAAAGCACAGTGTTGCTGATTTTTGCATAGGAATGGGAATGTTTGCGGTAAACAAGGAAGGAGAAGTCACAGTGAGCTTCAAGAACGACATAAATTTGAATGATTTCTACAAGCCTGATCAGATAGCTGATACCACTGCTGAACAATCTACAAGTTTGAAGAGAAGGAAGGTGGGAAACCTGAAGCTCCAAACAGCATTCTCATTCAAATATATGCTTTCACAGAATTATTGTTCACAAGAGGATTTGCTCAACAAACAAAAACCAGAACAAATGTTTTCTCCAACGTCCTCTGCCCAGCTTGAATTAGCAGCAATTAAGCTTCAGAAAGTCTACAAGAGTTACAGGATCAGAAGAAATCTGGCTGATTGTGCAGTTGTTTGCGAGGAGCTGTGGTTTGCTCAATATCCAAAGTCTATTATTTCCTTTTTGAGCTTATATTTGCATTTAGTACTTGAAAATACTACTTCTGGGCAATTAATTCGGAGTTAAATTTTTTAATTTATTTTGGCTTTTAAGTTTTTTCTATAGTTATGTAATTTCAGTCTCTTCTAAGGATTAAAGAACACTTCTGGTTAAAAATAGAGATTAAAATGAATAAATTTTAAAAAAATATATAATTATTGAGAAAAAAAATGCTTCACTTAAGCATTTTTTTAAGCTTTGATTAGCGACACGAATTCAATGATTAGTGCTCAGTGAACTTTAAAAAACGAGGAGTGTCTTAAGTTTTTTTGTCCGGTCCAGGTGGAAGGATTCAGTGATTACTGCTAACAGGTGCTCCATATCCCATTTTGACTCTGATAAATCAGAAACAAGTATTTCAAAATGGGCAAGAGCTAGGATGATGGCTGCTAAGGTATTCTTTAATATTAGAAGACAGAAACTTTAATCTACTTTGACTAAGGAATATCTTTTTTATGTACTTTGCATCAATATTTGGGCCCATATTAGTCTTCTTTGAACCATTTTCATTGCCCGAAAGATGATGTACTTAGCATAATTTGACTAGGACCATAGAGACGTATTCAAAGTTTACCATTTCCTTTATAAGAAAATTTCCCTTAGGATCTTGTTGAATGACAACCAATATACTTTTTTTTTCTCTGTTGTTAGGTGGGAAAAGGTTTGTCCAAAGATGACAAGGCACAGAAATTAGCACTAAGACACTGGCTTGAAGCTGTAAGCTCATCCGTCTACATATTGACTTATAAATAAATTCATTTTTCTAAAGATGATAATTTTTCTTTTGTTTGGTCATATATCCTCTTAGAATCCAAAGAAGTCAATTAACAATCGAGGCTATGGTTTCCTTATATTTTTCAGATTGATCCCCGTCATCGTTATGGTCACAATCTTCATTTCTACTATGAAGTCTGGTTTCGTAGCCAGAGCTATCAGCCTTTTTTCTACTGGTAAATTGTTAATGGGGCAAAGGCTAGTATGGATTCCTGTGGATGGATTCTAAATTCCTTAGTCTGAACAAAATTTAATCCCTATTTTCTAATGTCTTAATTGTATCTTGGTGACGTGAAGGTTGGATGTTGGAGATGGCAAAGAAGTGAATCTTGAAGCATGTCCTAGAAGGCAATTGCTGCGGCAGTGCATAAAGTACCTTGGACCCGTAAGTTGTCTAACCGCATAGCATATACAATTTCACGTATGATAATACTTGTACTAGTTCTATAATGCAACAATTGCATCTTATTATGTGACATTAGTACTAGTGCAAACAATGCACTGTAGACTTCACCTATGATGACTTTATATTAAAAATTTCAACGTTGTTCCTTGAATTTTGCAGAAAGAAAGGGAAGCATATGAAGTGCTCGTAGATGGAGGCAGGCTTGTTTATAGAGAGAGTAGGGACCTTGTACACACCACCGAGGAATCCAAGTGGATTTTTGTCCTTAGTTCATCTAGAGTTTTGTACGTTGGGCAGAAGAAGAAAGGCCAATTTCAGCACTCCAGTTTTCTAGCTGGTGGTGCTACCATTGCATCCGGAAGATTGGTTGCTCAACATGGAGTTCTTCACGTATGCTACAATCTGTTTTACAGTGCAAGATTCGAAAGAAAGAAATTGAAGAATAATTCCTATTTTAAGAATGTGATAACTATAAATTTTAATGTTACAGTTATATATGAATGCCAGAATTAAAACTTGGAAAAGTCTAAGCGCATGTATACTTTAATTTATGTCATTGATCTAATAGTCTATCATATTTTCATTTTTTACAATAATGTTCCAAGTAAATTGATCTTCATTTTACATCTTATGCAGGCTATATGGCCCTATAGTGGTCACTACCGGCCAACAGAGAAGAATTTTATGGAATTCATCAGCTTCTTGGAGGAACACAGAGTGGATATGACAAATGTAAAGGTAAAACACTTTAAAAGCATCAATTTGGTGAAAATTTCTTGGACCATTTTGTAATTTCACGGTTGTCTGCTGCAGAAAGATCCAATGGATGAAGATGTCCCACCTTCTGAACCTGTGAAGGAGGAGCTTCCCTTTGAGTACATGGAAGACAATGAGGGTGGCAGTGACTCTGCCACTGCCAATAATTATGGTAAAGAAAATGTGGAAGGTTCAGTAGTTGAGAACAAGCCCATGTCAAGCAAATGGACTACAGGAGTAGGTCCTCGGATTGGTTGTGTGAGAGAATATCCAACAAAATTCCAAGTTCAAGCACTTGAACAGCTCAATCTTTCACCTAGAGTCAAGCAGGGAACAACTGCAGGCAAAGCACCTATTCCTTCTCCAAGACCTACAACTAAACATCTGTCACCTAGGCTTGTGAACATGGGACTTCCTAGTCCAATGCTACATGGACATTGAAGTGCATGGTGGACACTGCTTTAGTTCTAGCATTTAAATTTGGACAATTGGTACATAATACAGTATTATAAAGGTCACAAAGGATCTAACCCAACAGCTTTTTTTCATTTGGGTTTTTATTGGCCAATTGTTATGGTCTGTTAGTTTCTGTTGAATTATTTTTTCCCCTGCCCCTTAAATGCTTAGTGGCTTATCCAATAGTAGCAAGGGGTTAGGTTAATAGTCAATTCTTCTGTAAGAAAAATCACATTTGCAAATACACCTATTTTTTATTAACCTCTCTTTTCATGTGGTTTTCATCGTGCTCTTTGTTTCTAAAGTAAGACACTGAGAATGTTCACGGAATCTTTTTGTATTCTCATAAATATTCATGTATATTTTTGTGTTTGTTATAACAAATATTCTTGAATATGTTTTCCTTTCAGGAAAGTTACATCTTTTAATCTTTTTATTTTTATTTCTATGTTGAGAGGTGTGTAAGTTTTTTTCTCATGAAAAGGAGAAAGGCTACTTTGTAACTTCCATTATAGTTTTTTTTTGTTTATTACTTTAATTAATTTAGATTTTCTAAAGTATTATCAAGAATATTAAAAACTAACCAAACATATATGTTTCTAGACATGACTAAGAATAACTACTTAATCATAATAATCCTGTGAGTTACATTTTCATAAATATAAAACCATAACTTTTCCTAAAAACAAAGGTGTACATGTCCACTTGATTCCTTAAAGCATTTTAAGTCAAAGATTTGGTTTGTGCAAATGAAACAACAAAATATAAAAATAAACAATAAGCTTAAAATTTTAGTTCATTAGGAACATAAATATTTAATCCTTGTTTTCTTATAAAAGATTATCCTCTTGAAAACATTACTATGATACTTATTCTAATTAGATTGATACTTCAAAATTCATCAATCATGTGTATTTAAGAGAAAAAATATATAAAAAGTAAATAAAAAACATCAAAACTTAAAGGACAAACCAAACTCATGTGCAAATTAAGAAAATCAAAACTTCAGAAAATCAAACTAGTTTAGAAAGAAATTCTTACAAATATAAATGAAAAATTAATCATATCAAACAAATTCAGTTCTAGAATCAATCTTTAAATTTGTCAACTTATGAGCATATTTATTTCTCTCCCTGTATACATGAGATATAAAGAAATTTATAACACTACACATAATTATGCAATAGTCTTATCTTATTTGAATATTCCAAAATATAATAAAAGAATTTTACATAATAACTACTGTCAAAGTTGAGTCAAATTCCAATCAAAAGAAAGATCAACTATTCACAGTCATTTTAATAGTTAAAATGACTCCATAGATATAATTTTTAGAGCAAAAACAATATTAATAAAAAGAAAATATCATCATAATCTTAACAACTATCTCTAAAGAACTTATCACAGGTTGTGATTCATAATAAAAGTACTTAATGATAGTTACATATATCTTTCATTACATTTAAATGTTAATGCATGTTGTATTCTATCTAAATAAAGGAAAAATATTCTTATAAATAAACATTTTGATGTTTATTTTAATAATAGAAAAGAAAAGCATAAGAATGATAAATATTGAATTAATAATTTTTTAAATAAAATTCTAATTCATAATTTTTTATCAAGGAATTTACCTTGTCAATTATTATCAAAGAAGTAAAGGTTTTAAAATATTATTTTTCTACATTGAAAATTTTATCTTTTTTTCACATAATTAGTTTTAGTGTCTTATTTTAAGTGATTGTAAATTATTTTACGATAATCAGTAATGAAAAGTAGTCGATTATATAATATGTTATTAAGAAAATTTGCGAACTAGTGAAGGAATCTGTAAAAAAAGAGTTTGGGCTTTTATATTGGGCCTCATTCTAATGGGCTGTGTAGGGGTGAGGGTCAAGAATAGCTACAGATAAGATAAGGGTCAAATCGGAGCGTGCGTAGGAAATGAAGAAATGGGCGAGTTTTGATTTTTTAGTATGAGTTGTAGTTACCGTTATGATTTGATTTGATGGTCTTTTTCTTCCACCAATTCACATTCAAATTTCAAAACTTCCTTCTCTCTCTCAGCCGTGCCTTAATTAACCCAACAACACAGCACAACGTTCCATATTCTCTCACACAATACTAAAAACCGAAAACTCTCTCTCTCTCTCTCTCTCTCTCTCTCTCTCTCTCTCTCTCTCTCTCTTTCACACACTCAGTGCTCCAAAGCAGAAACTATACTTCTCCATCACAGCGCAACGTTTGCTCTAGAAAAACCGTTACTTTTCTCCAATGGGTGCTTCGGGAAAGTGGTTCAAGTCACTCATTCCTTTTCGAAAGACCTCAACTTCAACAACTGATCAAGTAAATGAAGTAACCTACTATTTTTGTATGTGTTTCAATTTGGTGTTTTGCTGTTATTCACTATTTACAGAGTATGGGTAATGTGATGTTTAATCAGGAGAAGGGTGGTGAAAACAAGAGCAAGAAGAAATGGAAGCTATGGAGGGCTTCTTCAGAAGGTTCCACCGTAAAGAAAGTTGGTGATGCTGCTGTACCTGATTCTTCCTTTACCTATGCGGTGGCTGTCATGGTTCCCAAAGATTTCAAGCTCATCAAGCAGGAATGGGCTGCCATCCGCATTCAGGCTGTGTTTCGAGCCTTCTTGGTAACTTTCACGCTCATGCATGCATTAACCTGTAATTTAAGCTTGTTTGTTATGTTCTGAGTTTATGCTTTCTGATATATCTTGAATTATTTACTTAAATCTTAAAGTAGACCCATGTTTATGATAGACGTGACCTTTTCAAATTTAAATTTCCAATTTAGGATCAAGAAGAGTTAAGAGTTAAAAGTTGGGAGTTCGGACCTCCTGAACTTAGCATGATCTCATCACCTATGAAGTTTGATTTTGTACAAGATCTACCAATAGATCGAAATTCAAAGAAAGTGGAATGTCTGTGTTTTTATGATTTCAAATAAGCTCAGAGCTCATCTCAGCCCAAGTGAAAATGAATTTTCATATTCCTAGTTCGCTTTTTAAGTCTGTCTCGTGATTAGTATATTATGAATGTGTCTGTTCTGCTTGCATCTTTCTGTTCGTACCTTCTTTATTTTATTTTTTATATTGACCGTAAGTCTGTTGATGCGTTTTGCAGGCTAGACGGGCTTTGAGGGCCCTGAGGGCAGTGGTAAGGCTGCAAGCTATTTTTCGAGGCCGGCTAGTCAGAAAGCAAGCAGCTGTCACTCTGAGGTGTATGCAGGCTCTAGTTAGAGTGCAGGCGCATGTGAGGGCAAGGAATGTGAGGAATTCTCCTGAAGGGAAGGCAGTGCAGAAATTACTTGATGAGTATCGCAACCTAGCCGATCCTTTTAAGGAAACTGAGGTTAATAATTTGCCTCAAGATAATGTAACATTCTCTAATAATGATTCTGAGTTAACACATTAGGATATGCTAACATGTAGCATTTGTACTGTTAACTATTATCAGAAAGGATGGTGTGACATTCCTGGAACCGTAGATGAAGTTAAAGCAAAGCTAAGAATGAGGCAGGAAGGAGCTATCAAGAGGGATAGAGCAATGGCATACTCTCTCTCCACACAGGTAATGAAGTTTGGAAGATTTGCTTTGATATAAGCTTTTTTCTTTGGTAAGATTTAGTAGCTAACAACTTAAAAAATTCATGTGGTTCAAATGTATATTTTGCTTGCATATAGCAGTCAAGACTGATTGCCAGTCCAAATCCTAAAGCCACTAAGGCATTGACTCCTCTCAAGCATCACAACCTAAACAATAAGAGCTTGGGATGTAGCTTGTTAGAACGCTGGATGGAGGCCAATCCTTGGGAGAGTCCAATCTACAGGAAGAGTGAAGACCTTGTTCCGGCTTTTCAATCAAGAAAGAATGGTGTGACATCCAGGATTTCGGCAATCAAACCTCTAATAACCAGCCAATCCACTCCATCATCTTCGGCCATAAGTTCTGAATTCATGTGTGATGATAGCCCTGTGTCAACTTCTTATACAGCTGGATCTCCGTCTTTTCCATCCACCAATACTGTTTTAGTGGAAGCAACAGAGGAAAGAGATGTTCATCAACCAAGCTACATGAATTTGACAGAATCAACCAAGGCTAAACTGAAAACTTGCAGGAGTTCTTCGCAGAATTCGAAGAGTCTTGTACTTGAGGAGTGTGTGTCTCACAGCGCAACCACAGGTTTGATGAATGGAGATACTAGAAGCAGTTCTAATTCTGACCCTTTAGTTAACTTATGGAAGGATTCTTGTGCAACACCTCTGAGGGCAAGTTATCAAAAACGGCAAATTGGGGTATGAGTTTCTGTAACAGTGGCAACAGCTTGTTGTCCATTGTCACCTTGACTGATTGAGATGAACATGCGCGAGTTAGGATAAAGGGCTCGTTGACAGTGTAGATAACATAAGTGGTTTTGTTTTTGTGTGAAGAATGAAATAGCAAACTATTGTAATCTGTATGGTGTTTTACACACACACTAATATATGCACAAGTGTCTCTCTGTGTGAATTAACTCGAGTAGAAATCAAGCTTAATATGAAGACAGTATTATTCATCTTTTGAAAACTATCGACGCATTGCTTTTGTTTCCCGCAATTTAGTGAAGTTATAGTGTTTCACTCAACAAGCTAGACTTCTAATGCGCTTAAGTCCCTAGTTTTTTTTTACATGTGCAAAGTTCCCTTCTAGATTATTTTTTTTTACCTCAGTAGCACACATAGTAGAATGGTTGACTATATCAGTTCAGAAGGAAGAGGAGCCCTCTAGTTCCGTGAAAAAATCTTGTGGCCACCCACAGGCATTACCGAATTTGAGTCTAAGACTTATTCTTGTGTAAGTGCCATGATGATATGTATTGTTTAATCTCAAATAATTCTAGGATTGATGAATCAAACACTTACTACTAAACTCAAAACTATAGTGGATAATTAGTACACAATTTTTTTTATTTAAGAGTTTAAGATTTGATTCTGACTCACTCACATTCTATTTTTATTATAAAATAATTGATGTGACTTACAATATTTATTTAGTAGTATTGTATGAAAGTTTTGCACAACTTTTGTATATATAATTTTTTTATTTTTATGTTTATCTATCCTAGTTTTAAAAAGAATGAGATATTTAATAATTTTTCAGAATATTTTATTTATTTTATTATGTTATTAATATTTATAATACTAGAGAATGACTCTGGATTAAGTAAATTTCATTAAATGAGAAAATAATTATTACAAAATATAAGTTTTCATTATTTAAATTGATAATTTCTTTTATTATGTGACACTACATCATACATATAATACATTCAATATATTATTCACTACATATCACCTTCATAATAAATATTGGACAATTATGTAGGTGGACTTTCTAAAACATTTAATAATGTATTTTTTATTCATACTTAATTGAAGATTATTTTTCCAATATTACCACACATCATAGGAGTCTTGAACAACATTAAACACAATCTCTTTAACAACATGTTGAATCTTCTTAAAATATTTACCAAATTTAAAAATAATTTGTTGGTCATTATAGTCTTCAATTAACTCAAATGTTTGGATATATGAATTATCATCATAACATGTTTATCCAATCTTTATATCAACAAATTCCTTACGTTTCAACCATTTTTTTCATCTTAATCAAATTTTTTATAATCCATCAAATAATATCTTTGATACTTCCATAGTAACACAACCTTATATATATATAATTTAATACCATTCATATATTCTTATCAACTCATTCACAAAAATCAAAGTGAGGACGAGAAAAACAATGATACTGATATGATAATAAAATCATAGTCTAATTTCACCACATGCTCAAACATCTACCAGACACATGACAAAAACCAAAAAGAACTTAAGAAATCACTTTATAACATTAATTCTCATAGATATTTTTTTTAGTATTACGTGACAATATTATTATATAAATTTAATGTTGATCTAAATTAATCTTACTTAATCTAAAACTTTTATTTATTGATATTTTTTATACAACAAAAATCATTTTCTTTTGTTTTTTCAACACAGATAACATATAATAGAACATAATAAAAGATGACACTTTTTAACTACAAAGAAGGCAGCAGGATACGTCAAACTACTCCTAGACTCCCTTAAGTATCACTACATAAAAGATGAGTTTCGATGGAAGGATTTGATTTGCAAAAAAAGGTCACGTGTGTTCTTGTTATGTAGGAGCAATTTTGCTGCTATCTTCATGGGTGTTTGTAGTAGGTATAACTCCAATATATTCCTTAATTTAGTGAGATAAGTTGTAATAAGTTGATGTTTGTGCATTAGTAGTGATGATATTTTTATTTAGGAGGATACTAGTTATACCAAAGAAGTATATCTATTTTTTTTAAAATTTTGTATATGATGTATATGAGTTTGAACATTCCTTTATACTCCTTTAATTAATTATTTTTTAACCGTACAAAATAATAGAATATATAATAAAATAAAAAATATAAATACATTTAAAAAACTACATACACAATATATATTAAAGAAACAAAAAGTTAGAAGTTAAATTTATAATCTCAGTTTAAATAAATAGAAGTCGTGATTATTCATAACTTCAAATTAAAAAAAAGTTAGAAATTACACTTGCACAACTTTAATAAAATAATAAAAGAATTATAAAAATCAACATTGTATATTATAAGTAAAGTGTTTACATTCATAAAATTCAGCTATTCTTTAAACTCTTTCCATTAATGAATTTGGGTGTTTTTGTTCCAAATAATAAGGACAATATTATGTTGCAGCCTGTAACATTGTCAGCTGCATGCAGGCTTGGTTGTTGGGCTTCAATTGGGATCAAAGATCATCGTAACTTACTACATGTTTGGATGTTGGGCTCAATTGGGAACCTTATTTTCGAAAACAAAAATTGAAGTGAATTTTAACACGCAGCTGTAAAAATAATACATTAACTAATTAAGCTAGACTTACTTGATAATAATTTTTTTTTCAAAATAAGCTAATTGAAGCACAATTGTTATCTTGAGTCACAGCTGCATTACTACATATTAACATTAACAGAACTTATTAGGATTAATTTTTTCACAAATAAAAAAAAAATGATGCATAAGATTGATCAAAAGTTGAAGTTATTATATAGTCTCTACTAATCTTCACATGAAATGTAATAAAATTGAATAATGTAAATGTCACATAAAGATTCATTGGGGAGTAGGGACCATGTAAAGGTGTGGTCTTAAACAATGTGATAAATTTTCAATAAACCATTTAATCATTTCTCTTTGGGATTTAATATCTTGGACTGAATCTATCATAAATAGTTCTTTTATTAGTTGTGGACCAAAATAAAAATCATGTTTGTTTTTTCTGCTATCAGTCGACCCAAAAACTGCAGAGAAGTAACTGTCAATACGATGGGAAGGATGCAAAAAACATCAATTCAAGATTAGAGATGTGTAAGCTTTATTTGACAAAGCTTATCTCCACTTAAGCAACAAGAATAATATAATAGCTAGATAAATCACGTGGTCCAATTCATAATATGTAATGATGCAACATGCAGTATGGTCCAGTTCCAGTCAATCATGCAAGGACCACAGTTATTACCGTCACAATTGAAGTATCTGTGCATCATTTTAACAGCTAAAAAAAGATTGGTAGATAACAGACCAAAGAATGGAATGGTTGAAAGGTGAATTTGAGGAGCAAAGGGCGTATACTGACTGATAAGGGTTTAGAGAGCATTGGTTTGACTTGTGTATATTGCATGGTGTACGTGCAGAAGACGAGGCTTCTATAGGCTTTTCACGTGAGAATATGCGCTAACAAAGGCAAGAAATCAGGATGCTACCAAAAGTTGTAAGAAAAATTTGAATGTCATTTGATGGGATTCTCAAGTGAGGGAAAGAAAAAGTGTGTGACGCTTTCTTCAATTTGGAGTAAGTGTGCAAACTTCCTTTCATGGGGGATTGCCATGAATAGAAGGAAGACGAAGTGGGGGCAGTGGGGCCTTATAGGAGGCCTATTTTCTTGGATATCCCTTTTTCTGTAGGGCATTTCTAGTCTTGTTTCCTTGCTTTATGAAGAATATAACCTCTGTTCTCTTTTTCTTTCTTTTTTTCCCATTATTTGCACTGGCCATACTCATCAATACTAATGTGGCCCTTTAGCTGTAAGCATCACTTTCAATTATTGATTGACTCATCAAAATTCAAATTCAAGCTTCTTCATTAATGCATTAAAATACCTTAAAGTTTTTGTTTATCTAAAGTAAGCATGCTTCGCCATGTTCTATTTTGAGTATATCACTAGTATTTTTACCACAGTTTAGACCTTCCTTCAAGCATATAATTAATAATAAGAGTCAATCTGTCAGCTCAGTTATGAATTCAGTATCAGTTTAGCCCTTGATGATTTACAGAAGTACACTTACATAGCAGTAATTTATGCAAGAATTTTAGTTTTTCTGATGAGGTATAGAATTTATATATAGTGTGTAGTTATTTACCATGGTAGCAAAAGAGATTTGAAGATATCTTTAGGTGAGGTCTATGCATGCAACTTTTCTTTATTTAGATTCTCGTTGTATCTCAAGGGACAATGCATCTTGATTTCTTTCCTTGTATCACGAAAATTCCCCACCCTCTCGAGAGAGGGAAAAGCAAGAAAAAGAGGAGGAAACTAGCATTTGACTGAAAATGACCCATACCAAAACCAATCTGAAATCAATAGAGGACAAAGAATTACATGGCATTCTTTCATGTACTTGTTTTGATATCTCTGTGAATGAGGAAAAAAAACAAAAGACTCTGACAACAAGAGTCCTTTGATGGCTCAACAAATAAAGCAAAAGAGCCCAGTAGTATTAAATGTTGCATGTGCAGCAATTAATTAGGAATCTTGTTTTAACTAGCTCTTTCTTCCATCATAAGCTTGCCAAGCTCCTACTTTTTTCTCCCAGAAGCAACAAATTATAAGAACTCCGTGCAGTCTGTTTCACAGCAAGAAAGAAACTTGTTCTTAGCTTTTATTTTACTACAAATGGAATTCTTCAAAGGGCTACCCGCCAGTTGTAATTAATATCACCCTAAACCCATCATTTTTTGTGTTTTCTGTTCAAACTTCAAAAGCACTAGTTTCTTTCTCCACCCTACTCCTGCATAACAATTTGGATCCACTTCCAACTAACTGCAATAGAATTTGCTGAAGAAACTAATATTGTAAGTATCTTAATTTCACTAAAGATAATCATGCTCCAACTTGACAAAACTTTCAAAGTATATTTTAAACTAGTTGTTTGATCCTAAAACATTAAGAATGTGCTTCGAATAAAAATTGAGAACTTGTTTTTTGAAATTTTAATGCAGTATCCAACATCCAAGCCACAAAAAATGAAGAAAAAAAATTGTTACTCTGACAGTACACATACTTTTGAACTCTCCAAAACATGCTGTACATTTATGAGGATTATATGGAGATGGGAATAATAAAACCTGGAAGGACGTGAAATGGTCAAACAGAATGAGTATGCAACAATAATAGCCAAACAAACACATGAAAATAAGGTTGCCTTTAGTTTATGTTTCATATTTTTGCCACCCACATTCCAAAGTATGATGAATGTAACAAGTAAGACCCAATTACATATATACCAGAAAAAACAAACCTTTAAAATGAAGAAGAAGAAAAAAAGAGAGTTGTAAATATAATAATATGATTTATGAGAAGGTGCAGTTAATAATTTAGGGCATCCCATCTAGAAAAGATGAGATGAGGCAATTATTTTTTAGTACTACTTTACATGGAATCCCCCAACAGGATGCAAAAAAAGCATACTTTTTACCCAGCTGCTTTTTGGTGGCCATCGATCCAAATGAAATGAAATGCGTACACAAAGTGGCCGGCAATTATATTCTTCATCTTGTCCCATTGCCCTCTTTCCAGTGCTACCATTTTCTGGATACAAATCACACAAACATCTTCTTTCACATTCCTATTTTCTGTGAAATTATGGTTATAGCTCGCAAGTTACTGTTATCAGTTGGTTCCTAGAGAATGAGATAAGTATAAACTCATGTATTAAGAAGTCAAATCTGACATATATAATGCTATATCAAAGTCACATGAGATAATACAGATATTCATTCTTTAACATCAAGGGTGTGTTAGAAATTTCACAATGATATGTATGATGAAGCACAAACCATGCAAACTAATTTTACAATGATAAATTAAACATAACTATATTCACTGTAAGTTATGACTTATTAAAATAGGATAATTTTTTAATTAAAATAATTATCATACTTTTACATAAAGGATAAGTGAGTACTTTGTGTTATTTTATTTTAAAAAAAGAATCATAAATATCCAATGTCTTAAATTCAAGATATTAATGATGTGAATGGTTTCATGTCACAAGTTTTATTATTTTCTTTAATAACTTTTCATTAACATTAAAAAATATCTTTAAAAGAATCTAGAAAATGTGATATCATAATACACTGAATTAATTTTATTAGACACACTTCAACTCTTATTATAAAAACTGATTTCCAAAAGTTAGTTGTTGAGAGTAGATTATATTTAAAAACCATTAACTCTATATTGTTCCTATTCCTCTTTAACCTTCTCCTCTCAATATTTTTAATTTATCATAATTTCTAATTAGTGAACTATTTTAGAAATTAAAGAGAAATATATCTCACAAAATTAAATTACTAAATTATATTTTTTTAAAGCTTTAATATATATATATATATATATATATATATCATTTCGTTAGAGGACTTTTTTGGACGATAATTCTTTTCAAGAAAATATATCAAATTATACATCTTTCAAAATTATTTACAAAACTAATTTGCGTTTTTTTTAACTAAAAATCTTGTTAGAGTTCTTGTAATAATTTTTTTTACGATGTTAGTTTTTCTTATAATTTTTAATCATCTTAAACTTTTATATAGATATTATATATACATATATATATATATATATATATATATTTGATATTGTAAGAAACATTACATATAATTATCATATTATCAATTAACGCTTACGCTTAAAGATAAATTAAATTTCATTTCTTTACTAAAAACAAATATATTTTTTATATGTTGAATATTATATATAAAATAATAAAAATTATAATGTACATAATAGAAATAGTGTAGAAAAAATTTCTTAACCTAACCAGAATTCTAAAAATAGTTTATGACCATAATTTTTTTATTATATTATCAATTTTTTTGTGATAATTTTTTACCATGTTATCAACTTTTTTTTCAAGTGTTTGTAACAATAATTATAGTTGTATTAATTATATTTTTTTTAATATTTATTGATAATATTAAAAAAAATTAAATATATACTTAGTAAAAACTGTGAAAAAATTGTAATTTTGACAACAGTAACTTTGACACACACATATATATATATATATATATATATATATATATATAATGCTCTGTTTTATTAAATAATATCAGTTTAATTTTCATATATTAATAATTATAAGAATATTTATATTGTCATTTAATTATAACAATAATAAATATAATTTCTATGATAATTATATGAAAATTTTATATTATATGGTAGTGCAAAAAATATTTGTATTGTCAATAAATATATCGATTTCTTAAAGAATATTAATTTTAGAAATGAAAGTTAAGTATATGTTTTGTAAGATTTAGGTTTTATACATTTTTATATTTTTGTGTTAAGAGTTAACTAATTTGAAATAAGATAAATTAGAAATAATGAGAAAAGAGAATTAAAAATAAAAAAGGAATACTATAAAAATTATAGTTAATATTCTTTAAATATAAGTTACTCTTTTAGATCATAAATATATAAAAAAAGAAATTGAAAAATAACTTGGGTTGAGTAAAACTAAACTATAAGAAGTGGTGAAGAGTTATCTCTAAAGATTTTTGTTACAGATTTAACAGTAAAAAAATATTCCATAGAAAAAGTAAAACGTTTTTGAGTAAATGGTAAACAATGCATTGGAATGCGAAGTAGGCAAAAGAGCCAGACAGAATCTTATCACTGATTCAGTAAGAATAACATAATCACTGATAATATAAATATAAATAATAATTTTAAAAGTTGAAAATATTAGGTAACTAGTATTTGGATAGTGTAACATTACTCAATCCTAATATTTCTTGTGTTTATTATTTTTAAATTCAAATTCTACTTATTAATATTAGTGAGACATATTTACAAATATTTAAAAAAGAGACAAAAGTATCAATAATAAAATTAATTTTAATATATATATATAGGACAAATTATTATTATTATAACCATTTTTTAATAAATATGATAAATTAAACAATTAAGCTCATAAATAGATACAGAGAAATTCTTTAAAAATAAGACATTTCCCAATATTATATTTTTTTTGTTACGATTTTGTTAGCATCACTCTTAAGGAATTGTTTTTAAAACAAAATAAATCACTGGTATTTTAAACAGTTGGATATACAGAATTTTATTAATAAAAGAAAAAGCACTTGATACATTTTTGCATCTATGATGTAGTAAGTATTTTCTTGTTAAATAAATATTTCTCGTGTTATTTATTAACTTAAAATCGAAATTAAGAATTAGTATTAGCAAAACTATTTACTAACTATATTTAATTTCTTGATTTCTTAGAATCCTAAATTATTTTTTTATTTTTAATATAATAACCATTTTTTCAGACAATTTTATTTTCACTCTGTAAAAAATATTATAAGTCCATTAGTTAGCGTTTGCTCATAATTTATTATTTTTTAATTTTACAGTTGAATCCTCGGAGTTACTTTATGACAGTTTGAAAAATAATCATTTGTGTAATGATTTTGCTAACTCTAAGAATTTAATTATATAAATTATAAAAGATTAAGGATTGAATTGAAATATATTAATTTAGAAAGTTTAATTAAAAAGTTAGTAATAGTTTAAAAAGATAGTGATGCAATAGATCTAAATTTGATCTAAAGTATAAAAACTCTTAAAAGTTTGTGTTATTTAATTCAAATATTTAATTTTAAGAAAAAAAAATTAACTTTATATTTTATGATAAGCTCAAATCCCCATAAGCACAAAGAGAAGAATATAACCGGACCCTTCTAGATATAAAGAAAAAGTATAATCCCCAATACAACATTTCATGTATTACTTCTATTTTTTTATGTAAAAATAACTTTTAAAAATATTTTAGTATGATACATCATTTCCATTTTTTTTGTTAATTTAGGTAGAGATTCTAAATGTCTAAAAAATAATTATTTTTTTATTTAAAATTACAATTGTTTTGTATTTTACAATAAATATATATATATATATATATATATAAATAACATAAATGAAACTTCAAAATTATTGTTATATAGTTCTTTTATATTTGAATTGGGAACATTTTCATTTTTTATTAAAAACAATTATGTTTAAATTTAGAATTTCTCATCTCTTCTTTCATTTTCCTTTTTGTCTCGTCATAAAAAGATAAATCATGTACGTGGAAAAGATTCAATTATATGTAAGGCGAAATTTTCAATAAATAGATTATAAATATCTAAAAATATACAAATTCTTTTCTAGAAAAAAAAAACAATACAATCATGATAAAATTCTTTTTTATTATTAGAATTTTGAAACTTTTATGTTCTAAAAATGCAAAGGTCATTGCGAGGGAATCTTGCTCTCTAAGGACAAATAATAGCCATGCGAATATATGGTCATGGTTGTGGTCAACAAGCAAAAGGGTTGCATTGGATTAGAAAAAGTTATTGTTTGGACAAACTAATTAATTATATCTACACTTGGTGGATCGATTTTACAATAATAAAAAAAACCCATTAAAGTTATGGAGTATGTTCATTTTGGATAATTTTTTTCAAAAATATTTATAAAAAAATTAATAATTAATAATGGTTTTTATGAACCAAAATTAGTTTACATTTAAGTTAATTATACATTTTTATATTATTATTTTTCCTAGAAAAACTAATTTAAATTGATAAAAAAATCATTTTTGAACTTTTCTTGGTATATTGCATAAGATTGAGTAACTATTTTTGTAATATAAGTTGTGATGAGTTGTATTAATTAAAATCACCTCATTGTTCTTCCCCTTTGAGATGCTAATTAATTGATATAGTTTAAAAGTTTGGTAAAACTAAATGAATCTTGTTCTTAAAGACATGAGTCTGCCAAAATATCACAAATTTGGAAGGATTTGTACATTATGATGTCACTTGTCAATTAAACTTGGTTAGTCTCAATAAGCATAAGAATGATTAATCATCATTACTTCACCATTTATTCATTCAACTGGTCAAGCATATGCCTTATATGGGTTTTAACTCCTACACCCAGCCATCACTTAAGAAAACACCATTTCAAGTCTCATCAAAATAAATTCACATTTTATAATTAATAAGTACAAAATCTCATGTTTTATCAGCACCAAAACTTCTTTTTATATATCACTATACTCTTTCTCTAACAAAAAAAATATTCTTTTCATCCAAGTTTTATAAATTCACAATATAATAAAACTATCCACTCTATTATTGATGTAATATAAAATTTACCATATTTATTTTAACATAGATCAAATTTCATTTGATAAACCTGTTTAATATATAGCTGCTACTTTTTTGGTGATGTGGTAATATTTGATAAAATTATTTAGATGCTTTCTCTAATAATATTCTCTGTTGTACATAAGTTGAAAATCATTACAGGTTATCTGTGATTTTTTTTATTTCTTTTAGTTTTTTTATTTATTTATTAGCTTTGATGGGTTCATCATCACAATGTAGGACCACTTAATTTGTACTATGTGAGATGTAACTTCTCTATTATATATTTTAGCAAATAATTAGCTTAATTACTTTATTATATATATTTTTTATTTCTTTCCTATTGCTTCAAAAGGAAAAACCTTACTCTATTTTATAATATTTATGTTATAATATGCTATGGAAGCTCATATTTCACTGGAAAAGGAACACGTGATGATTAAGTAATCCAGCAAATAATCACTACCTTTGACCGCGTTTGGTGGCAATTTTCCAAAGTTCATACGCACCACTCTTTTTTACTCCTTTGGACCCCAAACATTTTCCTAAGAAATAGAACCCTTTTTAAATGACCATTAGTTTGCATAAACTAATAAGAATCTTAAAATGTCAAACATTTATATCGAACCTAACTTGAAAAAATGTCTGTTCACCCAAATATATAGAAATGTTCTATATATAGATTGTGTAGAAAGCTTATAAAAAAACCTAATATGTAGAAATATTCAGCAAATTATGCCCATCTGTGAAGGAATACTGTGGAGGGGTTGATGGGAATTGGAATCCCAAATTAGTCTCCTAAATGCATGGATATGTAATTAAATTAATTTGCAAATACATCAAAACCAAAAGCCTGATATCAACGTTTAGAAATTTTGTCAAAAGAGCATTTTGGATGTAAAACCAGCTTACAGAAACTTTAGATCTGTGAGCTGATTTTGATTGGATAACTAGTTCGTGAAATTACTTACCTGCTTCTATAGATGTTTGGTTTTTGAACGTAAATATCTTTTATCATGCTACTTGTGGCCCTTAATCATCTGTCGTTAATTAGCAATATCTGAAAATACACAGTGCTGGAAAACAAAAGCTTTATGAATCAGAGTGAAATAATTATGCATAACAAGCTTGGGGAAATATAATCTGTAAAATGTGTTGTGGAGGGCCAAGTTGCTGGAAGTGCATGCACAAACTTTTGCACTGAGATTAAAAAATGAATTTGATCATAAATACTAAATCATAGAGGGGCCTTGGCCACCTTTGTCTTCCCTGCCCTTAACTCTACCTTTAATTTGATGCTTTTCATTCAAAATCTATCAGAACTTTATACATGCATGCAATATATTGAATAATAATAAAAGGGTTATTATTTTCTCACACAATTACCGAAGTGTTTTTTACATTTGGTTGTTGTTGAATTCCAATGATTGAAAAAGTGATCCATATATATATATATATATAAGAAGTGAATTGATTCACCTTTCACCATTGCAATTATACGTAGTTACCGCTCTCAGAGGAACAAAAAAGGAAAACTGTAGAGGTAATTAACTAAATCAGATTGGTAAGGCATCAATCTATAATTAGTGTTTCTATCCATAAAGCAATTGAGATGCAAGTGTCACCAACCAACCCAGTTGAAAATAATTTCTTTATCTGCGTGTGTCCAACGTGCATCTGATAACAGGGTGGGCCCCACCACCCTGCATGTGTGACACGTGTTCAATCCAGCCCATCCCAGAGTGAGCTAAGAAGGATCCATTATAAGGCCTACAATTGTTGCAGTGTCACACTGCACATTTTAGCCCTTTGCTACAAACCCTAACTGGGCCACAATGGTACATTTTCTCTCATTAAATTCACCACCTCAGTGTACTCACACCTTCACCATGTCATCCATTTTCTGTTCAGTCCCCTCTCACCATTCCTTTCACATTTCCATATAACCTCTTGCAACCTAGGGCTAAAGCTACTCCCTACAACTTCCCTTCTTTGTGCTCCCCTTACCCTAAGCCTTATATACATAAACTCATCTTTCATATATTATTCAAATTCAAACATAATACCAAAACTTTTCTTTGTTTGCCCATTGGCTCTGTGTACTAGTGGTTTAATTTGAGTCTCAGGAATAAGATAGCCAGAGAGAGAGAGAGAGAGAGAGAGAAAGGAAATTGAAGATATGGGGCATCACTCTTGCTGCAACAAGCAGAAGGTCAAAAGAGGACTATGGTCACCTGAAGAAGATGAAAAACTCATCAACTACATCACTACTTATGGACACGGTTGCTGGAGTTCGGTCCCAAAACTTGCAGGTAATTTCATGGATCACTACTGTCACTCTGTATATACAGCAAACTCTCATTTCTTCATTCAGTTGTAGTTTTACAAGTATTATAGAAAAAATTGATGAACTTCTTAATTAACTATATGGTTAATTGTTTTCTGAAGTGCAGGCCTGCAGAGGTGTGGAAAGAGCTGCAGATTGAGATGGATAAATTATCTAAGACCAGATTTGAAACGGGGAAGCTTTTCTCCTCAAGAAGCAGCACTCATTATAGAACTTCATAGTATTCTTGGCAACAGGTTTTTTATTTTATTTTTTTAAGAAGTTTCCTTTTTAATTTCTTCTTCATAATCATTTCCCCGTTAATTGCTCTTTTTGATGATGATCAAAGTGAGCATTATTATATCAAAAGGTTTGTTTGTTCACTTTTCTTAGCAAGAGGGCATTGTTTTGGACAGGTGGGCTCAGATAGCGAAGCACCTACCCGGAAGAACAGATAATGAGGTGAAGAACTTTTGGAATTCAAGCATAAAGAAGAAGCTGCTTTCTCATGATGTTGTTCCTTCTTTAGCCACATTTTCTGATATTCACGGTCTTGCCAATGGTTCCATGGAAAGTTTCTTCCCTTTAACTGACAACACTATCCTAAACTCCCATCATCACTTAGACCAGCTATACCTTCCCATCATCCCAACCCCAATCCTACAAGCCTTTGATCATCTCAACAATGATATCAAGATTGACACAAACAATTATAATAATAATAATGTCAATTTCCTACATTTTCAGAATCCAATGCCTGAAACAGTGCCACCATCCAACAATATTATTCCCTCTTTGTATGAATTAGATACATGGTCGTCGTTGGGGTGTGTACCCATTCATCTTAATCCAAATCAAGAAAATCAAATAATGATCACCAAAAGTGATGCCACCCCACACTTAATTGTTGAGAAATTCATCAATCCAAGTACATGGCAGCAGCACGCTTTGGAACCGACCATTGATATTGTGTCAAAAGTGTGTGAGAGCATTGAGGATTATGTCTGTAGCATCCCATTTTCTTCTTCTGACAACTCACAACATCAACAAGAGGAACCTGTTGCGTGTTACACACCAGGTATTTGTCCACAAGATCAAATTGCGGTACCCAATCAAGTGGAGTACATTGATGCCATCATCATGTCATCTTTGCCATCCTCAACAACAACATCTTCATCAGTCTCACTCTATCAAGCAGACAAATAGCTACAAAACCTATCATTCCTTCAAGTTGGCTGTCATCATCATAAGCATTATTGATTACTATCAAATAATAGGTTAATTTTATGTATATATAATTGAGTAGTGGGAGTCTTGTGATGAGCTCAATTAATTCCATGCATTTTAAGGGTGAGGGGAGGGGGAATATGCATTTAATTTTCTCTTGAATTTTGGAATAAGAGGGTGAGTAGATCTCCTATTGGCAAACCTCTGAGCCATTCTAGTTCTGGCTCTCTTCCATTAAACGATGTTTGCTGAGGTTCCATAAATATATATGTAGGTTCTTTCTCATGTTTGTCGACTAAAAGTACGTATCCATGTATGATTTTTATTTCTCTTGTGAAGTGCTTGATGTTGTATAACAATCATATGCATAGTTGTGCACTTTAAGTTGACTCGTTGCCCTTTGCTTTTCCTCTCTCTCTCTCTCTCTATGACAACGTAACAAAGACAAAAACCGTACAAACACCATAGTCAACTTGTTGGCACTTGAGGCCAAAATGCCCTTACATGTGACCTAGCTAGGCTAGGGTGTTCTGGCTGTTATATGACATACCATGTTCTGAGGTGATCGCTTAAACAAGCAACAACCAATATGAACTGATAGCTATCAGAACAATTAGAACTAAGTGTGATTGAAGAGAACAATTTTATAACTCTAAATCTATGGCACAGATGGGTATCATATCAACATATACTTCTTTGGCATCTCCACAAGTTTTCTTTCATCTTAGCTGTAGAAACAAAGTCTATTATCTTCAAATAAAGAAAAAAGTCCTTTTACTTTTGCATGGTACCGTGTGTGTGTATATATATATATATCTGTAAGGGACCTTTCTATCTTGAGTCTTGACATTTGCAATACCCAGAGAAAATTTGATCTTGCTTACACTTTGGTTAAAGTTTTAGAAAAAAGAATAAAGAACGAAACGTCAATTCCAGTCCTTTGAAAAACGAAACAAGAGTGACATGAAAAATAGAAGTTTGATTAACTGGACTTTTAAGGGGAATCTATCCATATCTATGACAACATACACAAAGAAAAAGCCAAGAGAAAGAGGAATTTTATCAAGTAAAAACTAAACCCCCAATTCTAATATAAGAAATAGAAAGAACTATAAATTAAATTATATATTAATAAATACATTGTTGTTGGTATAAAATTAAAGTAAAATTAGTGATCACGTAACTATTTGCAAAAGTCATTTACATGTAACAAGACTCAGGTTTGTTGTTAAAAGTAGTTAATTTGGTCGTTGATTGTGGTTTTATATTTCAAATTTATATTTTTTTCATGACAGTAAGATTTCTTGGTATATGCTTTATAAAAGAAAAAAGCTAATATACGGGCTACTTAATTTTATTTAAATGATAAAAATTAAAAAAATTAAAAATTAAATGCAAGATGTTGGATGGAGGTGAGTAAGAGGTACATTAAATTTTGTTCATACATTAATTACAATACAGTATTAAGAGAGGTCCATCAGAAGATTTACATATCAGGTCCTATTTCCATCCTTGTTTTATAAAATATTGTACAAAAATACATGATCATCTATCATTTGATACATGTTATTAACTGATATAAGATCTTTAATATTTGGACATAAAAAATATCTTTAATATTTGAGGATTATTATTCATTTGTATGCTTAGTTCCTGCAAGGACTGCAGTTTCTCCTTCCCCAACTCCAACTTTTTCTGCATTTGCTTCATTGTTCTACTTTTCACCCTTCCATCTTTCGAACTGATTAGTGCGTAAAACATAAGTTTTATACTTAGAATTCATGATAGATGACTTGAATTGACATATCTTTTAGCATATTTTTCTATCTCATCTCGCCTTGAATGATGATAACTCTAGTCAAAATAGTTGTCAAGTAAGAAAAGTTGTTGCCAATTAAAAAAGGAGACATATATATATATATATATTGAATCATCATCATGTTTTGAAGAAGCAAAGAAGATTTCATTCTAGGTTGGATCAATCGATGTTCTATTAACTGTATTTGAACTGAGTTTTCTCATATTAAAAAACCAAAAATAGTTTTGAGTTTTGTAGAAATATAAACCTTGAATAACCCAATCAAAGTGTAAATTAATGTTAGTATTACTTGCATTCAAACACCAACCTTTATTTTACCAGTATCTTGCCCTAATAAATGCTTGTTTTCTCTCTCTCTCTCTCTCTCTCTCTATCTATCTCTGAATTGCTATTGAACTCGTTGTCAAATTTTTTTGTCACGTTCCTTAACATTCGCTTTCTTCACTTAAAATATTAAACCAGTCATATTAGACAGTTTAAAGTATACAAGGCACTGTAGAGAGACAAAAAGAGACTTTTGACTTAGAATTAGTATAACTAAAAGTTATGTTTTACACGTCTAACATAAAAACATGTTCATCACATCATACGCCAAAAACAATGTAAATGAAACCAAACAGAATATATATGTATGATTCAAGTCACCTAATTTGTGTGATTTTTCAGTTTGGACTTCGGAGTTCAACCAGAAACAATCAAAACAGTACTATATTCACACATTATTGTAAAGTGTAAACACAATGACAAAAAGACAATGCATAAACAAATTTTATGAAGAAAAACTTTGGGTTCTTATTCTCAACCTCGCATTATAAAAGCAGCAGTAAAATTAAAAGAAAGGTTAAAACAGTTGGGAGAGAGAAACGATAAAGTTCTAAACTGAGATGGTTGTAAGATTCCATTGGTCGTGTTGTTGGTTTATAGCCATTTGCTGTCTTTCTCTTACATGTTGTCACTGTTTCCACTTCCTCCTTTTCTTGTGCTTGCCGTTACCTAAGCACGGTGAAGATAGTAAAACTGGTTTACTGTCCATGCTAACAACCTAAATAACCTAACTAGCTCTGCTTTTTCTTCTCTTGCCGTTACCTTTATGGTTCACTACTGATTAAGTATAACATGTATTTACATCTGATGTGAAAAAACCAGAAACCATTGGAATTAACAAATTAACAAAATTTACAATATAGTTTTATTTATGATGGGGAAACAGTGTAAAATTGCTTTGTGTTGTTAGTGTATATTACATTTTCTCATGTAAAACCTTTACCATATGGGTGGATGCAGTATTTATTGTGAGAAAAAATTATGCAGAAAATGAGTAAAAAGGAATAATGAATAAGGTGTTAACGAAAAAGGGGTGAGAAAAATGAATGAATGAATGAAATAAATTATTTTGACAGTGCTTGGGAAAGCATGATTATGGTGAGATATGGAATCTTCTGAAAGAATCTAAGTTAAGGGGACAAAGGCCCTTTCAATCATGGAATGATTGTAGCATACCTACCCGTTTGCCTTTTTCTTCTTCTCTGGCTTCATAATTAACTATGTTTGGATGAGCATGAATTTGTATCCCTCATTTTGCAAATTGCAATAGAAAAAAAAAAGAAGACACACAGAAAGTTGGGGAAAGCTCTCTCTATCTTGTTGTTCATCACAGTCGGCACCGCGTTAGTTCAATAATTTGAAGGCCCCATAGCCATGGAAGTGGACTCATTGCTCTATTTTGACACAAAGGGTGGGCCTTGTTTTTCACTCTAATCAATTTTTCATGGCTCAGAATCTTAGAAAGTGTTCTTTCTCATGGGCCAACTGTCTTCAGCATCATTTCATTTTATTAATCTGGGAGGCTTTTCTTCGCAGGAATTGAGCAAGAAAGTAAGGTAAGAAAATTATAAAAATAAAGGCTGCGTTTTCACTCTAACCCACCCTTTTCCCACATCAATCTTTCTTCATGCCCATTTATTTTATTTTCTTCTGTTATTATTATGCTTCATTTTCCCCTTTCCAGAGCATAAGTCTGAATGACAAGACAATTAAAGAAGGAAGAATAGATCAATTTTCTATAATAACAACGTTGAATTTGGATACTATTCAATCATTTGAGACAGATTCCTTATTAATTTACATTGGTATTCTGTTGCAGATGTGAATTTGTACCTCGTGATCAGCCATGGCCTTAAAGTAAGCAGCATGTGTCCCATTTGCATTTTAAAGCAATTCATCCATCTTTTCAATCAAGAGTAAAATGAAACCCTTCTCCTCCATATTTAGAAATATTGAAAGATTAGATTCATTTGCATTTGGAAAATCATCAGATCTTAAGTGAAACGTATCATATATATTCTATATATCTTGATTAAGATCCTTTACAATTTTAAAAGAACTGCATCACATCTCAACAATTCATTCAGTTTTAATATTTGATAGCTTTGATGTATAAAGGAGAATTCAATTAAAGGTGAAACCAACAACTACATATATTGCAGACAAAATCAAAGTCATCAATCCTTGGACATGGAAATCCAAAGCCCAGATTATACTTGACAGGTTGGGTTGGGCCGAAATATTTCTTATTTTATTAAAATATTAAACAATTTTCCAGTGTAGGATTGTTGATAAAAAATAATTCTCGTTTTGATTCTTAAAAAAAATTACTTACGTTCTTTTTTTCTTACGATGTGTTAATATTTATCAAGTGATGACTTGCCGTTAAACGATACGCCAGTTGTTAAATACAGCTGATGGTATGTATTCTTATTCTATGTTTTTTCTCCCAATAAATATTTTTTTTCTTTTGATCCCTAATGATTTTTCTTTTCATCTCTCATAAAAAAATTTGTTTCTATTTTTATCTGTGTCATATATTGACATCTTTTAAATGGAGAATTATTTTTTAAGTAGCAGAGCATACACGTATATTTTTTTCAAAAAAATGTTATTTGAAGAAAAAAGAATTAATAAATATGATGGAAAAAAAATTTTATTTTTCTTTAATTTAGGGTACCCTTTTCTTTCTTCTCAGGTTTTCTATTATACTTTTCATTTTTTTTCTTTTAGATTTCACCTTTAAATAAAAAAAATTTAAAATGGTAACGGTAACGGTTACGATCATAGTCACGTTTAGAGTGACATGGTGATGGAAACGGTGACAGTAATCTTCACCATTTGATTTGGTTTTCCACTTGTCATCTTCTTTCATTATATCATAAAATAAATTAAAACAAAAAATGTAAGAAATTAACTATAATTGTAATAGAAAAATATTACTCTTCACCATTTGATCCGGTTATGACTTTGCATTTGTAATTTTCTTCTCTAATATCATCTATGCATTATTTCGTGTATAAAAAAAGAGAAGAATGATATGTTCTTGATGAGACAAAAAAGATGTAGTAAAATAATTATCATTTAAAAAATAAGAAATAACCTTAAAATAAAAAAATCTAGAGAAGAACATTACATTTCACTCCCTTTCATTTGATTTTATAGTCTTCTTCCATAATATTATCTATGCGTCTTTCAGCATTATTAAGTAGAAGATAAGAGAAAAGAAGGATAATAATCTTCTTGAAATGAATTTTTTTTTTTAAATATAAATTGTAAAAATTTAAAAAATAAAAGAAAAAAGTTAAAAAAAATATAAAAGATAAAGATTGAGAAATTAAATTTTTTATCTGATTAAATTTATTATTTATTATTATTTAAAAATAATTTTTTTAAAAATAAAATAAAAATATTGAAATGTGTACGCTAAAAACCAAAATAACTTTATACATTATTTTAGATAATATTAAATAATTTTTGTTTAAATTTAAAAAAAATACTATCTCTTGTTCTCAACTATTGAGATAGTCATTAATTTAAAAGAAGTTAATAAATAATAAAAATTTGATAAGAAACTAAAATGAGAAAAAAAATATTTAAGAATTAAAAGAAAAATATAAAAAATTATTCAAACGGTAAGAAAAAACATATTATCATTCCTACTGAATATAACTTAACAAACAAGATACCAAACTAACAAATTTAAGTAAACGAAGTAGATAAAAATAAAATAATTTTTTTATTAAAAAATATTTAATTGGAAATTATATACAAAATGGACGCATTTATGAAGCATAAAAAAATAAAACATAAACAAAATAAGCTTTCAATAAACATTGAATTAAATGTAATAATTTATGAAGTAATAAAATTAGAAGAAATAATTCAGTAACTATGGTAATGATTGGATATGGGTGAGAGGGATTTAAATATAAATATTTAATCTAAGATCACATCATACTTTCAAATGTTCTTGGCACACCTGAATGGTAGATAGTTGAGCTTGAATGGGACGTTTTGGACAGAGTTGTTCGTTAAGTTGTATTTTATATGATCCAATTAAATAAAATTGGATGTTTGAATTTTATACATTCTTATTATATTTTTATTTTTAGATATTATATTAAAAGGGTTAAATATGATTTTGGTTCCTATAAAATACATAATATGTTAAAATAGTTCCTGTAAAATTTTTTTGGTTTGTTTGATACGTTGACACGTGTCGTGACGTGAACGCCCCGTAGACTTTAGTTTTCACATGGAGCCAGCGATCCATAATTTCCTCTTCTCCTTCTTCTCCGCGTATTACGTGTCCGCGAACCCTCGCAGCAGGAGCGACTTCGGTGCGGGGTTCTCACCGTGGTGCGAAAAGGCTGCACTACTTTGAGAACCCCGCACCGAAGTCGTTCCGGTTGCGAGGGTTCACGGACACGCAGTGCGTGGAGAAGGAGAAGAGGAAATTCTGGATCGCTGACTCCACGTGCAAACTAAAGTCTACGGGGCGTCCATGTCACGACACGTGTCAACGTAAACACCTCACACGTCACCACTCCGTTTGTCATGTCAACTTCCGTCACGTCCCGTTAAAAAATTGGACTAAAATAACAAATTTAAATTTTATAGATACCAAACAAATCCAAAAAATTTTACAGATATTTAACCCTTTTTAAAAAAAATTTACAGATATTTAACCCTTTTTAAAATTGTAACTTCCATCGTATTTGTATCCACTAAAACATTTAGACTCCACGATCATGGAATTGTATATATTCAAGGAGGGAGGACCGAGGATTTCAATTCAGTTTGACTGGGTTTGGTTTTGCAAATACCACCTGACATGTGATCCAAACCAATTCATTTCACCAAAAATTGTCCAAATAAATCAAAAGTGTTTTTTCATTTCTATTTTTTATTTTTTATCTACATGTATTAATATTTTTTTTGACTTTGTACTCGGCTTCAATAATTCCATTCACTCAGTCGACATTAACTCCCATGACACCTCTGTCGGTGCCACAATGCCCTAGGGAACCCAGTCTGCCACCAAATCTCACTGCGTCTCACTTATTTATTGTACAATAACTATTTTCTATATTAATAATAACATACCAAAACTAACACCATAATTAAAGCTTGCTTATATCAAATGAAGCTTTATATTTTTTTTCAAATACACTCACAAATGTCTTTCGAAGGTGATTATATATCAGGCCATTGGCCCCCCATAGAAAAAAGAAACATGTTACATTTCCTACATATCCATGCAAAACTCTCATAAAACTAACTCTTTCAAAATACATTTTTCTTTTCCATGTAAATTCTTCACAATTACACCCAGACGCAACACAGTGCAAACTCACTTGCAACTGTATTTTCATCAAAGAACATGTCAACTATCTTCAATCCAAAGTTTAACTATCTTCCAAGAAGAAGAAGTAAACGAAAAATTACAGCTGCTTCAGTGTTTTTGCTCACAATGGATCTTACAAACAGACAAAAGGGCATTTCTCTAAAATATGCCCAAGAAATTACAAGAAGCCTTTGCTTCAAATCAGAAATAACTTAGTGACCAAAGAAACTGAAACAATGAAGAAGGGAACAAAAAAATGTAAAAAAAAAAATAGTACAGGTGGAAATCCACTATTGAATTGGTGTGACTACCGCTTCTGCTCCATCTTTGCTTTAATTAAGAAAAAAAAGAATCATCATAAATCTCACATGTACACAATCGTACTAAATTTATTGTCCACCAGGAAGCACTGCAGAAACCCAATCAGAAGCTGCCATTTGAATATCAGATTCAATATGAGGAGAAAGAGACAGCGGAGTTACTGCAACCTGTTCATCCAGATCACATGCAATAATCAGTCAGAACAGGGAATCGGTTGTCCCCCAAGATAACACACCAAAGTAGCAATCACCGATAAGGAAAATAAGTACACTAAATAAGAAAAAAAAACTATCGTTAATTGAAAAGACAATAATTTATTGCTCCAACTTACATATCCATTTTCAAGTGCTCTGTAATCAAGATCTTCGTCTACTTCTACTTCTTCCCGCTCTTTGTCCAAAAACTGAAGATACAAGAAGAGTATAGCTAAGTTCTCTTCTACAAATAATTTAAAAATATTTACTTGGTATACATATATATCCATAAATATAAACAAATGCAGAGAGGATATGTAGGGGAAATTAGAAAGTGTCAGCAGGAGATATGTAGTGGATGAATCCGTGACTAGAATAAACCTATCAAGGTTACAGTCTACCTATAGAAAACACTCCTCCACATCATGCTATCTTCACAATCATAATCATGACACAAAATATAAACAGGATTTTTGCATGGTGATAGAAAAAATTGTTCTAAAAGGTTTTTTTTCCTCCTATTCACCTCTAGTCTGAAGTACTTCTTCACCCTGTTGGGATCAGATTTTCCAGCAGCTCCGGTAGATTCAATAATCTCCAAATTCTTTTTTTGTGTAGCCAATCGACGAGCTGCACCCTGATGTTGATAAATGAGCAAGATTGGAGTACCATCATTATTAGATTAGAAGCAGTAAAATCACTTCGGATTACCGAGAACATAAAGACATAATATATAAGCATGTAGGACACCTACAGCTGCAGAGGCATCTCGACCAAGCTGTGCAAACTGAAGACCAAGGCCACCTTGATTGGCCATGAAATGACCCGGTGGATAGCGGCTGGTAGAAACCGCTAGCCAGTTTGGAGTGGATCTCCACATACTTTGCTTGGTCAATTTGAAGCCCTATCAAAAGAATGATGACATTGAATCCATGTAAAGAAAAAGAAAGATATAACTGTGTAACATTTCAAATCATTAGAATCTAATCAGCCAATAATATTATCACGCACACTAAATTTTGTACAACATATGGCCCCCAAGAGCTAGCATTTGCATACAGGAGCAAAACATTTAAAAAAATAGACTAATATATGATAAAATTTGCTTACCTTGTTACACAAAGGAGATGTTGGAATTTCTATATTCAAAAAACAGCTTTTGGGAAAAGTTCCCTTTTCAACATCCTTAATAGCTGCATTTATTAATGGTAAACACACTGATACAGCATCCTTGAAATCGTCTTCTTTACTTTCATCCTTCTTCCTACAACCATACACAATATCAATTCATAATGCCCAGCACAAAAGCGCCAAATGTACAGAATCATCAATCATCAATTTACCAATTTAACGATATCGATATCGCCGGTACACCACATAACAACGCCTCCCTAGCTCCAGCAACAACCCCTGAGTGGAACCTGGGAATTTTTAAAGCACGAGATAAACACGGGTCCATACATAAAGACTTTAAAGTTTCTAGATCGTGTACAAACTTAGATCTACATGTTCATCTCTAAACCATAAAATGAACAACTTACATGTGATGACCAAAGTTCGATCCCCGGTTAATCCCACTGACAACCTGAAAATTCAAACCACATTATCATCCACAAATCATCAGTCCTTCGTAACGAGAACAATCAATCACACGCATAATTGATAATTTCCCGTGGCACGATATAAACACTAACCAGCATAGGCTTTGACCACGAAAACAACGCTCCAGATAACGCTAGCGAAACGCAATCCACGGGAGTTCCTGAATCATATAAACAATTAAATTCATGTAAATGTATAATTGCATCGATATTATTATCACAAGCCAGGAAGCTGCAACTACATAATACCAGAAATCTCAAAGGCGGTGGCGCCACTAATTTTGGCAGAAGCGGCTTCAACAGTTTCTCGGAGGGTTACGGAGTGGCCAGAAGCCGATTTGTCCCTGCGCAACAGTTTGAGGAACTAACAAATTACAAAGAGAGAACTAGAAAAAGTCGTGGAAAACTGCAGTTAATTTATGTTAGAGACTCACGATTGAGGAACGCAGACGTGGACATTGTAGAGGCCTTGTTGAACGAGAGCCTGAACGAGGTGAGTGAGGCCAGGCGAATCGACGCCATCGCTGTTGGTGACCAACACAATAGGCTTGGACTCGTCGAATTCAACAGGCTCCAAGGTCTCGCTGGATTGTTCCTCCTCCGCATTGGAGTTGGAATTGGAATCGCCTTTGCGGCTGAGAAGCACTTCTTGGAGATTGGAGACGAGTCCCGGGGGCATCATCTTGCAACGACGTCGTTGGGAACGGATTGGAGAAGATTGAAACAGAAAAACCCTAACGAACGAAAGAGCAGGAAAGAAAAAGAAAGAAAGAAAGGAGGAAGAAAAGTTGGAGCAATAAAGCGCTGAAAATGAAGAAAGAAAAGCGACTGAAATTGGATAAATGATGAATGACATTAGACCGCTTCTATCGCCCTTTAAAATAAGACACTGATAAAACAGCTTCCTTCTCCTAAGGGATTGGGTATTCTTAACTCTCAATTTTCAATTTTAATTTCAATTTCAATTATCATGTGGAGATCTAATTACTTATTAATGCCTTTTTTTTTTCTTTCTTTTGTTCTTTTCCCATCTCCTAATCTTCCTTCTCTCCATAAATTCAAACTGGAATTATTACATTCACAAATAATCAATTTCATGACGTCAATCTTCTACTTTAATAATGCAAACTTGTTGGGATAAACTAAGGACTCAACCAATCAACACCTTCTAACTAAATGTGTTTCAAATTTTCCAATTTAAACTATATTAAAGAAAATTCAGAATCTAAAATTAAAATGAATCTTTTAAAGTTAACAAAAGCTTGCGCTATTTTTTAAGTGCTTTTTATTAAAAAAAACGCGTTGGTAACTTTCAACAACTACAACAAAGCTTTTGAAAGAGTCTCAATCTAGATTGAACTTATGAAATTAATTTGATAAAGTCCACAGCTACAAGCTACTGCCCGAGGTAACAGCCTTTAGAAGCTTTTTTCAATGAATGTCACACTTTTTCTTTGGAATGATCCTCAATTGCTTATGCCACTTCAAAGTTTAGAATGGTGGGGCAATTTGGCAAAAACTGACAACTTTAAATTATGTGAAAATAATCGATTCTATATATAAATTCTACATTTGTTACATGTTGAAATTTACCCAAGTTTGAAAAGAAAAGAAAAACGACTTGTTTTAAAATTTAGTTATAATTTCTTTTATTATACATGAAAATCAATCTGATCGGACACTTGTTATGATGCATACCATTCATTAAAATGCAAGAAAAAAACATGTTTTATTAATGAGAATTTAGTGTTATAAAAAAAACAAGAAAATAAAGAAAATGAGATGAGAAAAGGAAGGAGTGAATAGGGTGTAAATGGAGGCACATGTCGTGAAGCCAACAATCAGTGTAATGATAGGAAGATGCAATGCAACCAAAATTTTTAATTGGTGCTTATCGGATCTGAATCTGAATATCTTAAACTTTTTCTTGTGGTGCTTAAAACTTTGTTTAGCAATTAATGACATAAAAAAGTATGAACATTACTAGATCCAATTGTTCAGAGAATAATAAATATTCTTCATGGTATGGGTGGATTGACCTTCTTTGAACGTGTAGATAGTGTCAGATTGTCAGGATGAAAAATATGTTTAAAAATACTTTCAAAATATATTGATAATGGATTGTTTGATTCTATTTATTTCTTTAAAAAATTTAATTAAATAAACAAATTTCTGTTATCTGATCGTCTTATTTAATAAATAGTTCTCTAAACGTATCCTATCTACTTCTTTAACAAGTACACTTTTACCAAATTATTTATTTCATAAACACTTATTTTAGATTTAAACAGAATTACCTAATATTTCTCCATTTTAAAAGTTAAAGAAACTGTGTCACATAATCTCTCTGATAATAAATTTCTTTAAGTATTTCTTAAAAAATACTCATTAAGAAGCTTGTTGTACCAAACTTTTACATTATCGTTAATATCACAGCGTAAAGATAACAAAACAGTACGATGAATTTATTGTAATGGTCACAGAAAAAACTTCTGATGTTTGATGCAGACAGTTTACGAAAACACTTATCGTCAATTTATTAAATATTGTCTTAAAGATCATGATATTGGTTGGTAAGTAGTTTGGCATGTATAGGAGAGTTCAAATGGGGATATTGTGATTTCAAGTTGCAACATACTAAAGACAAGTTTACTTTTTAGCCTTGAACATCACTGCAAAAAAACCTTAGTGACACATAAACTAGAGAGGCAAAGCTAAAACTTGTTACATCGAAGAAGAATTACTGAGTTAAATAATGCTTACATAAAGGACAGTTAAACATGTTACAGAGATAATTTAATCATTGTCACATGGTGCTGTCTGCAGTGCCCCATGTATGAGTTATCCATGACCCTTTCGTTTCCTAGCTCTACTTCTCAAAGCAGACACACGGGCCCTGTTCTCAGTCTCCTGAAATTAGAAAAAGCAACTTAGTTTCCAAAAAGAGACATGTGAGAAACAACAAACAATGGCATGGGTCATAACTCACCCTTGTTACAATCATATGTTTCAGGCCAGCAACTAGCTCAAACAAATACTCATAAGCAGCTTTGTGTGGCTCCTGCAAAAAAAATCCTCACTTTAGTTTAGGGCTAACAATGTTAACAAATATGTTGGTATATCATAAATGACAGTCTCTACCTGTATGTTTGGAGGCAGAGGCAACCCTTCCACCAATGACGCCCTTGGAACCTCCACAACTTGAGTACCACCTGAACCATCAGGAAGCTCAACACTCCAACATGGGGCATTGTATATACCTAATGCCCCAAAGTCAAACTCGGGTCTCATCCCTTCTGGATACAATCTTTCAGAAGCAGAGAGGGTAGAGGTTGAGGCCTGTGCATTCATGTCAGCACAGAAGTAAGCTGATTCAGTGTTTTCATCTTTAGCGAGCAATGACATAACGATTATGAGAAAATGTTCCGGGCATCTCAAGTCTCAACACGTGAAGTAATTACAGAGACACAGAAGAAATGGAGCTTTAAGTGATAAAAATTATCATGGTTTATATATGGCTTTACAACACCAGAATGCTACTAATCCATATTTACACAAAAGTCCTTAATTCAGGCTATAAGGACACAGACAAATAAAATTCTCATTCGATTTCAATCTCACCTTTCAAACATAATATATTCTAAAAATATAAAGGTTTAGCATGGCAAGCATTCTAACTCATGAGGGAAGAATCCATTTTATCCACTAACACATGAAGAAAATACAAAGCCATGACACTACTTTAAATGTCAATAAACCTGAGACTAAAAAATTGAATAAATATTTCCCGCTAACACAATGTACAATATAGAATATAAAGCTTGAAAATAACCGCCAATGGCTAAATGATGTGAAATATATGAAGCACAACATTGTCTACATCTATTAGAATTTCCATTGTTCTTACATGCAATTATACTAATTCATCCTATAGTTATCACATGAAAAGGAAAGCCGAGGAGCACTTCTTGGAAAAGCTATTTTTGCTAACATACACTTTGAGAAGAGTCTAGTTTACTCGAGTCCATGTCATCAGCACCAAAATCAACATAAGGATCCACCTGAGAAACAAGTAATGAAGAAGTCAGAAACAGTTAATAAGACAATAAAAAACATTTCAATAATTTATTGATTTATAATCAGCATGAAATGAATATATTCTAAGCAGAGAAACTTTTCAAGAGAAAATTCTCACATAAATTAAAATATTTTACTGTATAAATTCTCTTTATAACCACAATTTTCATATTGATTATTTGATTTTATTTTCCAAATCTTCCCCAAATTCAATACAGATCACATTTTCTTCCCAGCGGAAGTTATCCCCAGTTTGTATTTGATTCCCTATCCCTACAGTAGAAAAGAAAACATGCCATTCAGCTTTTGTAAGTTAATTTATTAAGAAAACAAAACAGTACCATTGGTCTTTCTGTCCCTTTGAATGAGTGAAAGGAAGGACTGGCAAAATCAGGTGACTTCAATACAGCATATGCCACCTTATTGTTACATCTCCTTTTACCAAACTGCAGCATAACAGAGCTTTCAGGAGACATAATATTTTAGATGCAGAGGATCTCATAGTGTTAGAACTGTTTGAAGTGATAAAATCACTACGTCTGTATAACAATTCCTGTATGCAGAGTTACTAGTGAAATCAGAAATGCATACCACATGTTAATTATGTTTAAAATTTCCATCATTTCAAGGATAAGTTAATTGAAAATAAGTATTCCATCATGCTAGATTTCTAAATTCTATAAATTTGATGGCACTTGCAGATTAATTGGCAATGGGTAGAACCTTAGAATACTATAATGACCCTCTCTCTGTTCGCAATATGAAAAAAAACTCCTGTACACAAACCCATAACTGTGCAGGTAACATTTTTAGTGTCTATCCTCATACCCTATGAATAACCCAAGTACTTTTAAATCCACCCATTACCTTCACTTTAATAAAATAAAACGCTATTTCATTTCCATTTTTACCTAGCACACATGGCTATGCCCTACAAGGAGTAAACCCTTTCAAGCTACAAGTATCATAGCATGGTAAAGCTAGCTTTTCCAGTGAGAGTTTTTACCTTTTCCCACACATAAGGTTTGGATCTAAGATCTTTGTTAAGGAAACCCAAACATGCACAGCATGAATTAACCATCCATCAGTAATGATATCTCATACATTAACTATCAGACATAACAAACAAATATATATCACTAAAATTCAACATAACAAATTAATTACAAACGTAATGCAAGTCCAGGCTTGCAACAAGCAGAATAAATAAATTTAAAACCAACATAAAAAACTTATGAAATAAATAATTTATCAACTCCTAAAACTAATACTTCCATTCTTCAAGATATGTCAAAATATACTGATGGAAAATATATAGTGATTTGTGAAGTTGAAATAACACAGTTTATTATATTATAGTAATTTAAATGATATTTGTTAAAGTAATGGTGTTTGTAACATTATTTAAAATAACAATAATATATAGTATAGTCATATATGCAAAATAAAACCATTAAATAAATGAATAATATTGATAAAAAAAATGGTACTTGCGTATGCAAAATTGAACCTGTGGATAGTCTGGAGCACTAAAAAGTGTACAAAGTTTTCCTGATTCTCCATCATGATCTATGCTGTATCCACTCGGCATATCCCCAAGATCATTGTCTCTACCAGCCCTTGGATCGGGTCCTTCATGTGATCTGATAATCAGCTATGCAGAAAAAATAATATTTACTAAGAGTAAGAATATCATTTAGTAATAAGTCAAATAATATTTTACTCTGATTCTTTTATGCACATCTAAGCATGCAATCCATTTTGTGTAATGACAGGTACCATTGACTACAATTTGTTATAATAGTTCCAAGCATCTAACACTAAGCTCAATCATGGTATTTTAGTGATTGCATTCCTGATAATTAAAGTGAAAACAAACCAAGAATATAAACAGGACCATTACTCCCTAATATAAGCGTGATTCATGAAAACAAGAATGGCAAACTAGCACACCAAATGTGTACAAACAAAAAAAAAACATGAATAATTCAATTTTCTTGCTGGAACAAAATGATTATAAATTTATAATGTTTTTATTTTCAGTTAAAAAATAAATTTCCTGAACCTAGGAATATAAAAGAAATTAAAAAAAAAGACGGCCTATGCTTAAACAGAGTTTAAAAAGAGAGAAGTGGTCAGAGATAAGTCCAGATTTGAAGCTTTTCTTGCTGGTATAAGGTCGACCAAGACCAATGGAGGGTATGCAAACACTCAAATTCCATCCTATAAAATTGGGTCTGGTAAACGACATCAGTGAGATAACCATTTTCATTTACACATTGTGGAGCACAAAGATGAGCAAGAGAGGCAGGTGAACTGCAAAAGTAGAACTGCAGACCTCTCGGAGACTGGAAGCCTATAAATTATAAGAATGGGAAATAGAAAGCTCTTCATATAAGTCAATTCGTAATTTTTGTACTACTACCAATTCTTATCCTAATAAAAACACTCCATGGGTGTTTTTTTGTCTATCTTCTTTAAATCTCCAGTCTGACACTCACACCATGATAAACAAGGAGGAACCCAGTGAAATAACGGAACAGGCCAATTCAGTTCTCTTCTCTGACTAGAGGATACCGAGAAGTTAAAATATCATGGCTATAATATTTTGTATAACTATATTCCTTAGAAGTTTGGAAAATCTTGATCAGATTACTTCATTCAATAAAATAAATACTTCATATTACTTCAAACAATAAAGAAAATAAGCAGGGTTATAGTCATATTATAATTTTGAATGTTATTACCTTTAGATTGTGCTGCTTTAGAAATGCCTCAGTGCAATCAGGACCCCACCATAAACCTAACTTTTTACCTGTATTATCCCTCAGCCCGTACCTGTTAGATGGTCTTGACCAGAGAACATCACTCAATAATATGTTAGGACCTTCATAAGGACAATCTACACAAGATCTTTTAACTTCAGATAACTCGGCTAAAGAGCCAAGATCCACACTCTGTGTTTTATTCCGTTTCGGCTTTTGTGAAGGGTCTGCATGCATACTACGGAAAAGTCCTCCATGAGTAGTATAAACACAGTTGGCAATAACTGAAGCTAATGGAAGCTCCTTGAAACACTCTAGGAATTTATTGTAGACATCATCACCTTGATCACCATATTTGGCGCAAACCTCCTTCTTAAAACCATATCTTGCAGTGCAGTATCTTGATTCATGATTTCCACGAAGTAGAAATACTCTATGAGGCATCAATACCTGAATATGCAATAACAGTATTTACATACTAATAAATACTCAGTGTGTAATATATATGTAAGGATTCTATTTGTCAATCATAACAGTTATTAGGTCATATAAATATTTCTAAACAATATCTTCGGTGACTTTTTTTCTCCTTCTGGTGAATATACACCAAGGCAACAACCACCAACAAAATCATGAAGGATCTCAGAATATAATAAGTTTTGCAGTCATCAACTTACCTTCCAAGCTAGTAAGACCAAAAATACTTCAATTCCCCAAGCTCCTTTATCTACATAATTTCCATTAAAAACGTAAATCTGGTTCTCAGAGGGAACTCCTGCATGCTTGAAAAGAAACATTAAATCATGAAACTGCCCGTGTATATCACCCACTACAATTACTCTTGAATCTTCTCCTTGGCAATTGATCTCCACACAGTTTGGTTCTTTACATAAAATCCTGCAAGCAGCATCAGCCAATTTCTCCACCAAAAGGGTCGGCACAACATGACAGTATTCAGATGACAACATCTTCTGTGAAGCCTGCTCAAGGACGACCATCACATCCTGAACCCACTCTATAGTGACGCAATCATCAGGGGGCCACATAAGAAATTGCTGAAAGCACGGTAACAAAGACTCCTGTATTTCATCTATTCCATTCTCAAACCTTAAAACATGTTCTACATCCAACATCTCATCTTCATTAGTCATGCTCCGTGCCCCATCAATTAGGGCATTCCCATTGCAAATCTTGGTTGACTCAACCACGAGACTATCTTGCATTCCTTCATCCACAAAGCCAACCTGTAAAACTGATCAATGAACCTTAAAGAGAAAGCTTAAGTTGAGACAAAATGAAACAAATTAAAACATAAGAAGACAGCAAGCATATTAACCCCTTACTTGTTCGGCAAGCAAACTAGGCCTAGGTATTGCAACTCGAGGTTGTTTATCGATAACCCCATGTGCAATTTCTTTCATCCTCGTGACTAAATGCATCCTTTCGTCATCCAAACCTTCAAAGGACATCCTACTTAAAATCTGAATAATATCCCTGGATGCACAGACCTGCAAACTGCATCAAGTCAGTTAAGAGAGAGATAAACATCAACATTGACATATTCCATGGCGAATTAATCCTCGAACTCAAAGGAATCAGTGTGAACCATTTTCTCAATGCTGTAGCGCAAGGCAGTGATGACATCACTCTTAGTCACCTGCAAATATCACCCAATTTATGAGGGTACTGTTCAACAGGACAGAGGCCATTGTGTAAAAAAAACACTTATATCAGCAGCCACATAATTCTCATTGCAGTACCTTCCTATCTCGATCATCAACAACTCCACGCGCTATTTCTCTCATCATCACCAAAGAATGCACTTGCTGGTCATCTAAGTTTACCAAAGGCATTGAATTTATCCCTTCCAAAATCTTCTGGCACCCACTCTTAATTCTCTCTTTGTGGTGGTCCATGACAAGAGCCGGCGAGTCCAAAAAGAGAACTACATTAACTGACACATGTAACAAAGACAATACCCCAGATGAATATTTTCACTTAAACTAACATGAAGATAGTTAGACAATAGAAAGGTAATAACTTTGAAAATGAAATGAAAACCCAAATATGAGAAATGAAGTGGTGAATCAGGTTGGGCAATAACCTCATTCCTTGTAGCACCTTTTTTCCTTCACTTGAGCAACCACTTCTGCTTTTGTTCTATAAAAAAAAGTTCTTCAAATTGATAATTTGAGTGCCCTGATTCGAGTATGGCTGCTAGCGGAGCTTCGAAGTGTTCACTTTATCCAGAGCTTTCCCCAAACGAATGAAATTAGGGTTTGCTTCTGGTGATTCCCTGATTCTAATGCGACAGACAAAGGAATGAAAATTGATAATAACGCAGAAAAAAAAAAGACCGAAGTTGTATAATAATAGTAATAAATAAATATTCTTTTGATAAATGTTTCTAATCATTACAAGTTTATTTAATTTTTGTAATTAGAAGATATTTGTGATAAAATGATACTTTAGCAATACTCAACGTAAAACAAATATCACTTAGTTATAATTTTATGATCAAATCAAAGTTCATATCTAAATTAATTAAACAGAAGACGCTATGGAAAAAAATCCGGATAGAAAATATTTGGGTTAAACAAATTTTAATTATTTTGTTTAATTAGTTTGTTAAATGCTCTTAAGTTTTAATCTCTATGTGCTCAACCTATCTCGCAATACAGAAGAATTTTTTTCTCGAACATTTTTTAAAAATGCATCCATAAATATTCATATTGAAATTATCAATCTTAATTTCTCTTTTATTTATTACTATTACTTTAATTTATATAGATAAATAGTAAATACACTATGTTGGTATAAGTTAGATTATCCTTTAGTTTTTATATATAATTCAATTAAAAAATTAACATTATAAATTAAATAATTAATGGTATATATACACATGATCAAAATCGTAAAAAAATATTCAATATAACATTAGTTTAATTTGAAAAATGAAAATAATATAAATTTATAAAAATAAATAAAAAATTAGTTTAATTAGTACTGATCATATGAACACATTTAAATAAAACAATTTGTCCAAATTAAAAAAACGATCTAATTTTTAAAACATGAATAAAAATACTAAAAGTGTTAATTATTTAAAAATTCTAAAATTAAAATTATATATAATAATATATTTACTCCAAAAATATATATATTATTTATATAATAAAAATTATATATTTTATAATATTTTACATTTAATAATTATTATCAAGAACTTATAACATATTAATTATATTACTAATTTATAAAATGAAAAAATCGATAATTAAAAACTAATGTAAAATTTAAATTAAAACATTGAAAATTAAAAATAAATTTAGATTTTAATTTAAAATTTAATTTAGTCTATGGTATAAAAATTAATTTCGTAATTTTTTAAAATTAATAAAAAAAATATAATTTTTATTATAATAAAAATTATTTTAAGTATTAATAATTTTTAATTTATAAAATAATTTAGTAATTAATTTTTTTTAAATTAATTTATATTCGAAGAATTTCTTTGTAGTGTAACTTGTAAGTTTGAAATTTATTATTTATTATTTAAAATTTAAAGATAGTTTATAAGGTTAGCTTATAATTTTTTTAAACAAACCATAGATTTAGATTGATTTACTTAATTTAGATAGACTAGCCGTAATTATTAAACATTAACATAAAAATCTTAGAATTTTTTTTATTAAAAATAAGAGACATGAAGAGATGTTTGGGAAATAGATTTTAAATACGTGTTATAACTTAGCAAAGGCAACATTTACATTAAAAATTATTGTATTAACTTATGATGGATTTAACCACCAAATTATTATTATTATTTATATAAGTGAATCCTACCCAACTATTTACAAATGTGGGTAGTCCATTTTAACAACTAAATGTTTGCCAAATTATTTTTTAAGCATATAAAAAAGTTGAAAATCTTCTGAAGTATACATATATATATATATATATATATATATATATATATTTGTAAAAGTTTTAAAAAACTTCTTATTTCCATCATTTAATTTCTGAAATGCTGAATTAAATCCAATTTCATGAATAATAGTAACTTGAAGAAAAAATTGTGATGAAGGTGAAATTAGAATGCAAAAGGAAACTCCAATGCTATAAATCCATTTGTTTGTATATATAAGTTGGCCCCATGATCAATTTCCAGATATTCTGAAGCCAATTCTCTAGCTGGAGTAGATGATTAGGGTTCAAAGGCTGTCACAAAGTTATTTTCACATTGATTTGCTTCTCCCCAAAGGAAAATTAAAAAACCTAAAATATGCTAAAAGACAAATGAACAGAAAGTAGATGTACTAGGTTTATTGATTTATTAGGGTTTAATGGTGAATGATTCAACAGGAACAATAGCATATCCTATCACTGTTGCAGGTGCCACCAAGTAAACCTTCTCCTATCTTACACAGATAATCACATTGTTGGCTCCCAACTGGTTCAATGCATCCTTCTGGGAACAGAACACTTGGTCTCTCACAGTTTTCAGCCTCCACCACCATCATTTCTTCTACAATTTCCAAAGGAACAAAACCCTAATTAATCAGTTATACATCTATTAACTCACTTTCAACTACTTTCGACAATTAACCTTAAACAAAATGACAATGCTCCAGCCACTGTTCCTGTAACTGTAACAACCTTTTCTTGATTGTTATACTAAGTAAACAACGTACATAAAGTATAGTTTTTCCACGATTTCAATATATTCTATCTTTTCTTTCTTCTTTATAACTAAACTATTTTAAGAACATAAATGGGATATTATATCATATAACATTACTCTGTTAAAATATAGACGTACGAGAAGCTAAGAGAACAATAATGAAGCAAAACCCAAAACGTGTTTTCCCCTCCATTGTTGACCTTGTTCTTCCTTGTCTTCTCAAAAGGTTTACTTGAAATTGATGATCAATCCCAACGATAACACATCTTTCTATTTATAAACCTCAATTTGGATCAAAATTGGAGTTTTAATCTTTGTATTTTAGATTTGATGAATTAGTCTTCCAAATTTTGTAAAACATATGTTATTTTAGTCCATCTATATATTTAATTTTAGCATTTAGTAATAACTTTTTACCGTCATAAAATTGAGAAAATGCAAAAAAAAATATATACTTTTAAAAAAATTAAACATCAATTTGAAATTATGACCAAAATTAAAGTTAACTAGAAAGTTCAGAAAAAAAAAACATATTTTCCTTTTTTTAAGTCTGAATTTGTTTTTATTCTTGTCATATAAAAGACAGAAGAAAGACCATGATTTTAGATGTTGAGGCTTTTAAATAGGTTAGTAAATGTTAATTTTGATATATTAAACTTTTAATAAATCTTTTATTTGATGCGTTTTACATTGTTTATCAAGCAATAAAAAAAAACCTTCATAAAATTTAAAGGAAAAGACACAGTTTCATTTCATGGCCTTAAGGAAATAATTACCAAAGCAAAACAATTTATAAATTCTGTCGGTTTTTATTTTATTGATTAATTTTTCCGCCTTGGTTAAATATTTATTGTGCATTATTATTATTATTATTATTATTATTATTATTATTATTATTATTATTATTATTTTAGCTCGATTAAGATAAGTATATGTATATTAAATTAATACAAAATATCTTCTTAATAGAATGGATGATTATAGTAAAATAAAACTTGATCGATTTACAAAAGCCAAAAGGTGTTTTTGACCTTTTGGAGATGGAAAGAGTAAAAGTTCAGCAGAAATTAAGCTTGATTATGTAAAAATATAACTGTTTATTGGTGCAATACGAGTCATAAATCAATTTAATGTATTTACCAAATAGAAATGTTGGAAACTCATATTCACAAACCAATATGGGTATTTTTTTACAATAATTTCAGTTTAAATTTTATGCACCGAAATAGAGTTAAATATTAGCTAAAAGTTTGCTGATCATAATTTATAGTATATATGTGAGTACGAATTTGTAAATTGTTAATAAAATTTTAGTGTGAATTTTTTTTATTTGACCATATAACTTATAAATTAAGTGGATTACACTGATAAATTTTGTTGGCTAATCAAAGACCAAATTAATTAAAAAAGTATTTTTTTTATAAATTATCACTCGTCTTAATTTAATTTAAAATTTAATATATGTTACTTTTATTGATTATTATTGAATATATTTTCAACTTAATTTATTTTATTTAATAAATTATTGTTACGTGAATAAATACTATAAAGTCTGAATATGTATGAACGAGTATGAGGGTAGACTCACCTATCTTTATAAGAAAATATAGAGTTTACGAAATTTAAAAATAATTTAATACCAAGTTATTGGAATGAAAATTTAAACAATGATTTATGCTATTTAAAGTTAGTGATTTTATCAAATATATGGTTGATGAATACATAAATTGAGGAAGTTTAAGAACTTTTCTTGTCAATCACCACCATGAAAATTGAAAATTAAATAAAATAGTTAAAACAAAAGTTTATCAAAAACAACTAAAAAAAGCGAAACATTACTTAAAAAACTCATTGTATGTAAGAAGAGGCATGTGTCCTTCAACCTTAAAAAAGAGACTCCAATAATTTAATTTATAATATTTCTATTCAATTTGCAACCCTTGATTTGCACATTAGTTTGAATTTAAAAACAATAATTTTGGTTATAGAAAATAGTGGTAAAACTAGTTTTTTTAATATTAAATGAGTTTTAGTAGAAATTAAAAGGCTAAAACTATCCAAAATGCAATTAAAATAAGTAAAATACTAATAAGTTGAAATACAAAGATACAATGAATAATAATACATGATTGATTTGTTGTTTTTGTTAAAAAAGGTCAAAGTTGGTGTGGGAATGTTTAAAGCAAGATCACATGGTAATGTGACAGAGTTGTGAATTCTTTGTGTTCCTTAGACCATTAATTTGGCATAAGAAATTGGTTGATGAATAAATTTAGTAGATGAATCTTCAACCACATAATCCTATGACCATAATTAATGTAGTACTTGTTGTGTCGTGTACCAAACACTTCCAATTTGGCTTCCAATTTGCTAGCCAAATTCCAACACCATTTTTTTATGCACAGTACCATAGTCACCACTTCATTTCTCCTATGAGTTGCTTTTTTTTTAACTTTTTCATTAAAACAATTAAAAGGTTGAAAACGATACACATAATTGAATTTCAAATTTAGAAAAGGGGGAAAAGGGCAATTCAAATTAAAGCAAAAGAAAGACTTTGTTGAATGGTTTGGTTGGACATATTTGTCCATAACCACTCTTTGTTTGAGTTAAGAAGGAAAAAAAATATTCATAAATCAAAAATAGTTTTTGTATAAATTAATCTATTTAAATTCTCTTGTATAATTTCTTTAAGTTTAAATTTTTATCTCATGCACAAATTAATATTTTTAAAGAAACTTATTTGAACAAACCCCATTAGTTCATTTTTAAAGCTTACTAGCATGAGAGATTACTTAGTAAGATTTATTTTATGAGGTAGTTAAGTTTATTCTAAAAGGGGTAGTTGACTTGAAACATTAAAAACTTAACTATTGAAACAATCATATAGAGAGACACTTTTACATTCAAATTAGTGAAAGTTCATGATGAAGAAAAGGTTGATAAAGTGGATGCCTAAAAAATTGTGTAAAAATTTTATTTAGAAGCAAGTGGGTTGAGATTTTGATTCAAAATGTATAATTTTTTTTAGAAAATCAAGGAGTGTTTGAGCATGATTGATGATTGAAAAGTATTTTAAGTGATGTTTTTTGCAACAAGATTTTATCACAATTTTATTTTAAAGATTACATATTTTTAAAAGTAAGAGAAAACATACTAAAATTATTCTCTTATCTGAATAAAATTTAATTATAAAGGTAACATGAAAACAAAAAGAATGTAAATTTTGTTATTTTAATGGAAGACTTTATCTTAATTCCATGAATATCTTAACATATTGACTATATGAAGTTTAATTGGATTTGATTTTCATGAGAGGCCCAATCTATGACTTTATTTCATGGCCTGCAATTAACCATGTAATGTTGGTTATTTAACTCTTAGTTTATGTTAAATAACTTTTAAAATGTAATTTGTTTTCAAATAATAAAAAAATAATGTTAAAATGGATACAATGCTAATTAAATAAAATTAAGTGTAATTATCAAAAGATAAAATATTTCTAAAAAATCATTTATTTCTTTAACATTCTCATTCATATATATATATAGAGAGAGAGAATATGAATACAATGCTAATTAAATAAAATTAAGTGTAAATATTAAAAGATAAAATATTTAAAAATAACATTCTCATTTATTTCTTTACACATATAGTGTTATCCAAAATCTGTAGAGTATTCATTATAGAATAATATAATATATACATGTTCCAAAATAAAGTTTTTATGTCCATTTTTTGATAATTTTATGAACCTTGTATGTTATTATATCAAATATGATAATAGTAGTTCTTACATTATACAGAATTATAAAGCATGGTAATTTAACTTCAACAAGTCATAATAATAATGCTGATAAAAAAAAAACAAGTCATAATAATAAAAGTAATTTTTTACACAAACTAATAATAATCTATGATCCACAATAATTACAAGTGATAATCATATATGTTTCTTTGTTCCACAAAATCTATAAAATTATGTATACATATATTATATTGTATTGACAAAGATTTTGGAATTATAAATATATATATATATATATATATTATATATTGTATATATATAAATATATTATATATAATTTTTATAAACAAGGAATAAATATATACTGAGGGTTTGAATTGATTTTTTACGTCTTTGTTTAAACAACATTTACATTTTCATAACCAAGATTCATGTCAAATTTAATCTTCTAATTTAAATTTAAAATAATTAATCATCAAGAAAAATCAACTTTGTTGTGTCTCAATTCAATTTGGGAAAAACATTTTATGAATTAGGAAATTAAACAAAAATTATAACCATAATATTTAAGAGTTTTGTAACCCCTAATTTCAATAACATAAAATAAATTTATGAACTAAATTGGAACCAACTCTATACACATTCCCAATACCTATTTACTTGTATATTTCCATATCAAAACAATTCATACAAAATTTCAATTATATATATCTCAAAAACCATCCATAAATATTTAATTTAAAGTTTTTTAGAATATCTCAACTGCTTCCTCTAAATCACACAAAATATAAGAGGGAATTAACTTTCCTCAACTTAAAACCTTTTTGCTTTCAAAAAGTTATTCTAATAGTTATTCTACTTTCAAAAAGTTATTGTAAGAGTTATTCTAGAGAGAAGAGTTAGAAATATTGTGATTTAACAAAAGTATTTAGTAAGATATGAGAAAAAGAATACTTAAATTAAACATGTAATAAATAAATAAATAAATAAAGTATTTAGTAATTATATATTTGATAACAATTGAAAAACTTAACCACAAGTTGTTTTTTTTTATTTAAACTCTACACTAAATTCAAAGAATACAAGTTTAAACGTTTTAAACTATTATAATTTTATTTAACTACATTGCATCATTTATTCTATTCAATTACGTTTCTTTTTCTACAGTAAAAATAAAAGTAACTAGCATATTTTTATTTATATAAAATAAACAATTTAGAACCAAATTAAGACCGCACATTAAACAAATTTATTTTAACATAAACTTAAAATTGTGAACCTTTTTAACAGAAAAGCATATAAAACACTCTTTATAGGAAATTAATATATATATATTATAAAAATTAATATTTGAGATTGGGACAAGATTAAAAAAGGAGACTTAATGAATAAGGTGTCATACAAGATTTTTTAAGAAAACTTTCTTTTCTATAAAAAGTGTTTCACAGAACTTTTTTTTCAGAAAAAAAAAAGTTAAACCGGATATAGTCTTAATATTTATTTATATTTTGAATAAAATTTGTTTCTAATGAGAAAGAAAAGGCAATCATGTATACATCATTCTTAAAAAAAATTCAATTTTACTTTTTTAAATATTATAAAATTATTTTTAAAAAAAAAAAATCAATATAATTAAAAATGAAATTTTTTAAATATTTTTTTAGTAATTCGAGTTCAAATTACTTTAATAAAATTTGGTCAGATATAATCATAATAAAATATAAAATTAAATATGTTTTTATTATTAAAATTATTTTTTGTTTATTTTATTTTTATATTTTATAAATATGTATAAATAATTTTTAAAATAAATAAAAATATATGTAAGAAAAAATAAAAAATATTAAGAGACAAATAATAATAAAATAAAAATAAAAAAAATAAATTTTTTTATCACATATTATAAAAATTCATTTATAAGAATTTATAAAATATAAAAAAAATTTAAAATTTATCCAAACTTTAATAAATAATTTAATAATTATAAATATATTTAACCTGGTGTATATACTAGTCAGGATTGAAACCTACACCCTAATGTTCTTCGAAGGGAGTTTCAATTGACACATTCAACGTGTGGTTTGTCCTATATTAGATGGACACCAATGTAGCAAAGTGTAGTAGCCCTACCTACTTTTTCAAACCCAAACACTTTCATCCACGTGCCATATGTGGGCCCACAAATAGAAACCCAAAAATCCTAGGCCCTGTTACTGACAAACCCATTATTAGGTGCCTCTGAATCTGATATTAGGACCTGCCACGTCGGAAAGTGGGGTCCACGTTGTGTTTTCGTTTTCTTAATCAATGGTATGGTTGTACAAAATAGTTTTATTATGCCATTTGGCATCTCACGATGGAACCCATGTTCCACGTCAAGAAACCGTGTTGATCCTCTCAAAGAAAAAGGAAAAAAAAAAGAAGATTTTTTTTTTAATTTATGAAAGTCAAGAAGAAGAGAGTGGAAGGTGTAAAATTATGAAAAAGAAGAAAAAAAAAAAGATAGTTTGGCCCAGAAATTTGTTTGCACTCGTTTGTGAGAAAGGGAAGGGACACAGTGACACGCTCTTTCTCTCTCACTCTCCAGTTTCTTCTTCTGAAAGTGTAATATTATATCATACTATAAAGTATTATTATTATTATTATTATTATTATTATTATTTATTTTATTATTTTATTTCTTTAATTTATACTAGTAGTAGTACTTCTCTTTACTGTATTTATTTTATCCTAAAGTTTTCATTAAATGCGAACAAAAGTACTGTTCTCTCTCTATCTCTCTTGGGGTAAAAAAAAATAAAAATACTAAAGCAATGCAATTACTCTTCTGAGAACATTCAACACACACAACCACAATAAACCAGTTTCAATCTATCTATCTATCTATCTGTTGCTGTCATTGTTTTGTTTGTTTTGTTCTGTGCCAGCCTCTGCCGTCTTCCGCTGTATGGAGACGCCACTACTGTTTGGTGCGTTTTCCCAACGTGTTTTCTTGTGCGGAATGCAGTTTCTTCGACATCTTCGTCTCTTTGTTTTTATGTCAATTCATTATTCTTTTTCATTTTCGAGGTTTTTGTTCCTGGTGATCTTTCTTTCTAGCTCAATTTTTTTCTTTCTTCTCCTCTTTTTTATTTAGCAAAGCCAAAATTTCAAATGAATAATAATCCTGGTAAGACCTTCGTTTCGGTCGGTCGTTCTTTTCAGTTGTTGTGAATTCTTGAGATAGACGCGTTTGCATTAGTTTTTCAATTTGATTTCAACCAATTTCTCAGACTTTACTGAACCCTCACAAGATCTCTCTTCAGCTTTGGTTTGTTTTGTTTCCTCTTGACTTTTGGATTGTTTTTTGAAATTTCTGATGTATGGATGTGTGAGGAATTTCAATGTTTGCTATTTTTTTTTTTCGATTTCGTGTTTTTACGTCTCACTCTTGAATTTAGGTTTTTTTTTTTTTTTGGGGTTGTTTTGCTCAATTGGAAGCTATCTTTAGGTTCCTTGATATGCATCAAATTATCGTCACGTTTATGTGCAGTGGTTAATAGTTTTGTTTGTGTATATATTTTGTCAGGTTTCAGAAAAACAAATTTGGGGATAAGGGGGGAGGTTTAATTGGTCCCTGGAGGCTAGAAGCAAATTTAGGTTTCGCTGTTGATGGTTATGTGTCAGCTATAAACTATCTTTGAGCTGAAATCTGGGTGGAATGGCTCGGGGAAGGATCAGGGCAAGGCTCCGTAGGAGCCATCTTTACACATTTGGCTGCCTGAAACCAACTACCACTGAGGAGGTGCCTCATTCACTTCAAGGTCCTGGCTACTCGCGAACAGTCTTCTGCAACCAGCCTCAACTCCATGAAAAGAATTCTCTATTTTACTGCAAGAATGATATATCAACCACCAAGTACAATGTCATCACGTTTCTGCCTAAGGCATTGTTTGAACAGTTTCGAAGGGTTGCTAACATATACTTTCTTTTGGCTGCTTGCCTTTCGGCTTCTCCAATTTCACCTTTCAGCCCACTGAGCATGATTGCTCCTCTGGCGTTTGTTGTGGGACTTAGTATGGTGAAGGAGGCATTGGAGGATTCTCGCAGGTTCTTTCAGGATGTCAAAGTTAATCGACGGAAAGTTAATCTCCACAAAGGCGATGGCACTTTTGGCCTAAGATCGTGGCAGAAGATTATGGTTGGGGATGTGGTAAAAGTAGAAAAGGATCAATTTTTTCCGGCCGACTTGCTTCTCTTGGCGTCAAGTTATGAGGATGGAATATGCTATGTGGAGACAATGAATTTAGATGGAGAGACCAACTTGAAGGTGAAGAGATCTCTGGAGGCTACCTTGTCTCTGGATAATGATGAGGCTTTTAAGGATTTCTCTGGAACACTATGTTGTGAAGATCCAAATCCCAGTCTTTACACTTTTGTTGGGAACTTTGAGTATGAAAATCTGGTTTATCCTCTTGATCCTAGTCAAATTCTCCTCAGGGATTCGAAGCTTAGGAACACCGATCATGTTTATGGAGTGGTCATTTTCACTGGACATGATAGCAAAGTTATGCAGAATTCTACAAAATCCCCTTCAAAGAGAAGCACAATAGAAAAAAAGATGGATTATATCATATATACTCTTTTCACTGTCCTTATATTAATATCTTTTATTAGTTCGATAGGATTTGTTGCAAAGACCAAATACCAAGCCCCAACGTGGTGGTATTTACGGCCTGACAATATTGAATACCAGTTTGATCCTGGGAAAATTGGATTGGCTGGGATGAGCCATCTGATTACTGCACTCATTCTCTATGGATATTTGATACCTATCTCGCTTTATGTTTCAATTGAGGTTGTGAAGGTATTACAAGCAACCTTCATTGACCAAGACATTCAAATGTATGATGATGAAACTGGAACTCCAGCTGAAGCACGGACATCAAATTTGAATGAAGAGTTGGGTCAGGTAGACACCATCCTCTCTGATAAAACTGGCACTTTAACTTGCAACCAGATGGACTTTTTGAAGTGCTCCATTGCCGGTACTGCATATGGTGTTCGTTCCAGTGAGGTTGAACTTGCTGCAGCAAAGCAGATGGCTTCTGATCTTGAGGAGCCGGACTTGGATATGTCTAATTTCCCCATGCCTAATGAGAGTAAAGTGCCATGGGAAAATATCACTCAAGATGATGAGTCTGAACTGGGGACTGTTGTTAATTCCAATGATGTAGATCGAAGGACTTCCATTAAGGGATTTGGTTTTGAAGATAATCGCCTTATGAATGGTAACTGGTTGAAAGAACCCAATGCTGACGTCCTTTTACTGTTTTTCCGCATATTAGCAATTTGCCATACTGCCATCCCTGAACTAAATGAGGAGACTGACAATTGTACTTATGAGGCTGAGTCACCTGACGAAGGGGCTTTTCTAGTAGCAGCTAGGGAATTTGGTTTTGAGTTTTATAGGAGAACTCAATCAAGTGTTGTCATTCGTGAAAGATTTTCTTCCTCAGGACAACTGGTCCAAAGGTGAGATGGTCGATCACAAACACTCTATCACGCTTATCCTTTTCCTATTTTTTTGTGACATGCTTTTTGAATTATTTCCTTTGTGATGTCATAATTCTTACTTTTTATTTGTATGCTTATTTATTTGTGTTCTGGTTGAGTTATACAGAGAATATAAAATTTTGAATCTGCTGGATTTTACTAGCAAAAGAAAGCGCATGTCAGTGATTGTGCGCGATGAGGACGGAAACATCATTCTTTTTTGCAAAGGAGCTGACAGGTTAGCATATTAATGTGATTTTTGTCTTTAATAATATAGTCAGCTCAGCTGAATTGATGGTGTTTAATATGAAGTAGGACTTTCTATCAGTTTCGAAATTAGAATGATTAAAATCCTCTTCATGACTGGAGTTTATATTCTAGCAGCATACTATATAATCACAGCAACTCCCTGCTTCCATACAAAGTTTGTTGTGAAGATACGCATCTATGCTTGGTAGAGACACTTTCAATGTCCCTCTGTAAACTTTGACATCCATTATTTTCTTGCTTGGTTGTGCAGTATCATATTTGATCGACTGTCTAAAAATGGAAAAATGTATTTGGATGCTACTACTAGACATTTGAATGAATATGGAGAAGCTGGTTTGAGAACACTAGCCCTGGCCTATAGAGAGCTTGATGACCAAGAGTACTCTGATTGGAATGACAAGTTTCAGAAGGCCAGAACAGCTGTTGGGCCTGACAGAGAGGCAATGCTTGATCAGGTTTCAGATGTTATGGAAAGAGAGTTGATACTTGTTGGGGCTACTGCTGTGGAGGATAAACTACAGAAAGGGGTAGGTTGTATCATTATTTATACAGTCAAAATATGTTCTTGCTTCTCTCTCTGCGTCTACCACCTATTAACATTTTGTTCTCCTCAGGTGCCTCAATGCATTGACAAACTTGCTCAAGCTGGTCTAAAGATCTGGGTATTGACTGGGGATAAGATGGAAACTGCAATCAACATTGGGTCTGTCTTCGGAAAATTATTTAACTAATAACACCATTTCGTTTTTGTTCTCAATTTATGAGTTACTTGACTTGCCTCTGTAATTGAATATTGTGAGACTTTTGTTTCTGTTCTCTGCAGATTTGCTTGTAGTTTGCTTCGACCGGGCATGAGGCAAATCTGTATCACAATGAATTCAGATTCAGTAACTAATGATTCGAAAGAGGTAGGTAGTTTTTTCATTGAGATAAAGTAGAGAAACTCACTAATAGACATGACTTTCATCTGATATTAGGCCTGGCTCTTATAACCCCTCAGGTCATCAAAGGAAACATCTTGAATCAAATCACCAATGCTTCGCAAATGATAAAGCTGGAAAAGGATCCACATGCTGCATTTGCATTAATTATTGATGGGAAAACTCTAACGTATGCTTTAGAAAATGATGTCAAACTCCAATTTTTGGGACTGGCTGTTGGCTGTGCATCTGTTATTTGTTGTCGTGTGTCTCCAAAGCAAAAAGCAATGGTAGGAACTTTTTCCTTTTTCATTGTTTCCTTTGTGAGATCTACTCTATTAGTTTATGCTGCATCTCAATAATGGATCACTATAAATGATGCTACTCACAATAATTAGAGTGAAAAACATTCACAACTACATGCATAGCTCTATGTTGATGATATATGGGAAAGGTTAGGTATGGACTTCTGTTGTGCAACATTGTTATTTAAATGCTTCTGTAGGTAGATTTTATCTAATCTAATTTAATCTGTATCCCTTAAGTGTATGAGTATATATAAAATGTGTACTGCTTTGTTGTGCCTTAATCCCTCATTCATTTGGAGTCAGGTTACAAGGCTAGTGAAAGAAGGAACTGGGAAGACCACTTTAGCCATAGGTGATGGTGCAAATGATGTTGGTATGATTCAAGAAGCTGACATTGGTGTTGGAATCAGTGGGGTTGAAGGTATGCAGGTCAGTGTCCAGCTCTTTTATGCATAATTATGCATGCTAAATTATATCTGCACATGATGTATTCCAACATACTTTTTTTATGTTGCAACACTATATGATTCATTTTCACAATATAAAATCAACACTATATTATTGGGAGCCTGTCCTGTTTGTGTTATAGACTTTGTTCTTCATGTTGGACTCTGGGAAGGTTTTTTGTCAAGCCTTTTCAGTAACTTTATTGTTGTTAGCACCGACCAAAGGCGAAGCTTCTTTCTTTGGATGGAATCTATCTAGCTTCCGTGTTTTATCTTAAACTACCGGATGAGGAACATCCAGTCTGAATTTACGTATTTGTAATGATACTGAAGAGCAAAAATTTCATTGGGCTCAACACTATTTTCCAACCTATCAGCTGTTCGTTCCCTAAATGTTAAAAATGCATTCAGCGTACTAGTTAATGATATTATTTTTAAGAGTAATTAATGTTTATTTAGTAAAACTTCTAGATTCATTGGTCTAACTTATAGTTTTTGCTATGAAATATGAATATGGCTATATCGAAATTGTCAGCTGATCAATATTTAAATTTAACAAATTTGTGTGCTTCCGTTCATGTGAAATAATGTAAAATAATGAAGTTGCTGATTACTGTTCATATTTACAATTTTACGTCACCAATTGTGAAGAATAATTTGGTTAGAATCTATAATTGGCCTAGAACACTCGTTCTACAATACTTAAGATAAAGAAAACACAGATGCGTGTTCTTTTTCTGTTTGGAAGCATGTACCATTTGTTGAAATTGTGGAACTCAATCTTTCAAATTCTTTTCAGGCAGTAATGGCTAGTGACTTTTCTATTGCCCAATTCCGGTTTTTGGAGCGGCTTCTGGTAGTCCATGGACACTGGTGTTACAAAAGAATTGCACAAATGGTAATTGATATATTCATCTTGAGTCTTGATCATTATTCTCATATCTTCAATGTCGGATGTTATGTTCACTGTTATCCTGTGCATGAAATAAATGTAATATCTTTTGCATTTTGTTTCTGTTATGAACTGATTCGTATATTTCCCTTCTAAAGTGAATCGTTATGTATACCAGATATGTTATTTCTTCTACAAAAATATAGCATTTGGCCTCACAATTTTCTATTTTGAGGCCTTTGCGGGCTTCTCTGGACAATCTGTTTATGATGACTGGTACATGATATTGTTCAATGTTGTTCTTACATCATTGCCTGTCATTTCTCTTGGAGTTTTTGAACAAGATGTTCCATCAGAAGTTTGCTTACAGGTTTGTTCTGTTGAAACGCCGTCAATGTAGTCTGTATTTTTTTACCGTGTTCGGATAATCTAACCTTTGATGTGCCATCGCTCGTTGCAGTTTCCAGCACTGTATCAGCAAGGACCGAAAAACTTGTTTTTTGACTGGTATAGAATCTTGGGATGGATGGGGAATGGTCTTTATTCCTCCCTCGTCATCTTCTTCCTCGTCATTATCATCTTCTATGACCAAGCATTCCGTGTCAATGGCCAGGTCGCAGACATGGCTGCTGTTGGTACCACAATGTTCACTTGCATCATCTGGACTGTCAATTGCCAGATTGCACTGACAATGAGCCATTTCACATGGATTCAACACCTCTTTGTGTGGGGCAGCATAACCACTTGGTACCTCTTTCTCTTGTTATATGGCATGCTTCCACCAAAATATTGCAAGTCTGCCTACCAAATATTGGTGGAGGTTCTTGCTCCTGCTCCTATTTATTGGACAACAACCCTATTAGTAACAATCACATGCGTTCTTCCTTATCTCGCCCACATATCCTTCCAAAGAAGTTTTCATCCCATGGATCATCATATTATCCAAGAAATCAAGTACTACAAGAAGGACATTGAAGATCAACACATGTGGACGAGGGAGCGGTCCAAAGCAAGGCACGAAACGAAGATTGGATTCACGGCAAGAGTGGAAGCAAAGATTAGGCAATTTAAAGGTAAGTTGCAGAAGAAACAGCAGTCTTCACTGGGGTCTTTGTCCCCATCATGACAGTTAAAAACAGAATTTATTAGTTTTCAATCCTTTTAGGGTTTGCATTTTTTAATTTTTTTTAGCTCTAGTCTCATTTAAATTCTTTTCGTGCTTATGTGTGGGGCTGAATTAAAGCCCCTTACATTAAGAAAAAAAGAAGAAGCATGGGAGCTGTTGTATGTAACATATTTAAGTAGAAGAGCTCACCAAGCTAGTAGTAAGTTCTGAATGATAAAAAGTGTATTTCTTAAGTAGCAGATGGTTATAATTCAAGTGATGTTGAAGAAATGAAAGCAGCCTAGTAGTGATACACAGTTTTACAATTTGTGTTTTCTGGGACGGTATAACTTTGTTTCCAAGTTAAAAAAATATATATTATTGCATTTTTAATGAAAAGCGCGTTTGTTTTCATTGATAAAAATATGTTTCATTGTGGTTCAGATTAATTTTATCTAACCATTTCAACCACATTCATGCTTTGTTAGGATTGAAAGATCAATCTGAGAGTCAGAAAAAAAAGGAAAATAAGTAGAAGGGAATTATGTGGATTAAGGAAAAGAAAATAGAAAATAAAAAATAAAAAAAATTATAGGTAATTTGAGTAATATAATAAATTTTAGGAAAAATTATAAAATTATATATCTTTATATCACAAGTAATTTTAATTAAAATTAAACTTATCATTATTATTATTTTATTATCATTTAATAATTAATTCTATTATTATTACTATTATTTTTAATTTTATTTATTTATAATAATCTTATTATTAATTTATAAATTTATTATTATCATTATTATTAAATTTTGTTAATATATTATTATTTTATATTTTTTATTATTATTTGAATTTTTATAGTATATTATATATTTAAATATGTTTTATTTTCTATTTATTTATTGTACTAAAAATATAAATATTGATAAATTAATAATAATTAATTAATTACACAATATTAAAACTTTTTACATACATGGTCAATTATGTTTTAAGTATAATAATCAATATTTAAAGCATAATTGATTATGAACAATTTTAAAGTTTGATAATCTTATTTTTCAGTGTTTTTAACATTTTTTTCTTATTTTTACAATTTTGTTTTGTAAACTTTTCAATCTTGCACTTTCTCCACTTGAAACAAACAAAGAGTCAATGACTCAATTAGTTTGATGAAGAATAAATTTTGCTAATATTTCAATTATATTCAGTAGTTTGATGAGTTTCTTAAACACATTTGAAAATAAATAGAAATAGAGGTTATATTAGTGAGAAAGTGGAGAAGCAAGTGGTTAAAGACGACAAAAATGGTTATAATCCTCTTGCCCCGTCAAAACAAATTGTTCGTAGAATGTTGTGTTCTGTATCTGTCACCTGTCAGGACTATTTTGGATATATGGCAGCACTTATCTATCTGTACTTCACACTCATGCCTATCCAGATCCTCCACTTACACACAAAAAAACAGATCAAACTATCTTCTACTTTTCCTTCATACAAGAAACATTTAGATTTAAGTCTTGTCTACAAACAAAGATTTTTTTTAAATATTTCTTAATTTTCTTGTTTAAAAAAATATGAAAATCATGAAAAGAATATTCTTTTTTAAATATACTCTCTTAATTTAAGCTCAATAAGATGTTTGAACATTGAGGAATTGTAAATTTTTTTTCTATTATGAATAAGTAATCAATTTTTTAAAAAAATAAGTTATTAAAGAAGCTAGCAAATATTTCTCATTAGCAACATAACTATAAAAAATCACTCAACTATTTTATATAATTTAATTTGACTAATTCGTTAATTGGTTTAATCATAATAAGTTTGTTTAAAATATAAATTTACTTTAAGCAGTTTTTTATTTCGTAATTCTTTTATTTTGCTTTTTTTTATCTCTACTAATTTGCTTTTTTTTTTTTCATTTTACAAGCTATGTTTTCAATCTTTACCTTTTATGGTGTACTTAATTTAAATATAGAATTATTATATTGGAGTGGAAGGAAATGGATATCTTTGAAATAAAATATTTAAAAAAAAATACCAAACTGGACCTTTGTTAAATTGGACATTTTTATTGTGTAAATATCTGAATTTAGTTTTCAATAAGAAGAATTCTAACATGTACTTTTAATTTTTTTAATTAAAAAATGCAAGTCAAAATTCTGGATTTCCTTATATACGAGAATTGAAAAAATAAAAAATTTACAAAACTTAGTTATTTTTTAAGTATTAAAATTGTGTTTCGTAATAAAATTTTACTTAAAAAATATTTTTAAAGTAAAATCGTAGTACCTAATATAATTTCACTTAAAAAAATTAAAAATTTAAATAAAGATAGTGTTACCTAATGTGACTTAACTTTTTTTCATTATTAAAAAAAAGTCTGAATTATGTCCATAAATTTTTTTCCCTTAAGATTCTGTCCATATTTTTGGAAAAAATATTATTTACGTGAAATAAAAATAAAAGTAATTTAATTTTTAAGAAAAAGAAAAGAGGACAGTAGCCGGCAGTTGCTGCTTTCTGCAGTGTCCTCAAAACACAGAAAGAAACGGTTTGTTTGGATAAAAAAGCGCGAGAGAGAAAGTTTTATTTCCAATTTTATCCTCACCTTTTCCTGATTTTCCATTTATGTCCTCTTCCTTTCCACTTCAATTTTTCTGCTACTTCCCTCTCATCCAATGGAACCACGGGTGGGAAACAAGTTCCGTCTTGGCCGCAAGATTGGTAGCGGATCCTTCGGCGAGATCTATCTCGGTTTCCTCTCTTTCTTCCACGCTTTCAATTTATGCTTATTTACTTTCAATTATTCATCTATTTATTTTTTTTAATTTATTCTTCTTTCAGCTGTGAATATCCAGACAGATGAAGAGGTTGCAATTAAGCTCGTGAGTGCCATCACTTACTCTAATTCAGAAATTGTTGACCTCTACTTTTCCTGTTTTCTATTCCGAAACACAATTTGCATGAATTGGTAAACGTTGTAGTTCGTTGTTTATCATCTCTTTTGTTGGGAAATTGCAAACGGTTGTATGCATATATACTATGAAGTCTCGTGTAGGCTTGTTGTTCAATTTTAGCAATGTTTCATGGAAATGTGTGATAAACAGTGTGGTGTAATGTTTAATTGATTTAATTTTTACAGAGGAATTAATGTGGCCAGAGGTGCCAAAAGGTGTGCCGTAAGTCTGTTTCTTGATGAATTTGTCCCCTGTGCCTCAGTTTCACAGCTCCATGGGTGTCTGGCCATATATTTGGTGCAGCTTATCCTCTGTCATTAATGACATTGGTGATGGTTGACTTTTTGACGAACTGTGTTGATTGTCGAGGATTAGAGATATGTTTTATGAAATGTTTCTTAACCATTCCTCCTTGCCTTTTGATTCAGGAAAATGTCAAAACCAAGCATCCTCAGTTGTTGTATGAATCAAAGTTATATAAAATACTGCGGGGAGGAAGTAATGTCCTTTCTTACCGAATTTCTATCCTTCCTATCTTTTTGCTTACTCAGCTTAAATGTTTTTGGTTCACTATTTTTATTTGACAGCTGGGATCCCAAACGTGAGATGGTTTGGTATTGAGGGAGACTACAATGTCCTTGTGATGGATTTACTGGGCCCTAGTCTTGAGGATTTATTCAATTTCTGTACCCGGAAATTGTCCCTCAAAACTGTTCTCATGCTTGCTGATCAGATGGTGAGATGTCTTGTATTGTGTAGATACACTTCTAATTTACGTTTACTGATTTTGTTTTAAACGGGGAAATCCTGAACTGTTTGCAGATAAATCGAGTTGAATTTATTCATTCAAGATCATTTTTACATAGGGACATCAAGCCAGACAACTTCCTAATGGGTCTGGGGAGGCGTGCAAATCAGGTATTAGTTTGATGCTTGCTTTTTCAATTATTTTATCTTTTGTCCGTTTCTGTCATCTCTTGAACTTGGATGCATCCTTATAAAATTTACCACTTTTATAGGTTTATGCCATTGACTTTGGTCTTGCTAAGAAATACAGAGACACCTCTACCCATCGACATATTACTTACAGGTATTCTGTTTCATTTTCATTTTTTTTTTAATTTGTATGATTGTAGCAAAGCTAAAACAAATTTTATTTTTTAAGAATTAGGATAGTGATGATAAACTGAATATGGCAAATGCAATATCTAGACACTGACATTTTAGAGATAGGGTTTCCTAATAAAAGAGTTGTTGCTTTTATTCAGCAACACAGAGGTGTGTGGTGGGCGAAGTAGGTGGTACCTCTGGTTTGTTACTTTGTGCAGCTGTGGACAATTCTATTTGTGGCAAGACACGAAGCTAGTTTATTTTCACTAGACCTTTGAGTTGTAGAATAATATTGATAAATCTGTTAACTACCAAATGTGGATGTGTGATATGGAATTGCTTGAAAATTTGAATGTACATGCTATTCAAAGTTCTATGATTAACTGAACAAGCTAACCGATAGGTGCTACATTGTGAGTTACATGAAAATAATAGGTGCTAGTGATAATTGAGTTTACACAGACAATCAGTCCAATTTAAATTCTTTCGTCTCCAGTTGTTGGTTATATTTACCATTTTTTTATTTGTGAACATATGTTTCAATAATTAGTGCATAAAATTGCTGTTGTTACTTATAAAATCTTTAAGTAGTTTCTCGATGATGATTTTGTATTGTTCTTTTTTTTTATTTTATTTATTATTTATATGAATGTCTGTATAATACTTGAAAGTTATTATTTTAAAATAATACTTGAATAGTGTGGGCTCTCTGTTTGTCACTTGCTTGTATTCTGTGCAGAGAGAATAAGAATTTGACTGGAACTGCTAGATACGCTAGTATGAATACTCATCTTGGAATTGGTACGTGCTCAATGAATCTCTTTATCAAAATCCCATGTCATTGTATTTATTGTTAATTGATTCTGAAGTTTGGGATTAACTTTTTTTTTCTTTATTAGAGCAAAGCCGTAGAGACGACTTGGAATCACTTGGATTTGTTCTTATGTATTTTTTGAGAGGAAGGTAGTTATTCATGTTCCTTTGTTTTATTGTCTTTTTTCTGTCACTTTTAAATTTAATTTTTTACTTTGTATTTCTACAGTCTCCCGTGGCAGGGATTGAAAGCGAGTACTAAAAAACAGAAGTACGAGAAAATCAGTGAGATGAAAGTTTGTACTTCTATTGAGGTGAGAAAAACTGTGTATAAAGTTGTGTTTTGGTACATATTAACTATGTCCTCCTTGATCATGATAAAATGTGGCTTGCTTCTTTGTTAGTCTTTGTGTCGTGGCTACCCTTATGAGTTTGCTTCATACTTCCATTACTGTCGGTCACTGCGATTTGATGATAAACCAGATTATGTTTATTTGAAAAGGCTTTTCCGTGACCTTTTCATTCGTGAAGGTTTGAGCCATTCAGTTTTGCAAGTGATATTTCACTTTTGGATGTGACTAGTCTTTAATAGCTAAATGGTAATGTTTTAATTAATGTCATTTGTGTGTTTTGGCTGGTGTTCTCCTGTTACAGGATTCCAGTTTGATTACGTCTTTGATTGGACCATTTTGAAATATCAGCAATCCCAAGTTGCCACACCTGCTGCTCGTGTTATTGTAAGTGATGGTTTGCTATACAGTAGCATTAGGTTTGATATTTGCTTTTGATATTAAATTATCTTACTTTAGGTAACATTTTCAGGGTTCTGCTGCTGGACCAAGTTCTGGGTTGCCACCAGCTGTTGTAAATGCTGATAGTAGACAGATTGGTATAATTTTCTTTCCTTTTCACTTCTATGTCCCTGATGTATGATTTTGTTAGTAATATATGGTTTCTTACTTAGCTCATAAATCTTAGTTTTTTCTATTCTTCCTTTTATTTTGTCAACCTCGGCTTTTCCATGTTTTAATGGTATGCTGCTTTTGCTTTTTCAGCTTTTAATGTGGGAAATTTCTGTGCAGGTGTTGAGAACAGTAGGCATGCCGGTTGGTCTTCATCTGATCCTGCTCTAAGAAGAAACTCTGGACCTATTGCAAATGATGGAGTTTTGTCAAGACCAGAAGCCCTAGTTCCAAGTGAATCAACTGGATCTAAAGATGTTATGGTTAGTATATTTATTTATGGAATGTTGACCAAAAGCCACATTTAGTTTTCCCGTTATTTTAAGTTGTGTATGCTGTATGCAGTCGTCTAGTTCTAATTTGTTCCGGCCTCGGGGATCTTCGAGGCGAGGTGCTGTATCCAGCAGTCGTGATGCAGCTGTTGGAAATGAGAGTGAGCCCTCTCATCCTCTCGCCATAGATGCTAGTCCAGGAGCGATCCGTAAAATCTCTGGTGCTCAAAGAAGTTCTATCATGTCATTTGAGCACCACCAAATATCCTCTGGCAAAAGTACATCGAACATGAAGAATTTTGAGTCAACTATCCGATGTCTCGAGACCCTGAATTTCAATGACGAGAGGTTACAGTATTAGCAGCTGTCAGCAGCTTAGTAAATTCTTAGAGATTTTTATAAACTACCGAGTGGAGTGTTGTCTATGCATTTTGTTGGAGGAAAGCTGCAACAAGATGGTAGGTAATTGAGACTATAAAATAAACAAAGAAAAATATGCTGAAGTGGTTTCCTGACAAATCTGGCCTTGAAAAGGCTTTTGTTAGTACAGTTGACCGTGTAGGTAACTTTCTTCTATTTATACCATCCTTTCCTCTTTTATATTTTTTAGTGAAGTCTCAAGCTTTCTTGGCTCTCTTTTTTATCATTCAAGTGGGAGATTTCATTAGCTACCAACTGCGTAAAACTATCAGTGCTACAGTACTACAAATTTGAGGGGGTGTTTTCTTAATTTTATCCACGTATATTTCACGTGCAAAAAAAGTACTACTACTGAGTGAGTTTATCTCTATTAATGGCGTGTTTGGTTGGAAGAAAATCAATACGGTAATGCAGCTTTGCGTCAATTTATTTGGGCAATTCGTAACCAAGATGTGAACCGGCGTTGGTCTTTTTAAACATAATTTTACGGTCCATTGATCTTCCTTTAGTTTAGAGATTTGCAGAACTAACTAATTCTCATGAAATTGTTTTTGAATGTGATGGAAAGGAATTTTTAAATTAATCACATATTTTATATTCATGTGCTTTTTTTATTGAAATGGTGAGAATTAATTGTCATTTTTAAACAAATACGTACACATTAAAGTTATCCACATATATATATATATTATTTTAATCATATAAAACATATTTTACTTTAGAGATATTAAACTCGTAAGTTTTTACTTAACGAATTTTACTTTTTACTTCTGTTTGTATAATCTCTTTTAAAATTTTGCTTTGTTTAAAAAAATCACTATAAAAATCAAGGAAATATTAATGTGTTAATTTTGAATTTAAAGAAAAAGTTTGTCGGGCTAAGGTGAGACAGTGGAGATATACCAATCTGACCCGTAAATTATGATGTTAGATCCGTGATTAAGCCCACTTTCCCATTCCTGCTCTCTTCTTAAATTTATTGTAAATTTGATTTGATTCTCGGATAAATATACGTATTCATATTTGTATTTATCATCAAACAATACTGTTTAAAATTATTTTTAAAATATAATTTATTATGATTTCAAATTCTTAAAATTGAAATTAATAAATAACTTTTTTAAAATTGAGAATGATTTTCAACTCCAAAACGCAGATTTATAATAAATGTAGATAAAGTTCGGATCAATCCTATCAACTGTCTAGGCTCTAACATGTTTTCCAAATCGTTCACATATTAAAAAAGATATAAGTAAAAATAATAAGAAACAATATAATAAATTTCATCAATTTTATTTTTTTTCTCTTTCAACAAATATTCAATTTTATTTTCATCCTCTTCCATTCTCTCAACCAACTATCAACAGAATTTTTATAAACATGAATACAATACAATGAAGAATCTATCTATGATTTTAAATGGGATTTACTTAGGTCTAATCTCAAGGCAATTGTGATGTAATACTGATTCTTTTCAAATTAACCGCAAAGACATAAAATATTTGCTATAAGCCACTAATAATTCCATTTAAATTAAATTATCCTAACTTAAATAAAAATATACCCCTAAATTTAATTAATTAACATCATAATATATTATAAATCAAATAAAACATACCCTGAAAAGAAGTTCACTTTTAAAATGTGCTTTTGCAAATTTCACGGAACAATTAACGATGTCTTGTATTCTCTCTCTAATAATGTCGCCCATACATTATGAGCATCATATTTATTATCTTTCGTTTTATCATTATTTTTTTGGCCATATTATATTTTGTTTTCATCTCCACTAATGTAAAGTAACATTGTAATATTTATAATATCATCAACAAAATTAGTATTAAATTAGGAAAAAATGTTAAAAGATAAAGAATTTTTCGAAGATACTATTTAATACATTAGGGGAAAAAAACACTTACAAGTTTCTTGAAATCCTTGCCATTGTAATTAAATGTGGCCACAATAGCAACTTTTTTTTTTGAAGATTTTTCATAATTAGTTTATTAACTATTCATAAAATTTGTGCTTAGAATAATAAATAAGTTTATAACTACCTCACTCTTACAAAATAAGTTTGAAATGAGTTTGAAACCTTGTAAACTGAGACTTTTATCTTATTGATATATTATAATTTAATTATATATTAATTTTTTCAAAATATATTTTTTAATACAGCTTTCACTCTACACTAGTAAACGAGTCTATATTTAATTTAGGTGAAGTTTGAACACCAATCTATATATTATTATGATTTGCTCTCATTTCTACAACACCTGAAATTTTCAACCATTTAAAACTTTTTCTTTTTCCAAAACTAGATTTCTATACACAAAGTGATTGAGGTTTGGAAGAATGTTGAATCATTGTTTGACATTAACAGGGATAAAGGAGAAAACTTCCTCTTTGCTTTCCCCATCATTTTCTTCCTTACCCTCTTTTGGTTGGTTTCAATTTAGCTATGATACATATACCAAAAACAACACAAACACAACATTACTATCAATATAGCAGAGTGATTCTCTCATAAGGCTTTCATTTATTTTCTTCTTTTTATATATAATTAAAACAAACCAATCAAAATGTACTTCAAACCCAGTATATTCATCTTAAAATTTGAACTCATAACTAAGAAATTCAGCAGTGTATAGCATTGGAGTTTCATGCAAGAAGGAGTTAAACTTCTGAACCAGAAACACAATCTTCTTCGAATGGGATAGGACTACTATCACGGGATTATTTAACTCAAACATTTACTGAGAAAAAAAAAACACAAATAAGTAACTCTCATTACAGAAAAGAAAAGATGAAGAAGAGAGAATAAAACATGATTCACCACCATCCATAGAGAGCTTGAGTGTATGTATTCTTGATCCACCTGAAACTCTTTCTTAGAGAGCCTTTCATTTTGCCCTCTGCTGCATATATTTTATAGCCAGCAACTCTCTTCTTCCTCTGCAACTCAGGATCACTGAAGCTCCAACTTTTCGATGGTTTGGCAGCTTCCCTTTTCCCTTTCTTCACCTTCACCTCCTTACCAGTGCTACCTATCTGGTTTACATAACCAGAAGAAGCATTATTAGCACTGTGACACCTCAGATCTTGCATGCTTGTTGGGGCCACCTTGCCTCCACAGTTGCTTTCAATCTGGAGCCTTTCATCTCTGCATGACTTGGATCTGAACTCCATCATCATGCCAACCACAATGCCCCAAGAGTAGTAAGAAAGAACAAGTTCAAATAAGAGGGTTTATGGCTTTGCTTTTTTGTAGATGTTTGTTAAGGTTGTTTATTGCTTCTCTTACTTTAATCTAGAATAAATTATACAGTGTTGGTCTTTTTACATTACAGTTCACATTCATTTAGTTCATTTTTAAACAAATATTAAATTGAAAACTCTTTTCTTAATTTATATAATAAAATCTTTTTGAGTTGGATGCAGTAGAAGATGACATGTTGTTTTCATTAATGAAAATCAGTAGGGTATGGTGGGACTGATCCAACTTTCTCTGCAGAGCAGAATTTCATGAGGCCTTTGGATTCACTAGCTTTCACACGTGCAAGTGTTCAAATTACCAGTCAAATGGAGTATAAACAACATTTTTTTAAGTATTAAATGAAAATCTTTGTTCTATTATATCATAAAATATTTAAATTAAAAAAAGATTACAAGTTATTGAGTGATTATAAGACCACTTAGAAACAATTTCACAAGGCTCTAAGCTGAGTCTGTGTTGGTGAAAAGGCAAAATGCTCTGATTTTCATTTGACCATTGTGGAGCACCGTCTTGAATAATGTCCCCATGGTTCTCCCCATGTTATTAGGTCTTGGTTTCTGCAACCCACAATGTAAGAGAAAAACCTTCATTTCTTTTTCCACAAAAATACTCACATGGATTTTTTTGAGTGGGAAATTCCTGTTTCGTGCAAGTGAAAACAAAAATGACTCTAAATGAAAATTAGCAGAGCTACCAAAGGTAATTACTATGGACCTCCCAAGTTCCAATATTTTGTCCTTTTTCATTGCAGCAAGCATTTGGAAAGTTGCTCTCACAATTTTCTACAAACTTTGCTTTAAAGTTTTGGCCGAAAGTGCAATCTCAAATCAATTCATTAAGATGACAAGTGTGTTAGTACCATTAAAGTAATCATGTTCAATCTAATTGCAAGTGTCCCACTTAAAGAAGTACTTGATAAGGAAGTTAGCATGTGTCTTTCACTCTCAACAACACTTTAATTATGCAGAATTGAAAACGATCGATTTTAACACAGTAGTTTTCGAATAATGCATCCTAATGTAGCAAGAGCTAAAATTTTTTAGGGTTGGTACTCTAGCCAACTCATTTTGATAACACTGAAATGTGCTGTGTCTCTATTTTCCCTCTGTTTCCTTCTTGTGGGGGAGGGGGAACATGTGTGTGATAACAATGTTATGCATGCAACACTTTGCGTGTAAAATGATTTGTAATTATTTCAGCATCACTTTTTTCTTCTCGCAATCAAAACCAAATGTTCCAGTGGTAATTTAAAGTTTAATCTTATCTTAACTGATGATATGTTTATTTGATCATTTATCTAATTCTGAATGTTAAGAACAAATGATATTTTGTTATAGCTTAAGTGTCATACTGAAATGGTGTTTTTAAAATTTTAAGATTTTCTTTTCTATTTATATCCTTATTTTTGTTATACATAATATTATGATTACTCTGTTAATATCATTATTCCTGAATTGACTACCAATTACTAAAGATAGCAGTATTTGACTTTTCAAAGAAAATAAACAAATTAGTAGTTGTAAAACTTCTGGGATTACAGTTCTTCAGGGAATAATAAAATTGTATCAAACCTTATTTTCTTGAAAATCACTACTTTTGACGGAAAATGATATGAGGAAACTAATTATTTTCTTCAAAAATACAATAGTTTGAAAATATTAGCTAAACCTATTATATTTTCTGGTTTATTAGTTAATTTGAACTCTTTAAGAACAATGACAAATCCCACAAAAAAAACCCTCGAGATAAAAACAAGCCTTTGTAATTAAAAAAACTCTAGTTCAATCTAGAGTTCCAATATTATATTTCAGCTTTCGGTGCGTCACTCAATTTCTTGAATCATGCAACCATGGGGCCTAACATAGAATGGAATAAAAAATATTTAGGCATGTACAAACAAGAACTAATTCAAAATATTAATTTAAAAAACTCTACAGAGAATCCCCTGATCTTATAATTCGAGATTACTCACTCATTTTTATATTATAGCCCATAAAAGTCAAAATATATCTTGCTAAAAGCACATAAAATACTACTCATTGATTCATCTAGTTACATGTCTTTTTTCAACACGCATCAAGAGATTTATTTTAGATTTATGAGACTGTCTCCTCCTTTCTAATAGAAACAGTTTCACATTTTTCCACTGACACGGTTAGCATGATATCTAAAATAATTATTAACTATTTTACAATGTTCATGCATAATCTTGTTTTCTCTTCCTTTTGAATCGGAAAAAGGCACAGCTCGATCAACTAACAGCATGTTTATGAAGGAAATAAAATGACAATACAACCGTCAGTAGTGTTAAAAAGAAAAGGACACAGGTTTCTTCAAGAAAACGTGATTTGGAGCCTTTAGTGATAAAATCATAAACACCTGTCATATTAGATGCAATATAATTTCTAAACCAAAATATCTTTTACTGAAAAATTAAATAATAATTCTCGATAACCCTTGGTTAGAATGAAAAACAATAATATTTCACCACTGTAGAATTTCGTAATTCACACGGATTCTTTAACTGGGTGCGTGGAAGAGGTTAAGGCATTTCAGATGTAAAATAGATACGACACAATTAAAAGAGAAATGGCTTTGAGCATCCTACTAATTAAGCAAATAAACAAATTAATCCATTATAAATAAAAGTAAGGTGTCTTTGAACTCTAACGGGTAAAAATTGAAAAAGAAAAAAAAAAGCACAAAATAATAATTGTCAAAAAGTAATAGCTCTGATGACTTAACAGAGAATAAAAATTAACCCATCAGAGCAGATCGGCAACATTTGATGGCAACTCCTCTACAGTCACATTGTAGAACTTCTGAATATCAGATAGCATTCTGGCATCTTCCAATGTCACAAAGTTTATGGCAACACCTTTTCTTCCAAAACGCCCACTTCGCCCTATGCGGTGAAGATAATTTTCAGGTTGGGTTGGCAGATCATAGTTTATAACCAAAGACACTTGCTGTACATCTATACCACGAGCCAAGAGGTCAGTGGTGATTAGAACTCGAGAAGAGCCAGAGCGAAATTCACGCATGATGATATCACGAGTGTTTTGGTCCATGTCTCCATGAGTGGCCGAGACTGTGTGATCATTGCTTCGCATCTTGTCAGTGAGCCAGTCAACCTTGCGCCTTGTGTTCACAAAGATGACACTCTGGGTGATAGCCAAAGTCTCATAAAGGTCGCATAATGTCTCCAGTTTCCATTCTTCCTTGTCAACATTCACATAAAACTGCTTGATACCCTCAAGGGTCAATTCATCACGCTTAACCAGGATCCTCACTGGCTTATTCATGAATTTCCTTGTAATCTCCAGGGCCTCGGGTGGCATTGTAGCAGAGAACACCCCAACCTGAATTTGACCAGGCAGTAGCTGGAAGATGTCATAGATCTGCATTTCATGCACGAAAATGAGAACTGTTAGTTAGCTATTTAACACAAGATGACTTTAGATAACTGTTAAGATAACTTTTACAACAAAATAAAAAAAAATATAAGTATTATGCTCGAAAGAATGTTAGATGAAAGTAAAAAAAAAATACCAAATTCAAATTCTTTTAACAAATAAACAGAAACCAACAAACCTGATCCTTGAAACCACGTGAAAGCATTTCATCAGCCTCATCCAAAACAAACATCTTTATGTGATCAGGGCGAAGAGACTGCCTGCGCAGCATGTCAAACACACGCCCAGGAGTGCCAACAACAGTATGTACACCAGCTTGGAGAATGCGCTGATCCTCACGGACACTGGTCCCACCAACACAAGCATGAACCTTGACACCAAGGTAATCACCGAGAGCTCGCATAACCTTTTCAATCTGCTGTGCAAGCTCCCTTGTTGGTGCCAAAACCAAAGCCTGGCACTGAACCAATCCATAATCCAGTTGTTGCAAAATTCCTGAACAGAATGTAGCTGTCTTTCCAGTTCCAGACTGAGCCTGCTGAATCACGTCTAGACCTTTGCAGAAAGGAACAATCCCCCTTTGCTGTATAGCAGAAGGCCTCTCAAAACCTATAGAACGAAGAATAAAATATTACACATCAACTTGAGCTACAGTTAACTTCATATAATATTTGTTTTGTTCTTCTAAACATGCCAAACTGATGCGCCTCATCAAAGATTTCAGTTTCAAAACAATAAAAAAGATAGACATCAAATGGTTGTTACCTGCAGATCCACTTTGTAGTCTTCTACAAAATAGTTTGAAATGGAAATAGATGTAAATGTAGAAAACAATAATTCCAAGCATATGATGTAAAACAAAAGATTGAACGCCCTTATATTGGTACATTACTTGATGCTATAAACTTCCAAACATCAAAGGTTCAGGCACGGGTCAAATAGTAGGCATCCTTGTTATGAAAATGTTAATTCCATATCTAGTTCCTGCGACTCCTGGTTAATGGTAACAACCCAAACCATTGCACCAAGACTCCCTTTAAAATAGATCTTAATGACTTTTAAACTTCAAATAAAAAGTTCTATAAATTAATCCCAATTAAATGATAATTTAAATTGTTTTGCTAAAATGTAATTAAAATTGTATGAAGTTCCAGATACCTCCATTGCAGAGATAATGAATGAAACAGTATAACTCCAACAGGGTAACGATTATAGAGAACAATGTCTAAATTCGTTAATACTAGCAGTTAGACACTGACTGACATACACACTTTACTTTTCAAACATAAGCTTTATTGTTGGCGTATTCTGTAAAAGGTCAATTCAGTTGCCTCGAAAAGTGACTTTTAAGAGTGTCGTCGATTCTTTACAAAATGAACCTATCAACCATCATCAAGAGTGTTTAAAAGAGAGGACTCCAACATTTCTTAAGTATTGAATAAGCACCAGAGGAAGCAAAGGAAAAGTCATTTGTCATACCATAAGCATATATGCCTCTCAGAAGATTTTCTTGTAACCCCATTGCATCAAAACTCTCATAGACTTCATCATACGAGGTGAAAAACTCTTGTCCATCAGCAGAAAGCCTGCAATTAATTTTCAAAACAGTAAAATTACAGAATACTGCAAGAGTCCAACATCACACGAATGAAAAATACAAAGTGCAAGAAATTACAATTCATTCATCTTAGTATCATATTGCCGACCGTCAAATTGAGAACCCTCTGGAGCTAATCCTGCCATCACTGCAGAGCAGAAACTTCAGTAAAATTAAACAGATTCGCGCACATAAAAAAAATCCTAACAAACCCAAACCCAATAACAAAAAATTAATTCCCAATAAATCATGGTGAGACAACGCATGTGAACGAAGGCGAAGGGCCCTTTTTCTTTTCGCATGATGCCAGGTAAGAAAACAAAGTTTAAGAACAATTCAAAACCACCAATAAAAAAAATAAAAAAAAACATTAAACTGACCAAAATTCTGAGAGTTACTCCAATCTGTGAGAAAGAAACGATGATGATTCAAATTTTAAGTTGGAACTAAACATAAAACAATCAGCAAAAACGCCTAAAATCGAATGAAAAGCTTTGCAAAGAGATTAAGCAGATCAATAACGTATTGAAAACCTAATAAGGAGAGTGATATGAAAACAAAAGAAAATGGAATAGAATCGGATTTATGTAAATGATGAACGTTGTTGAAGATATAGAGAGAGTGAGAGAGAAGAAGTTAGGGTTACCTGATGTTGGTGGAATAGAGAGAAAGAAAGGAGCAAAGAATGGGAAGCGAAAGAGGAATTAGGGTTTCCCAAACTCCTCGGATCTGCGCCGTGGAGTTGAAGGGAAGAGAAAGGAGAATAGAATAGAAGGAATGTGTTGAGTTTAGGTTTTGTTATGCTTTTTCTTTACTATTCTATTCTATTACTTTTCACCCTAAAGAATAATAATAAATAATAGATGTGCTATTTTTTTTAATTAATTGAATATAAAACTTTTATATTCCATATTGGCCCAATTAGATCAACAAAAAGAGTGGCTTTGAGTTGTAGAGACTGCATTCCCATATTTTTCTTCAAATTAATATAAATAAAAAAAACAATAAAAAATTTATCACCAAACTATTAAAAAAAAGTTATTTTTTCTAGTCCAGCTTAGATCATGCTAAATTAATTAGAGATTTCCATATTCTCTTTCATGTTTAACAAAAATAAACAAAATTAATAATAGCTTAAATGTAAAATAATCTTATATTTAATATATATATATATATATATATTATTATATGAGAATATACCATTTAATAACTTATTTTGGTGGAAAGTTTTACTCTTTAATAAAAAAATAATTTATTTATTTAATAGAATATTTTTTCCATTTTAAAATAATTAAATTTCCTTTTTAGAAACCACTAAAAAATTTTCTGATACTACTTTTACAAAATTATATATATATATATATATATATGTTTTAAATTGTATTATTTTAATATTTTTCATATTTTTCAAAATCATGTATTTTAAAATTATATTATTTTAATATAATAAAAATATAAATACATATGCACAAAAGTTTTTATTTTCATTACTATAAATAGTATATAAAATTGACATTAAATTGATAAAGAAATGTTCAATTTCATATCAGAATATTTCTGTTCTTAAATATGTAAATAAATCTATCATTTCATTATTAGAAATTGAAATAATTGAAATTAAAGATATAATCGTTTAGTAAAGTAATATTAGTTCCTTCAGTCCTAGTTTGGTTAACTTTTAATAATAAAAAAAGTAAATACATAAAATAAATAATATAATAATATTAAATTAATAATAATAAAAAGCATCTCACTTTCGTATTTTTTTCCATTTTCTTTCTATTATTTTTTCATTTTATCGCTCTTCTACTTTTCATAGTAGAATGGAAACAAAGTATTAATCACTGATTTTTTTTTTTACATTTTTTGGTAAATTTAATTTATAGATTTTCTAAAACTGATAATTTATATAAGATTTTTAATTCTAGATTCTTTTATTTTTTTTCTATTCCAATTTTTTTAGTATGAAAATTAAAATTGTAAAAAAAAAACTCAAAACCACGACTCCACGAGCAGGAATTAAAGAAAATGTAGTCTAAAGAAATCCATGTTTAAATTGCAGATAAGAACTAACAATGTTCCTATCATCAGCTAATTCACAATTCCGAAAAACTAGTTCATAGCAGAAAAAAAATTAGTAAAAATAATTATTTGAATAAAGTTTAAATGTAAAATGATACAAATATAGTTTGATATTAAAAATATTTTTAAAAATATATATTTTTGGGTATTTGTTTTTTTATTTGTAATTAATTTAAAACTTTTTTATTTCTTATTTAAAGATAAATTATTTTAATTATATTGTTTAATTTAATTATTATATGATTTCATATTAATATCGATCTTCTACCGTAATAAAAATATCTTCAATTAAACTTAAAATAAAAAATAATACACTTTCATTATGTTGATTTATGTAATGGTTAAAATATAATAAAATCTATCTTGATTAGAAAGAAAATAAAACACAAATTTAACAAGTAATATAAGAATAAGAAAAATAAAAATTAGCATTTTAAAAACATTCTACTGAAAAAATTATGTAACAATCATAGAAAAGTAAGTTTTTGAATAAGTAAGAAAATAAATAAGAACTTGAATGTCCTACCGAACATAATCTATTAATTAATTTAATGATTTTTAAAATAACTTGTTTATTTAGTTCTCCACACTAAAATAAAGAAAAATGTGTATATTTTTAGGGTTTAAAATTAAATATACAAGTGAATGGATTTGTCAGCCCATCTTCACCAACTTTATAAAATATTGGGCCAACTTAGTGTGATATAAATTATGGTTCATCTTACTGTTTTTTTCCACTGTAAAACATATCCAAAACTACACTAATTCCGTTTTAAATCAAACATTTTGGGCCTTACTATTCTCACATTCCTTAAATATTAAGTTTACACTTCACTTTTTCTTAAGATTTATTTTCAACAAAAAATACTTTTGATGGAAAGTTTCTATCAACACATAATGAAAACTTATTTACTGTAAAATTATACACAAGAAAACTGATTTCCCATGTCTTATATTTTTGGAAAGATTCAATGTGTTGTGTAATCAATTATATATACAATTTTACTTTTTTTAATAATAGCCAAATTAGTTTATGATTAAAATAAATTAATTATGAGTCAAACTACTCCATTTAACAGTAATAAAATTATTTACTATATAAATTAAATTTTATTTTAAAATTAAATAATTATGATACAAGTTATTTGTTATAATAATAAAATAATAACTATAATCAAACTAAGTAATAACACAATGGTATTTTTTAATAGTACTATAATTCTTCTCTTGCTTTTGCTTATCAGACCTAAATTACTAGAAGTGTTTGTTTATTTTTGTAGTTTTTAATTCATAATAGCTATAGTATTAATTATTTTTAAGTAAAATACTTTCTTTCAAGATTTTAACTGATAAAAAATATAATTAATTATCATTTACTTTAATTAATCTCAGTCTTGGTAATATTTGAAAAATATTATTTTATTTATTTGTATAATATTGTTAAAGGATGTGTTTGGTATTTTAGAGTGTTTTTTTTTATCCATTTTGTTAGCTTTTATTACCATTTCTTCACTTTTGGATTTGTATCTACCAATTAAACAGTTCGATTTAGTCTGCTATTTAAATTTTTAAAATCAAACCAAATCAAATAAAATATTGTAATATATCTTTAATATATATATACTTTTATAATAATAATAATAATAATAATAATAATAATAATAATGAAAATTTCAAAAAATATTTAATTTGTTTCTAGATCTTTGACTTTTAATTATATTAAATATTTATTTTTATGATTTAATTAATTTATTATTTAATATATTTATCAATTTTTAAATAATGCATTTTATATTATTATAGTTTGATTTAAAAGATAAAAAATAGTTCTTTATCAAAAACAAAATTAAAAAATTAAAAACAGTAAAAATTAATTTATTTTATTTTATTTTAAATTAAACTGTGTATAATTTTTATATTTAATTTAAATATATTTTCAATAAAAAATTGAACTAAATCAAGTCACATACACCTATGTTATCACGTGATTATACATTTTAAAAACCACCATTCCAATGCATCAAGAAGTACATAAATCCCAAGATATTTTTTCACAAATAAAAAATATAATTTTGAGGAATAACAAAAGAAAAACACATAAAAAAATTAGGAAAAGAAAAGAAAAGAAAACTGGAAAATATATACATTCCCTTGGTGTATAATAAAAGTAAGATGAAACCATTAAAAAAATTATGAAGCCCATAAAATTGGCCCTGTAATGCCTTTAGGTCCAAATAATTATTTAGTTTCTAGTGTTCGTATTTTTTACAATGTAAAAATAAGAAAAACAACTGGACAGTGTAAAAAAGTGATGTAAAAATAAAAAATACGAAAAGAATAAATGTAAAAAGTATTATAAAAATAGAATAATTAAATATTAAATACATATACTTTAAATTTGTAATTGTTTTCAAATCAATAAGATTTATCTTCAATCATAATTTATTTATTTTTCGTTTTCTTTTCCCTAATTAAAAAAATCATTTTTTATTTCTACTTTTCCACACTTTCCATAATTAAATACAAAAGACAGTTTAAATGAAATAAATGCTACACCTACTACATTAAACATTTGCTTATAGGCAGTCTGTAAAAAAAATATAAACAAAAAGTAAAACTAATTTGTACATGATTAATCTGTACAAGAAATATAATTTTTAAATTTGTAGACAAACTTAATTTATAATTTTTTTAAAAATTTAAATTTTAAAATTTAACTGAAAAAAAACCTAAACATGTCACACATATCACTGTTACTATCCGACAAGAAAAGAGGTGTTGAATTGAGTTGTTTCGTCCCAAAAATAATCGGTGTATATATGTCACCATGCATGCAAGCAACGTAGTAACTCACATTTGCACTTGTTGTCTTTCTTGCATGAACTTGGTTTGACACCTCTCATCAGAACCCTTTTTAAATTTGTTTTATTCAAACCAAATCATTCAGCAACTACAACTTGTGAGTATTTTTTGTTCTCAGTTTTGAATTTTTGTCTTCATGAACTCTCATTTTCACCATTTTTTTTTTTTAGAAAAATCTTAAACTACTGCAATACCAACACCACCAACACTATGAGAAAATGTTTGATTTATTAAGGCAATTATAGAATCTTCAATGAAGATGCACACATAATGTCTTCTCCCCTTGTTTATCGAATTTGCAATTTGCATTTGTCATTTGTTTGGGACACTGTGCAGAGACTCCACCGCCTTGGAAATTGCAGAAATTTTGTCTCTGAGAAGACCATGATCAATCTGCTCACAGTTATCACTTCCATTTTCATTTGTCTTATGTGTATACATGTGCACTTCATATTTTTTTTTCCTTATAGGATAAGCTTGTTTCAAATGAGATCTTCACTGGTAATTTTGTGAACCACAGGGACACTAGGTTTTTATACAATTAAAATTTGTAACAAGAGAAAAAAAGTGTGAAGTGTTTTACCTTTAAATTATGTATTGTGATATATAAAAAGTTTAGTAATAAAGAATGGAACAAAATGGTGTTGACACTTGTAAGTGGTCTGGGGATCCGAAGGGTAGGTGTCATCAAATAACATCTGTATCATCCATGCATCTCTAGCTTGAATATTTAAAACAAATATTAATTGTACAACCTTCTCCTAATTATTTATTAAAATATTAGTCACTGATTCAAATATTTTATTTATAAAAATACTTATGGATTAATTATTCATTTGTTTACTATTATAAAAAAATTTAATTATTTTTAAAGATATATTATCAAGTAATAATTTGAGGGTCAAACATAATTTTTTTTAAAATATATCTATAATGTTGATTGAACTCAAACATAGGTTGTCCCCATTTATTAAGAAAAATTACTATGACAAATCCTCAACTTTTAGAAAGAGTATGGTCAAACAGCAATGAATTACATTTAACCATTGTTCATTCATTGTTATGAAATGTGATACTGAATGGCAGTAATCTCCATAGGATACACTACAATAATAGAAGTAAAGATATTGGTTTAAAGTGAATCCACGTTACAGTCTTGGTTTTTAAATGTTTGTCCATTACATGCACTTATGACAGAGTTTGCACATAGTAGTATTATCTTCTTGGTTCTCGGTGTTTCTCCTTATAAATACCACCCTCACCAGTTTCTTTTCAGCATTGCACCAGTTTCCTTTCAGCATTGCTTGATGCTTGCCTAGTCCTTCTTTAAGAAAAAATCTTAAATAGTTTTGGTGAGTTGCAAAGATGTTTTCGGGAGTGTCTAGTCTGATCCACAAGGGGCACAAAATAAAAGGGACAGTAGTGTTGATGCGAAAAAATGTGTTGGACGTGAATAGCGTAACCAGTGTTGGGGGTATTGTTGGTCAAGGTCTCGACATTATGGGTTCCACACTCGATAATCTCACTGCGTTCTTGGGTCGATCAGTTTCTCTTCAGCTCATCAGTGCCACCAAACCAGATGGTTGGTTTTTTCTTTCTTGTTTTCACTTCATCAATGTACTTATTTTTGGTATATCTTTAGAAGAGTAAAAAAAGTGAAAAGAAAATATGGTAAAACCCATCTCTGATTTTGACTTGTTTTTTACTCTCTTCGTTTCTTTTCTTTGGTTAGCCAACGGAAAGGGGAAGCTTGGAAAGCCTACCTTTTTGGAAGGTATCATCACTTCATTGCCAACTTTGGGAGCAGGCCAATCTGCATTCAAAGTTCATTTTGAATGGGACGATGAGATGGGAATTCCTGGAGCATTTTATATCAAGAATTTCATGCAAACTGAGTTTTTCCTTGTGAGTTTAACTCTTGAAGACATTCCAAACCATGGAAGCCTCCACTTTCTTTGCAACTCCTGGATATACAATGCCAAGCACTTAAAAAATGATCGCATTTTCTTTGTCAACCAGGTCAAGTATTTGCCAACCACTAATAAACCAAACTCGTCTATATATACACTTTTAAATCTTCAATAACTTTGATGAAAAGATGAAGCTGATGACGTTATATTACAGACATATCTTCCTAGTGAAACACCAGCTCCATTAGTGAAGTATAGAGAAGAAGAGTTAGTTAATTTGAGAGGAGATGGAACAGGAGAACGTAAAGAGTGGGAGAGGATCTATGACTATGATGTCTACAATGATTTAGGTGATCCAGATAGAGGTGAAGATCATGCGCGTCCTATTCTTGGAGGATCTGACACCTTGCCCTATCCTCGTAGGGGGAGGACCGGTAGAAGGCCAACAAGGAAAGGTTAGGCTGGTATTTCTAATTTTAATTTTATTGTCATAATAAAGATTCCTGTATCTTTGAATTCATGTTGTTTGAATTAGTAGAGTTCAATATGTGAAGATACAAAATAGACAAAGGTATGAGTTGAGCTTAGAATTTAGAAGGAATTTAGGGAATGTCAGACATGGAGAAGTAACAAACTTTGCTGGCAATGGAGAAGTCTCAATTTTACCATTGATATATACATATGCACACACATTTATATATATTCGTGCTAGCTATGTTGGATGCATGTTGCTTATTGTTTAGAAGTACTTGTTTATGAGTTTGAATATTTATGTTTTTGTCGCAAATAAATTCTGGTATTTTGATGAAACAGATCCAAATAGTGAGAGTAGGAGCGCTGATATTTATCTTCCAAGAGATGAAGCTTTTGGGCACTTGAAGTCATCAGACTTTCTGACTTATGGACTGAAATCCGTATCTCAAAATTTTCTTCCAGCATTGCAATCTGCTTTTGATTTGAATTTCACACCCAATGAGTTTGATAGCTTTGATGAAGTTCATGGACTCTATTCAGGTGGACTTAAGCTTCCAACAGATGTACTTAGCAAGATAAGTCCACTACCCGTGCTCAAGGAAATCTTAAGGACTGATGGTGAACAGACCCTTAAGTTTCCTCCTCCTAAAGTGATTCAAGGTACCTCATACTAAGTACTCAATGGATCCGAAAAAACATTGGAGTGCCAATAGATTTCTTAATTACTCGTAACTCACAATGGTTATTTGTTCTTGAACAGTGAGTAGGTCTGCATGGATGACTGATGAAGAATTTGCAAGAGAAATGCTTGCCGGTGTAAATCCAAACTTGATTCGTCTTCTTCAGGTAAGCCTAATTAGGATTTTGTTATTATAAAAAATACAATAAACTAAAAGTTTAGATTTTCTTTGCATGATAAGTTTTAATAGAGGATCATAATCGATCATATATTTTCTTATAGTTATTCTATATTTACTATTGCAGGAATTCCCTCCACAAAGCAAGCTAGATAGCCAAGTCTACGGTGATCATACCAGTCAAATTACCAAAGAACACCTAGAGCCTAACTTGGAAGGGCTCACTGTAGATGAGGTACATAATATGATATGAAATTGGGTTTCTTAATAAAATTTTATTCGATGAACTCAGTTTTTTGTTGTGTTTCGTTTTATTTTAGTTGTTGCTTTTCTGAATAATAACGAGTAAAATATATATTTGGTTGGAAAGGCAATTCAAAGCAAGAGATTGTTCATACTTGATCATCATGACTCAATCATGCCATATTTAAGGCGAATAAATGCAACATCCACAAAGGCTTATGCCACCAGAACCATCCTTTTCCTGAAAAACGACCGAACTTTAAAGCCACTTGCCATAGAATTGAGTTTGCCACATCCTGGGGGCGATAAATCGGGTGTTGTTAGTCAAGTTTTTCTGCCTGCAGATGAAGGTGTTGAAAGTTCCATTTGGCTTCTAGCAAAGGCTTATGTAATAGTGAATGACTCCTGCTATCATCAACTAGTCAGCCATTGGTATAAATTTTCTCAGCAAAATAATAAAAAAACAATTCAATCTATATATCTGTAGAATGATTATTAACATCTTTTATGGATAATAGGTTAAATACACATGCAGTTATTGAGCCATTCATCATAGCAACAAACCGGCATCTCAGTGTTGTGCATCCTATTTATAAACTCCTGCACCCTCACTATCGTGACACCATGAACATAAATGCCCTTGCTCGCGGAGATCTAGTCAACCACGGTGGAATTATAGAGAAAACCTTTTTATGGGGAAGGTATTCTATGGAAATGTCTGCTGTGATATACAAGGATTGGGTTTTTACAGATCAAGCATTGCCTGCTGACCTTATAAAAAGGTGATTCATATTCATCCTGGTTTAACTTGTTGCTGACAAAAGTTAAAGACACTTTTGATGTTACATAACTTATGTCATGTTGTTATTTTTAGAGGAATAGCAACTGAGGATCCAGAGTGCCCTCATGGCATTCGCCTCTTCATAGAAGACTACCCTTATGCTGTTGATGGACTTGAGATATGGGATGCTATCAAGAAATGGGTTCATGAATATGTTTTCTTGTACTACAAATCCGATGACACACTCAAAGAAGATTCCGAGCTCCAAGCTTGGTGGAAAGAACTGGTAGAGGTGGGTCATGGTGACAAGAAAAATGAGCCATGGTGGCCTAAGATGCAAACTCGTGAAGAGCTAGTTGAAGCTTGCACAATTGTCATATGGACTGCTTCAGCACTGCATGCAGCTGTTAATTTTGGACAGTATCCTTATGGAGGTATAATCTTAAACCGTCCAACTCTTAGTAGGCGATTCATGCCTGAGAAGGGTTCTGCTGAGTATGAGGAGCTGAGGAAGAGCCCTCAGAAGGCTTACTTGAAGACTATCACACCAAAGTTTCAGACCCTTATTGACCTTTCTGTTATAGAAATCTTGTCGAGGCATGCTTCTGATGAGATCTATCTAGGGGAGAGAGACAATCCAAATTGGACATCTGATACAAGGGCACTGGAGGCTTTCAAAAGGTTTGGGAAGAAGCTCTCAGAAATTGAGAATAAACTCTCACAGAGAAACCAGGATGAGAAACTGAGAAACCGCCATGGACCAGTTATGATGCCTTATACTCTGCTTTTCCCTTCTAGTGATGAAGGATTAACTTTCAGGGGAATCCCCAACAGTATCTCCATCTGAAGAGAAGGAATCTGAATTCCTTCTTCCACCTGCATGTGGAAACCTACTGTGTTTTTTGAAGCCTTTCATGTTTGGCCTTAATAAAAGCAAATGTGCTTGTAATTTGTTTTCCAACAATAAAGGCAGGGTTACTGCTTTGTGCAACATGGGTTTAACAAATTCCATAATGTTTGGACTTCAATGTTTTGTGCATGAATCAAATGTTCACATTATAACCCATAATCCTTCCATAACAAACAATATATCATGGAAATTCAACAACTAATCAATGTAAATAAATAAATACAGATATAATTTAAATTTTAGGAAAAATTTGATAAAATGTAGGATGGAAATTTAATATTTAATAAATAGATATAAATTTTAGAATTTAAGTCATGATTTTAAGTATAAAATATACTACTTTTTTTTTCAAAGCGATCTAAGAACATAAACACAATAATTTTAATTGTGTTTTTTACTTTTTTTAAATATATATATTTTTCTTATAATGAAATAACGTTTGAAAATAAATATAAATAATAGAAAATTGAACTAATGCCCCAATTTTTGTTTTCTTTTACCATGCATAAATCCTAACAGCTTTTTTTTGTATGAATTTTTGTGAAACTATTGGCTGGATAAGAAAAAATATTTATATAAATCAATAGTATTGAAAAAAGATCACTTAATTCTTGCATTATTTTTATTTACTGAAATAATATCTCTTAATATAAGAGCATTACGTGTTTGAAATCTTAAAAAATCAACTTTAAAAAGTAAACATCGTAACGTTATTAAAGTTGATATTAAGTGTAAAAACCATTATTCTAGTATAAAGACAGGATGATCCTAAACCAAAGTATTTAGAACTGTGTTTCACCTTGATGATTTTATTTATAATTATTTACATGATTATGTTTTTAATTTAAAAGTCTTTTTATTTATGATTATTTTATTAGTTGTTATCTTAATTTATTCAGATTTAATTAAATTTTTAAAATTTAGAATTATTTATTTATTTCTAAATTATGTTCTATATTATTTTATTATTATAATTATATGAAATTACTAATAGTTTAACTCTCCTTATTTATGAGATCTGATTATCGGACTGTTAATAAAATTAATGGTGCTTAGTAGGTACTTTTCTTACCATTTTCTTGCATTTTCTTTTTATTTTTATTTTTTTATCTTTACTTTTCTACATACATTTTTCACAGTATTTTTTTATATTATATCTCTCAAATAAATTTAGTTTCAAGTAATGTCTCTATTTTGAAGCTATTTATTATAAATATTTTATTGATAATCGACAATGTAGAGAATGAAAGGTATTTTAACATAATAAATATTTTTTCTTAAATACTTACGAGATTATATTTTTTAACCAAATTAACCATTAAAAATATATTAAATAATTAGGTTTTCCTATTTTCACTAAAACATATTATTAGCAATAAAAAAATAAAGAACTGTGAGACAATTTTCTCTCTGTGATCATCAGACAAAATTTAAAATAGAAAATTAGAGAAAAAAACAGAAATAATATAATTTTCATCAAAATTAAAGCATATTAATTTACTGTATAAAAGTTGTTTGTAATACTTTGGTGTAATTTAACTATTAATTCTTATATCAAATCAAATTCACAGACATAAAAACCTAATAGTATTTGGGATCGATTTAGCATAAAAAACGGGGCATTCCGAGAATCGAACTCGGGACCTCTCGCACCCAAAGCGAGAATCATACCACTAGACCAAATGCCCACATTGAGGAGAACAATTAAAGTAAATTATATAAAACATTTTCCCGTTAATTATTTCTTTTGGGCTTTTGCTTTTTCGGTGGTGTTAGTTGATCTAGACTAACAGCCACTGGCCTTTTTGAATTGCTTTACTTTGGGCTTTTCTTTCTATCATGTGTCAATGTACTTTTTTATTGTTTGGGTAATTCGAGGTACAAAATTATGCATTCTCAATCATAACTAGAAAATATACAAACGTATCATTCATGCGTCCATATTTTTTACAATGAGAAAAAACTTGACATAATTAAGAAAATTAGTTATATAATTTTTTTTGTATATACTTATTATAATAATTACTCCGTTAAAAACTATTTGACATAATGTTAAAAATACAATCTTAATAGAAAAGTACCAAAAAGATGACGTAAACTGAATGTTTATTTAAATTTACCCTAATAAAAAAATTTACAAGGACCAAAAAACATGTAAAGAAATTTTTTAGATTATTAAAAGTTAAAGACCAACTTAAAACCATAAATAAATTATTTTGCTTAGATATTATAGAATGTAAATTATGAGAATGAAGAATTGGTTTAGTCAAATTTTGTTAAAAAAAATTTATATTATCTAACTTTATCAAATTAGTCCGTGTAAGATCAAATATTTATATATAGTAGAAAGTTTTAATAAATTGTCTAATATAAAGAGATCGTCTAATTTTAAGTAATATCGATAAGATCATACATCTTTCATAAGAGAAATATTTAGTTGAGTTCAATAACATAATAGTTGATATTAAAATTGATTAACCTTTCAACAAAAGTTCATGAAAGAAACTTTGAGTCATAGTTAGAGTCTTTTAGTGAATTTTATCATGAAAATATATTAAAGTTAATTAATATTTAAATCGAACTACACTATTTTTGTGTATTTTTTTCCTTCATTGTTCCATTGTTTACATTCTATTTGATTAATCTGCAGTACTCTTTTATGGTCTGATTTACTTTTCGTTTGTGTGACGGATTTAGAGTGAATTTGTATTTTTTATGCGTGAACTCCAAAAGAGAGACAATAGTTTTATTTTTTGCCAGAAAGGATAATAATGCAATGTGGTGTGGTTTCGTTTCAAATTCTGTTCTTGGTTTGTTTAAGAGAAAGCTATCTGCATTTTTGCAATGCTAGAAGTGTTTAAACATGGTAGCTGCTTTTATTATAGTGTCTCCATCATACAAATTACAAACACAATGTCTTTATTAATAGCAAACACGAGAACATTCAACCACTCCAGATGCATAATTTAACAATACATAAGTTGATGAAGGAGTCAGACTCCTTCTATTTCACATTTATTGAAAATAGTCACAATACTGCAGCAAGAACTGAGCCTTAGATGGAGATACTGTTGGGAATTCCTCTGAAAGTCAAGCCTTCCTCACTTGAAGGATAGAGCAGAGTGTAAGGCATTTTAGCCGGTCCAGTGCGGTTTCTCAATGACTCGTTGTTGTTCTTCTGTACAAGCTTTTGTTCAATCTCTGCAAGCTTCTTCCCAAACCTCTTAAAGGCCTCTAATGGCCCCGCATCAGAAGTCCAATAGTCACCACCATCTCTCTCTCCAAGGTAGAACTCATCAGATGTGTGCCTTGACAAGATTTCTATAATTGTAAGGTCAATAAGGGTCTCCTTCTTTCCAGTTATGGTTTTCAAAAACTCCTTCTCAGGGTTCTTACCCAACGCAGCATACTCAGCAGACCCTTTCTCAGGCATGAATCTTCTGCTAATAGTTGGCCTGTTAAGGATTAAACCACCATATGGATACTGTCCAAAGTTAACAGCAGCATGAAGAGCTGATGCAATCCATATGAGGGTAGTAGAGACTTCAACCAAATCCCCTCGAGTTTTCATCTTTGGCCACCATGGCTTATCTTTCAAATCACCATGACCCACCTGTACAAGTTCTTTCCACCAAGCTTGGAGTTCGGGGTCTTGCTGAAGTGCCTCGTCTGTCTTGTAGTAGAACCCCACGTATTCTTCCACCCAAGACTTGATGGCATCCCATATCTCAAGCCCATCAGAAGCATAAGGATAATCCTCAATCAAAAGCTTAACACCGTGGGGAGCAGACGGATCTTTAACACCAACTCCTCTGTACCCAAATAACATTGATTAACACCACAGTTATATGAAGTCTGAAGCCTTTTGTTTTTTCTTTTGTCATCATTGATCTTAAACTTTAAAAGATTACTTACCTCTTGACAAGATCATTAGGCAATGCTTGATCATGGAGAGACCAGTCCTTATAAATCACAGCGGACAGTTCCAAAGCGTATCTACCCCACAAGAATGTTTTCTCTATAATACCGTCTGCATTGACCAAGGCCTTGCGAGCAAGTGAATTAATGTTCATGGTGTCACGATAGTGAGGAAACAAGAGTTTGTAAACAGGGTGAACCACACTCAGTTGCCTATTTGTTGCTATGATAAATGGTTCAACAACTGCATGAGTATTTAGCCTGCCATTCACGTTATGTATGTTAATAATTTATATGTAGATACATTAACAAATTTATTTGCATGGATTGCTAATTATCAATAGCATACCAGTGGCTAACAAGTTGATGGTAGCACGAGTCATTCACAACGACATAAGCCTTTGCCAGCAACCAAATGTAAGCATCAACTCCCTCGTACGTAGGCACATAGACTTCGCTAACAGGACCCTGTTCGTCGCCCTGAGGATGCGGCTTACTTAACTCAATGGCCAATGGTGTCAAAGTTCCATCACTTTTCAAGAAAAATATAGTTCTTGTAGCATAAGTCTTTGTGCTAGTTTGATTTATTTTCCTCAAATATGGAATGAGATAGTCATGGTGATCCAAAATGAATAACTTCTTGCTGTGGATAGCCTGTTCAGCCAAGTATAATAATTAATTGATTGCTGCTCATTGGAATCACATTAAAGGAAAAATGAAAAACAAAAGTAGTTACAAAAATGAAACTTGATACTCGTATTACCTGCTCAACAGTGAGCCCACCTAAGTTAGGCTCCAAATGTTCTTTTGTTATAATGGAAGTATGATCACCATATGCTTGAGTATCTAGCTTGCTTCGTGGTGGAAACTCCTGGGGTAATTTAGCATGTGATGGATGAGGTCAGCAATCTTAACTTGAAAAGCAATGTGCATTCAAACTTTTTTTGGCTGCATGTAGTTTGTTACCAATCAACTTTGAAATTAAGCTTACCTCAAGAATCTTAATGACATTAGGATTAACACCGGCAATGGTTTCTCTTGCAAATTCTTCATCGGTCATCCATGCAGACTTATCCACTACGCCAAATAAAGAACAAAATTCAAAAGTCCGTCCATGTGATTGAATGCTGAATGAAAAACAGGAGTACTTTGCTAATAAAGATGTAATCTTTCTACATATTCAAAGTATATATGTAGCATACCTTGCATGACTTTAGGTGGTGGATACTTGAGAAACTGTTCGCCATCAGTTCGAAGAATTTCCTTGAAGACAGGTAGAGGAGAGATCTTGCTAAGAAAGTTTGTAGGCAATGTAATTCCACCTTCATAAAGCTTGCGTACTTCAGCAAAATTATCAAACTCAAGGCTCAAAATATTTCCATCGAATACATCAGTCAACACAGGCAACACATCTTGGACTACAGATTTCAATCCGTAAGTGAGAAAATCCGAGGACTTCAAGTGACCAAATGCTTCATCTCTTGGAAGGTAAACAAAGTCACCGGGCTTCTCACTGTTAGGATCTGTTAAGATGAACACATATAATACATGTTAGGATTGTAGGAGAATAACTGTTGTAATGAAGGAACACCCTTAACCAATTAAGTCATGCTAAAGCAAAAACATGAAAAGTATACATATATATATATTAGAAGAGAAGAGCTGAGTTATAAAAGCAATGAATAAAGTGAGTAACCTTTTCTAGTTTTTCCTCTTCCAGTTCTTCCTCTGCGAGGGTAAGGTAAGGTAGAACCTCCAAGAACGGGGCGAGCGTAGGCTTCACCTTTATCTGGGTTGCCCAAGTCATTGTAGACATCATAATCATAAATCCTATCCCACTCCACGCGTTCTCCAGTTCCATCTCCTCTTACATTCTTCAATTCTTCTTCTCTGTACTTCACAAGTGGGGCTGGTGTCTCGCCAGGAATATATGTCTGCATTATTATACATATACCAGTTTTTTCATCCATGACATGTTGTAAAGTTCAACACCAACAAACGGTACTACACATCATGCAAAACTGTGACAAAATGTTGACAAGAATACACAAGAAGCTTACGTTGTTGGCAAAGAAAATGCGATCATTCTTGTAGACTTTTGAATTGTAAACCCAGGAGTTGCATACGAAGTGAATAGTTCCGTGGTTGGGAATGTCTTCGAGAGTTAAGGACTTGAGGTAGAACTCAACTTGCATGAAGTTCTTGATGTAAAATGCACCAGGAATTCCGAAATCACTGTCCCATTCAAAATGAACATCATATCCATCTTCGCTGGCTCCCAAGGTTGGCAATGATATTTGTCCTCTTAAATTTGTAGACTTTCCAACCTTTCCTTTCCCATGTCCTATCACATCAAATTAATACACACAACATTTAATTTACTTTAATTACAGTTTAGCCATGAATATTACTCTTACTTCTTCCACCAAAAACTAATCATCACTGATTACTTCTATTTTAAAAGGTTATCTACAAAAATTCCAATTTAATTGGAAAGTAACTCCAAACCACTTCTACTTCTCCACTCTATATCCTTTGCCGCCCAAAGAAGTATATAAAGACATAAAGTATTAGTGAAATAAACTTCTAACTCTTTAAAACAAACCACTTGTCTAATTAAAAACAAATCCTTGTGATAAAAAATATTTACACCTAACTAGATTAAAATAAAACCTAAATAATTCCATCATAATTTTTTATTAATAAAAAAAACTTATAAATGTAACATACCATACATTATACCTTATTCATATCAAATGAATTCATGTCAATTTAATAATTAATAATAAATAATTATAAAATATTAATATTTTAGATATAGTATTATTTTTTTCATATTTATCAAAATGAGTAACTTATAAAAAAAATTAAATTGGACAAATTGTAATTGTATATTTCAATTTTTTAAAAGTTATATAAAAAATTTATTTCACAATAACAAGTTTATAATTATTTCAAAGTGGAATTTTTTTATTTTAAAATATAATTTTTTTGTACTATTAAGGAATGTGTTAATTTATAAAATAAGAGAGACAAGGATAATATATCAACAATAAAGCAATAACATTATTTAGAAAAAAATCATGCTTTTAAATATATTTTTTCTACAACAAAATTCTTATTTGATTCTTGTGAATGAAACCTTACTTCCAAATAAGATTTAACCATTTAAGCAATTTTTTTAAAACGTGATTTTCTTATATATATAAGAAAGCAAATTGTACTAAAAATACTGAAACCACTACATCCTTTTGCCACGCCTGTTACACATACTTTCAGTACAGTTCCATCATTCTATCCACGTTTTATTTATCTGGCTGAATTCAAAGACAAAAAAAGTTGTTTTTTATGGAAAAAAAAACCTGTCGATTTTTCTATCATTCTATGAACAGCATTTAACAACGTCAGAATCATATCATTGGAACATTGACTTAAATGTTGAAACAATTGCATTTGAGAGAATTAAGTGTAAATAAGAAAAACAGGATTTGAATGAGATGAAAAAAGTGATTATTACCATCAGCCTTAGTAGCACTAATGAGCTGAATGGAGATGTGGGAAGCAAAAGCAGTAACAGTGTCAACGACACCACCGATGATGTTGATTCCGGTTCCGATGACACCCTTGACACTTGTGATGCTGTTGATGTCCAACACATTCTTTCGCATGATCACCAGAGTCCCCTTTATCTTGTGACCCTTGTTGCCTCCGATGAATCCCAACATCTTCTCTGATTCTTAATTTCCACAAACACCACTATTTTCCTCTTCTTCTCTTGCCGTGTGGACAGCACAAGCTACCATGCTCCTATTTATAGACAACAACATCAATTATCAAATCTAAGGGATCACAAGCTTTTCTTCACTTATTAGCTGCATGTAACTCTATTCAAGTGATTATTTTAATACTTTAACACTTATTATTAAATACTTTTTATATTCTAAGTAAGATTATTTTATTTTATTTTTTGACCACAACCCTTTTACACGCCATTTAATATAGCCTTTGTCTTATTCCATCTGTCTTTACACAGCATGTCTGCATTCACTCACACACCTTTTCCAGAATTCCATTTTCATCCCTGCAATTCTATTAATTCCATCCATCCAATTTATTTTCTTACACAATATAAATATTTGAAACTATTTTTTTCCATTGGTTGGACATTACATCTTTCACTCTTTTAAAATCTTTGGAAGCTCTCAAGATTTGTGAGAGAGAGACTTAATTTATGAGGTTATCATCACTGTTCCATTTGACACTATTAATATTTTTTTATAACATTTATTAAAATTAAGTTTTACACATTATAATAAATTGAAAATAATAAAAAATATATAAGAAGAAAAATTTAAAAATCTATTTCCTCAAGTTTTAGGTTAAAAGTGATGTAATATTTATTATATTGGTTAACTCATCATTTATTAAATCTAAAACTCATATTTAAAAGAAATTATTAGAAATTTAAACATAAAATTGATACTAATAACATGTTTATAACTTTCAATAACATTTTACTAGAAATTTTTATAATATTAATTTTATATTAAAAAGTTGTTACTAAATAAGTTTATTAATATTTTTAAAAAATTATCTTTCTATTAAAAATACTACAAAAAATTTATAGTAATAATTTTATAAATATTTCTATTAAGATGTAAATTTTTTACTGAAAATCATTAATAATATAGAATATATTTAATATTTAATAAAATATTATTAAATTATATTAGTAACAAATTTATGCTTTATTAATATTTTTAAATGTAGTTATATATAACATGTATATATATATATATATGTGGCACACTTTTATGATTTTCAAAAAGTTGTATTATTATACTTACAAAACCTTTTTATGAAGAATTTTAAATACAAAACTCAGCCAACATAGTTGTGTTCAACACAACACTTGAAAGTGATTAGTGTTTATTCAAAATTATTTATTTATTTAGTAGATAAAATAAAGAAGTTTTGCATTGAAGATTATACTTATACTTTAATCAATTGATCTTTTTAATGTTAAAAAAATAGAGAATACACTGATATATTTAAGTTCAGGTGAAATTTATAAATATAGTTTGAAAAACATGACAAATATCATTATTATCATTACAATTAATAATAGAGATTGAATTTTGGAATTATTTTTTAATGTACATTTCTTTTATTTTTTTTGTCTTTTTATTTTTATATTTATTAACCAAATTTCTTATTTTTATTATTTATAAAGTCTGTTTATAAAAATAGTAAATATTTTACCGTATAATTAGAATAATGTCTTTTAAAATAAAAATTAAAATATTTTATAACTATTATATATATAAATTATAATTTCAATTTTTATTTTCATAAAAATTAAGAATATTTCTGTTATACAATTATAATATTATAAAAAATAATAAAAATGTTTTTATAATTATCTTTTATATAGAACCTTTTAATATAAATTTTAGTAATAAAAACTATATATTTGTCTCGACAAACCTAAGGCAAGAACAGTCAGATTCCATTAAAGAAAAAACTCTTTTTAAAAAATATAAAGTATGATAAAGATATATGTTTGTCAAGAAATAATTTCATAATATTTTATAAAAAAAATTTAAAAATAGCACAAAGTGTTAGGTAAAGGTAAATTGAAAAGATAACATCTTTAACATTGATAATAAATAATGTGAATAAACCATTGGTTTGATAAGATATATTAAATTTAAAATAATGAATTTAAAATTATTGGTTTGATCATTTTCAGGATATTAACCAGACGATTAGATATTAATTAATTTTTAATAATAAATATTTCATAAAATAAAAAATTATAAATTTGAATTTCGATAATATAGTAACAATTAAACATGCACATAGTACAACAATTAACTTAAAAATTCAACTCTTTTATAGCGTGTTACAGTAAAGAATATAGTAAAATAAAAAAATATTTTTAAATTATTAATAATTAAGATCATGATAAAAAAGATATGTTTAATAGTGCTTTTAGTCTATAAAAATTGGAGTTATTGTAATTTTGGTCTCCCAACTTAAAAAAAAAAAGCTTTTTTTAGTCCCTACAACAAAACTGAAAAAAAAAAGGTATTTTGCTTCATAAATACTAAATTTATTTGGGACTCTTTAAGACAAAGAGAATCTTAAAATATTTTTAAATCTTAAAATCTTAATCTTAAATTCTAAATAATAAATACTAAATCTAAAAATATAAATCCTAAATCCTAAAAAAACTTATTTTAATGACTAACATTTCTTGTTAAGAGTTAAAATTGTCTTCTTGTTTTAAAAAATTTAAGAAACTAAAAAGATTTTTTAAATTTAAGTAACTAAAATCAGAATTATACTAAAGGACTAAAATATAATTAAATCTAAAATATATATTCGTATAACAAGAGATGTTCTTTCCGTTCACTTGATTCAATAAAACTAAAAATATTGATAAGTTTATTTTATTCAAATTATAAATATATTAAACCTATAATAGAACATAAATAATTAATAAAATTTAAAATGATGATCATACTGACTGAAAGAGAAACTAAAACTAAAAAAATATTTGAAAAATAAAAACATGTCTCATTAAAATTAAACAATTTAAAAAGGCAATTTAATATTGACAAATTAGCTGTTTTTTAATTTCAACCAATTAGTTAAATTCACCTTAATTCCAATATTGTAAAAAAATAATATTGTTTTATTATTTGTTGTAAAGTTTTTTTATCCTTTTAATTTCAATTAAATAAAAAATAAATATAGTTAATATGTTTTTTCCTTTAATCTCTGTGTAAGATGATCTTTAAATAATTAATACATTTTTAGTATTTCTCTCTCAGTGTAACTCAAACCTATCCAAATTTTATATTTTGCATCAAGAGTGAAACATAAAAATAGATAAATATAAATTATGGATGTTTATAACTCGATTGGTTCATGCTAGCATAAACCAACTTAAAACACAATCCTATTTTGTTGATTTTTCTCTTGCCAAACTAAATTAAACCCCAATCAAATCGATTAAGAGTCAGATTAGTTTAATTTGGATTATTAAATTTGAATAAATATTATGGTTTTAATTGATATGAGGTGAAATTACTTATTTTATTTCAAAAATTTCAGTAAGAAAATAGTCTACTTTTATTGTCGTTTTATAATATTAATGAATTATTAAATATTTTTTAGTTCTATTTAATCATTTATAGTGGAGTGAGAAAATATGAGAAATATAAAGACAGGTAATTTAATTCATATGAAAGAATTTTGTATATCTTTAATTGTAATTAAATTTTAGTATATTTAGAAGAAGTTATTGACAATTAAAATGATTTTATTTAATAATTTTTTAATTTTTAATAAAGTATATATTTATATGTTAATTTATATGTTATATAGACTAAATACTAATAGGAAAAAAATGATTGCATAGACATTTTGGATCTACATCGGTTTCACTGATTCAACAAAAAAGAAAAAAAAAAAGACACATCTTTCAACATTCACGTGCCTGCTATCCTCTATGAGTCTTGTGAAGTTCAAACTAAAGAAGATAATACCATTAATATTTTAATTATGTAACTTCATTTTTTTTAATTTTATTCTATTACTTTTTAGGGTTTTATTTTGATACTTTATTTTTAAACTTTATCTCTCATTTTTCCAATTATAAAAATATTTTTAACGCCAATTAATTAACACGTTGATGAAAAAACTAAAGCAATAAAACAAATTCAGACTAACACGTAATAAAAAAAAAAAATTAAAATATATAATTTTGTTATTACATATACGTGAATGCTTTTTAATTAAAAAAAAAGTGAATTAAGGTCGACGAAATAATAGTTATTGATGTGAATGCGTCACAAAAGCAAATTTGTCCATGTGTTGCTTTTAGATAATTTCTCATCCACATTTTCTCACACCTTTTTATTGCATCCATATTAAAAAATATATGAAAAATTAATTCATTATTTAAAAATTTAACCATACTTTCCATCTTATGACTTAATACATCAATTTTAACATATTATATATGCATAGTCAAAAAATTATTTTTTATGTTAAAATATAAAAGAATTGCATTGTTTTTAAAGATGCCAATATATATTTTTATTTTATATAGTTTTTTTTGTCTCTTATATATGAGGAATGCTTAAGTATGCAATGAAGTATAATAAGATAGTTTACGTGGCAGAAGAGTTATAGAAAATGATTTATTGATATAAAATATAATTAAATAATAGAATAAAAAAAATGAACGTGGAGCACGAGGGTGAATATAATAATGATATAATATGTTTGGTGGTAGAATAGAATATAGACACGAATGTCACGAGTTTGGATAAGCAAATATATGATAATAATAATATAATGTCACGCGATGGGTCCTTTTTCAATCTCTTCCCATAACACCAAATCACAGTGTAACACGTTTTAGGTTTTTTATTATAATTTATTACTAATTTCTCAGTAGGTAGCTTCTACTTCTTTGTCCATGCATGCACCTCACTGTCATGTTTCTTTTTCCCCAATCACAATAATCAAAACCAACTCATTCTAAATTTATGGATAATGTACTTTAATCTTATTATTCATAATAACTAAAATATTATTTTAATATTAATTAAGCTTCTCTAAATTAATCAATCTCTTAAATATAAACCTTTTTCAAAATATTTTTATTTTCACTTATAAAATAAAGTGAAAGCAACTACTCTTCCAATAGCAATCAATGACTGACCTGTGCTATTATGATCAAGACAATGATATTTTTTTTTCGTACAGAGTAAATTTTGAAAAATATTTTACCAAATCAACCTTTTGAATGAATCAGAAAATTGAAATTAAAAAAATAATTTAAAAAGAAAGAGATAAATCAAGAGCCTTAAAGTCTACTGTTCCTTCTGTCATCTCTATTTTTTAATCTTGACGTCGATGGTTTCAGCATATTTTCTAAAATAAATTACAAATGGTGGTTTAGAAGATATTAAAATATTTTTAAATTCAGATATAAATACCACGTGAAAAAACATATAATAATAATAATGATAATGACAACTCTATATATATATATATCATTTTATAAAAAATAATCTTTAAATTATTTTAGTACACAACTCTTCTCATGAACAAAATATAGTTGATATTTTAAAAAGAAATGTGTAGAGGAGTTCTTAAATTAGTGATATGCTAATTTCTGAAATAATGTAATTAAAAATCATATTAATATATTTGTATAATTAAAATAATGGTAAAACTAAACTATTTACCCTTTCCTTTAAGAGATTAATATGCATTTTGATATTTTTTTTTTATTATTTATGGTGAAATGAAGAATAATAATAATAATAATGGGTGGCAGTGACGGTGAGCCACGTAAAGTAAAGTCACCCCAATCAAACACAGTACGATGGTCCCTCCTTTCCTCGTCGTTTCTCTCTGTCACTCTATCTATAACCACTTTACTTCTAATAAATTATTAAATATGATATTGTTTAATCATTCATAAAATAATAATAATAAATCATACATAATATATATTATTTTACTTTGAATTAGTTTTTAATAGGAGCAAATCTGATTCTGTTTTCTAAAAATACTTCACCATAGGGGCAAAACAAATCAAAACAAAGATTACTGGTATATAAAAGGAGAAAAATATCAAAATATATTTATTAATCCTAATCATTCAATAAATGTTTAATTACTCTTAATTCCATGAATTAGTTTATTTTTAAAAATTCAGTTCAGAGTTAATAATTTTTCAATTATATAACTAGTCAATCAAAATTAGTAATAACTAACGGAGAAGAGATAATAGGAGTCTTTATATGTTTTCAAATTTTTAAAAAATAATAGTCAAGTAAGTAATTATATATATAAATAAATATATATTAAAGCATTTGTAATTATCTTTAAATTTTAAATATTTTATTTTTATTTTAAAATATATTAAAGATAAAATAAAAATATGAAAAGTATAAAAAAAGAAAATATTTTTTATATATTATTATAGATATTTATTTTAAAATGAATTAAAATAAAAATAAAAATATAAAAATAGATTAAAAAAAGAAATAGTTTTATGTATTGCTATATATATATAAGGAATTGAATCAAATAAAAGCTTTGTATAGAAGTGGTACCAACAGAAAGACAACAGAAAATGGAGCTGATAAAATTTTCAATATGATCTGGATTTCCTTTGAGAAATGATATTTCCTTAACTTCCCAAAAAAAAAAAAACTGTTTTCCACTTTGATAGATGCGACATGCCACATGATCAACGTTATCTTTATAGATAAGTAACCACCACAAGTACGTGGACCAATAATAAACATATATTTTTATTTCCCATCTATTTATTTAATACGTTTTTTTATTATATCATATATTTTATAAATTTATAATTTTTTAAATGCCATTAAGATGTAAACATAAATCATTTTTTGGAGTGTATATTTAGCCATTGTAAGTCTTCTGTACTGTAATTATTTAAATCATAACAATAATTTCAATTATGTTAGAATATGTCATTCATATTTTTAAAAATTTTAAAATATTATAAACAAATTATTTAATGACATATTAAAAATATAATTTAATAACTAATAATTAATTGAATAGTAATTAAAATGTAAATATTTTATTTTATCCAAAAGTTCGTTAATCTAACAACTATCATTTCATAATACATTTTCTTGTTCCCAATTATAAAAAAACAACGAGTTAGAATATGTGTATTATATATAATTAAAATATTTTAGAAAGATTATATATATATCATCTATTTTTCTTTAGAGACAATAATTTATTTCTATTACATTTAAAAGTTGAGTTTTATTTATTTATTATCATTGTTAGAATAAATTTCTAGACGATGTATCTATAATAAAGAATGTGATTTATATAGAATATCATTATATAAAATATATATGTTATAATCTCGTATAATGTTATAAACTTTATTACTTTTAGTATTTATTTGTCAAATTGTTTAATTGATGGGAGTGGTTATTCATTCATCCAGATTAAACAAAATGTTTTTCAAATTGAGTCTCTCATTAAAAAAAAAAGTTAATTATTAAAAAATTATAAATTAAATATAAAAATATTGATATATTTTTTATTATATGTATCTTTTTTTAAATATCTCACTACTACAGAAGTATGAATTAACGTCGTCATTCTACGTCGGTTTAAATTTAAACGATGTTGAACGTGGGAAGTGAACATTCTACGTCGGTTATTGGTGTGAACCGACGTAGACGTAGAATGTAAAATTTAAAATATTCTACGTCGGTTCGCACCAATAACTGTCGTAGAAAGGTTATTATTAAAACCTATCTCGCGCTCTTCCCTCGTCACTTTTCCTCTTCGCGCCGCTGCTGCTCGTCATCGTCTCCTCTGCGACGCTCTGTTTCCTCTGCGACAGCGACGATCAGCTCCCCTTCGTCAGCGGCGTTAACTCCTGATTCTCCTCCGTGATTCTCCTCTCCTCCGTTTGGCTCTCGTCGCCCTCTCCTCCGTTTGGCTCCCGTCGTCGCCGCGAAGCTTGTTGATCGTCGCCGGCGAGGTTTTCGTTCCTTGCAGGTCTCCTCCTCTTGGCCGCTGCCGCAGTCCCCTCCCCTCCCCTTGCTGTCAGCTTCCTCGCTGCCGCCGTCGTCGTTGCCGCGCTAGGTTAGGTTAGTCCCTTTTTTTAATTTTATTGTTTTTTTGTTTTGTAGAATATAATGTTTATTTGTATGATTAGTTTATTGAATTGTACAAGATTGTTCTGATAATCTGGCTGTGCCCATGGGGCTTTATTTGATGTTGATTTGTTGTTGTTCAAAAATTTGGATTTAGTCAAATAACAAAGGAAACTCTGTTGAAATTTCGTTAGAATGATAAAGTAGAGTAAACTGTACTGTACTAATTAAATAATGTTATAGTGTTTGTATGATTAGGTTATTGAAATGCCTGTAGATGATTGTTCTGATGGTATCTAGTCATACATATAATAAAAAAAACCGTATGGTATGTTGTATGGAAAATGATGCAATTAGGACAAAAGAAGCTGCAACTATGAAATTTCTAAGATGTAATGGCCTGATAATTCTCTGTTTGGTACGACACAACTCCACAAATTTTTTCAAAATTTTTTGACAAGTGCAAGTTAGTCACATAAATGGCCAAAATTTAGGAAAATAGGTAAAAAATAGTAAAATAATAAAAAAGTTATAGTAAATGGAGGATTTTTGAATTTTTTTTTGCCCAAATCCCCTTTGGGGATTTGCTAACAGCTTCGTTGGGTCTTTTCCAAAAACTTTCATTTTTTATGCATCTCCATCTGAGGTCCGTAGCAAAAGTTATGATCGTTTGAAGTTTTTCTACACCTAAATTTTGTATTTTCAAAACTATGATTATTTTGGGGGATGTGAGGCCTCTTTATTCAAGTACACATCAAAAGAACATAACACAACAAAAATTAGCGAGAAAATTCAATGTCTAACTATTTTTTATGATTTTTCAAGATCGATTAGATCCATCCAATAATGTTGTTTTTACATCAATCTTTCTTTTTTTAAATTGTTCTTCTAAGACAAAGCATATAGAAATTGGACATCATAGTTTCGTTTCGTTTCATTAGAGATCATATAGCTAAGGATTGCATTATAGAATACATAGATACAAAACATCAATTAGCTCATATCTTCACCAAACCTTTACCTAGAGAGTCTATCTTTGAAATTTAGCTATTTGAAATGTATTATATATGAAATTGTGGCTGGTTTGTTGGTTTATTTGATATGCAGGTACTAAAATTTAGGGAAAATGAGAAAATTAGAAACTGCTTTGCAGTTAGTGTGGTGACACGACTTACAACGTCGGTTATTACAAGAACCGACGTTGTAAGTTTGGGTGACACTTACAACGTCGGTTCTAGCCCTAACCGACGTTGTAAGTCTGTGATTTTCAACGTCGGTTCAAATTGAACCGACATTGAAAATATTACTTTTAACGTCGCCTTGTTCAACGTCGGTTTTGGTCGGTTTTGGGGCCGTCGTAAAATGATCCCCAGAACCGACGTGGAAAGTGGTTTCTGTAGCAGTGTCTAACTAGTAGGAGTCTTTTCAAAATATAATCATTTCCTCCTAAATGAAGTATCCTTTAATGATCAATTTAATGTGTTCAAAGCACGCTTGTAAATCATGTATATTTTATCTTAAATGATTTTTTTTATTTATTTAGTAACTTTGCAAAATTAGATTATTTATTATTGAAAAAAATCTAAATTCTACATTAACATGTATTTTAAATTAATATTTTCATTTTGACCATCAAATAATAATAATATTATTATTTTATAATATTATTATTGCTATCCTAGATGAGATTGTTACTAAAATAATTTTACCATTGTGAAATGTGAAATTAATGTATGGTGAGAGAATATTTTATCAATTCCTATGCTCATTATTCAACTTTTTATAAATTGTGGATATTTTGTTTCAATATCTATATTGTTAACTCTTTTTTATATTTATTTGTACTATAATACTTTCATATGCATTAAATATTAATTCGAGTTAAATATGTTTTTAGTCCTTTAATTATTTGTCAAAATTATGTTTCGTTTTTTAGAACTTTGGACTTATTTCGTCCTTATATTTTATAAACTCATATAAACGATCTTTGATGATGTGTTACAATATCTTGAGTTTTTTTCACTCTTTTTCTTTTCCATTTTCTTCTCCTTAAAGATATTTTTATTTGTCATCAAAGATCATTTACACCTATTTATAACGTATAAGGATGAAATTGATTAAAAATTAAAAAAAATTTCGACAAATAGTTCAGGAACTACAAACCTATTAGTGTTGATAAACAAAAATTTTAATTTGTTTACTACTATGTTGAATAAGAAGTTCATTTAAATATCAAATGATGTTGCTTCTTGCTTAAAAATATTCTATGAAAACTTCACATCAAATATCACTTAATCCATAATCCATCCTTTGAACAAAGAATGCAAAATCAACATCTTAAACTTTAAAATTTCACAAAGCTATGATCGTACAAACTTAATATTATACTGTGTTACCTCAACTCAAACCAAAGCTAGATTAATATACTTCAAAATTTAAGTAAAAATATGCTTATTTAAGTTATCACAAAATTAAAATACCATTCTAACTAGAAAAAAATTAATAAAACAACTCCCAACTCAATCCATGTTTTGAATTTTAAGTAATTTTGAACAAATCATTTAAGCATTTAACTAACCAAACTTTTACTTAATAACATCAATTTTAAAACAACAACATGATTTACCATATCCTTCTTGCCTAAAATCTAGGTATATAACAACAATTCACCATTCATCTCTCATCATATATCCATTTATATTATACCATATATAACATAATAAACTCCAAAATCACCAAATACAAAAAATAAAGACTAAATCTTATTTAAGGATTATAACTCATCAAGTTTATAGAAAAACATGAACATACAATTTAAATAATTCAACAAAAATTATTAAATTTGATCTTCAAACTTTACACAGAAAGATCATAACTTAACACCAGTTAGAAATATAGTTAACTTTCTTTATCTTATCTTAAGAAAAATAAAGGTTGAAGAAAAGGAGAAAACAAAAACACTAAAATAAAATTTTGATCACTTCGAATATCCTAATTATAGAAGGTTAATGTTTCATGCTATCTCTTAGTTAGCTTGTATAATGAATTTTCTCAAAAAATAAAGGAAAAATATTTTAGATTTTTATGAAGAAAAGGGAGAAGGAGATTAAATGAGAGTGAAAATAGAGGAAGGAAGTAGTATAATAATGAAAAAAAATCTTTCTCACTATTTGCATGTCTCTCAATCACTAAATCCACCTCCTTTTCTATTTTCTCTACCCTTGCTGAAAAGAAAAGACCAACTTGTTGTTACTAAAGACACATCCTAAAATACTATTTTCATCTTTGAACTTAAACACATATCCTCTAATAAAATCTAAAAACAACCCGCATCCACCACATATGTACTTGAAATACATGTTTAATTAATTAAGTCAGAAGTTAAACACAATTTAAATTTTGTTATTATTTTTCAATTTATTTCACACACTTACAATAAAAACTAAAAATAAATCATTACCAAAAAACAACAAATGATTTCCCTTTCCTGATTATTTTACTCCTAATCCAAATAAAAAGTAGGAGACAGATATACAGTCTTTTTTTTTTAATAAAACATAAATGACATATCTTATTTTAATATTTCAAAAAATAAAAAATACGATAAAATAACTAATAATATTTTATAACAATAATGAAGCATAACTATATATGTAACCCAGCATAAATGATTATTAGAATTGTTTAAAAAGTAAAAATACCACAAAATTGAGAGTTTAAAAGTATTGAACTTTCATTAAAAAAGTTATTAAATATAAATTAATTTAAAAACAAAAATAATTAATCATTATAGTAACTAAATTAAAATTATTTTATAAATTAAAAATTATTGATATCTATAGAAACTATTTTATAAATAAAAATTATTGATATTTAAAATAATTTTTATAGTAATAAAAATTATATTTTTTTACCGGTTGATCTTAAAAAATTTAAAAATTAGTTTTTTATAAAAATAACTAAATTAATTTATAAATTAAAATTAAAATTTATTTTTAATATTAATTATTAAGATTTTAGTCACAGATTTTATATTAATTTTTAATTTAATTAATAATTAATTTTATTATTTTATAAGTTACTAGGGTAGAAATGATATTTTTCTGTGATTAAAAACTGATGCTATAATTTATTGTGGTTGAAAAATGAATAAAATAATATATTTAGAAAAACAATTAATCAGATTTTTGTTCTTCGTAGGTGGTTAATCAGATTTTTGTCCTTCGTAGGTGGTTAAATTGTTTGGACCTGGTGAGTGGTCATCCCTTGGCCTAGAGGCAGGGTCAATCCTAGATAGAATAAGACTAATTCTTTGAAATGAGTTCCTCAATTTTTCTTATCGGTTTGAAAACTAGCCTTTATTTTACTACATTAAACTATGTTTTAGGTTTTCTACTGTTCTCAATCTACAATTTTGATATTCTTCTATACATAATTATAATCAATTAATTATTTTAAATCTATGAGAATTGATTCTGGAATCACCAGGTCACTCCGTGTTTCGGGACAGATCTTATCACCGTTAAATCAAGAGATTTGATTTCTTAAATTTAATTAACTCTACAACTTTGACTGTTCAATTAAGTATAATGTCTGAAGGAATTCACCAAAATGATTTCCACAGAAAAAATAAATGGACTTTTCCATAAATTAAAATGGTATTGTAAATAAGTTAAAAAAAATAAAAATTTAGAAAAACGATAAAGATAACTTATATACTACTTTATACATATAAGTTACGAAGAATTTTCTTATAAATTTATATAAAATTTATAAAAAAATAACAATTTCTTTTTACACATTTATATAATAAATTTATAGAAATTTTTTCATGAAATATAAGAAATTTTATTAATAATTAATGATTTAAGACAATTTTATTATACAAACTATAAATTTAAATCTAGATATTATACTTTTTTATTAAAATATATTATATGACATACAATTTTAAATTTTAAATAAAATTATAAGTTATAGGAATATTTTTTTATCTTGAAAGAAATTTTTAATGAATTTAAAGAAAAGTATTATTTTTGTATTGAAACAAAAATTATTATGATGTTTTAAAATTCATGGTATATGATAAGATTTAAAAAAATAAATTAAATCTCATTAAATAATCCTTTAATAGAAATAACCCTTGAGATGAAGATAATAAAATACACCCTTTATGTGATGGTTAACCTAGCAAGATAATAAATGATTTGAATAAAACACATGCGTCGATAAACAAATACTACAAACATAAACTACTTGTTCACCTTATCTAGTTTATTAATTGTTATTAACTTGTATACAAACAAATTATTAGTAAAACCAATCAATAATTGGTAATAATAAATCATTAATCATTAAAATTTGTGCATAAGATAATAACTATAATTGATCATTATCATTTTGAGTAAAAAAAAAATTATAAGATCCAATCTGTTTTACATTAAAATATTTTTAAATTAGATTGGATTTAAAAAAAAACGTGGGAAAGAAAGAAATCAGGAATATTTTTTACATTGATGAAATAAAAGGGAACAGTATTGTAAACTAATGAAGAGATTAGTATAATATGAAGAGTAATAGAGCCCACTTGACAAAAAGATAAAGAATAATTAATAATGTTAAACTTGTTTAAGATAGTTGTTACGCCCGCCACATGGCTTAATCGTGATTTGAATGGGGAAAAGAATAAAAAATAGAGTGTTTGGGTTTAGCATGTTATAGTTGGATGTTGATGTGTATAAATAAGGAGGATCCATGGCTTGTGTTCTTCACAAGACAAAGAAAAACAATCTAAGAAGAGTGTTTGGTTGAAAAGAAAAAGTGAAAAAATGTTGGGGATTTTCGGAGACAAGAAGCAGAAGATAAAGGGAACTGTGGTGATTATGCGAAAGAATGCCTTGGATATCAACAGCATCCTCAACCCTACCAACGTTGTTGATACTGTCTTCGACATCTTTGGAAGTGTTATCGACACTGTTACTGCTTTTGCCACCTCCATCTCCATCCAATTGATCAGTTCTACCAAGGCTGATGGTAATCATGTTTCTTCTTCTTCTTCTTCTTCACTCACTCACTCAATCACTCAAACACACCTTCTTCAATCAACTTCATTCACACTTTTTACTTTCATTTTTATGCTAAATATCTCATTCTCACATCATTCAAATGTTTCATTAGACAAAAAAAACCCTTAATAAATAAATATTATCAGTTTTAATTTATTGATATTAATGCCATGCGCGTTTAATAATCATTTATTGATTACACTTTCAATTATCTATTAAGATAACTGCATTAAAAATTAATTGGTTTATTATACACACTCTTACGTGTAAAGCTATTTTATATTTTGATTCACTTACTTTCTCATACCATACATCAATAATATGAGTTTATAATATAATAATTTATCTTTCATTAGGCAAATGCTTTTCTTAATTGTGACAAAACTTATTTTAATGATGTATTATGTCATGAAAAGGATTTGTTAACTTTTCTTGGCGGATCTCATACAAGACATCAATATAATAATACAATAATTTATCTTTCATAAGGTAGATGCTTTTTTTCAGACAAAACTTATTTTAGTAATGTTTTTTAATTTGTCATGAAAACGATTAGTTAACTTTTGTTGGCCGGAGGATATTGATACATACTACGTATAGTAAAATACAGGTATACTATTTTGTACATATCCACATATAGTAACATACAGATATGTTTTATCAACTTTAATATATATATATATATTTATTATAGAAGTGTGATATCACACGTGGTTTTGACCTAGTTTCTTAATATTTTGAAGAAATAAAATTAATGTTAAAGATTAAATTTTGGTGGGAAACAATGGTGAAGAATTAATACAGAGCTCCTAAGAAATATATATCCCTAAAGAGGTTTTTCTTTGACTTAGAATTGATTTAAGTTTGGAGTGATATGAGAATAAATTTGATATAGATAATTGAATGTTAAATTTTGTGTGAAATTTGACAGCACGAGGAAAAGGAAAAGTTGGAAGTGCTACGAAGTTGAGAGGGCAGATATCTTTGCCAACCTTGGGAGCTAGAGAAGAAGCATACGATGTTAATTTTGAATGGGACAGTGACTTTGGAATTCCTGGGGCATTTTTCATCAAGAACTTCATGCAGAATGAGTTCTACCTCAAGTCTCTCACTCTCGAAGACATTCCCAACCACGGAACCATTCACTTCGTATGCAACTCCTGGGTTTACAATTCAAATTCCTACAAGACTGATCGCATTTTCTTTGCCTACAACGTAAGATACTTCCTTTGTCGCTGTTCATCTTTAAGACACCACATCCATCACCACTAACTCATATATTAATCACATAATAATGCAGACATATCTTCCCAGCGAGACACCAGCCCCACTTGTGAAGTACAGAGAAGATGAATTGAAGATTGTAAGAGGGGATGGAACTGGAGAACGCAAGGAATGGGAGAGGATTTATGATTATGATGTCTACAATGACTTGGGCAACCCAGATAAAAGTGAAACCTACGCTCGCCCTGTTCTTGGAGGTTCTGCCTTACCTTACCCTCGCAGAGGAAGAACTGGAAGACCAAAAACTAGAAAAGGTTACTCACTTTATTCATTGCTTTTGTAACCAAATCTTCTCTTCTAATATATAAACTTTTCATGTTTTCGTTTTAGCTTAACTTAATTGGTTATGGGTGTTCCTTCATTAACAGTTACTTTCCTACGATCCTAACATACATTCTGGGTTCGTCTTAACAGATCCTAACAGTGAGAAGCCCAGCGACTTTGTTTACCTTCCAAGAGATGAAGCATTTGGTCACTTGAAGTCATCTGATTTTCTCACTTATGGATTGAAATCTGTATCCCAAGATGTGTTGCCAGTTTTGACTGATGCATTCGATGGCAATATTTTGAGCCTCGAGTTTGATACTTTCGAAGAAGTGCGCAAGCTTTATGAAGGTGGAGTTACATTGCCTACAAACTTTCTTAGCAAATACGCTCCTATACCAGTTGTCAAGGAAATTTTTCGAACTGATGGCGAACAGTTCCTCAAGTATCCACCACCTAAAGTCATGCAAGGTATGCTACATACTTTGAATATGTACAAAAATTACATCTTTATTAGCAATGTACTCCTGTTTTTAATTCTGCATTCAATCACGTGGACGAACTTTTGGACTATTATTATTTGGTGCAGTGGATAAGTCTGCATGGATGACTGATGAAGAATTTGCAAGAGAAACCATTGCCGGTGTCAATCCTAATGTCATCAAGATTCTTAAGGTAAGTTTAATTTCAATGTTGATTGGTGAGAAACTACACGTAATAAAAAGGTTGGGTACATTTTTCCTGTTAACTTTGAGATTACTAACGTCATTCATTGCGTGATAAATTTATTCCAGGAGTTCCCACCACGTAGCAAGCTAGACACTCAAGCCTTTGGCGATCATACCTGTATCATAACGAAAGAACATTTGGAGCCTAACTTAGGCGGCCTCACTGTTGAGCAGGTAAAGTTACGAGTATCCAATTTCACATTAAAATTAATTCACTATAATGTTTCTGCTATTGCTTTGCATCTATTTTGGTTTCTATTTTTCTGTGATGTGATTCCAATTAATAACAATTAATTAATTAATTAATTATACTTGGTTTAATAGGCGATCGAGAACAATAAGTTGTTCATCTTAGATCACCATGACTATCTCATTCCATATTTGAGGAGAATAAATTCATCTACCACAAAGACTTATGCTACAAGAACCATATTTTTCTTGAAAGATGATGGAACATTGACACCATTGGCCATTGAGTTAAGTAAGCCGCATGGTCAGAGTGACAATCTTGGACCTGTTAGTGAAGTCTATGTTCCTGCGTACGAGGGAGTTGAAGCTTACATTTGGTTACTGGCAAAGGCTTATGTTGTTGTGAACGACTCGTGCTACCATCAAATCGTTAGCCATTGGTATAACATTGTCAATTCGCAATGAGATCCATACAATTAATTTTGTTAATGTATTTATGAATAAATGATTGATGTAATAACATGGATGACAGGCTAAACACTCATGCGGTTGTTGAGCCTTTCGTCATAGCAACAAACAGGCAACTGAGTGTGGTTCACCCTATTTACAAACTTCTGTTTCCTCACTATCGTGACACCATGAACATTAATTCGCTTGCTCGCAAGTCCTTGGTCAATGCAGACGGTATTATAGAGAAAACATTCTTGTGGAGTAGGTACTCTATGGAAATGTCCTCCTTGATCTACAAGGACTGGTCTTTCACTGATCAAGCATTACCCAACGATCTTGTCAAGAGGTGAGTAATCTAAGTTTTTTGACAAATTAGTATTGTATCTTGTGTAAGAAATGGTCTTAAGATTTCATATAACTGTGGTGCTAATCAATGTTATTTGAGTGAGCAGAGGAGTTGCTGTTCAAGATCCATCTGCTCCCCACGGTGTTAAGCTTTTGATTGAGGATTATCCTTATGCTTCTGATGGGCTAGAGATATGGGATGCCATCAAGTCCTGGGTGGAAGAGTATGTCGCATTCTACTACAAGTCAGACGAGGCACTTCAAAAAGACCCTGAACTCCAAGCTTGGTGGAAAGAACTTGTTCAGGTGGGTCATGGTGATTTGAAAGATAAGCCATGGTGGCAAAAGATGCAAACACGTGGAGAGTTGGTTGAAGCCTCTACCACTCTCATATGGATTGCTTCAGCCCTTCACGCAGCTGTTAACTTCGGACAGTACCCATACGGTGGTTTAATCCTTAACAGGCCAACTATTAGCAGAAGATTCATGCCTGAGAAAGGGTCTGCTGAGTATGAAGCATTGGCTAAGAATCCGGAGAAAGAGTTTTTGAGAACTATTACTGGCAAGAAAGAGACCCTCCTTGACCTTACAGTTATAGAGATCTTGTCAAGGCACGCATCTGATGAGTTCTACCTTGGAGAGAGAGATGGCGGTGACCATTGGACTTCTGATGCCGGGCCATTGGAGGCCTTTAAGAGGTTCGGAAAGAAGCTTGCAGAGATTGAACAGAGGCTTGTACAGAAGAACAATGATGAGACATTGAGAAACCGCACTGGGCCAGCTAAAATGCCTTACACTCTTCTGTTTCCTTCTAGTGAGGAGGGATTGACTTTCAGAGGAATTCCCAACAGTATCTCTATCTAAGGGTTCTATGGTTGCTGAACTTCCCCGCTTTTAAATAAATGTGAAATAGATGGAATCTAATTCCTTCGTCACTGGTGTATGTTTAACTTTGTATTTCGGGTTGGTAAATGTACTTGTACTTGTTTATCAATAATGAAAGTTGTGTTTGCGTAATGGAAAAGAAAAGAAAAGAATTTTATTGTGATGCAAACCAGAAAATAACCTTACTCCATATTGCTATGACCTATTACCAAGACCAATCCCCACTTGTCCTACCATTAATCAATGTAAGACTCAATCTTTAGGAAATCTGGAAAAGGTATATTACTAATCGTGACAGGAGCTACACACAAAATAACAGTATTCGGTACTCCTATTATTTATTTGCAAACAAAAACCAAATCGAGGGCTGAATTACAACATTTAAACACACGAGCAACACAAGATAATTAAACATTAGATAAGATGCAAGATTTATTGGATCTCTATCCTTGCATCTTTTTTATTGAAAGGAAGTATAACATAGTAACTAAAGTGAAGCCATAGGCCTACTCAGATGGAAATGCTATTAGGAATTCCTCTAAAAGTCAACCCTTCCTTACTGGTAGGATGAAGCAAAGTGTATGGCAATTCCACGGGTCCAAATCGATTTCTCAGTTTCTCATCACTATTCTTACTTGCGAGTTTTTCCTCAATTTCCTTCAGCTTGTTTCCAAACTTTTGAAAGGCCTGCAACGCTTTGGAATCAGAGGTCCAGTGTGGGTTTTCCCTTTGGCCAAGGTAGATCTCATCAGAGGCATGCCTTGACAACATCTCTATCACTGAAAGGTCAACCAGAGTCTGAAACTTCGATGTAATCGTTCTCAAATAGGCCTTTTGATGGCTCTTCACCATTTCTTCATACTCTGGCGTGCCTTGCTCAGGAAGCAACCTTCTAGTAAAAGTTGGGCGGTTCAGAATAAAACCTCCATAAGGGTATTGGCCAAAGTTAACGGCTGCATGGAGAGCTGAACCAGTCCATATGATAACGGTGCAGATTTCCACAAGCTCCTCAGATGTGTGCAACTTAGGCCACCATGGCTCGTCTTTCAAATCAGCATGTCCTTTCTCCACAGCTTCTTTCCACCAATGTTGGAGTTCAGGATCTGATTTGACATCTTCATCTTTTGCATAGTACAAGGCCACATATTCTTGGACCCATGACTTAATCACAGTCCATATCTCTAGTCCATCAACAGCATAAGGGTAGTCTTCTATCAAGAGACGAAGTCCATGTGGGGCAGATGGATCCTCAACTGCCATTCCTCTGAATCAAGCAAAATATATACTTACATGCATCATTATCCTTTGCAACAAATATAAACCTATATTTATAACCATTATTTTTACTATTTTCGATCTTATATACAAGTCAACATTTGTTATATGTTTAAAGAGATTTATTTACCTCTTGATAAGATCTGCAGGCAGTGCTTGATCAGTGAAAACCCAATTCTTATAAACCGCTGAAGACATCTCCACAGAATACTTTGAGGGCAAAAAGGATTTCTCTATTATGCCATCAGCATTAATTAGAGACTGTCTAGCTAGTGCATTGATGTTCATGGTGTCACGATAATGAGGAGTTAGAAGCTTATAAATTGGGTGAAGTGCACTAAGGTGCCGGTGTGTTGCTATGATGAATGGCTCAATCACTGCATGAGTATTCAACCTATGAAGAGAATAAACATTTCATACATTAATTAATATATTTCATATATATATATATAGAGAGAGAGAGAGATAAATAGATAGAGAGGGAGAGAGAGATCAAAGATTGAATTTGTTGAATGCTATGAAAACTTTTGTACCAGTGGCTCATGAGTTGATGATAGCAAGAGTCATTTACAACTACATAAGCTTTGGCTAGTAGCCAAATTGTACTTTCAACGCCTTCTTTTGCGGGTAAGATGACTTGACTGATAGCACCTGACTGGTCCCCACCAGGATGTGGCAAACTTAATTCGATGGCCAATGGCTTCAAAGTTCCATTTTCTTTCAAGAAAAGGATAGTCCTTGTGGCATAAGTTTTGGCATAAGTCTGATTTATCCTCCTTATATACGGCATGAAGATATCATGGTAATCTAATACAAATAACCTCCGATTAGCAAGAGCCTGTTCCACAAATCAAAATTCATTTAAATCAGACAAAAGCATTTTTTTTACTTAATTAAGTGGAAAATTAGTACAAAGTCCTTGGCAGGCTTAAGTATGTTTACCTCATCCACTGTGCTTCCATCTAGATCAAGCACATCTGCTGTTATCTTACTGTTTTGATCACCATAGGTTGCAGGATCCAGATTGCTTTTTGGAGGAAACTCCTTCATTCATTAAAGAAGAATATCATGAGAAATTATTAGAAACGAACTGTACGTTACTCCCTATTATAATATATATATATATATATACACACACACTGTTATACCAATCAGTTTAATATATTACTAGCAAAAGGCTATTGCAGGTGGACAACAAATTTGATTTGTCAATCTGTTTTAGGAACAAGTACTCAAACTCACTTCAAGACCACGGATTACGTTAGGATTCACTCCAGCAATCATCTCTCTGGCAAATTCTTCATCGGTCATCCATGCTGACTTACTCACTGCCCAACAAACAAGTAAAATCATTGTTAAAATGGAACCATAATTTCTTCCAAAACATAAGTTTTATTTGTTTTTGAATTTGATACTACACGATTGTATATGTTCAAAAGTATCATTCAAGATTTCAAGTATATATATATACGTGTGTGTGTGTGAGGTTCATTATATTTATTTATCACACCTTCAATGACGTGAGGTGTTGGAAACTTAAGAACTTGTTCACCATCGGTACGAAAGAGTTCTTTGACCACGGGTAAGGGGCTAATTGTTCTAATTACATCTGTAGGAAGCTTAATTCCACCTTCAAAGAGGTCACGCACATCTTGGAAGCTGTCAAACTCATTCGGGGTCATGTTATAATCGAACACAGATTCGAACGCTGGTAAGACAAACTGAGACAAGGATTTTATTCCATATGCAAGGAAATCCGAAGATTTCAAGTGACCAAAGTTTTCATCTCTTGGAACATAAACTTCGCCTGGCTTCTCACAATTCGAATCTGTTGGGTTGAAATTGATTAGAAAACAGCAACAGACGAGAGTCATAGCACAAAGATAATAACGTTGTAACATTATAAAAAAAAACTAGTGTTACAACGTTAACCATATCAATTCATTAAAATAATGAAAACATAGAAGACTAACCTTTCCTTGTTGGATATCGTCCAGTTCTTCCCCTACGAGGGTAGGGATGAGCGGCAGACCCTCCAAGAATAGGACGAGTTAGATTTTCATGGAGGTCTGGATTTCCCAAATCATTATAGACATCATAATCATAGATCCTTTCATGTTCTTTGCGTTCTCCTGTACCATCTCCTCTTAAATTCTTCAATTCCTCTTCTCTATAATGCACAAGTGGTGCTGGTGTCTCACTTGGAACATAACTCTACGTTACATTAAACCAGTTTTATAATTCTTAATCAGTGTGAAATTAACTAAAGAATTTTCCATTAGAGAGGGTCTAATGAATTTTGATAAGACATATAATAAATAGCTCACGTACATGGTTGGCAAAGAATATGCGCACGCTTTTTTTGTAAACTTGAGTGTTGTAAACCCATGAGTTGCAAACAAAGCGAATGGTTCCATGGTTTGGAACGTCTTCAAGGGTCAAACTCTTGAGGAAAAACTCAACTTGCATGTAATTCTTCAAGTAAAATGCACCAGGGATTCCCATGCTTTCGTCCCACTCAAAATGAACATAGAATGCAGATTCCCCTGCTCCCAAAGTTGGTAACGACGTGATGATCCCTTCCAAGAACGCATCCTTACCAACTTTTCCTTTTCCATTTTCTGCAACACATAACACTCAAACAATATTAAGTCACACCCACATAAGTTTAAACTATATGTATGGATCACTAAAAATATACATGGTAGATCACTGGTTGATTTTCATCAGAAATTACTTGAAAGTGATGCTTATTATCATACAAATTAACTTAACTTTTAATATATAGAGCGATGATTAACAGTGGATGCTGATGATGGGAAAAAAAAGAAAAGAAAGGAAGAAAAGACTGGTTAACCATCAGATTTAGTGGCACTAATGAGCTGGAGAGAGACACTTCGGCCTAAGAAAGCAGTGAGGCCATCAACTGTTGAACCAACAACGTTGAGACCAGTTCCAATGACTCCACCAATGTTTCCTTTGGTGAGATCAGCGACAGTGTTGAAGTCCAACACATTCTTGCGCATCAACACCACTGTTCCTTTGATCTTGTTATGACGATGCCCTCCTGGGTTGAGGATTCCTGGCACCCCTGGAACTTGAAACATCTTTGCAAAACCTCCCAACACCACTGTTTTTATTTGCCAAAATCAGAAAAGAAAACCAAACCAAGAAAAAGAAGAAAAGCCTGCGTCTTGTTGTCAGCAATCTTTGCTATTTATAGCTATTCTTAATTGTGTGGATGATTAGTTACTTACTGACTTTATAATATTAACACTCTAATCTGCAATTTGTCGAACTTTTACGATTTATACATGCATATCCGAGGTAACGATGAGCATGCACGAGTCTCTGAAAATGCAAGGTGTCAAATAGAATCCATGCAGAGAGGACAAAAAGGCATGCATGAAGAGAGTACAAGTGTGCATGTGATTGGTTTGACGTGAAGTGCAAGTGTCAATTTCGACAGCTTTCAAAGATGACACGTCCTAAAATAATTTAAACCAATAATATATAACTACACTTATTGTCTTTATCAGTTTAATGATTAGTTTTAACTTATGACTTATAAATGTGTTCGTATAATTGTTTATCTTTTACAAAGTTCTTGTAATCACATAACTCGCCCAGCTTCTTCATTCTTGTCACAGCAAATTGATTTTGATATTAACTTTAAATTCTTTAGAAATAATTTTAGATGCACGATTAAACTAAGTTAAATAACTTTTCATTTTTTATCTATATTGAAATTTGTATTTCCAAGCTTCTTAATATCTCTTATACCTAACTTGTTCTGCTTTTTAGTAGTTATTGGAAATATAAAATATACATAAATATCGGTATAAAAACACCAAAAATTTATTGGAAATATAAATTATTGTACGGAAAATTTTGAAGGTATACAACTTTTATTCAATATGAATTGTTCTTAGAATTGTTTATTGATAAATAATCTTTTCGCAACCTTTGTTAATGATGATCTTAATTGAGATGAAAGCACTTAGATTTATTTATTTAATTTTTTTATATATTGCATTTTTCTGATTAAATTTGAAGTTTGGAGAAAGTACTTTTATTTGTGATTGCACGTGTTTTGAAACTTTCTTTGCCTCATTTTTTTTTGTTGTAAAAATAATGGACAATTGGGTCAAGAAAAGTCCAATAATTCTCTAAAAATAACGCACAAACCGAGACCATTTCACACACTGCGAGACAAAAAAAAATAACACTGCATCTTTTCAAGCAGCCTCTCATGTTTTGAAACTTTCTTTCTCCTCATTTTATTTTTTTAAGACCAAAATTGGGCCAACACTTAGAGAAGAAAAGCCCAACAAACACTCCAGCACATTTTTCTGTATCTTTTTAACAAAATCTTCAGACTTCTGTATCTTTTTAACAAAATGTCCCTCTAATTTTCGTTGAAAAATCACTCTCAAAAAACACGAATCTATTTTAATAATATTACAATATATATTAATATTTAAAATAAAAAATAAAAAATTATAATTAAAATATTAAGATATTGATTATCAAGTGCTTTTTTTATTGGTGTTTCTAAAGTACCAAAGGTGTTTTCTGTTTACACGAAAATACAAGCTACATATATAAATTCTAAGCATTATTTTGAAGACGATTCGAATAATTAATTTTTTTTTCTAACTTCATGAATTGTAATTTAGTTGAGCAATTGGTTAAAAAGAATTCAAAAGTTACTTTTGAAAATCTAAAGTCCATCTTTAGTAAAGGATGTGGCCTCTATCACAAACCGTCTTTAATAATAAGAGTTCTTAAATTATTTTTTACAATTTCCAGTATTTTTTGTGTCAAATTACTTTCAGGAAATTTATATCCAATATTACTTTAAAAAAAATTATATTCAATTCTATTCAAACGAGAAGAAACTTTAAAAAATTCACATTTTTATTCAATTATATATTATATTTTGAAATTTTTTTACTAGAATATTTGTTTGATTTTAATTAAAAATTAAAGGCATTCATGTTTATATAATAAAAAAATCTTAAACTAAAAAAAACTAGGTATATTAAATAAAAAATATTTCTAATTTATTCGAAAAAATTTGGTCTCTTCAAATCAAACTCGTTAAGAAAATTACAACCAGACATGCTCTTGAGGCAGGGAAGAGAATTGTTCACATGATATCCGGATTGATTGTAACTGTCAGTGACCAATTATCTTATTTCTTTAATCTCTAAAGGCTAATTTTGCACTGAGTTTTTTTTAATAAACAGTATTTCATATTTTATTGTCAGATGTTCAGAATGAGCGCAAGCAACTTTACTTTTTCTCTTAAATGATACTATTCTCGTGTTTCCTATGTAAATTATGTTAATCTCCAATTTACGGAGTGGTTTAGAGTTTTTTTTCCAGGAAGATGTGTAAATTTTAGAAGTACAAGGCTGTGTTATCATCAAGCATGGATCAAAATAAACAAAAATAAATGGGAGCAAATCACCAAAATTCAAACGAGCAAAGAGAAATTATATTAACGACCGTGGTTCATAGTCTTAGTAAAAAAATATAAGTGATGGCAGTAACAGTGAGTATATAAAAAAGTATTGGCCACACTTGTTTGCTTCAATTCAGATTTAAAGTGTTGATTTGGCGTTAGAAAAAATAAATTCTTGCCAAGCAGAGAGAAAGCAGAACGCCAAGAGCTTTTTACACTTAATGGAAAACAATAAGATCGAGAGCAAATTGGGTGAGCCAACTTGAGTGCAAATCTTCACTGTGATGTCCCCACAAAAAATATTCAATCAAATTTGAGATCTTGCGAACAAACAGAAAAACATAGTTGGCATTTTATACGGCCCTAGTTTCTTCTCCCTTGTCCTCATTCTTCATATTTTCTTCCATTCAGATAACCCAAAGTGTTTTAACTTCAGTTTAGTTCTACGGACAATTATACCAATCAATCTCATTAGAAATTAAATTTGTCCATTTTTCTGGGACAAATTGAATGCATCTAAGGACCACAGCAACAAAACCACAGTTTACCAATACCATTCATCCTGTAATGAGCAAAGCAGTATTGGCAAAATGCAACCATAATACTGGACGGAGAAACCATCAAAGCCTTTTCCCAGTAGGTAGGATTAGTCCCACCTATTAGACTGTAATAATAATAAACTAATTGAGCTCTACTAATAAAGGAAAAAGAGTATGGAAGCATAAAAACAACATCAGTATTAAAAATGAAGTTCAGAATAATCAACCAGAGTTGCGCTTTATGTATTAACGAAAAGGAGAATGAGCGTATAAACACCCCCTGCGCCTTTTCTGTCTCAATGAGAAGAAAACTCCAATTCCAAAAGGAAACAATAATTACTAAACAAAAGTAGAAATATAACTTCAAAAAAGGTGTCAGAATCAATACAAGCGAATGACAACTATATTTTTGGGAGTTCAAATCTCTAGGGTCATGTTAAAATGTTCTTTTATGTATGTATGAGAAAAAACAGCAACATAGGAGTTTAAACTTTAAACCTAGAAAGTTAGAACACCATGCAAACTGCCTAAACCCCACCACGAGTTTTATTATGTTGGAGAAACCAAATATCATAATCCTTCAGAACAATGAACACCATGAAAAAAAGAAGGGGGGAAATCCCTCGGTGCTAATTGGCAATATATATCCCTTCTGTAGAAAACCAACCAACACAATCATATGCTCCGAAACTTTTTTTTCAGCCAATTCTAGCCCTAAACAACACCTAGCAAGACAAGCAAGAAGCCATAACGGGTAATTTGTACACAGAAAAAGCTCGATGAATATTTGTAGTGCTTTCGTTTGAGCAAAAGAATCAATAGCATCGATTAAGAGGTAAGAGATTGGGAGTGTTAATAGTGTCCTAAATGTTTATGAGCTTATTGCATCACAAGTGTAAGGCTACATTACCAAATTAGAAGTTGTTACATGACAATATCAGAATCCACAATATTTGTCTATGAAAGCTAAACAAAGAGGATGGAAAGTGCAAATCTATAGATTGTGATAAAGCTCAAGCAAAACATCGCATCTACTGCCAGCTGAAACTGAAATCAGTCAAAACACAAATTACTAGTGCAAACATTCTTTTAACTGGAAAAGTGTTCCTCGCAGACATTAATAGTGGTTTATCAATTAAATAGCTTCATCAGATAATATGTAGTCAAACCAGAGTAGATCAGCATATGTTTTGTTAACTCTAAAGAGACCAAATGTATCCTTTCAACTAAATAAAAATTATTAGCTGAACAAATGGAATAATAGTCATTGACGACACACTTTTAGCTATTACAAAATCATATAAATAAAGATGGAACACAACACACTAGCTAGTTTCCCAAGATATAAAGAGATACGAGGGCACAAAAACAAAGCCTACACGAATTTATTAAAAAGAAAATCTCCAATCATATTCTACCTGAAATCACCAGATGATACATACTTTATACTAAACCTTGGCACCCAATTCATTAGTTTAATATAACAGATCATATAAGAGTCTAAAATGCATATCCCCTGAATTCATTAATCAAAGAACACATGCACGACAAAGGACTCTTTCAGCACAAAAATTAACTAACCAGTACTTCTATCAAATCAAATACCACAACGTCTTTCTGTGATAACGTTTACACAATCTTCCATTTGCATCCACTGACAGAGCAATAATATTTTTGATACTATATATCCAGCATTAAAGCCGTCCCAATTATTCATGCAAGATGATTCGACAAATTACATTAGAAAGGTTAGCCATTATCAAGCTGAAAAAAAAATTGCATAACAGTAAATCCAATTGTTTGCAACGGCAAACACTGCCACATGCTGGTATAACAATGCTTATACCTCAACAATCGCTCAAAATTGATAGTAACCCCAAAAAAGGAAGAAGAAAAATTAAGAGCTCACAAAATGTGTCGTTCTCATATAGGCACGTAACGCTTCAACGCCTGCTTCGCGGTGACAGCGACTCCAACAACAACGCCGCCAACGGCGCCCGCCACCGCCGCCGACCGCACCCCTCTCGCTGCGCGATACAGCGCGCCAGTGCCGAGTCCTGCCGCGACGCTGTTCCAGACGTCATCAGTGTCCCTTGCAGCCACGATCCCGCTCTCGATGCCGGCGTAGAGCAGGCCTATGACGCCGAGGCGGTTGCCCCAGGCGCGCCCGGAATGACCGGAGGTGTTTAGTATGCGGTTGACGCGGAGCTTGGCGGTGTCACCGGACTCAAAGGACTTGACGCCTTCAACGAGGCCGGAGGCGGCACCGCCGACGGCGCCGGCGAGGTAGCCGCATCCGGTGTAGAAGGTGAGGTTCTCACCCCAGGATCGACGCTTTCGGCGAGCCTCCTCGACGAAGAGATACTCGGGGGAGGTTGGGAGTTGGTAGAGGTTGCGAATGGGGACTTCAAGGTCCTTGTAGGGGTTATACAGACGCGTTGGAGTCTTGGGATCGGATCCTGAATCTTGATCGGGAGTCTGGTACGCCATTGGAAAGGCTTCCAGACGACGGAGGTTAGGGTTAGGGTTTGGGTGTCAGAGAAAAAAAGGAACAAATCAAAGAGTCGCAGAGGAACGAACGACGCTATTTCGAGAGTTATGATTTGGGGTATGGCGGCGCGTTAGAGACCCGGTTCGGTCTGGTTAGATTTTTATTTCCGGCTCGAACCGGAAACGAGAAACTTCTTGCTCGCCAAGTTTTTCTTTTGTTAGACAATTAATTATAAAAAATAATTCGACTATACACTTAACCTAAGAAAGCAGGATACATGTGAGTTTATGTTATTGTTTGTGACTATCATGCTATTAGGTGTCTTAAATGTTTTTTTTTTTTTCATTTTTCATTGAAAATTTATTTTGTTACCCATATTTATTTGGCTAATACCTGTTTAAAAAATAGTTCTTATTCTTGTTCAATCCTTTTTTCTTTTTCGTATTTCTTTTGATTTTAAATTAGTATTTATTTTAAGCATTGTTCTCTCATAGATGATACGAAGCATATTAAAATTCTTCATTTTACGTTTTTTATTTTTTATTTCTATATGGAAGAAGACAATGAGAAGAAAAGAAGTGTTGTTGGGTAAAGGATTAAAGTTTGATTAAACAATCGTACATGTAAGTGTTAAGAGGTAGAGTTTAGGATTTTGTAAATTTATGAGGTTCTGTTAATAGTTATACAAAAGTTGTATTGTTCTTTGATTTTTTTATTGACAAGTTCCTTTAATTTGTTTGGTTATTCATATAAACACATTTGTTTTATTCTATCATTTTATGAAGATTTTTTTAATGCTTACAGTGTTATGTAATTATACTTTTGTGTTTTTGTGAGTTTAAGTGTCATACATAATTTTTTCTTGGATTGCTCGTTACCTCCAAACACATTTGTTTTTTTATTGATTTATGAAGATTTTTTAATGTTTATAGTGTGCTCTTTATATCTAAAGCTGAACAAAATCAAAACCGTGTTTTTCAGTTTAAAATTAAATCAAAGGTAATATATTTATATTATTTTTATAGTATATGTAAAATAGATTATTTTGTATAAGTGTCTGGTAACCAAGATTTTTAACTTGATTATTCACTAATTAAAATGTAATATATAAGATATTATAAATTTTTTTATTTTCGAATATGATTATGATCTTAATCTTCATAAATATTACTTTTGTTTTTAAGTTTTTGATAGAGTACTTTTAAAAGAAAAACTAAGAAGTAAATAAACAATGTAAATTTAAATGAAAATCCTGAATGTCACAAAATATGAAAGTAAAAGATTGAAAAAAATAAGGTAAGTGCATAAATTCAATTCATTGTCATTGTTTCTATGTATGTTACATAGGATTTCTTTGCCATACTCTATAAGCTTGCTTTCTAATCTTTTCTGATACTCCTATTTATAATGTTTATTAATACAAGTAGTTACATATATCTAAAAAAGTAACTTTCTACTTGGTGCTACTATTGTTCATGTTCTCGCCAACACTTTTAATAAACTTCTAAGTTGTTGTTTCTTAAAATCCTTTAATCATAGCTATTTTTCTTCTTTTCCCTTATACTTGTTATAATACTTGATCCTCTTCAATTATTTGACGTAACTCGAGACCTCCAATCATTTCTACGTCATCCTGAAATATTTTATTTTCTTCGAGTAATATAAATTAACATCGCAAAATTCGAATAGTTGAAATCTCTCAAAGTATCTTTTGAAGTTTATAATCATGAAACTTAATCATATTTCGAACAAAATTCATATTATAACACTTGTTTATTTGTGAGTTCAGGTGTCCATTGCCTTTTAATATAGTTTGTGATTCTCACATCTTTAAATACAATTTGAATTTAAAAAATGTGTGATTCTTGCATGATTATATGTAAGTAATGTATAAACATTGTTATATTTGCCTTCATTAATATTTTTGTTGATTTGTTTATAGTAACATGTTTGCCAATTGTCTTTTAATACAATTTCTTGCATTGTTTTGGATATAGTTTGATTTTGTTTTTGTTACTGAGATTTTGTACTGTGCTATATTGATTTAGTTGTCAATGTACTAACTTTCTAATAATATAGTTTTGAGTAATTTTTATACTTTTTATATGAATCTATATTGATTTAGTTTCATATTAGGATTGTTATTCATTATATATGATATAAAATTATAATTTGAAAGAAAATTCACATAAATTTGTGTGATATGAAAAGTTTTACATCATAATTTTGTCTAGCTTAATCTTTGGAAAATGTTATTAAGAAAACACAAATTTAAAAGAAAGAGATGCACAATTATAATGACTTAAGTTTTTATACATCTTATGAAAGAAAATTAGATTTATTAATCATATTGAACTTTTGCAAAGTATTGAGTTTTTATCAACTTGGATTTTGATAAAAAGCACAAGTTGGTGCAATTAAATGGAGCAAGTTAATCACTAACTTATTTGGCAGGTACAATATCACTCTTAGTGACTACTTGTTATAAATTTTTAAGTCGATTCAACTCTGGCAAAATGACAGAACCAAGGTCTGGTCTATCTCGTTTTCTCATCTCACAACACTTTAAAGCCAACTTAGCATATGATAAAGTCTCTTCAATGGGCCAATCAATGACATTTGAATCAAGAACCTCTAAAAATCTACCTTTGTCTATAGCCTCTTGAACTAAGTGAGCCACACCCATTGGAGGTTTTCTAGTTATAATTTGCAGTAGCATTACACCTAGTGAATATATGTCTGATTTAACACCCAACAGTCCTGTTTGCTGATACTCTGGATCAATGTAACAAAATGTACCAGCTGCTGTTGTCTTGCGATACTGAGTGGTTTTGTTGGGTACACTAGGGGGGACTAACCTTGCCAAACCCACATCAGTGATCTTGCTAGCATAATTGCAGTCCAACAAAATATTTGCTGGCTTGAGGTCACGATGCACAATAGGCTCAGGCTTTGTTTGATGAAGGAAGAAGAGGCCTGTGGCAATTTCTGAGGCTATTTTGAATCTGACTTTCCATTGAATAGTTGGTGTGTTATCTTTTTGGAAAAGACGATCTTCCAAACTGCCATTTTCCATATATTCATACACAAGACATCCATACTCTGGACATGCACCCAAAAGTTTAACCATGTTGGGATGCTTTATTGTGCTCAAAACACTAACCTGTCATGTACCAATTTGAGAAAAACAAAATAGTTCATTATAACCTATATTGTCAAATAAAGAGGACTCAAGTAAAAATTGTTTAAATTTTGATGTTTATTCAACATGATAAACTCCTTATTTTTATGGAAAAGTAAAAATATGACTACCTCTTGTTGAAATTGTTTTTCCCCTTGGGTTATGTCTGGTCTCAGAGCCTTAACAGCAACATCAACATCATCAAGCACCCCTTTAAAAACAGGTCCATATGCACCTTCACCAATTTTGAGGGCATTGTCAAAGTAATTAGTTGCAACTTCAATTTCTTTAATATTGTATCTTTTAAATGGAATGTTATCGTGTGCAATTTCATTTAATATTTTATTCTCTTCCTCTTCATCATGCATGACTTTTATTTCATTTTGCTTTCCTTCTTGATCTGTTGTTGTTTCCAGTTGTTTTGATATTTCAGTTGACTCTATAGTTGTCTTGATTTTTTGTCTTTCCACATTTGTCGATGTGAATGTAGGCACTTCAAAAGGTCTAGCTTTTTCCATATCTCCATGTTCTTGCCCAATATTTCCATGATTCAGTGCCTAAATGACAAGTATTAATCTTTAAAAATATTGTTTTGGTGGATTATGTTGAAATGAAAATTGAGTTAAAATTTATAACTTGACATTTACCTTCTTCATTTTTGTGTCTGGTTGGAGTTCTAATTTAGTTGTTGTTATGTTGATGTTTTTCTACAAAATAATACAACTTTAATTATTCATTTATGAAAAAAATGTGTAAAAAAAATCTCAAAGGTAATACAAGATCAAAATTGAAACTAAAAGAGAATTCAATGATCAAATGATGTTCAATGTAATTTTCAAGGTAGATTGAAGAGGGAAAAAAAATGAAAATATCACACAAAATCACTAATTTCACCAAGAACTTTTGTTGTGGAATTAATCACTTTTGTATTGTTACATTGTTTCAACAATTGTAGTCTAACAGGTTCAACTAATAATAGATTGAAAGAAATGAATATGAATACCAAGCTTGATTACTTTGTGAATGTCTATATGTAAGTATTTTTAAGATTCCAAATAAGGGGCATATCCAACCCTCAAGCTTGATTTTTTATTTTAATAAGCAAGACAAAACTACAAAATCATAATTAGTATGATAAAGTTAGTGGCTCTATCTCATAAAATTATAAAATACAATATCACTTACTGGGGAATTTTTAGAAGATTTGCTCTTAGAAGTGTAGTTGTTTGAATTAGTGACAACATATTGGGTTTCATGTGATGTCTCACTTGTTTGATGATCAAACAACCTTGAAGTGTCACCTGTGAGGAATTTTTTATTGGAAGTTTCATCCAATAGTTTTGGAGAATTAGTCTCTCCATTGGTCTTGTGTGGTGTCACTGGAGATACCCCTTCATTGTTTGAGCCTTGCCAAAATCTATATTTGAGTGATTTTCTGTATATATAACAATGTAAAAAAATGTTAAAACATCTAACAACCACTAAAACATGTTCAGCTAAAAAACCAATATTTTGAAAATGTAACTCTATCATTTTGTTCTCCTTGTCCTACTTTGATTAAGATTAATCGATTGACTTAGCGAAAATTATTTAGATTTATTTATGTTTTTAGCTTTTGAGATTTGAGATAATTCCGATTTTGATTCTTCAATTTTAAAAAAATTAGCTCCTCAAAATTGAAAAAAAAAATCTAAAACAAAAAATTGTTCTAACCTTAGATCTTACATAAATCTTAAATAGGAACTCTAATTTCTAAACTTTAGAAAACTCACTTTAGTTTTTCAATTTAATTTAAGGATTAAAATCATATTTTTTTAATTCTAAAAAACTAATTAAAAATTCTTTTAAATTTTGGTGACCAATTATAAAAATTTTAAAATAAAAATATAATTAAATAATTATTTTATAATATTTTTACTGTTTATAAATTTTAGTAAAAATCAATAAATTTATTTTTAAAAAATATATATATATATATATATATATATGTGTGTGGAATTTGTATATTTTATTTAAACACTGGTGCAAGAATAAAATAATATATGATATATCCAGACATGTATATTGTAAAAATAAATTAGAAAAATATTTTTTAAGATTAGAAAAATATTTTTTAAGATTAAAAAAAACTAATTCTAATTCTAATTCTTGTAATAAATTCATGGGAAATGAATGGTGAACCACTGTCTAACTCCTGATATACAGCTTGACCAGAATTTTTTGTTTTCTTTATATACTTTAATTGTATTTTATGTGAAGAGAGAAAGGTATACTGCAGAAAATTCATCTGTTAAACATATTCAAAATCGCTTTCTCTAATTTTTTTTACTTCATATTGTGTAGTTTTAATTGTCTCAATTCTTTTAGCATGTATAAAGGTTTAAAATCACAAGCAAAAGAAAGACATGTCACCAATCTCATAACTATCATGGCAAGTCCTCAAAAAACATTAGATGACTCATATTTTTTTTACCATCAGATTATAAACATTCTGTGCTCACACCTGTTTAAATCTTTGGACCGAAAACTTTCCCTAATGCCTTTTAGAGATTTTGATGGTGTGATGGTAGTATTTTGAGAATGACCTGCTGGTCGAATATTCTGCACTTTTCTTTTTGATATGACATGCACCATGCAGGATTGTGGCACAGACTTTACTAAGCTTGTTGGCACATCTACATCTTTAAATTTCCTGTAGAACATTTAGCAATACTATTTTTTTAAAAGATAAACCAAAAAGCTCACAAACAAGTCAAATATGCTAAAATCTAATAGTTGTAGAATTAATTTGCTGGTGCAGTATTCTACTCAGCAGTAATGAAAGCAATTAAGAAGAAAAATAATTGTTTGTTGTCATTTCCAAATCAAAGAAAGGGTTTCTGCCATACATATAAAGCCTATTTTCTTTCAATGGCATTTTGTATACTGAGTATATATATTCTGTGCAATGATTAATGGTTTCTGTTAAAACTTAAGAAGAATTTGCATGTGGTAGTATCATAATATGTGAGAGAGAAATAGAATGATACCTTATAAGAGCATTGGAGCGAGAAGCACCAACAACAATATTGTTGATAGAATTGTCGATTATGTAATTAGTAAGCGCTTTTGATACGTCAATGTCATGCAGAACTAACTCTTTAACTGAGACCTGAACTATTCAATGTTCATAATCATAAACTGATACACATGTATAAGATATCTACATTCATATCAAAAGTAGTAAATAATTTCAGCACATAAGTGCCTTCAATTATAGCCAAGGCCATGGTCATATACGCACCCCTTTTCGAGCACAAAATCCTCGAAAGGAAAGAAAAAACTGGTGCAGTTCTTCTTCAGTTGGTGGGCGACCTTGCTTTGGGAAAACTTCCAAATCATCTATATATATTTTTGTCAACAGTTATGGAAGCAAATTAGAAATATAATTAATGTATTGATTATTGATTGGTAAAATACATTGTTACATGTTTGAGGCATGAATTTGAGCAATGCACATATATAATAAGAGGAGAAAGGTAACTACTCTGATATAAGTTCTTAGTTCTGACGTGAACGAGGGTGCAAGAGGAGTTGTTCTTCAAGAGATGTTCCACAGCCCATTTCACTGCGTTTTGGCTGTTCTTATCGCTATCAATGGCGATCAAGGTAGACTCCTCTTCTCCTGCATTTGAACCCATAATCAACAACAACCTTGATTTCACAAAAATCTAACAATGTGTTTGTTATCTCTCATTGATTCATATCAACGGGTTTTGAACCCTTTTTTCTAGTTTTAGCAGGAATACACCTAAACCCCGTTGTGTATTAAATGTAAATCCAACTTTAGCCTATTTACAACTATTTCTCACACACAAACCTTTTCATCTATCTTCACATTTTTAAGTAACAACAAAAATATAAATGACTGCAATCAATAAAATATACTACTTTTTTTATTTATAAGAAAAAAATAGTTAATTATATTAAATTTTTTACTCATATCTTTAATATATATTTTTTTTAAATATTCTTAGGGTAACATATTGTCACATATAACCAAAAATTAGAGTATTTTAGAAAAAGAAATATTATTAAATAAAATAAAAGTTAAAATTTATTTATGTTCATAGAAAAGTATGATTTTGAATAGGTATTTAATTAAAAACAGAATTAGGAAATATTGATTTCAAATACTGTAATTATAGATTTTAAATCACATTATATTCATAAAATATATAATACAAAATATATTTTTAAAATCATCTATTATAAATATTGGGAGTATCCAGATTTATAAATAAAGAATAATAAAAAAATAAAGTAAGGTTTATATATAAAGTCATTGTTTACAAAAGTCTTTTTTACATAATTAACTATTTACAAAAGTTATTCAACTTAAATATTATTGTTTAACTTATTATATTATTCATTAAAATTATAAGTCAAATGACTAATACAAATTGATATGCATATGCTTTTACTGTAATTTCAATTATTATTTTTAAAAAATTCTATAAATTTATTATAAAAATGTGTAAGAAAAAAAATTGATACTATTTTTTCTATAAATTCTCTATAAGAAAATTATCGTAAAATACCATAAATTCTAATAATAATATTTTATCCTCTAACCTATACTCTTCATAGTTCCATATATTCAAAGTCAATTTTAACTATTAATTGAAGGATTCCTTCTCAGATGTTGCTTTCCTTTTTCCTGGAAAAGAAGCCTCTGAAAAACTATGAAACTTAACCTGTTTGGTTTTTCATTCATCTCTTATCATAAAAATTCATCAACTATTATTAAATTTTTTACATTACAATGAGATAAATATATTTGTCCACAATCTATTTTTTCCCAAAACATATATAACAAGTAATAATATTTCCATTGAATACAAATAAATAATGTAATCATATACAATAATTTATAATTAAATAACAGTGTATCATTAATTAAGTTTGTAAATTAATCGACACACTATATGAGATTATTGTATTTTATTTAGTGGTCTCAAATTCTAATTATACATCATTACATGATATTCTGAACTAAAAATAATTAAATAAATATTTTTTATTTTTTATTTTTTATTATTTAAATGCAAAGGAAATTTCAAAGAATGTTCCTTATACAAAGGGTGATAAACTAAAAGAAAAAGTATAATAATATGTCTCAATACAGAAAACATGCTTTGCACAAAACGTAGCAAACTTAAGGATTAAGGGAAAATAATTGAACATGCTTCAATCTTATTAGACTATGGTTCCTTTTAACCTAATAAACAACAACAAAATCACAAGCTGTCCGTACATAACACGCTTTCCTTCAACATTATAAAAGGAATCAAATAACATGTTTTCTTACAAAAAGAAATATACAAGTAACCTAGTTTTTAATATATATTTTTTCATTTTATTGAGTGAATTTCATAAGTAAATCTTACTAAATACAGAATATTTCATTTTTTTACGTGTTATATTAATCCGTGCACATTTTTTAACTGAGAATCACACAAATTTTATTTAATTATAAAAAAATTATATTAGACCTATTAATCTTTTTCGATACTTGTCATTGTCAATTTAATCGTTATGCAATTACGTGACTCAAAATTTTTATATATAAATCTAAACTTGTTGAGTAAAATTTTGGTGATCTCATGCGGAAAGCACGGCTATGACCAGATCATCTTAGTGTATGCTACAACATACATAATCTTTTTTAAAAGTAAACTATCAAATTGATCTTAAAAACTAATTGGAGAGATTTACGAAAAATAAATTAGTTTCTATAATTAATAATAATTATCAATCTAAGCTTAAATATTATGAAATGTAACCAATTTTCTGAAGAAGAAAAAATATCACGAATTACATTGTCTTTTACAAAAATAAGTAATTGAAGTTATTTTAATGTCTTTATGGAAGCCATGTTGAGAAGTAACAGCAAGAGGTAGAATATTAATATGAGAATGTGGGAAAAACAAGTTTTAAGAAAACATATGCTGATAATATGGAATGGTATTATTATTATTATTATAAAGTGTGTTTTTAAATGAGGTATTATTATAAATTATAAACTTGATGGAGAAGCAACGTGATTACGTGAATATTGCATGAATTGAGTTAGTCCAATTATTGGTCCATTGTAATAGTCTGCAAGCATAAAATAGAAATACTAATTTTTTTTTTTTTGCCTTAAAATTTGACCATTTCCAGAACATTTCCCCCATAGGCTGAATTCTCAACACTTTCTTATACATATCATAACACTTTTAATTTCATTCTCACATTCTTTCATTTATTTTTTTCATTTTATTAATTGTTACTTTAATGCAATGATATTTAATCACGATTATTTAAATTTAAATTTAATATTTTGCTTTCAGATTTATTTTCATATTACAATTTAATATATATTTATTTGATTGATTGTGGAAAAAATCTTTATATAGATTGATGTTTGATAAATAAAATCATTTCTAATTTATTTGCTTATACTTGTAATTTGTTATTTGCTAATTGGTAAAAATGAAATAGTGTTCTTATTTTTATATGTATTCTGATTCATATTTATTAACCATATATATATATATACATATATAATATTTCATTAAATTCATATATAAAATATTGTAAAATATAAAATGATTAATATCCTAATAATAATGATAATAATCACAAATGTACATCTATATAAGCAAACAAAGAACACAGAAGGCATGGATCAAAACAAAGGAACCGTGCTTGATAATTACGAAAGACCAAAATTTAAATCTCAAAAAATCACTTCATCAGGTTTCGCTAAAACCAAATGGAAGCAGAAGAAGAAGACGCGCCACCAACCTTCTGGGCGGAGAACCGCAGCGACCGCCGCCTCCACCGATCTTACTCGCTGTTCCTCAGCTCCGGTGCAGTTCTGATATGCGTTCTGGTGATTGCTCTTGCATTCACGTTGGTCATAATTCCCACGTTGTACTCTGTCCCCTATCATCTTTTCAAACCCAATTCCGTGAAGAAGACCTGGGACTCCCTCAACTTCGTGCTTATCCTCTTCGCCATTCTCTGTGCCCTCCTCAGCAGGGACGATACCAACCAAAGTTTCTCCGACACGCCACAACAGTACGACAAACCAAACCCTACAACAACGCGACCTTGGTACGAGGAATCAGATCGCACGCCCTACAAATCGTATAACACGCTCAGGAGTTTCAACTCCCACCCGGATCTCCGCCAAGAGTCGCCGTGGCTAGCCGCCGATGAACGGTGGCGATTTTACGATGACACACACGTTAACGGTTATTGTAGATTTGACTTGGAAGAAGAGAGCGTTAAGATCATAGAAGTCGTAGAAAAAGAGGTTCCGCCGCTAACGGCGTCGCCACAACCAGTTCCGGCGGAGGAGAGGAGTAAGGAAAGTAAGAATAAGAGAACAAGTGCGACTAAAGGGTTGTTTACATCTTTGAAGGGAAAGAAGAAGAAACAAAGACAAGGAAGCTTTGAAAATCTTAAGCATATTCGAAATGCTGAACCTCATTCACATCCTCGAGTGTCCTCAGTTTTCCATAATCTGTTTCCTTCAAAGAAAAGCAAGCAGAAGAAACTTGAGTCTGCTTCATCGCGGCACGTTCCATTATCTGCTTTCCTCAAATCAAACAAGAGAGAGACTTTCTCAGAGGAAAATGTGGCAGTTACTGGTAACGAGTCACCTTTGATCCCTATACCTGCCCCGCCGCCGCCACCGTTCAAGATGCCGGCATGGAAGTTCCGGGTGCAGGGCGACTTTGTTAGAATAAATAGCATTAGTAGCTCGAGTAGTGATTCGCTAGACATAGAAGATGAAGTTGTGCAGTCACCAAGAAGAGAAGATGGTGGAGAATCTGCAGTCTTACTGTTCTATAATCCAAGTCCTGATGTTGACACCAAAGCTGATACTTTTATTGAAAAGTTCAGAACTGGTTTAAGAATGGAGGAGAAACAGGGGATTGGTACATTCAACCTACACCCTTCAGCAACACAGAAAAGCTAGACCAAGTTGAATTTAAGGTGCAAAAGTGATGGATGCTATGTCTTTTGTTCTTTTATTTGTTTATATTTTTGCATTCTTTGGTTCTCACGTATGCATTTGAGTCCAAATTTTCTTGTTTTACCGTTTTTTAATGTATATAACACCAGAAATGTTTAGTTTTTGGATGTTGGGACTTTATCAAAGTGTAGGATTCTGCATATCATATGCATTAACACCTCGTTTGTTTGATACTGTGTGTGCAGTGAACAACACATCACCTTGTTCTGATAGCACATTTCTTATTATAATTTATTATTAAAATTAATTACATAATATAAAAAATATTTATAATTTTTTAAAAGTTATTTATAATTATTTAATAGATACTTATTTAAGTAATTTTATTTTATAATTTAAAAATTATAAATAATTCTCGTAAGAGAGTATATGCCAAGGTTTGTGTAGTTTTTTCAAAACATAAAGTAGTTTCCAGTAAGTTTAGTGTGATACAAGGAAGTGTTTTACTCAATCTTACACGAAAAGTTCTATCCAATTTTCTTTTGAAAAGATAGAAAAACATGAGTGGCTTTTTTATTTGTTATTTGATAATGCTGTAATATGACAGCGAAGAGAAACAATAAATTATTTTCCATTTTAAAGAGAATTATGTGGATATGTTTTTCGTGGTCGTGATCACCTTTTTTTTTTATTTGATTGAAAAAATAAAAAATAAAAAATTCATAAATTTTAAATATTGTTTTAATATTTTAATAAAAACAATGTTATTTAAGATGTTGGAGAGAAGCCAAATTCCAATTATACTAAAATTGGACACTGAGATGTAAGAAAGAAGCCAAATTGGACACTGAGACTTAGGATAGAAGCCAAATTCAAATTATAGTGATTGTTGGAGGATACTAATATACTGACAACCACTTTTAAGAATAAAACTACTTGAAAAAAGACAATTAATACATAATTCTTTCATTTTATTATTATATTATTATTTTAAAGTTGTTATGAGTATCAACTCTAGAAGAATGATTTCCCCTAAAATAAATGTCCTAAAGTCTAAAACCAAAGGGTTATTATTTTTTTCTATAACCACATTACAATTCCATAAAATATTATTTTGATGTAATATTTTATTTATGTTTATTGATATTATTTTAATAAATATTTTATTATTAGAAATAATTGTAAAAATATATGTGTTTTTATAAAAAGGAAATTATCAATCTATATTTTTCCAAAAGAAAAAGGAAAAAAAGCTTGGTATTTTTTAAGGGGGAGAGTTTCCTATTCTTTTTCTATTTATAATACTCGATATCTTGTTTTGATGGTGTATCTTCCACGCTCTAATCTAATAGGATTTTTAAGGAAGATATCTTTATAGGTATTTTTATTTTAACATTTTTTTATTTTTTATTAAAATAAGTTAATATGATAGAAAGATTTTTAAAATAAGTTGTGTATTTTTTACAAGATATAATTATTTACAAATAAAAATTACTTCTTTTAAAAATAATATTTTATTTTTGAAAATTAAATATAAATAAAAATATAATTCGTCTAATTTTTTTCATCCATGAAGTATATTTATATATAAATTACTTAAATATGATGTGAAATTAAAGGGAATAATTAATTTTTTTTTAATATAGGATATTTAAAACAAATATCTTAAATTATATGTTGAGTATATTGGGTTATTTGTCCATAACTTTAAATATATTTAGAAGTCTAAATTATATATCAATAACCTACTAATTTCAATAACCATATATATATATATATCAAATTACATCTGCAACTTTAATTAAATAATAAGATGATCTAATAATTCATCTTTTAGTATATTTTTAAAGATATATATTAGATTAATTTTGATCTACATAAATTAAGTATTAAATAATTTTATATTAATATATTTTTAAAAGATGATCCATATAAAATGAATTTTCAATTTAATATCGAAATTTAAAAAAACATGTAATGTGTAATATGTCAAGAAATATTAAATAGCATGATGATCGATCCCTGCTTAAACGATTTTTCTTTTGAACCTAAAGAAACTCTGCCAGACCATCCCTGATAAGTGGAAACCTACGTGCTGAAAAGGTCTCCTGGTAAGAGCACTAATACAAGCCAAGTGTTTTACTCAATCTTATACGAAAATTTCTGTTTAATTTCCTCTTGAAGAAGTTATAGAGCCCCCCCACTGGCTTTTTGCATTGATTATTTAGCTGTAATGATTTTGATTATGTTGTAAAATATGACCGGGAACACAGGTGAATATCATTTTACATAATATTAACTATTGTAAAAGAAATCTGTTAAAGATGTGAAAAAAGGAAAAGTTTTGTTGCTGTATTGTAAACTGACTGGCTGCAAGATAATTTCTGCTCTTTCTTTTGTGAAACCTTTTGCGTAGAAATAAGCAACTATAGAAAGGGTGAAGACTGGACGAAGCATCTTCCAAATTTAAAGTCTTAAAAGTGGACTTTCTAGACTTTCTACAAACAATGGCTTCAACTCACAAATGCAAATTTGCAAGGGCCATTCTTCTGTTGTGATATAGTGGGATAATAGGAGTAAACTACATTCGCGCAAAGAAAAACAGAGGGATGAGAAGACACAACTTGAAGAACAAAATACTATACTTAATGGCTAAGCAAAATTCATCTTTTGTAGAAAGTGCAAGATGAAGTATCTAAATTGACTACTACTTCAATGTGTGCGGCTGGCTTCAATTAGTCAGTGTATATTACTGCAGTGGTGCTGCCTTCATGTAATTCAATGAAACATGTATAGTTTGCAAAGAATCACTTAGTCCAACTATGCAGCTCCTTCCTGTCATTTTCTTCTTGATTTAACTACTTCTCACATATTGCGGAGTTACTTGGTAATACCCAATGTAGCTTAATGCCAATAACGTATCAAGAAAGATAAGTGTTCTAATTATAGTTGTTGGGATTATTTTCTTTGAAGGGTTGGTCCGTAAGAAGGCAACAATACCCAACATAGCTTAATGCCAATAACATATCATGAAATAAAACTGTTGTACTTATATTGGTTGGGATTATTTTCTGAGGGGTTGGCCCGTAAGAAGCCAACAATACGCATTCCTCCTCGTATCAATTCATTTTTCTACGGGAGCTAGCTATGACTCAACAAAGAAGAAACTACAACGAAAACCCTAAGAATGCCCCAATATGGATGCCATACATAAATAATCCATAAAGCAAATTATTACAACACTCAGACCTAGCTATAGAAAAGACAATTCAGTAGCGCCTAAAAGTAAACAGATACCAATGAGTAACTCATGCGGAGCAAAACTTGCAAAGCCTATCTAATGAGCCTTACTCTGCAAATACGTCTTCAAGACATCCATAACAGACCCAAAATCAGCCTTCACTTGCATGGGTGGGTTAGCATAGCGGCAAGCCATCTCCTTGATATTCTTAGAATGGTAATCAATCTTGGACTGAGTGAACTTCAAGCCATGAGCAGTGCTAACCACCACAGTCCTATCAGTGGCCTTAATAACCCCACTGTTCCTGAGCTTAAACAATGCAGTCAAAGCAACCCCAGTGTGGGGGCAAATAAACATCCCAGTGGAATCAGCCTGCGCCATAGCATCCATCAGCTCCTCCTCAGTCGCCTCCTCCACAATCCCATCGCAACTCTTAATGGCATGAACAGCCCTATCAATGGAAACAGGGTCACCAATTTGAATGGCAGAGGCAAAGGTAGTGCTGGGCCTCATAGGCTTAAATTCCTTCCACCCAGACTTGAAGTACTGATACAAAGGATCGGCATTTGCAGCCTGAGCACAAACAAGCCTTGGGATCTTGTCCACAAGTCCAAGCTCTTGGCACATCTTAAACCCTTTGTAAAAGGCATAAATGTTGCCAAGATTCCCACCAGGCACAATGACCCAATCAGGAACCTGCCAATCAAACTGCTGCAGAATCTCAATAGCAGCAGTCTTCTGCCCCTCAAGTCTCAAACTGTTGAGAGAGTTGGCCAAATAGATAGGCAGCTCAGCAGTGACTTCTCGAATCAACTGCATGCACCCATCAAAATCAGTGTCGATACTCAACACAAAGGCACCATTGGCAATGGGCTGAACAAGCTGAGCAAGAGAGATTCTATTAGCAGGCAAAAAGACAATGGAAGGAATCCCAGCGGAAGCGCAATAGGCTGACAGCGCTGCAGAGGTGTCACCAGTGGAAGCGCAGCCGACACCGACGACGGGGCGGTTCATTTTTCTCAGGCGATTGACTTGGCTAACGAGAACGGTCATGCCGAGATCCTTGAAGCTGCCGGTGTGGCTTATTCCGCAGTGTTTGACCCACAACTCGTTCATGCCCAGAAACTGTTTGCCGAAACGCTCGGCCCAGAAGAGGTTGGAGTTTCCCTCGAAGGCAGAGACGATGTCGTCATCGTGGATCTCGGGGAGGACCCACTCCTTCTTGCTCCAGACGCCGGAGCCGTAGGGCCAGGTGGTCTTGCCGACGCGGGAGTCGAAGAGGGAGCGCCAGTACTCGCCGTCAAAGCGCTTGAGGGCGGCCATGTCGTGCTGGACATCGAGGAGGCCGCCTGACTGGGAGCGGTAGACGATCTCGTCGAGGGAGTAGGACTCCGGCGAGGAGGGGTCGGCGTTGAAGGGCACGTACTTGGCGGAGAAGAGATGGTGGTCGTGGGGCGCATTCACGCGGCGGGCCTCGTCGCGGATGTTCTCGTCTGCGGGGCGGCGTTGCTTGGCTGCGGCGGCGGAGTTGTTCTGAGTGATGGGGGTTTGGGCTCGGATGACAAAGTGGGCGGCGGGCTTGGGAGAAGCCCGTTTAGAGGTTTGGAGAGAGAAAGGGAGAGAGTGAAAGAGAGACGCAGAAGCCATGGATTGAGTTTTGTGCTTTCGATTTGGAGTCTGACTCAACCACTTCTCTAGTCGACCCTTCCTCCTTTTATACTCATAGTTCCCAGCCGCCGCGGCTCACACTCTTCAGATCTGTATGCAAAATAATCCTACTTGCTTCAAAACATACATTTAATCTATTTTAATAACAAAAATCAACTCCTATTTTTTCTAACTGAAATTATATTTTCAAAGCCCTTTTTTCACAATTTTTCATTAATAACAACATATGAACTAACCTATAATATTTTAATAAATAAGTGGTTGTCAATTTTAGTTATATGATTACTTGTCACATTGTCATGTAGTTGTGAAAGGTATAACAAGTTCTTTTTTTCAATATATTTTGAATTTTTTTAATGTAGTTTAATTAATTCTTTTACTCAATGGATTCCTATTTTAGTTTAAAATAATGTGTTTTATTAACTTAGATTGATAATAATAAGGATTATTTAAATTTGGATTGGTATTGATAATGAGCATTTAAGACTTTTGTTTGGATGAAAGGGAAAGTGAAAAAAAGGAAGAAATGAGAAATGATTGTTTAATTTTTTTGGGTATCAATTTACAACTATTGCTCCAATGTATAAAGACATATTTACTGTTTACTGAGGAAGGTTATAAAAATATTAAAAAATGGGTGAAAAAATGATTGGTGTGACTTCTAAAGCTGGTATAACTTCATACCTTTAATTTAGTTGCATATTTTGTAAGAATAATCTCATTATGATGCAAATTGCTTTATCTTCCCTTTAAATAATTTTTTTAAACTATATTTTGTAAAAAAAAATTGTTTTGATCAATATTTTATCTGTCTTAACTAATTATCTATATTATTTGTTCAAGAATCCTATCCTTTATACTTTTTCTAAGTTAGTATTTTGTTATATATATTGGTTATTTATAATTTTTAGATAATTATTATTTATAAATATATTTTGATATAAAAAGTAGGGGTGGTATAAAATATTGATTCTATATTTTTTTACAATTAATATCACTACTAAATCTATATTTTGTTTTGATACACCTTTGATTTTCCTAGTTGACTAATTATTTATTAGAATTTTATCTTTTATGCTTTTCCTACATTAATATTTTATTTTATATAACTATTTTCATCCATTCGTTATTTATAATTTTTGTGCATGAATTGTTATTCACTAAGAATATCTTTAATAAGAGTTATTTTTCTTTAATTTTAGATAATTAACGTATATATAACTTATGTTCAAATAATATTTTTTTTATCTATAAGCAACTTATACATAAAACACTCTAATTAATCACCTTAATATTTAACTATTTCCACAAAGTTCATAAATGTTTTATTATAAAAATATAGTTTTGTTTTTTCTTCCAATTTATATCACTTGAAGATTAAAAAAATAAGGATGATAAAATGAAATAGGTCCCAATTTTGACCTATCATAATTAATATAATTTGCAAGTTTTAGAGAAAAAGAGATTGGTCTTTTATTTAACTGAATTTGAAAATTCTTCTAAATTATATATTTAATGTGTATATATATAAACATTTATTTATATAAATATTTTCCATATTTAAATTGATTAATTAATATTTTGAAACTTGAATATAATTTACTCCTATCTTGTTAAGATGAAAAGCCCTACACTTCTAAATATTGCTCTTCCCTCAGAAAATTAAGATGCTAAAATGTCATCCCATTCATTTGGTGCCAAATGTCGTAGCACTTCAATTTCCTTAATATTTAAGGTGGCCAGAAGATTATGGTTTCAACCGCATTCATATGAATCTTATACCAACGTGGATCCATAGCTAGTACAAAGCTTAGGGAAAAGACACAACTATCCCCAGAAACCAAAACAAAAGACAAAAAATCTACATGTGTCAAACAGAAAAAAACTATTCATCAGCTACATCTAGAAAGAAAAACATATTAATCAGATTAGTAAAGGCTCGAACAAGTTTGTCCACGACGGAAACTTGATTAGCGAGCTCTCTTGTTACTGCATGATGGACACTTGTATTGCTTGATGTGCTCTGCCCTAGCAGGGGTGATCTTCACGCATTTGCCATGGAACCACTTCTCACAGATGTCACAGCAAATCCAGAACTCATCAGTACCATAATTCTCACCGCATGCCCCACACAAGGTCTCTCCATGTTCATCTTCATCTTGCTCCTCTAGTCCATCATCCTCATCTTTTGGTTGCAGCAATGCCTTTGACTGTCTGCCCTGGGTTTCGGAAACCCGCTGCTCCACCACCAGCCAAAAATTAGATAAGAACACAAATTATCCAAGTAAAAGAGAACCACAAACAAGATGACACTACCTATGCAAGTCAGATATTCTTAAGCTCCTCCCACACATATTTGCAAGAACATCTACATAGAACCTAGTGACTGCTCCATTAACAGCCAGACTTCATTGATGCACTTTAAAAACATGAAATGCCGCTATCAATGAATGCCCGCATTCTAATGTTTTATACTATAAAAATAACAATGGAAAAACATGATATAATATATCAGGATCCCTGATGCTTTGTTTATCTCACCATCCAGTATTTATCCTACTTTATTTTTCATTTGAATGTGAGATCAAAACTAATACAAAATATGCAAGGCTGAAGATAAAGTTGTTTCCTTAACAACAAATTGTAGGTGTAACACCTAAGTCTTTTAGAACAGATAATGATTGACAGTAAAGTTATAACAAGTTATACTGCTTTGGGTGACAGGGTCTAGAATGAGGAAGAACTCTTTTACTTCTTGATCTAAATAATTGTTTCCCTTTTCGCTTAAAAGTTAAAACAATCAATTAAAATACTTGCTCTTTTCATCATCTTTTCTTTTCCAATTCAGTGCCAGCCCCAGCCTGTTTAAATCATCACAGTTAATACTAAATGTTTGGACCTTGGAATGGGTATCGCAAGGAACTGAAAGGTAAGCTGCAGCCACAACCCTTATTTCTAGCCTATTTGAAGTTTATCCTAATGTTTCTAGTTCTAAGTCTTAATATCAATTTTCATCTTAGCACATGCACCATGCCAAATCACTTCTCTATTTTTTCTATATAAACAAAATGATATGTTCAAAAGTCTTATCGCTTAGGAATTGAGGTTAAATGTAGTTCATAAAAACTCTCCTTTCTTAACCTTTCAAGTTACTCTCACCCCTCAACTTCCAAGGGGTTTGTTTTGGTACACACAAAGTCCCACATTGCTTAAAAATCAAAATCAAAGGTAACTTAAGGACAAAATCATGACAGAAAAATCAAGTTCTAAAGTAGATAATTCCTCATAATATTTGATTCTAATGATGTAATCTTAGGCAGACTTAAGGTCTGAATAGAGAGTATACAAGAATTAAAAACTGTAAAGAGGAAAAACAATCCCACAATGCATAACATCCCATACTTTAGGTTAAGGATTATATAATGGAGATGCCATGATACTAAACTCCTAAAACTTCTAATAGAACTTCCCAAGATTCTTATATATCAGTTATAATATTTAATGCATATGTAATACATTCATTAATCATTTACCAAGGGAATTTAAATTCAGAGAGGTTTCTAAAATTCTATCTGTAAACAGCCTACAACCAAAAAACATCCTGATTTTTTTTCATCACAGCTTGGAGAGATAAGTATTTACGAAGAAACTGTATCTAGATGTCATGTCTAGGTTTGAGGAGAAAATATTGCTTACCGCTTTAGAGTTAGACTTAGATTTGTTTCCACTGTTGTTTGAAACTGAAGACTTCTCTTTAACTACTTTCTTTGCAGCACCAGTAACAACTTCAAATATTGTCGGTAGTTCATTGATCATACTGAATAGTCGTTTCCTGCATTACGAATGCCAAATCATGACATGAGTAGAATGATGAATGAGAAAACATATTCAAATTGCCAGCTATCAAGAACAAATACACAGCCATGTAAATGATGACAAAAGAACATTCATTTTGGTTGCCAGATAAGAAGTACACTTAGTATATTCCTTTCACACGAAACTAATACAAAAAGTCCTACTCCTACCTTTCCTCCTTGCACCATCTTAAGATAAGTCAGTAAACAGTAGTTACGACACTGTTATTCCTGTTCTTTCTCTCTCTTTCTCTCTCTCTCTCTATTCCTTTTCAAATTTTTAATCTCAGAAAGAAAAGGGTAAAATGTGTTATCATATTCTTCAACATCTTTGCCCTTCTCTATGGTGGGTAACTACTTCGGCAATGATTAGTCAGCAACAAAATTATAAATTAACTGAGATAAAAACAGTGATTCAGCCAAATATCTATTGAAAGGAGAAGACAGGTGATACTAAGCAAGCAAGAGGTAAACTTGCACTCAGCAAGGAGGCTGGTAAAAGGAGAAACAAAGGTTAAAAAATCCCACAGAAACTTGAGTAAACCAAGGTGATAAATCAGACAAGTTTGACCTAAATTGCTTCCTTAGTTACTTATTTTCAACCTCATCTTGAACTGAACCTTTACAAGTTCACATGAGATATACGAGTTATGCTCCGAGTAAGATATACCTGTCAGTTTTATCAAATCCAAATCTGGCTCCAAAATAAAAGGCAAGGGCAAGTAACCATGTATCACTATGAACAGCAACTAAAGATAACCAGTCTTTTTCCTGCATGCCATCCCTAGCAAAGTTAATGCCCAGGACAGGCTCAGGAAGCTCTGGAGGAACCTCTTCAACAGGTAAATTTACTTCCCACTGCTCGTTGGGTAATCCATATAAGCACAAATTCTCCTTCTCTGAAAGAATAAGACAAAGGATATATGAATAAAGCTCATATACAGATAAACTAACTAAAAAGAAAAGAAATTAATACGGACAAAATGACTTGTAATTCTACCTTTACAGCATACTTTTATTTGCAGCTAGAATAACTCCATAATATCTTTACTCCCGAAAAAAAAATACTGCCAAGAGGTTTTTAAGAAGTATCAAGCATTTCATGTCATCCTAGCTCTGCAGCTAGGGTAATAATACAAGAATATCTCTAGGGGAGAATGATGCTAGGGATGGCAAACCAATGCATTCCCCTCAACTGTGTAACATTGTAAATCACAAACCTTATGGGGATATCCAGCACCGTACCAACCCTAGTGGCCTACTGTCATTCTACAAGTGTCTATCATATATCCAAAGTCTACGGCAATGCATTTTAATCATAGAAGGAAATAAGCACCGCAATATAATTTGCAGCTACATTGACTGATGGTTACAAAGAAGGCAATTCAACAAAAAAGAAGTGGGCATTCAAAGCTAACAGTCAGATGATAGAGAACAGCAAATTGCCATCGTCAATTGAAATAAATACATGACCAAGTTACCATAACAAATATAAAAGCTAGCTATGTTGAATTGACATCCCTTTGGCAAGAGCCTCAAGACGGGTACAATGAAAATCAAAGACTACAACAAGCAAAATAGTCATGCTGTCATATCAACCTAATTTCAGTATATGTACTAGAAAAGCAAGTGCATCAGGAAAACTCAAAGAGCCAGTAACATCAAACCGCTAAAAAAACAATTCAAACCTAAAATCAGGGTAACTAACCAGGATCACATTGGCTGTAGAAATCTTCAACATCTGCAGCAGCACAAACAGGCCAAAAATATTAAACGAGTACGAGAAAAAAAATCCAAAACCTTCATACATTGAAATCTAGAAACAAACAAAAAAAAAATCGAAATCCGTCACGTCCGGTGAAATTTCCTTAACGCATAGAAACGCGAAAGAAAGGATTCGATTCACTCAATACAACAAACAGGTGTCACGTTCTATTTCCCTCTAAAACCACAGCCAACCGAATGTCGTAACGGAACAGTAACTGGTCGCAGGTTAACATGTCATTCACAATCGAAAATGACAAAACAAAGAAAGAAACCGCTACAGTAGATCAGTGAAGAATTCCTTGCCATGATTCGTGATTCATGATTATTATTTTTGTTCTGATTCCATAATTTGTTAACCCATCATAAAAAACAAAAGGAATAGGTATTTGCGAAGAACATTGCTAAATAATTAATATAACGGTGCATGGAATAGGAATTGAAAATTGAAAAGCACATTAGTTACGTTACCGGTGGTGAGGGCCTTGATGATGCCTGCTCTTCGGCCCTTGAAATCCTCGAATATGTCTTCCACGGAGCGACTTCGCGCTTCCATTCTCAGAGAACGTGAAAACGAGGTCGTTTAGGGTCTCACCACACTGCACAAACGCAACTTTATTTCACAACAAAATTCAGAAAGAGAGCAGAGAATAAAAAGAAACGCAGTCGCAGGGTATGGTTTGTGCTGCGTCTGAGTATAACGAAGTGAAATTTATTTCATTTTGCATGATGAACAATGAATCACCTTCCTTCGATCCTCTGTGCTCGCGTCCACTGCAATTAACTTACAACCTCACTGGTTCATCCATATCAGTCGTCCATTTTAGTTTTTATTTACTTTTCCTCTATTTTACTCCGTACATTATATGCAATGATTCATTCGCGTGGGACCCACCGGTCATGCAAGTTGCAACCATGCCTTCTTTTTCAACTGTCTCTTATCTTAATTATTTAGTTTTTTTTAAGACTATATATTTTGACAATCTTTTTCTTTAAATAAGTGTATAATTTTTTTTTTAAAAATATATACAAAATAATTTTTCCAAATATTAGCTATGAAAAAAATCATTTTAAATTATGAAGAAAAATATTTTTTCTTTTATAAAACTTTGAATTTCGTCCAAATATATATTAAATTTCTTTTTCTAAAAACTAAGAACATTTAAATAAATTTATGTCCCTTTCAGCGGTTTTATCTAAGTTTCTAAATTTAGTATTTATTGACATTTTAATATTTTATTCTATCAACATATATTAATAGTATCACTCAAATTATAATATTTTCATCAATCTATTAGACTAACGTGTCTCAGTTTTTTCAATTCTCCTAACTTCAGATGCTCGTATGACAGTGTTTAACAAGGACAAAAATGGTGATTTGCCTTTTTTTTTTTCCTTTGTTGATTGTCCTAATAAATATAATAAATAATGGTATTTTAGAAGAGAAGAGAAGGGACCAAAAATTCAAATGGCATAAAATTAGTTGCTGGTATGCTATTATTAACATTTTCGGAGCAAGCAGAAGTTGTTCTGTCTTTATTTCAGCACCTTTCATACGGCAACTGCAGTTGTGACTACTATTTCAGTAAACAACATTATCCACCCAAATATCTATGGAAAGGAAAATGATTGGCCTATACAAAATAGAAAATATCGGAACCTATAGGATGTGTCAATAGTTACAGAATTGGTATTAGAGACCAAACATTAGAAGCCACGTATAGGAATTTCAACAAGACATGTTGCAGAATGGCATTAGCAGAGAAAAACATTGTTATTGACAAATCAGTTTAAAACAACTTTAGGGTACACAATAGGTCCATGTCAATGTCTAGGGAAATCAAAACAAACAATAATATATAGCAACAACGTAATAAATATGAGCCAAGGATGACTTCCCAATGGAACACAAGCAGAATGGTGAGTCCAACAACAAGCCACTTTAGTCATTCACATGTAGACAAATAGAGGGTGCTGAGTGGTGCCACCACCCTTTTATCGATGTATAATTCTGCATATTTCTTGCATCACTGTTAGATGCATATGTGGCATTTATCACCATCTCTATAGTTTTCTGTTTGATGCATGTTAGATTCTGCGGTATTTCCACGTGTACGATTTGATTGTTGAAGCTTTTCAGTGTTGAGAAAGCGTCCACCAGCACCTCTTGCTCTCTTCACTGCATGTAGATGGCGGGACTCATGGAGATAAGGCTGCATGACAACAGTGTTATTAGTTTGGTTTAACAGAAATTGTGGAGAGAAAACGTAGACACGTTTATTACTTTCCGATCCTTGATGGGTTTGCTTTGTACTTCAAGTTTCGCTCGATACTGTCTTCGTCTCAGAATAGCATGGTACTGCTTTGAATTCACATATATGGGTTCTTCTTTAACGTCCAATGGCAGAGGAATTCGAATAGGAGCAGTTTCCAGTGGCTGGACATGAGGAATCTCATCAGATCCTTTTAAGAATTCATCTTCATGCTGCAAGTGTCGTGGTTATGTCGTGCAAGGTAATTAAATAATTTAGAGAGTAAAAGGGTAAGAAACATGGCTCTGAAAGAGGATGAAGAGAAATTTTAAGTAACCTTATAAGGCTTTCGGGAGGTCAGAGGACCCATGATGGCACAATAAACAAGAAAACAAAGTAAAGAGGAGAACAAATGAGATGCAAAGGAATATGAGCAATGAGCATATGCCATGCTGGTAAATTATTGGTAGTACCACAACATACCATAAAAATAATTAAAGCATGGATTACTGCTGAAAAGAATCTGAAGATTGTAAAGAAATTAAAAAAACAACGGATAGCGTTGAACTCTTGAATGTTCCGTTTAAAAGAACCGCATAAAATTTATAAACAGATTTTTTCGGTTTTTGTAGGTCAAAGGGTAGAAAAAATTGAAACCGTTCCCAATACAAGTCAGAAGAAAATAGCATCCTTAGAATTAAGATGGAGTAATAATTATGATAGATAAGTAAAATACATTCACCAAATCATAAAGTGATTCATTGAAATGTCAGTCAATACTCAAAACTGAAGATTGTTTTTTACTTCTTACTTAAGGTGAATCTAAATATACCGAAAGGGAGATAAGGTGACATAAATAAATAGTGATGAGAAGAAGAGAGTAATCTCTACTACCTTAGACTGTGGACCGCATGAAGAAGCCATTAGGATGCTATACCATGGATCAGCATAGTGACGTGCAATATGAGCCTGAAACACAAATTTTAAGAAAACATATGCATATATCTTCTATCCACCAGAACTTGAGGATATCTCTACTCACAAGTGTTTGGCTGTGATCCAGTAGTGGAGGAGGGAAGGTGAAATCCTGATTCCCCATAAATGACCTCATGACACATCCCACAGTCTTTTCCCCCGTTGTGCCAAGTGTTGAACCAGTAGAACTATGCTGGACAGACATTTGACCTACTATCCAAAGCAGAGCAATACTCATCAATATGGTATATGAAGTTACAAGCCAGGGAATTTGACAAGAATTTTCTGGTGCCGATTGGAAGAAAATCTTGTATTATATGGGTGGATGAAATTTTTATCCAATAGTCAATGCTGAGTGAGGAGATAGTGCAACATAGGATCACATCACAGTGTATTCCATTTCAGTTCTATTACAAAACAGTGTACTGCTACAGACTGTTTCACAGTGAGAAATACTTACCGCAATAGCAGAAAGAAATGACAAAACACTAGTTGATAAGTACAAGCATTCAGAATTATACAAAAAGACAGGGTCTAAATTCAATTACCGGATTGTGCTGAACCAACTTCTGTATAAGATAGACCGGAATGAGTCGAAGATGAATCCTGCTCTTCGAATTGAAAGCTCAATGTTTTGCTCCTGCTACATTGTTGTGGCAGAACATCCACTTTTAAGCTCAAACTTCTGGATTCTGAAGTCCCCAATGACGGGCATCCAAGAGCATTGGGTGATGTTGAATGAGAAGAAAATAGACCACAATCTTTCTCACCCAAGCAATTCATTGTTTTCCGATCTCCTAGACAATAATCCACTTGACTTCAAAAAAGAAAAAAAGAAGAAAAATAGAATTGAGAAACCTGGATCTGGCTATAACTTCAGATTATCATCACACTTTTAGTCGCAGCCAATATATACTCCTCTTGAGAGTTTGAACAAAATGTAAGTACATCAAATTCTAACGGAACATGTCAATTTTACAGCTCCCTATAAAAAAGGACGAACAAGTTCGGATAACAACTTAGAATAACTGTGTTTAGGCAGTGGACTTAAATCCTTGCATGTGCATGTGTGTTTCAGAAAATACACTCTAGCTTGCGGATTAGTGAAAGAGATTTGTGGGAGAAAAACCCATAAAAGGTACTTATAAGGACTTGACTTGACTGAGAACATCAGAAGAATCAGGTTAGCATTTCAACTCTTGGATCAATTTATCCTTCGTCAACCAATTATATCTGAATTGCCGTACAGAAAACAACATGCGGCTTTCAAGCATAAGCTACAGTGTCTTCGTCAACTAATTCTATAACCAGTTTGCAAGTGAAACAATGAACAATCAACTCTTTCTGCTCTTCAATTCAATCAACAACAGTCAACAGTTAAGCTAACGGACAACATGTTCTTCAAATTATCTTCTTCCTTTCTTTTTCTAATTTATTTGTTTCCCTTTTCCATAGACTTCCTATGGAGGTGCATGGAATTTGGACTTCATTCGTGAAAAAAAAAAGGGTAAACCAATGATGGGAAAATTAATAAATTTCTTAAACATAGCTTTTAGGAAACAGTTACAACTTACAAACTTATCACCTCAGGCAAACATAAGATTCCGATTTTCGGGGTACATGAACAAAAGACAACTTGAATCAACCAAATAGAATGCATGTAAATAGTTCCTCTTTGAAGTTTAATCCTGGAAATAATGCATCAACCACCAGCACGTAGTAGTCTTATGCAAAACAAGAAAACCCTCTATCTATCTAACATTTGGTCCATCATCTTAAGCTCCAATAACTACCCTTTTACAGATTCACAGGCATGTCATAAAATTAGAAATAAAAGAAGAAAGAAAGCAAAGAAAAATGGAAAAGGAAAAAAACAAGGAAGAAGAAAAGGTCCAAAGAAGAGAGACACCTTGGAAGATGGATGAATTGGAGAGGAATCAGAAGGTGTGCATGTTTTGTGGGTTGAAAGTTTGTAAGCTGAGAAGAGACTGAGTCACACATCACACTTGAATGAGTGCATCATTGTTTTAGTCTTTTTGGTCTCTTGGCTTTAGTGCTAAGTCTTGACCCTTAAAGTGGCTTCTACCGAGTCTTAAAAACAGTGACTCTGTTGCATTAACACACACCAACTACACTCATCTGCTACCTGCCCAACTTACCATGTTAAAGAGAAAAAAACCATTTTTCAACATGAGAATCTAAGTTTCAAAATATCTTTGAATTAAAAATAATTTACAGTGATGCATTCCATTTTTGTCGTTTTGCTGTTCCTGTTGATATTCTCTCTTGGCTGGTTTTGAAAAAAATAAAATAAGAATTTTGTAATGAAGCATCTCATGGCACTCTCTCATCATCATGCTTCCTTTGGTTATCATATGCTTTTCTTATTACATATTCAATGCCTCCAAATTTTCAGCCACAGTCCTGTGCTGCCAAACCCCATTAATCTACTTTTTTATATCACTTCTACTTTTCTAATTCTTCCAAGGTAATAATTATAGAACTTAATTTATATTATATCTGCAGAAGACCACTATTTTCTTTTATTAAACTCACCAATACAAGAGAACTATTATTTCTGTATTACATGCAAAACAAACAAGAGAGCTCATGAAATTTTAGGAGTCAAAATTTTAAACAAAATTGCATAATAAAATTTTATTTTTATCTCTATTTGTTAAATCATTTTCTCCACTTCTTAATGATGGTAATAATGTATATATGACATTTTCTTTTCTAAAAATAAGGTTTGATACATCATGTCCTACAACTTTTTGAGAATTTTTATTAGCTCCCTAAATTAAAAAGATATATGATTAGATCTCCTAAAAATTTTGTAATTGAGTCCTGAAATTCATTTACGGTGATTCAAATCATAAAAAAATAACAGTTTCTGATGGTTGTATGGACTCTAAGGACTTAACTACAAAAGTTGTAAAAAGCCAAGGACAAAATTACAATATTTTTAAAAAATTAGAAACTAATTAAAAAATCCCAATTAATTCAAAAACCTCTTAATTTCTTATATTATATGGCGAAGAGACGATGAGAAAAGAAGAAGAAGAAGAATGTCATTGTATAAATGATTATGTGAGTTGTATGAATAATTTCTTATATTATTAATAAATTAAAAACCATATAACTAGCGTTTTCTAAGGTAGTTATTGTAATAAGTTTGTTATTAGATTATAATCTTAAAATTCGTTACACTTTTAGCTCATTTAAATTAAATGTACTTGACTTGAAAAGAGTTTTGTATATGAAATTTTTTAGTTTTTATATTAATTAATTACTCTAAAAGTTGTATATATACAATACAACATTTTGATTCTTTGGACTAATAGTGTAAACAAAAGTGTGCTAAAAATAATGGAAATTAAACTCTAATAATAGTGATAATAATATAAATGGTTCTAATGATTTTTAAACACCTTGAAAAGGTAGTATTCAATTGAAAACGAAAATAGTTACTATATTTATGATTTTAATGTCAAAATTTGTTGTTTCCTTTTTAATTAAAATTTATAATATTTAATTTCTTAAAATTAATTTTACAGAATGGTATTAACAAAATCATAATGTTCCATAAAAAACATAATGATAATGAATGGCTTGCTACCTTTTCTTTTTTTGCCGTAATGATGCAAGAGACAATAACGTTCTTGGGAGTATGAGATTGAAGAAGTTTTACACCTCCTCCAACACAGTACTTGGTATTTCGTTTTTGCTAAACTTTATTCTAATTTTTTATTTTTTTATTTTAACTTATTATTTATAAAAATATATTAAATGCGTTTTTGTTCTTAAAAAAAGAAAAAGAAAATGTTTTCTTTTAGTTCTCATGTATGAAAGTAAAGAGTAATAGGATACATCTTCATAAATTAAAAACTAAAATAATTTAATTTACTTTTGAGAAATCAAAAGTAAACATTATGTTATTTATATATAATAAAGTACATGCTTGATCCTATTTTCACCATACATTATTACATTCTAAAAAATATTGTTTAGAAATCTTATAATTGATAGTTTTATTTTTAAGTTAGTATATTAATTTGGGTATTATACAAAGTAATTTTTTTATATAATTAATATTCATAATAAATACATATTTTTAAAATAAATTATATTTTTAACTTACAGTAAATAGTTTAAATTGTAATGTTCTTTTCCAAAAAAATATTAAAACTTAATTTAAAGATGAAGATGAAAAAGAATTGAACAAAAGATACATACAATTAAAAGATCAAATATATAGTTAATAAAATGAGAGTAGTTTGAGATATTTGGGACAATAGTTCTACAATTAGTGGTGGAGTTAATATATGAGACGCATACATAAATGAGAGAGAAAAATAATATTTAATGAAGAGTCTTATTTGTAGTCTAATTTATAATATGGATAATAATTTTAACGTGTATTTTATATGGGAGACAAATGTAGAAAGATACACTTAACCCACAGTAACGTGTACTAATTACATTTCTAAGAATGATATTTTTTAGACATATTTTTGCAAACTAAAAAAAAGAATATTTTAGTTTATAGTTTACATAGGCTAAAAGTTAATTTTACATAGTTGGTATTTGTTTTGTGTATGGAAGAGGATAAATGTTTATATATAGTTTAATTGTACTACAAATAAATATTTTAAAATATATAAATTATATGTTAGAATTATATTAACCAATCAACTTTTTAAATAAGACTATTTTAACTGTTTATAGTTTTTTACATAAAATTTATATTTTAAGAGATAAAATTGGGTATAATATCACAACTAGTTTAGAACAACTATTTTCTCCAATTACAAAGGTTGAACGGGCAAAAAAAGACAAAAAACATTAAGAATTTATAATTAAAAGAGTGACGAAAGTGGGAGTATAAGTCTCCAAAATATTACTTCTGAATTAAAATTCATAGTAAATAAATATTTTCAATATATAAGCTATGTTACAGTTATAATTCATAATAAATAAAATTTCTTAAATATATAAATTATATTTAGATTTATAATAAATAATTTAATTTGTAAAAAAATGTATAGTTTGTGTTTAGTAGTATTCTTACGTTTTTCACGTCAAATGATGCTGGTAAAATGCTTTAAGCCATACAAATAGAAGATGACAATTTTAGGCACACTATTTTGCGATCTAAGAGTTAGTTGAATATTCCAATAGTTTTATTATTGTAAAGATAGTTGAATATGCTACAGAGTGGAGAGAATGACGAGACGCTCTGGGCTAATCCAAAAGCAAATTTCTTTTCTAACAGAGTAGCGTTACATTATTTATTCATAACTAAAAGTGTGGTTTATCCATAAATTGAAATTACTACTATACAATTCGGACTTGTATTCTTCGAAAAAGTGCGTAACATGGCTATAGGAATATATCAATTTACCCATCACCGATTCTGCCACCTTTCCCTTAAATTAGGTTATATTTTTTCTGCGACGCTAAGCTTCAACAACCATCCACAAATGAAGACACGTTAAAAGCAACAATTTTGAATTAGTGAATAATTTGCCAAGGTACTGCCCCTTTTCCCCCTAGATTATCTGGTTTGTAAGGTACATTAAAGTTCAAAATGCCAAGAGTATAAAGCAAGCCAATCTAAAAATTTGTTAAGTAATGAAATCATTGAAGTACCATGACAGCAACTAAATGGTAGCAGATATGTCCGAGGGTCAGATGAATGGGTAAGTTGAGTTTAAAAGAAGTAAACTTTGCATGGTATTAAAGATGGAAAAATCAAAAGGGATGGGAAAGATCAACCTGAGATAGTCTATTACACAACCAAACCCCAAAGGATGTACATGCATGGGTTAAAACAAGGTCATAAAATTATATCCCAGAATTAGCAAACTTGGCAAATAACATAATATATGCTTTTAGAGATTTTCGCATCAGCTGCTGATATCCTCGTTTAAAACTTATCAGGACAACCACTTTGTTATTCTTTTCAAGCAAGGATTTGACTTGCCAACAAGAATGCGAATAGCCAAGTCATCAATAGTCCCGTCCCTTGTATGGCATTTCCTGTAAAATATTGATTGAGAAGATAGAGTTCTCAGAACATTGATAAGCAGATAATGTTCCTCAAAAGTGTAATATATAGGACTACAGATAAGATTGTTCAAATTCAGTTTGATATGCGCAAGTGAAGACACGTCATATTCCACCAACGTACGTGTCAAGGAAGAATGTCCAACATGCATTAACCCATGAATTGAGTTATTGAAATAGTTGGTTTATATTTATCTGCTCACAGTGCTTAAGACATATGACCAAATATCAATTAAATACCAATTTAAAAAAAATTAAGCACGAGAGTTCTTACGGGCAGGTAACTCGGCATGTATAAAGCTTGCCTAGGATGACCAAGCAGCTGTCCATACTGAAATCAGATATTAAGCAATTACCCTAAAGCACCGGTATTTACAAAACATTCAGCAGAGAGATACTACACGTGATCGTATACCTGTGGCGCATTCGGATGAAAATATGCTTGAGACGGCATTTGAGCTACCTGAGGATTATACATCATAGGTTGTGGACCAGCAAAAGTAGGTCCAATCTGCAAGCCATGTGCAAAACAATCAAGTTTATTAACAGAACCAAGGCTGGAAGGGGATTATTAAGCCAAACCCAATAATTCTGCATAGTTTCTTTTACAAACTATTTTATACAATCAGCAAAACGAGACCTTTATCCTTATATAGAATAAGTAGCTAGCATAAATTTAAAACACCATAAGATTGGATAACCAAACTGCTAATTATAACCTACACCAAGTGACACGGACATGTGGAACAACCAGGTCAATTTAGCATAAAATCATAATGCTTTTATACTAATGATATGCAATAAACCTTATGGAAGTAAACCCACTCCCAAACTATGCACTTCTATATATTCAATAAATGCACCAAATGACTTACTCCAATACCCACGGGCATGCCCGGCATACTTGGTACAGTAGTTACATTAGTTGGAAAATAGAAGGAACCATCGGACACTGGAGTAGGAGGCCGAGCAGGTGATGGAATAAAACTCTTTGCATTAGGGTTAAGCTTGAATTCCTTACAACATGAAAGAGGAAACTCAGATATATGTAGAATATAAAAAGACTAGAACCAGAAAGGGAAAAGGATCATTTTTCAAAAAGTCAAGCTTGAACTTTCACACCTTTGCATTGGGGTTCAGAGTTGATTTTTCAGAAGACAGTGAACCAACTGATGAACTTGGAGATAAGCCAGGACCAGAAAATGCCGCAGTGCCTCCGACTGAATCTGACCCATATGGGATCCCACGTGAATTTACAAATTTTGTTTCCCCATTAACCTTGTCAGATGCTGAACCCTCAATCAAATCTCCATGGGATCCCATCTTTTCATGAGCTTTTGATGAAGCATGAGATGAAGGGGCATAGGAGCTAGCATTAGGAGATAATACCCCTTTATCAGAGCCATCCTTCTTCAAATAGAGTGGTCCCTGTGAATCTGCATCAAAACTTGCCAACGTTAGAGGAATACATAAGAAGCAGCCACCAAATTGAAATGTAGGTTATAGCTGCCATTCAGAAACACTGATGAAGAGTACCATCAGAAAGCTTCACCACTTCCTTTACAATAAACAGAATAATCAATTATATGAAAATTGTTTAGTTCATTTGCATCATTTCAGGCTTAACATTTTAAATACGCTCAATTTGAGAAAGCTAAGAAAAAGATTTCACGGACCCTCAGATTTTGACAGTTGAACACCCTCAGCTTGCTGCATCAATTGAAGAAGATAAAAAAGAGATTTGTGGTGTTAGAACTAATAGCAGTCTCGAGATATTTCCGTAGACACAAATTTAAGAGATAATGCATAAACATCAACTCACAATCAGATTTTCTTCCTTGGTATCATTGTCTCCATGTTGATTACTAATTGAGTTCTCCAGAATCCTGTAAGATTTTGCGTATGAAAAATTATGATAAAGATGAATTTAATGCTTTTCAAGTTCGGAAATGATGTATACAAAACAGTACAGAGAGAATAATAAGTATATACAGAAGAGAAAAGGGCAACAAAAACCTGCTTTCCCTGTCCGCTGATGAATAGCTTATGGCAGGGAGTTCAGATGCTAACTGCTTAGCGTGATCATAAGAACCAGAACGGCTTAAATCCACACTGGTACTTGACTGAGATGATTGTATGTGATCCTGCACACATAATTAACAAGTATTACAGTGAGTTTATAAAGTATAATAATTACTTTGTAAGAGGAGGGAGAGATAAGGACAAAAACTTCAAAAAAGGAACAGTTTCATATCAACATTTTTCCCCAACAAGACTCAACTGTTGGAGGTTCATGTTGTACAAATTTCAAAAGCATAACATGACTCGGGATTGTTAGGACATGTTCAAAGAGAATTTGGTGACGAACATGTCATTCAAAATAATAGTCATGTACCAGAATTTTCACTAATATTTTCTAATCAAGTAGTTTTCATTAATCAAATAGGAGACAACAAGCCATTGTCTTCAACACATGTTTGATTCAGCTCATTTTCAAGAAATAATCACCTATTTTTGTAAACATTTTGACAGAGCTTCTACAATATAAGCAATTATTATTCCAGAATTGCATAACCAAAGATTGTTGGAATGCAAGAAAATCTAAAACGAACTATTCACTTAAAATAAGGTACACTACACATACACAAAATATGGTAGTTCTTAGAATTCACACACTTAGGGCCTGATTTAGCCTTACAAAACTGGCTTCTATGGTGACAACTATCCAAGTCATAGGGATGACACATTGGTCGTATCGCTAATCCATATGAAAACTTAACAGTCTAATAATTCCCTCCAAATGTGACAAATAATTAAGAATTACTTAACACTACAGTTTGAATAATTAAACTATTAATTGAGGTGATACCATGGAGGAGGAATTTGCCGATGTTCGAGCTCCATCATTTTCTTTTCCACCACTTATTTCACTAGGCCTCTTAACAACCGAACCAAACACACCACCAAAAGTATCAGAATTGTGGGAATCAAACAGTACATCCTCATCTAATCCACTGTCATCAGCATGTTTACCCCTATGGACCGAAGAGAATCTAGTTTCTTCATCAATATCAAAGTCTTCATGCAAGTGAAAACCTCTTTCCTGTTAAGAAAATTCATATAGTTTACAGAATTTAATTAGCAAAGTAAACAAAAAACAGCAGAAAATTCACCAGTAGTAATGAAAAACGAGAATAAGAAGCATTGAAACCACACTAACCTCCGCAAGATGAAGATCTTGGGTTTCCTCACCCTCAATTTCTCTTGCTATTCTTAAAGCTTGCTTTTCCAATTCTCTTGTTTGAGGCCCTTTTTCAAGCTTTGTTGTATAGAGTTCCTCATTGAATGTGCTTTTTACACCAAACAATGCCTCATTTGTTTCAAACTGGTCCCATCCCCTTAAAATAACAAAAATACCAATGTAAACAAAAATAGGCATTCTGTGAAAATTTTGAAATTAGTAAAATAAGGATGAAAATACATGTTATAAAATAATCATAGTATTTTAGTTAATTTCATATACTCACTCCAATCTCTCTTAATAATTTAGGATATACCACAAAAAATCCTATTTCCTTTTGCTACATCAAGAACATAGTGTCAATCAATTGTTGTATAAAATGTTCTTTTAATATTTCCTTGGGCAACATTTATTAGCTTCCACAAATGATTATGGACTGAAACCCCAAAACTATAGTTGAGGCAACACGAGAAAACAAATGGAATACCTATAAACCCTCAAGCAGAATCTTTATTAAAATCAGATCCATAACAAAGAGTTTAGATAATCATAGATAGCAAGGTGAATGGACCCTAACTGGAAATATGGTTCCAGAGTCATCTAGAAATACAGGAAGTACATGTCAGTAGCTATAAAGAGGTTTTATTTCTTGGTCTCCAGTTTTTATTCTTTCGACATATCCAATAAAAGGAGAAATGTTGTCAATTAAAAATCGAGAAAGGTATCATTCTCAAATCTACTACTTACAGCTGGACACTTCCATTGTATACTAAAAGAGTTATGTGCTAATAAAGGCTTCCAAAGAAATTTCTTATTTGTATGGTAAAAAAGTTGTGTACTAATAAAGGCAACTAACTGTCTGAATGGGAGTCAAAGTGTTAAGAAAAACTGATATTTATACTGTTCACAAATTATTTTATAAAAAGCAAGCAACCTATTCCAATGGCCATCAAATATGTTTTCCAGTTCTGGGCATTGAGGATCATCTTCATCAGGTACCCAGGGTTTTAATTCTCTCCCTAGATCAACGTGACGAGATTGAGATATCAATGAATCAACCATGATTTCCTGATGCATATCATGGTGAGATTCATTGGGTAAACCATCCCTAGCAATAGCAACATCCTGCCATGATTGAAACGTGAATAATATTATCAGCAAAAAAGTCGGCAACATGTTAAAAGCTACTTCCCCTAATCTAAATTCTCCAAAATCATTGCTGAGTATACAGGATCCAACAAAAACTTTAGCTTAGTCACTCCAATACTCCACAATACATTGCAAATAGTTGAAAAGTAAGAAACCTGTGCTGTAACTTGGACAAGGTCTTTGGCCGGTATAATTAAAATCTTCAAAGGAGGTTTGCTGACAAATTCTGCACCAAATTTCTGTCCTCTTGATGAACCATCTTTTGTTAAGCGAGCCATTTTCAAAACGATTCCTATAATATGATGATATAAGAAGCAAACAAGGTCAAATACTATATGACCAATAAAATTAATTATGAAAACAGCAGCTGAAGTCTATTCAAAAAGTGATCTAGAACAACCCTGGTCAAATCCCAGTTAAGCAATAACTCCTAAAACAAAGTCTTCTTAAAATAAGATAAATCCAAAAAATGACCACAAATAACAACATATTCCATTCCAGAAAGGCATAATTTCCCTAAATAGTATGTTTATCAATTATGCAGTTAGCTGTGAAATAATACAAGATAATATCACAATATAACCAAAATAAAAAAAAAATGGGGAGAAATGTGTTTTATATCCCCATACTTTCAGGCAAAATTGGTTTTAGTCCTTGTACTTTTAAATCGATGAAATCAATCCTCCAACTACTGAAAATGTTATTTTTGAAGCTCTAATATGTGATTTTGTCACCAACGAAATTATTGGGGAGGGACAAAAAGTACATTTTCAAAAGTTTGAGGACAAATTTCATCAATTTGAAAGTATATGATGGAGATCTCACATTGACAAAAATTAGGGTCAAATTATAGTATATAAATGGGTATAACCTCACATTACCAAACCGATTTTGTAGTTTAATTTAAACTTAAATTTCACTTTCTTAAGATGACATTACGGTCATTCAAAGCCTATCTTAATAGCTGTTGGGTTTATCATATCATCCGTTATCGGATTCTCGCTACTTCCACATTCAAAATGTTCATTACTCGGTGTGTGCAGGTGTGTTAAGGATCTCACATCAACTAGAGATGTGACCAAATTATAATAGGGACTGAAACACATTTTTTCAACAAAAAAACATAACATCATACCAAAATCTTTGTCTGTGTTTGTTGCATGAAAGACTCCAGAGTATGTAGATCCGTTTTTCACCTGGACTTCCACTTGGTGCCCAATAAGACATGTTGTTACATATACTAATCGGTCATGTGAAGGACTCTCGTAATTGCCACCTTTACTGCCAGTCACCGCACCTTTGACAACAAACAAAAAATATCAACATTCTGAATGCAGCAACGAATAAATAATAATGCATCACACAGCTCATAACTTTACCCGTGTTTGCTAATCTGCTGGCATTTAATTTGCCAGAGAGGATTTTATTCTCAGATTTAATTGCTCCTTCTCTTTCAGATTTTCGGCGGCCATATCCATTGGAGGATTTGGACTGCCCAGCTTGCTGCAAATTCATCCTCACTTACAGCCCCTGCCCCTCTAATCTGGGAATGATAACAGAAGAAAAAAATAAATATATATTCGTAAGAAAAAAAACTAAAGATTTTACATAAGATTTCAAGGCGAAATTTATGAAATCAAGCTGATTTTTCTAAAAGAACATAACAGAAGAGGAACTGCTGCTGATGGTAACAGCATTATAGTTATGCAAAATTGTCAAAGCTATTTCAAGCCATTAGATTTATGGTGGATTTTTATGTCAAAGCAAGTTGCATTTCTAAAATGGGGGGTAAAATTTAATAAACACATCGCAGAAGCAACTGTGAAAACAGAAAGAGAAAGAGGTGCAGAGGCAAAACAGAAAGGTGGGAGAAGGGCTTCCTTTATCTTTGAACTATCAGGATAGAGTGGTCTTTCACATTTTCAAGAGGGGTTAGGAGAGAGAGAGCAATGAAACGGTATTAGATAAAACAGATCAAAGTTTAATTGGTATGGTGCAGAACACCTTGTGCTTTTTTTTCTTATAAATTCTAGAGTTTTCTACCTAGGAAAGCCAAGTCTATGAATAAATTAAATTCCACGCCAAAAATCATGAAAATGAAAATTTTCAAAGTGATGGGACGAAATGAACAAGTCCATTTATAAAATATAATGTAATTAGGACAGCAATTTTTTTGGCTATTATAGTCTAATTATGCTTCGTTCAATTGAATACACCTCAAACAATGCATAAGCTAGTTGATGAAATAAAATCAACATTTGAAAAATAATTTTGTAACAAACTTTTAAACATTAAACCTATTTTTTTCTGAATAACTAAAAATAGTTCATATGGTGACCAGGAACATGGTATACGTACACTGCAAAGGTTCATATATGTATATGCTCTGTCTCTTTTTACATTATTATCACAAGTCTAAAGGGTACACAAGATGGTGAACTCAGCATGTCATATGTATGGTTGTTGAGAGAACACAGTAGTCATCTGTGCATTAGTAAAGACCTATGGGGATAGACATTCATGTTGTTGCTATAATCGCTACAACATCATTTGATATTTTATAGTAGATTTAGAAGATATAAGTTAAACATGAAATTTTAATTACAATAAATCCTCCATTAGCTTGATAAAATCCTTCCAAACTAAGATAAAAAGCAGTTCATATAAGAAATCAAAGAATAGAAGATTTGGTGAGCTGAAAAATGCAAAACCATTGAATAATTTGCAGATCTACCAAAACTTATATAACTAGACAATTTAAAAAATTACCTGCAATTAAATTGACATTTCTAAATGGTATTTAGTGAGGTTTACATGACATGTTAAAAAATAAACCGCAAAAAATCTGACTCACTGGAAATGTAGAGAATCAGGTGGAAAGTACAAATTTTCACATACGTGACTGTAACTGCCATTACAAAATAATATTCAGAGGGGTTTAAACTACACAATTAAAAAAATATAAATTACTCGGAATAAATTTGTAGCATCAAAAGGTTGACGGGAAAAGAACGCCCTCCCTCACAAATAACCGTAACTGCTATTTCCAAGAGGCGTTTAAAGAGCCTTGCATTATACATTATACATATTATAAAATGAAAGAAATTACTCGGATAACAGGCAAACAAGTCTGGGACAACGAGAAACTCGTGGTTTGCGGAATTTTTACCAAGTTACCCGTTATTCTTCCCCAACCCCTCTTCCCCAACCCCTCTTCCCCGTTCCAATCACCGACAAAGTACTAATATTTGCCTGCCCTCACTCCTTTATACCCTTTATATAAATCAGAAACACACATTAGCAAAGATTCTAGGAGGACTCGCAAATTGAGAACGTCCTAACTCTGTTCCGAGACCCCAACACATACGTATTCTTAGGCGTTTACCGAAATATTTGAAGGTCTTCTTGCTTTCAGAAATACAACATTTACCGAAATTTCCATTATACCAAACCCTAGCAGAAAGAGAAAATTCAGAAACCGAAGTCCCTTGTTTTTATACTCGGCCATATGGGGAAACCTATCCGAGAGTACAATGATTGGAAGTTGAAGTTAAAACTCGAGATTCGTGCGGTTTAAACTATTGCTGGTCCTATTTACCGTTCCCCAGACGGAAAGAAACCTTCCGTTGTGGTCCTCCTCGGGAAACTGCGGCTTCTCCTAAGTTGGAAACCCTAATTTACGAGCTGTTTTAAGAGGATCAAAGCATGCATAGAAATAAATAGCAAGCAGAAAGGTATTGAAAAGAGAAACCAAAGAAGGAGGAATGCGAGGAAAGAATTGAAAACAAAGTAACGCACCTGTGAGAGGTTGATCAGAACCTAACTGTCGGATTCCGGCAGAGGTTGAAAAGAGGAGCTGAAGAGAGAAGGTTCTGTCGGTTAGGGATTGATTGTGACGATTGAGGGGCTGCTTCGGTGGCCGGACGAGACGACGGAGAGAGACGGCGGAGGAGTTCCGTTTGGTTAGGTTCTCTCGGCGTGATCGAGAGAGAGAGAGAGAGTGGTTTTTGAGATTTTGAAGGGAGGTGCGAAGCGAGAGCGCAACGAAGCAGAAACACACAAAAACAATCAAGAAATTATCTGCTGCGGTTGGGAGTATCCTGCGCTTCTTTCTTGTATTGTACGGATTAATTACATGTATTTGTCTGTATAACAGTTTTTATACTCTGCTTTTTTTGTCCTAGAAAAAGTTATTTTCACGGTATCTAATATAATAGATACAATAAAAAATATTTTGTTTTTTAAAAAATCTTATATAATTATCATCTATTTGATAAAGATTCATCTAATTTATTTAATAATATTTTTTCACAAATAGATACTCAATTCATCCATTATATGCAAAAGACAAGTGGAAACCAATTAAAGAAGTAAAATATTATCAGTTTTTCTTAGAAATATTCTTAATTTTAAACATTAATAATGTCATAAAATTCAAAAATTAAACAGTTTAAATAATTGGTATATTTAATAACTATATATAATTTAAATAAATTATTTTTCTACAAATAATAATGATTTATAACATTAATAGTCTAATAAATACATTCATTCTCACGAGAATCTGGTAAGAATTTCATTTGTATTATCCACAATAAACTAATGTAAGAAAACAACAATTTTATATTTAAAATGATTATATATTCTTTTACTTAGAGCTGTTCTTATTTGTTTTTTATATTAAAACTGGAGTAATGTATTTTAAAAATTAATTATTTTGTTTTGATGAATAAATCGTAAACATATATTTCTTAAAACAAAATTTGAAAATATAATTTGTAAACAAAATTTAAATATACCTTTTCTGAAGAATTTATAAATAGATTAAAAATATTTGATTATATAAATATTTGTCAGACTAACTCCAACAATTATTAATTAGAATATCTATAGATTTTGTAAATTAATATATGAATGGTTAATTAATTATAAAATAAAATGGATGAATTTGACTCAATTTTTTTTAATTGGTGGATTTAATTAATTTACTTGTGAATGGATTAAATGGATAATAGATAAATGAATTTTTCATTCCTTTGCTTTTAGTAAATTAGTAATTACCCATCTTATGTTAATATCTATTTTGATAAATTTTCTTATAAATGTTTTAAAAAAATAAAAAGGGAAATGAAATACGTTTATAATATACTAAAATTAGTTAATTAGTTTATACACGTTAAAAAACTATTTACTAGCTTAATAAAAAAAACTCACTTTATTTTATAAAAGCATGTGTTACAAAAAAGAATATTGATCTTTAGTTTTTATGTAAAAAAAAAACAAGTTGCCTATAAAATAAATTAGATGTTCCATACATTAATTGGAATTTTTTTTTAAATAAAACTTTATTTAATAATATATTATTTATATTTTTAATTTATTATTCTTAAAAATATTATTATTATGAATAAACCATTCTTTTTATTTTATAACTTAAGGTCTTGTACTCCAATGTATAAATATTATGATATTAAATGAAATATTTCACCTACAGAGTTATATTCAAGTCTTTGTAAAATACATAATTAAGGGAAATACCTAATTAGAATAGAAATACATATTTATGTGACTTTTTTAAATGATTTTTCATAATTATGTTTCACGTGTGAATCTTAAATCTTAAAAATATAAGTTAACCTAATGACCTACCAACAATTTAAAAGCCTGTACAAGCTGTATTCTAACTAGCAGTCATAACATATATTCTAACAACCATTAATTCTTGATCATATGTTCTATTTTTCTTTAATACAAATTTTCAAGATTCAAGAATTAAAATTAGTATAATAAGTTAATATAATATTTTTTTATATTTACCATTTTTAGTTTCATAAATATTTGTTTTCAAAAAATAAAGACTATATAATTTTTATTAATTATTATTTTCCATATTATAAATTTTTTTATTTTTTTTTAAAAAATACAGGAAACATAATCTACTAATTTGGGAAAAAGTTATATATATATATATATAGTTTTGAGTAAATTATATAAATCCTCATATGTTTTACATTTAATTCGATTAGATCTTTTGTCTTTTAAAAAGTTTAATTTGGTTCTATATCTTTAAAAAAAATATTAATTATGTTTAATTTATAATTATTCGGTTAACTTCTCTCATTTTTTTCTATTTTCTTTTTAAGATCCAGTAATATATTAAAATTACTACAAAATTACATTTTTGTTTCCTTCCGCTGAATAGATTAGCTAGTAAGTTTGCAGACAGCAATACCAGAAATCATTGGCAAAACCAAAGATGATTTCTTCTTAAAAAATCTTAATATATTGATTATATAATTTAAGTTAAAAATTATTTTAGATTGAAAAATTTAAAATATATTCTAAATTATATAATGAAAAAGTTATTTTAGATTCTATAATTTAGATTATATTTTTAAATTATAAATTTAAATGTATGTGTGAATTATATAATCTATAATACGTTTTAGATTATAGAATTTAAAATTTATTATGAATGATAAATATGTTTTCAGATTAGTTACTTTGAAAATATTGTTATTATAATATAATATGGTAAAGATTTATAGAGTACAGAACCTAAAAATCTAAAAATCCAGAATATATTTATCTAAAAATATATTTTAAATTATATAATTCTCAAAATATTTTAACTTATATGTATTTTTATATTTAGAAATATATTTTAAATTATATAATTTATAATATATTTTTAAATTCTCTTGTATGGAAATTTAAGATATGAATGTTTTAGACTTTTCCAATATCTCTGGGAGATGGAGAAAAGGATACAAAAAGTAATTGACTTTAGATTGGTCTGGGTTTTGTAAAGCCCAAATCCAAATTCTGTGTACTTATTTAGTATTTTTTCATATAATTCATCTATAATAATATACAAAAGAGATTAATTTTTTTACTATACATATTTTAATATTTTTAATTTATTTTAAAAAAATCGTTTTTAAATAATTATAAATAATAAATTTAATTGAAAAAAAGTTAACTTCTCCACTTTTTGTTGTATTTTTTCAATTCTTTTTTTTTAACTTCTTACATTTTATATTTTTAAAAACTTTTTTATTTTAAGATGATCATTACCATCCTTTTTTCTCTCATCTTCTACTCTACAATACTAAAAATTGTGGTAGAAAGACACGTAGATAATACTATAGAAAAAGACTATAAAGTCAAATGAGGAAGAATAAAACGTAATATTCTTTTCTAGATTTTTTCATTATAGGAATATTTCTTATTCTTCAAAAGGTAATTATTTTACTATTATTTTTTTAACTTCCAAAATTTTTCATTTAAAAAAAAATTTTCATCTCAATAACACATCTTCCTCATCTTTTTCTCGTTCACGAACAATACATAGATAATACTATGGAAAAAAATTACAAGTGAAAAGTCAGAACCAAATCAAATAGTGAAGAATAATGTTCTTTTCTAAATTTTCTCATTTTAGGATTATTTTTTATTCTTTAAATGATAATTATTTTTATATTACTATTATTTTTAATTTCTTATATTTTTTTTGAAAAAAAACTTTCTCATTTCAAGAACACATCATCTTCCTCTTTCTCATATACACGGAACAATGAAACAATGTATAAACAATATTATAAGAGAATATTAAAGGTGGAAAGTCGGAACCAAATCAAATGGTAAAGAGTAATGTTATCTTTTAATTTTTCCACTTTAAGATTACTTCTTATTCTTTAAAATGATAATTATTTTCTGGTACTGTTATTTTTAATTTAATTTTTAATTTTTTCATATAAACATTATCGTTTTGATAGTTTGATTATGAATTTTTACTTTTTTCATATTTTTTATTATCGTTACTGTTACCATTACTATACAATTTTTATCATTACTAGTAATAATAATATCTTTCCCATTTAGTTTCTGTAATAGGAAAATACTAATAAGTACTCAACCTTTCTTGAGACAATCTCTAGTAAAAGTTTGTTATTCCGTGCAAACTTTAAAGTTTAAATTTTATAAGATTTTGTATTAGACTATATTCACCTAATAATAAAAATAAATCTGAAATAAATTTTAAATTTTAAATTATAAAATAAAATATTATTTATTTAATTTAAATGTAATTATTATATAAAAAATTAATAAATTAAAATGTAAATAATATATTTTTAAATAATATCTTATAAAAATTTTACATTAAAAAAAACAGATATAAAATATGGTAAAATTCACAAAAAATTGAATTAAAATCTTTTTTTTATAATTTCTTATTTCAACACATAATCTAGATGATGCATATTTAACTCTAAATTACTCATTATATAAATAAAATATATTTTAAGTTATATATTTTTTACTTAATGCCCAACAATATAATAAATAGAGCGTAATTTAATGTTCATGCACCTTAAGCCATTCACACCTTCTTCTTAGACGGACCAATCTTTAATTTTTGTTGGATCCTGTATGAATGCTTTCATCCTTATCCTTTTACTTTAACAAATCAAACCAAAGAAATCTAAAGTTCCAACTTTTCAGTTGTCCTCCATCAAACCAAACGCACCATAAAGTCTTCATAACATAGTGAAAATCTGAGTAATAAATAAATAAATAATATAAATGATCAACAATTGCTATAACAATGAGCATATTGCCTTTTTTTCAACCATACAAGTTAGACTAGTCCAGATGCCTGCACACGTTTTCCTGTAATCATGGGTTGGAAATAATTTTCACGAACTTAGATTTAAAAATATAAAAAAATAATTATAGTTTAAGGTGTGTCAATTTATGTTAGATTCTTTTAGAATTTGTACTTTTCCGATAATATTGTATGCTCATACTTTGACCTTTTATCATTCAGCGAATAACATAATATAGTTTTAGCTCATGTTTCTGTAGTTTTACAGTGTAATTATGTATTATGTTGAGAAATTGATTTCAACCAATCTTAATCAGAGGTTACATTGAAACTCAAATAAACCATATGATGTTACAATTGAAAAATAAGAAATCCAGATAAGTCCATCTCAATTGATCTTTGCGACAAACTCCTTGACGGTGGAAAAATCCAGCCATGAAAAACAATGGTGAATATTTAGCATGGATGACAAAAACCTTAATCATACATTATGGACACAACCACCGTTATTTAATGCCACAAAGAGGACTATAAGACCCCTGTTACTACAATTGACAAATCAAAGTCCACGCCCAAATCAACACGACAATATTCTAGAATGGATTCAAATTTGGCGTTGAAAGATTCAAAGATGATTTTCAACCAGTACGCATTTATCCCAAGGCGGCGCAATACCTGTGTAGTATGAATATAAATACACCCTTGCCTTAACTCAATTGTTCATCAATCAAATTGAAACTATTTGATAGCTTATACTATCTAATAGCTTCACTCTCAAAATGGGAAACAGATTGCTGTTCGTTCTTGTAGCAGTGGCCCTTGTTATGGTGCCAAAGAATGCGAGTGCTCAAAACTGTGGGTGTGCTGAAGGGGTATGTTGCAGCCAATATGGGTACTGTGGTAATGGTGAAGAATACTGTGGCACAGGGTGCCAGCAGGGTCCTTGCACTTCATCAAGTTCCCCCAGCAACAATGTTAATGTTGCTGACGTTGTCACACAAGAGTTTTTCAACGGCATAATTGATCAAGCTGATTCTGGCTGTGCTGGCAAGAACTTTTACACACGAGATGCTTTCCTCAGGGCTCTCGATTCCTACACTGACTTTGGTAGAGTTGGTTCCGAGGATGACTCCAAACGCGAGATTGCAGCTGCTTTTGCCCATTTCACACATGAAACTGGACGTAAGAATTTGCCATTATATATACATATGTATAATTTGTTCGTGTATATGAACTAGAATTCGAATCTAACTGTGAGATGGGGTGCAGATTTTTGTTACATCGAGGAGATAGATGGTGCAAGCAAGGACTACTGCGACGAGGATTCGATTGCACAGTATCCATGCTCTTCTAGCAAAGGCTACCACGGTCGTGGTCCCATCCAATTGTCTTGGAACTTCAACTATGGACCTGCAGGAGAGAGCAACAATTTCGATGGATTGAACGCTCCCGAAACAGTGTCCAACGATGTTGTTGTGTCTTTCAAGACAGCATTGTGGTACTGGATGCAGCACGTGCGCCCTGTCATAAACCAGGGCTTCGGTGCAACCATCAGAGCCATTAATGGTCAACTTGAGTGTGATGGTGCCAACCCTTCCACTGTTCAGGCTCGTGTTAATTACTACACAGAATACTGCAGACAGTTGGGTGTTGCCACTGGTGACAATCTCACTTGCTAAATTCATATTTACTGTCAATAAATGATATCATCCTGTATGACTATTTTTTTTCTCCTTAATAAACAGTTGAAGCCTTGTTGCCTCACTTTATCTCATTGTTGTAATCACTCTTGTGGAGTGAAATAAAAATAGCACTTTTAATTTTGTTTTATCAATCATAGTCCACTTTTAGTCATTTGTCTTGTCACATGCACAACTTCTCCAACAATCATGAAAAAAAGAATTAAAAATTGCTATATGTTTTTGGCAGCTGTGAAAAATATAAAAGAAGATAAAGCATGAAAATAATATTTCATTTCATTGCAATTTACTAAAAAATGTTGAGCAACATCATAGATAAAACTAAACTAATAAAGAAAAACACAAAAACACGTAATTATTATTATTATTATTATCATTATTATTAAGCGGATAAGCCAAGAAAAATGGAGAGGGCAACGCCGAGGGAGTAGGCTCCGACGAAGGTGCCAACCAATTGGGGAGGTGGCCGAGTGACGGCGCCGATTCCAACGATCCCGGCGACGCCGACGGGGAGGCGCAGCATGAGCGCTTTGGAGGCGGCGGAGATGACGGCGTCGGTGTAAAGGTGGTGGGCCCATTTTTTGAAGAGGGGGAGTGGGAGAGTGTCGTCGTGGGGATTCGGAGGGAGGTGGCGGAGTGCGGCGTCGATTTGAGTGCGATCGGGTGGTGCCGGGAGCCACTTTCGGAGGAGCGCGTGTGTGGTGTTGGCGTGGATGTAGTCGGAGGCGGTTTTGAGTTGGTAAGGAAAGACTCCTTGGAAAGCGTGCTGTGTGAGAGCGAGGCAGTGGGAGAAGGCCGAGTCGCATACTGAGTCGAAATCGCCCGAGTTTGTCAAACTATTCTCCACTCTCTTTGACGCCGATAACGATGACCCCATCTCTCTCCTCTCTCTAATTTTCTTCAACCTACTTCACCTTAATGTTTTTTTGTTTCATACCAAAAATTGGAATCAGCCCCTCACTGATAAATACCAAAATATCAAGGATACAAAGATAATTACTTTTCAATAAAAAAATTAGCTGACCATATTTTGTTTTAGAAAAGTATTATTGAAAAATATGTAAAATATGTAAATTTTATTTGTAGAAAAGGTATTTTGTCAGGAAAGGGCTTTTGGAGACGTAGTTGAAAATGATTTTAAGAGTGTGTGAAAGGGTGACGACGCTCTGGGGTTTTGAGAAGCGCTTCTCAATCTCAAATTTGAATTACAACAGACAAGTGACGGTATGCGGGCTCCGATCAAGCTACAAAGCGCGGCGACGCACAAGAATACTCTCCAAAGAGAGCATTCAAGTCATTCACGCACTTAAACTCGCAAAATCCCCCGACCACGTTCTCGACGCCAAACTCTCACGCCTTTTGAAACCTGACGCCTTAAACCTGTTCGAGGAATTGCTAAGACAAAACCAACTCAATTTATCTCTCAAGGCAACTCATGTTCTCTCTTTCCATTTCAATAATCATCACTTTTTTTTATCTATTTTTTTCATTCATTTTGTACCGTAGGTTTTCCACTTTATTCGCGAGGAGGTGGGGCATGACACGCTGCTGCAACTCTACGCCGACATGATTCTGTTGCTGGGAAGAAACAAGAAAATCGACATGGCGGAGGAGCTCTTCTCTCAAGTTTTGGAGAAGGGACTGAAACCGGACACGAGGATGTGCGGTGAGATGATTGGGGCGTATTTGCAAGCTGGGATGACGGAGAAGGCGATGGAGATATACGGGTCTATGAAGGAATGGGGTTGTTCCCCCGATAAATTCACTTTCACTGTATTGATCACAAATTTAGAAAGAAACGGACAACAACAAGAACATCAACTACTGCTGGAGTCTCTCAAACAAGACTGTCTTCACTATGTGGAGTTCCCTGATAAATTCCTTCAACAACTGCAACAACATAAAGTAAGATTATGCATACGTACTTCATTCGTGGGCATATATATTTTTTCTACAAATAATAATAACTATGCGTGTTTTCTTTTGTGCTCAGCCCAAAAAGAAACGTGTCGATCTTGTATGACATTTTGCAGCTTCTCTACTTCAGGGTGGTGTTGGTGGCACTTGTTTGCAGCAAATATTACTATTAACCTTGAATTGAAATCTATGTTATAGTTATTATTATATTGTCTTGGCATGTAAAAACATTAGTAGTTGACTTATAAATCTAATAATCCTTTCACGACTTATAAGTGGTGTTTGTGAATTTGATTTGAAAATTGGAGCTTTTTTTTATTTCTTTTAGAAAAACATTGTTACACATTAATACTGGGGTGTGGGGGGACGAAAATGCGAACAATCCTGTTGAAAAAACTTGTATTTAACACTTTCCCTTTTATCATTGTATTGGAAATCTGATTACTGGGTGGATTCCCTTTTCAATGCGATCCAATTCCTTAATATAGTCGAATTTGAAAACTGTATGCTATGAATTCTACCAAGAAATGGCAAGTAACTATCACCGCCTGCTGACATTACTAGAATGTGTATATATAAAAAATTAATACAATAAAATCTCCTCTCTCTCTCTCCTGATTATTTTTATCTCTCCTTTACAAGATATTACAAGGCAAAATACAGGTAAAAATTGGTCAAAAAAATTAGTTCATCTCACACTAAAGGGGAAAAAGGTCGGATGGGAAGTGAGGAAAGAACCAGAAAACTGAGTGACTAAATACAGAAAAATCACAACTGCTTGCTTGCTCAATTAGCTAAATGGCTCGGACAGTTGTTGAACAGGCTGTGCCACATAAACGCACGAGAAAGTACCATCTCGAGCTCCTGGTGCGTCCAGTTCTTAGTTGGAAGGTGTTGAAGGAACATTACCAACTCTTGGAAATCAAGCTTCTGCAGTTTGTCTGACCACTGATAAAACAGTATAGAGTTAGAGGATTTCATTCTCTACCACGCATAATCAATATCACTGATAAAACAGATAATATTTAGTTATTCTAAAACGACTATACTATAAACAGTGACAGAAATAGAATACATAAACAACCTAATAAACCATACTTACCAAAAGCATAACTAGATTGTGTGCTTTGAAGTGAAAACAGAAACGAGAGAACAGATTAAGTATAACTAGCATCTAGAACGTCTCCTACTAGAGCCTAGGACTGACAATAAAAGGTAAGATGCTGCACTTCAACTTACTGAAAGTTTTTGTAACTTGGCATCCTAAATGGGACCTAATAAATAACGAATGGACAACAGGATATTAGCACTGATACGACCTACCTAAATGAAGGAACAAGAATCTAACATAGAGGTTCTCATTAATCTTTAGTTTACTTATGACCACCGTAATCATTAATCATCCTTCACAAAATTATGCTAGATTCTACAGTATGATAAAATAATAGATTACAGCTGTGCCTTTTGGTGGTTGTTAAAATGCACAATATGACAGAAAGCTATCTATCCTCTATTAACGCACTTCTAACAGCATAAAAGTGGTGCAAAAGACAAGTGCTTTTCTGACAAAAACAATGCAAATCATAATTACCATTACCTACTGCAATGTACCAGAAGGGGGAAAGAAGCGTTGATAAATGGACCAACAAATACTACCCCTCGGCATCTAGGCTACATTATGAAATATAATTTAAATAACTTGTATCGGTGAAAAGGCCAAAGTAAGCTGGCTTACCGTTAGAAGAAAACTGGCAAATATATACACAAGGAAGTCTGGTAAGGCATCTCCTTCAGCTAGATACGTGTCCCAAAGACGGGTGACCAGATGGAAGGGTACCTAATTGCATAAATAAGAATCAGAGTTAACAAAAGCATAAATTATGCCAATTTTTTTGTATTTCATAATTCCCTTTACTGACTAAATTTACAGGTTCTTGAGGCTTGATATGCAGCCCATTATAAAATATGCATGCAGTTCTTCTTGGGAAAAGAATATTGCTCTTCATGAGAAAAAACTAGTTCAAAGCAAACCTCTCGAATTAGAAGACAGTTGAACCAGCGGAAAGCAAATTGAAGAAATTCCAGTCCTTGATCCTCCATATGGCTTGAAACAGGATCTGGTGGAACTCAGAATTTAGTATCAAATTCAATTTAGAGATATACAAATCATTCAATTATAGATTTACTTGAAGAAAAAACAACAGTCCTGAAAAAAAGGTTACCGTCAATCCTCCTGACCAATTCCTTCAACTTAAAAACAAGCCTTTGAATTCCTGGTTGAGCAAATGTATAATGGTCTTGCATGCCGTCAAGCAACTTTGACAAACACCAATAGCAGTCGGCCTCTACATTAGAGATTTCATCCGAAGATAAATCAGACATCGACCAATTATCTATGGCCCCTTCTAGGTATTCTGATAGGAAAACAACTAAAAATGGCGTAACAAGATCATTTATCCCCTGAACATATCCACTTGCAGGATGCCGAATGGCCCTGGCAGAAAATCAGGAAACCAAATAAGTAAAGAAACTTCTAACAATAACATACTTAAGTGAGAAAAAAATCAGTTCAACCACAAGGATAATCCAGAAGAAAAGAGTTCCAGAGTATTTATCAGGGTAAAGATTGCTACCAATCCGATTGATAACTGGGTGATGCACTTAAAACGGGAAAAAGCTAGATCGCGAAGGTTTACTGGGGTTCTATAATTTTTCTCTTATTTTCTTTTCTCAAGCTATTGCTCTAAACAACTATAAAGAAGTAACAGAAGTATACAATGTCACAGCGGCTATTCTCAGCGTCTTCTGAAAGTGCAATAAACATGCATCATAAGGTATTTGGACCATTTTTTCTGGTTTCCAATGCATAAACCATTTCTAGAAGACAAACTACTCACAGTCTCCATCAAGGTTATCATTTTATAAGATAAATGGAAACAAATATATAATGAAGTCAATTCATCATGTCTATCACAACCACAGGTGTTTGGAGCTTTCTTAACTATGACACAATAATAAATTATTCATGGCATATACTAAACTATGTAATAATATCACCTGTTTAATATTGTTAAAAAAAGATTGAGTACACAATCTAAAAAAAAGAGCAGAAAACCCCATTCTAAGGTAGTGTTAGGCCCACCTTATTTTGGGATTCTCTTCTACACAAACTAGTTTTGGGAGCTTTTGACTTCTACTTCTCCTTTTCCTACTTTATTTCAATCCCAAGATCCAAGAACACACTATACAAGAAATTTAAAACTTCAAAAAATTATAAAATTATAAAATTATAAATTACCAAACATTTTTAATTTTAAATTTAAAGCTCTTATTTTTAACTTTTAGTTAGAAGTAGCTTTTAAGCTCAAATAAAACCAAGTCAAAAGCTATGTAAATAGTGTAAGCTAAGAGCCTTATTTCACCTAAAAATTTCACAACAAAGAACACTAGCTCAAACTAAAATTAGACACAAAGAAACAAGATAAAAGTAGTATCTAACCATGTGTAAAGAATACGCTCCAATGATTTTTGAACTTGCTCTTGCTGAAAGAATGACACTTCAGGTACAGTTCTTGGACAATCAACAGCAATCTAACAATCGTAAAATACTAGTGAAAATGAAGAACCATATTTTTGCCCCTAATCCAGTTAGGAATATGTTATAATCGAGAATACCTGGCGAAGCATATTGATCTCATCATCTGAGCGTTCTGTATCAGGAATATCATAATACTGCGAAACAGAGTCAAGATACTCAAGGCGCTTTCTTCTCAAAACTCCTTCCCTTCTATCTGAATTAGTAGGTGCATATCCCTGAACTCCAAAGTTCATCATTAAATTTTTAATAAGAAAAGCAAGTATCCATAGAAAACATGTGATTAACCAATTTACTTCTAAAAAACTATAGGGTAAATACTCATTTTTGTGTGTGTGGTCTTTTTATAGTTTATATATGCAGTATCGAGATCCCTATGAAAGAACATTTCTGCAAGCCCACCCTCAACGATATTTTATTTATATAAAAAAGAATCAGATATCACCAAAAATAAAACAAGAATACACATATCCTTATAAAGTATAATCGAAACTCCAAAGTATGACTGGTAACTGTCAGGAAAGTACATGCTCTTGTGTAAGATAAATGGCTTAAGATCACAGAGCTTACCAAGAGAAGTCTCCACACTGTAGGACGCATGTAATCTGGAACACCACTCCAAGATAATTCACGCAATTTCTCTACAGGATAGATGAGGAAGAAATATAAGGTCTGCATCTTTCATTGCTGAAAAATAGAAAACTAATTGGATATTGTTTATGTACGGTACTGATTTTGGTAGTTAAGAAGCTGAGGTGGTTTCCCATTGAGGCTTTTACTCTATGGGATACAATTATTAAAAGCAAAAAATCGATGCTTGACATATGTACAACATTTTGGTCCATCAATCAAGGGATAAAAGGTATGAACTACTCAGATTGTCATGCAAAATAATTTTGAACCTCACCACTAAAATATTATACAAGCAAAGACAACTATGTATGAGTGTGCTAATATGGGAACACGGCTCAGCTAAACATGACACTTCCACCAGAGTATAAAGGAGCAATGAAGAAGCGGTCATTAGTGATATAAAAAAAATGGAAAAGAAGAGATTATAATACCTAATACAACCATCGTCCCAGAAAGCACCTTAGTGAACTTCGTAACCCTAGCAGAATCTGTAGCTCTAGCACCCAATGAAGACTTCTGGACTTCTTCAGACAGGCTCTCTACATTGGATGTTGATACTTTTAACTTATTCTCATTGGGAGTACCAAATGATTTACTTGTACTCTGAGCTTCCTTCTGTGTTAAGAATAGAGGTTTCACTTGATGAATTGCTACGCATCATGAATCTTAGAGATGTGTATGTGATTATAACATACAACTATGAAACATGAAAGTACTAAAATCACCTCCACTCTCTCATATGTGTGGTCACTTGTGCCAGTATCTCTGTATGAGGGGCTCCTTATATAAGTTGGAGAGGATAAGCTTGAGTAATCTGGAGAACCAACTCTCTGGCTCAATAATATTTTACCAGGAATGTTACGACCCTTGAGTAACCTTCACAAAGGAGGAATAAAAAATTATAAATTCCTATCATTTGTATATGGCATAAGCTTCCATTACCTTAACCCCAGCATTTCACAGCAACAATCCATACACTATGAAAGTAAGCTACCCAATTTGATTGAACGGATCACAATCACATCAAAATGGGGGTGGTTATACCAGATGCACATAAACCATTCCTAAGTACCGTGTCTTAGAATTTCACCCATCGAAAATTCGTGATCCTAATGCCAGAAAGATTCAAAATTTCTAATGGGTTTTCTAAATCAATCAGATGAAAATATTAGAAAGTGAGGATCAGCAAATCAGGCAGCGAATTTCTCGAGATCGTGAGTTTTCGATGGAATTATGACGAAAATTTAAAAGCAACTAACTAAGTAGGGAGAAGAAAGGAGGATAGATACCCTTGAACATTTCTGAGGGTCTGGTTGAATCGGGAATCTAGGATTCCCACGGTAGTGTCTTTGTCGTGTTCGGCGTTGTTATTGCTGTTGTCGTGGTCGTTCTTCATGGTTGATCTCTCTGAATGGAATTCGTGTTCTGTTTTGCTTGTTAGTTATTAGTGACACTTTGTTATTCTCTGAGAGCTAGTGAGTGACTACTGAATCTGTGTCTGCAAGCAACATCGTGGTTCATGAATCAATGCTCCCCAATTTCTCTTTCTCTTTTCTTTCTGTACTAATCAATAATCATGCTTTATTGTTGTTCGTTTTTTTTTTTCGCTAATCAATACTAACTTCATACACGTGGACGCGTGAGAGAAGAGAGGTCCATGACTTGAATCGAGCAATTCTCTTATTTAAATTTAAGATTCAATGATAAAAATACTCATTATCATATTTTCTAACAGCTCTTTTAGTACACTTTTTATTTTAAATTAAAATGTTTGAAACCTAGAAAAATTACTTATATGCTGCAAGCAAAACACTTATTAATCAACTCTTTCTGAAAATATTGTTATCTTTTGTGTTCTTTGCGTGCTTAAAAGTTTAGGTTCAAATTTATCTTTTAAAATTTCTTTTGTGAATTTTCTGTTCTTTAAAATTTACTATTATGGGATTATCGATATATCATTAAGAAGTTCCCGTTGGATTTAGAGAACTTGTGAAGAAGTGTTAGTAATATATTTCTAAACATAATGTTTGATTTGCTCAACAATAACAAAAAAAATAATACAACAACAAAAATGACAAACAATTTTACTATAACATAAGATTATACCGAGAGATGATAGACTTTAATATTAATTGTTAAAATATTTAACACAAAACAAACATTTTTATAAAGATGATAGAATTTAATATTCGTTTATCAGAATATGATTGAAAAATAATAAAATCATATACTTTTTAAAAAATTATTAATAAAAACATATTGAAAAGTAAAAAATTATAACGAGATTCGTTGTATGAAATGAGATCCATAATTTTGGTAATTTTCAAAAAAATTGAGCCAATACAAGAGTGTTTTCTTATTCATGTTTCCTTCCTCCGTACAGTGGCCAAAATGAAGTTTAAGGTGAGATGCATTTGGAAGGGTAGAAGTATAATGATTTTGCTTTTTGCACCTCTGACGGCTTCATGCACTCTCATTTATTTTAAAATGATCACTTTATTTTTTCTATTTTAAAACAATTATGATTTTAGAACTGTTTTCGAGCTTGTTATTCTCAGAGTTTTTCGTACTAAACAATTTAAAATAGTAATTTAAGTTTCAGGTACAATTATAGACCGTGCGAAGATCAAATATAGTCTTGGTATGATTTGTAGTTAAAATATGATATATTTTGTGTATTACACAATTTGAAAAAAAATACTCCGTTGGAAAAATTCTAAAGTGATTTCATGTAGAATAATAGTTTTTAAGTTTCAGGTTTACCAATTTATAAACAATTTCTAAAACACTTAATCCAAAAATATAATTTTAAATTCTAAATTATACCATTGGTATTAAAACTGCAACTAAACCTAAAGTTTAACGCAGACTTTATTAAGCATCCCTATGTACACGAAAAGGAATGTAATTAAATAGTCCCCGAAAATGTTAATGCAGTTTATAAAATATTACGTTATGGATACAAAATTATACATATAAGAAGCAAATATAAGCATTCAGCATATTCAAAGAAAAAGCTTACAAGGTATAATGCAGGGATGGTATCTTATTTAAGATCCCCTTCCAGTAAATTCAAGACCAACGCAAGCAAAGAGAACAGGAAACTGAATTTAAAATCTGGGATATACAAGACTTTTGCAGCTTCAGTATCTTCTTGGGGAATGCTGTTGCATCTTCTTTTCAATGTATTTTGACGAACTCCTTCAATAGAATAACCTCACCATATATCATTGAGGGGACTCATTTCCCCAAACATTGTCCCATGAGCCACTTGGAGCAGCCTTTGGTGCCTCAATGTAATTTACATTTCCAGAAGAATTGTATGGTCCAGGCAGCAGCTGTCCATTAGGACCTGGCGGGTGAACCTTCTTGGACTTACTTCTAATCCCAAGCAAGCGCAACGCAAATCTAGCAAGCTCTCCATACAATAAACCAGAGCGATCAAACAGCTGCAATAGAGATCCAGTAATCATCTTAAATTAAACTACGCTCCTACCACAATAAAATGAAACTGTTAAATATTATAGAATGAATTCCCAGATTTGGCACTGCGCTGCAGAGAAATGAGTTCAACAAATGCCAAGAAAGTGTAACATTGTGTACCCAACTGGCTTACTGCTAGATTAAAATAAATATCTCATAAGGTAGTGTGCTTCCGAAGGAAATAACACAGCCATTAATCGGTGCATGCTTGGACAAGATTGTTTCGTTAGTTCTAAAAATTGAGAGTCTTCAGAAATCTGGTAGGGACTTAATATTGGTTTTGCCGGAATAGGCTATCATTATCATGCATGACCAAACACACCTAAAATTTTGTATAAAACAGAATGCATCATTTTATACCCTTTCTCGTAATTTGACAGCAAAAAATTATATCCAGAGGAGAACCATTTCACTTTTAGACAATGTTCTAATACAAAAAACATATGTTAAAAAACCCAATCAAACATTGTATAAATGATCCTCTCCAAAGACAAAATTTCACAGCAATTAAAAACATATATAACCTTCGTTTTTCACTGGAATATCATTCTTCCAACAGTCATAGAAGCTGGGCATACACTTGGCAAAAATAAAAAATTACATAAAATGGAAAGAGAAGGGCAAATACAAAACCTGGAGAAGTGCGGTCATGAACAGATGGAAAGCCTGTGTGTTCTGGTCTATAAGTATTGATATTCGACCAAAAAAGTTAACCACACCTTGCATCTGTCAAAAGAGGGAAATGAGTTCAACAAATGCAAAAATAGTTTTAAATAACATATTACACAAAAATCATATCCATATTAATATATGTACCTAAATATACATTCCTATGCTGCTTATAATAACCAGGCACTTAAAATACTAAAAGTTTCACTATAGACCAACAATTCCCAGCTTCAAAAGATTAGCAGAATGTTTGGAATCACTTATTTTTCAGAAGCTTTCTCAGAAAGTGGTTAAAAATAAGCAAATATTTCTTCAAAATAAACTGAATTAACAAACACTGAAATCATCCCTGTTACCACAGTGCATTGTCTCACATGGCTCATAGGCACTCCTAACTAATTCCAAGACTGAAACACAAGATTTGGATTCTTTTTGCACGATAACATGCAACGACAAAAGGAGTGGGTTTGATCTTGAACCAACAAAAACCACAAACATGAAGTTACTAGGGTAAAGAATTAAATATGACTTAACAAACAATCTAATCGAGCAAACCAAATCGGGAGAAACAATGGCCATTGTTCATTTTCATCAATCACCCCTATGGAAGAAAAACTAAATTAACCATGTATCATATGACTCACCACACGAAGGACAGAAATCCAAAATCCAGGCGGTGATGGAGGGCCACCAAATGGATTGTTGGGATCTTGATCTCCATAAGGACCACCATTCATGCCATAACCACCCATTGGACCCCCTAAGCCACTGTTATACATTCCCCCTCCATACGTCCCGGACCCATACATGCCACCATATCCTCCTCCCCTGTACATGCTGTTACCATAGAGTCCCCCACCATAAGAAGATCCATACATTCCTCCTCCTAGTCCACCATAAGAAGATCCATACATTCCAGATCCATATCCAGAATTATAATTCATTGTAGAACCATATCCTGCATATTATAATAATAAAATAACAAGGTTCATTAAATTAGGCAAACAATGAAGTTGCCAACACGACACATTTTTCAACTACGAAGAATAAATCACCTCCATATGTGTTATTTCCATAATTCTGCTCCCATGGCCTTGTGGGCACGGGCCTCCCTAGAGAATTCCTGTTAACAGCTGCAGTCCTATCCGAACCAGAAACAATTTCCCCAGGTTTTGCAGTCCCTGAAGCCTCAACTACGTCACTCGTGTTGCCAGCTGACGGGGGTTTAAAAGGCGCAGGGCCAGACGAGGAACCTGCTTGTTCCCAGGGTTTTGGCGGAGGATTATTTGCTGCCACAAAAATTTACGCACACAGCCAAAATATTAGAAAATTTTCAGACACTAAACAGTAATTCGTAAGGATTTCTAGCGCCATAATTCGTATATATCAATAACAAGGAACTTTTTTGAGAAAAGGTTAAGTGAGGCTGTTCCAAACATCTGGAAATACAAATATAAAAACAAACAAGTTTGGAAAACAAATTAGAATATAATCGAAGCATGATTCGATTCCAGTCTAAGGCCAACAGAAAGCAAAATCGTTTTCAGAATATTCAGAGTATTCAGGCATCAATTTATGTAGAAAAAAAGGAGAGAGAGAAGAAACACGTTGATGAGAACGAATGAGATAATAGATGGAGAAAAGGAACAGAAGAGTATGTGGAATGCGTAAGATTTTAGGGTTTGAAGAAAACGGCATGGCGTAACGGAAATCGCAGCGGTGGCACAGAGAATTGGGTGAGGAAAACGAACCTGAGGGTTGAGGTTTGGGTTCCATGGGAATTGCAGAGAGAGAGCATATAAAGAACCACTTTGTCTATGCTCAGGTTTAGCTCTGGGCACCCAAGCCAAGCGATTCGGGTGGTTTTCGCCTTACAATTTGACGGCGAATAAGGGGGCGGGGTTTTTTTTGGCAGCACCTTCTTCATTTCTTCATCTTCTATTTTCTTATTCTTTTATATTCTAAAGTGGGACCCAACTCCTCCTTCTATGTAAAGCATCTTCCCATCTCATCCAAATCCCCATCTTTTTTACTTTCTTCCTTCCTCATCCTAAATTCCCAAATAAATCTTTTTATATATCCATTATTCACAACATTTCATAGTTACTTGAATTATTCTTTTGATAACCTTTTTAACCTATACATTTTATCAATTTATTTGCTGATTTCATGATGATAATGTATATCAAATTTCAGATAATTTATTTTTTAACAAATATGTTATCCAATAATAAGTATTTACATATTTTAAATAATATATTATATATTAAAATTAAGTAATATAATGAACTTCTAAATCATTTTGAAATTATATAAAATTTTGTAGACATACTTTAATTAATAAGAATACGAAATTTAACAGTTTATTAAATTTACATTTTATAAAAAAGCTATTGAAATTGTAATTTGACTAACTTTTACCCTTATTAAAAATGTGTGTGTGTGTGTGTTGACTCTTAGAATACTTTTAAGAGAGTTACAAATTAAAAATGAGTGATGAAGTAAAAGAGTAACTCCCACTTAATTCCTCTTCACACACACAGTGGAATTACACTAGGCGTAAAAATGAGCTAAATTGCATATCTAGTTACTAATTATAGAATGCAAATTGTCTGAATATCCATCAATTAAATTTCTTAATATCATGCTATAGATATTGTATGTCCTGTTAACTTAAACATGTTTTCACCTTATATAAAATTAGCGAGCTTTGAATTTGTTATCCATGATTTTGTTTTGTTTTTCATCTTAAAATTATTGATTTTAGTTCTTATAAATATCAAATGTGTGAAATTTAATTGTAGTTTTTTATTTTTAAAAATTTCAAATCACTATTTTTAATTTAAAATAGTCATTTTAAGACAGATAAATAACATGTATTTTACAATTTTGGTAGTTTCTTTTAATAAAGTTATTGTCATGATAAAGTTTACATATTTATTAAATATTAAGTATAAAAAGGTTGAAAAGTTTTAGAGGTATTAATTTGAATAAAGATCAATTTCGGAAGTATAAAAAGATTATTTAACCGAAGGAAAATTTCTGAGACATGGCCAGAGTTTGTGCATGTCTTACCTTTGAATCATCAAGATAATTCTGATAGCTATAAGAGGCAAAGCCCCATAGAGCTAAAAGCAAAGCAATTATCATGACTCCATCTTATCATGAAAACTATAACAACAGCTATAGGAGTTACAGCTAAATAAATAAACAGTGCTTATAACATTGGAGTTGAAAGAAGACACTAGGAAGATCAAGCCAACATCACCAACAGAGCATATTTGCCAGGCTACTGCTGTCCAAATCCTCCATTACACGAGCAACTTGCTCTTTCCTAAAACTCTCCATTTCTGCATGCAAAGTACGCCATTTCCCACTTGCAAATAGGCCTATGATGGAAGCACGAGTGGCAACGAGGGAAGTGAAGATTTGCACTTCCAAAACAACAGAAAATGTTTCCTTCTTCATAATCTACTCGAAGGCCATAGATTGCAGAATCATCCGTTAACACCAAGGCGAAAAGCAGACAAAGTGAGGTGAGAACCACTGCAGAGTTTATAATCAAAGATTTGAACTTTTGAGCAATGATAAAATATAAGAAAACAACATTAAAAGCTAACTGTGATTCACAAATCAGCGAGTAGGTAGAAGCTGAGACGCACAAGAGTCCAGTGGAGTACATCATACTGTCAGCAGCAATTGAGTATCTCAGAACAAAACATATCAAAACAACAATTTTGATGGAAGGTGAAACAGAAGTTGAAGCCTGTGAAGGTGAAGGCAATGGTTTGAACTAGAGTGACCATCCATTTGCTATGTCCACCCTGACCATAGTAAAATCTTCCAGGGATAACACGACCAGATTGGCCTATATTTATTAAATGCTAATTCAGACATTTTTCACGTGTAATCATCGATTCTTCATTATCTACAATTTGAACATCGTTAAAGTTTGGTCTTCTTTTAAGTACTTTAAGAGAACCGCAAGAAAAGTAAGTGCTAAAAAGACAAATCCCATTTAAACTCAATACATAAGTACAGCACTCTGCACATAAGTTAGTATTGGATATGTCAATGTTCATTCACATGGAAGAATGATTTTATATAGTATATATACTGCTAGAGACAAAGTTAATAAAATCTTTCAGACAGAAAACGAAATTTTCCAAAACCAACGCAGAGCAGAATTGTCCCTTCCAACCAAACCAAATTCCTTATCACCTAAATCACAAGAGGTTGTTGTTATTCGTCAGCAATCACCTAAATCTACAGTAATAACTTCTATAATCGCCTTGGGGCAATACCGATTTAGTTAATGTTGAGGCCACGTGACTTGGATTCGTCCTTTTTAATCCATATAATCATATTTTAGTCATATTGTCATGGCAAATCAATCAATCTATCCAGAACTATCTATCTATATTATCTATACAATTACAGAGTGCGATCACAGCATCACAGAACTGTTTACCTCAGCCCTGACCGCTACTACTACCACTACAAATTTCTATTCTCTTGCTATGTGTTCAATATATACAGAACTATGTATTTAACACGCAGTACTTTCAATAAACCGCGTCTTTCTATTTTCCAAAATGCTATTCAGAAATGACAACTTGGCAATGCTTTCGAAGTTTGTATAAATGAAGCTTTTCACTTGGCATAGGTGGCTTGTGGCTAAGATTCAAACTCCTCCGTGTGCAGAACCTTTAGAAGATTGCGAAAAGCTAACATCATCTTGTCAAAGCGAGACTTGAATTTTCACATTGAAGTCGCCCACCACATCCAATATGTTATGAGCTGCCTCCCAAGTAGCTATTGCTACTGCCAGAACTGCTTAAAACGGAAGGCAAATCACGAATAAGAAACCTGACGCTGCATGTACCGATATCATCCAATATTTCTAGACACTCTTGCAAATCGGCGTCATTCACCAACATCACCCATTCCTCTTCATCATCTAGATATTTGAGCTGGAATGACCCAGTTTGTAGTTTGAATCTTGATGCAACTTCTTCATATAACCTAAAACAACCAGCAGATCGATCAAACTTGAAACGAATGGTGTCTTCTCTATAGATAGCTTTGACAATTAGTTTTGACCCACTATCAACAATCGTTGATTTAACTTTTGACTGATTCTGGTTCTCGAAGCTCTGAGAACCTGACGAAATGCTATGCATCATTGAACCAGAGCCATTAGATGAATCGGTCAAGCTTGAGGAAGTACGATGGTTAGGCTCAACAACCCCAGCATTCCCATAAACACCAATGTCCATCTCATCGCCAATCAAGGAATTTGAACTCTGGCCAAGAATACTGCATTTACAATTTTCTCCTCTTAAACCACTCTTGTTCAGAATCCGTTTATCCTGTTCTTTTGGAAGAACAGAACCCAAACAAGCTTGTTCAGGAGAATCCTGCACCTTAGTGCAAATGCTTTCCATTTGGCATGACCCATCATCCATTGCCATTGATTTTGAATCCTCACTACAACCAACGGAAAAAGCATTGGTTTTCTTCAATTTTTCTTCCAACTTAATTGAAAAATTCTCAGCTTCACTACAAGGTGCAGTTGGTAGCGGAACTGCCTCTTGTGTAACAAGTGCAGGGTCTTTTATAATACTTTTCACAGGAAACAGAAGACTTTTATGTGCATGGGTATCCTGGATGATTGACCCTCCTGCCACGAATGCCCCCATAGAGGGATCAAACTTCAACCCTCCTTCCGCTCCCCGGACAGAATCAAGCACAGTCTGTATCTTCTTCAGTGATCGATTCACTTTATTAATCTTACGGGATGGCCACCTCGAAATTCCATGTTGCCTGCATATCCTTTTCAGAGTTGTCGGGCAAACTGGTCAAAGGAGAAAAATTTGTCAATACCAAAAATTGTTTCAATTAACAAGAATTTCCTTTCAGAAATATTGAACATCTCTTTTGGACAACGAAATTGCATTCTTTATTTAGGATAGAACAGTTGTATTACATATCAAGTAAAATTATAGCTAACGAGGACGCTATTGAATTGCACTTTGCTTTTAAGATAGGATACTGCAAGTACCACTCTTTAAACACCCTTTTGTATCTTACAATATAATACCAACAATTGAGTGCTTCAAATTGAAAGGTGCTACATGCAATCAGCACCATTTAAACACCTCCATCATAAAATACCTGGTGAAATGCATTGACTGTTTTCCACACTAAATATTAACTGGAGAAGACAAATGAAACTCATAATAGCTTTCAGAAGGTATACAGTTCAAATGATGGCTGAGTGCTTCAAATTAAAAGGTGCAGCATGCAATCAGCACCATTTAAACAATTCCATCATAAAATACATGGTGAAATGCATCATTATTTTCCATACTGAATAGTAACTGCAGAAGAAAAATGAAATTCATAATAGCTTTCAGAAGGTATTCAGCTCAAATGATGGTTGAGATTGACCAATATAACACAAAAAGTGCAAATCTGATAAAAAAACTAACACCAGTCATCTTAATCCAAAATAAATAAGTCAGGTCAATATATAGAGATTAGAATAAATAATGATGGAATCTAACCACCGATGTCTTTTGCAGCATCCTTCAGACTACCAGAAAAGTATTGTTGGAGAACACTCAAGCTAACATTCTTCTCTGATGTACTTTTATTTTTCTGGACCTGTCTTTTTGTTTCATTTCTTGCCTACACAACAAAAAGATGTGTCTCAGGAAATATTCAAATTTGTTACACCACCCATAAGTTATAAAATTGATGCATAAACTATATTAACTTTTTTTTCAATTAGCAGATGACTTCGTCACATAAAAGAATGAAGTTTAACGAGCATTCAGTACTTTTGTTGCCGTGATCTACTACACACTCATAATCAGTTGCAGCAGACGTGTCCTCAAATGGAGCAGCAATTTTACACTTAATTCTGCTATATGATATATAAATTATTAACAGTCAATCTTGGTAGAAATGTGCGATCTTCAATTCTGGCAGAAAAATATTGGAGTAACATCACTTCATGCTAAGAATATCATTTATTATTGTCTGGTGACCGATTAGGAAAGTCTTCTTGGTTAAGAATTACCATAAATATATGAATATTAAGAACTTTAAAAATGCTTATTATATACATTAGGTAGCCATTCATTTCAAGAGGAAAATTGTTCACAAACTTAAACATTAATAAGAACAGGCGATTACAAAATTTGCTGGATAATAAAATTCATTTTTTAGGTCCAAAAAGAATAGCATGTGTACCTGGTTAGCAGAAGGCTCAATTTCATTGTCTCTTGCGTTAGTTGCCTTCAATGACATCTTTGGGACAGAATGATAGTCACCATTTATTAATGGTACTTCAGAGTTTCCACTTGAGAAAGGAAAAAAACAGGGGGCATTTTTCTTTTCAAACCCTTCTTGTGAACTTTCTATTCTTGATAATTCGGCATCTGAAACTGTCCTCAAACTACTACAAATTCTCTGCATGGTACCTGATAGGTTGTCTAATAAAAGTTGCTGTTCTGAACCCCCTCTCATGTTAACAGGCAGAAAGAATTCCAATATGTAATCATCATGATTAGTATAAGTACTCCTTAGCCTAATTGCAACTGCAGCATTCAAATTATACTTGCGGGCATGATGGACAAGTGGATATTCACTAATATTATACGTCTTCACATCAGGATAAAAGAAAGGATGATTTGATCGAAGAGCTTTTCCAGCTATACCTTTCCCTTCCTCAAGATAATGTTCTGTGCATGCACGGACAAATCCTGCCAGTGCTCTATCAGTTATATAGCAAGCAGATTCTTCAATGCAGAGTATGTTTTTGGCACCAATAGTTGATTGACCCCCTTTAGTTTGTATCCTTGTAGCTTCACCTCTTGATCCCTCAGTGTAACAACAGGGAACCCATGTCAGAGCCAGCGGTAATCTATGTGCGTGACAGACAGAACGTAGCACATCAACTATCTCAGTCAAAGTAGCCTTTTTGTTGTTTGAAAGACACTGAAGAAGAAGAAATAATATTGCAAGTGAAAAATACAAATAAACCACATCTCAATACCCTAGTCCCTCAAATTAATATTTGAAGAATGTTTAGCTCAGCTTGCTTTTCTGTGCCTGTCAATTAAGATGGGCCAGGTAGGAGAATATGAATAGGCAAAATAAACAAATTCACACAAATACCTGGCGAGGACATCGAAGAGGCTTTGTGGTCCTTAAATTCACAAGCTGCAGAAAATCATGATAAATACATTTATCATTACTACCGGCAACTATCTATATTATAATGTTCAAATTCATATAAAAGAAAGGTCACGTTTTGTAAGAAATTGAAGAGTTCATGCATAGACAAAAAGGGTTACTTTTCTAAGTGATTGAAGAGTACATCCGTAACAGAATTGACCGAGATGCACGATGGTCTTCGAAAGATCTTGGCAAAAGTTGAAGATGTTTCCCCGTCAAAAGAATATAAGATACATTTTTTAAATAACTCAAATAGTCAAGAATGTGGTCTATTGAATAATTTTTTGCCTAAATTCATTCATTCCTTCTTAAACCAAGGAAACTATGGGTGTTAAATGGATCAGCTAACCTGGTGATCCAACCCAATCCAATCTAACCAAAACAAATTGGGTTGAATTTTGTTTGTGAATGGGTCAAACCGAACCCAACCCAAACTGACTCTATCTTCTACGGGTTGGGTGACAAGTTATGTAGGTGTGACATGAGACTTAACCTAACCCAAGGATGTTTTATTTTCATATGAACATCTATATTGCATATCACCATTTAAAAAAATTCATCTTCACAAAGATAGATAGTCATTAGCGTCAACTCTAACCCTCTCATTGCTATCAATGCTTGTGCCTCTGCTCTCTCAAACTAAAACTCGTGGTGGTCCACCATGGCCTCTGATCTAGTGTTGCCACAACATCCTTCATGTCCCTCACTTGATCTCGTCTGCCTAAGACACAAACCACACAATCACTGTCAACAATGATTTGCTTCTCAAAAACTTCTTCCCCGAAGTTACAGAAGTTGAGAGGGACAACAAAGTCCTTAGGTACCTCTCTCTCCATGCACAATTCACTCTACCCATCAATTTTTACTATTTTGTAGCTTGTCATGAAGTAACTACCTATTTTGAAATTGTTACGGTTAATGTTTTACTATCGCATGTATGTATGTACTCTTTGTTAATATCTTTTATTCCTATAGATGAAATTGTGATTAGAAAATTTGTTTATCTAATATCTATAACACCCTATGTATTCATTTAAATTTGGATGCTTCTTTGTTTTTCCACTATTCTTCCTATATTTATCTCACCTTTTTTTAAATTTCAAATATGGTAGATTTTAAAAACTGAACCTCTTTTCTCCCACTGCAACATTATAATCTTGTATTGCATTATCTAATTTATATGATTTCAGGTAACCAGGTAAACTACCATCAAACTCATTATGAAATACAGTGAGACAGACAAAAAAGTACAGAAAGGTGAGTAACACTGGAAAAAGAAAAAGATACCTGGAGAGCATGGCAAACAATTTCCAATTCTCTGTTGAAATCTGGCTTTTCCTTTGTAGTGACAATTTCCAGTACAGCACAACATGGCAAGTCCGAGTGCACATCAAATATGGGAAATGCAATTGATCCACGAACATGGTGATAAATTGCATGCTCAAACCTTGAGTACTCACTCATATTGTAATAACCAACATTTGATGTCCACTCAGGAGCTTTGGAGGTAAACACACGACCAGGAAGTCCCAGGAAACAACCAGATTTTCCTTCTGCAGAAAATGTAAATGTCCTGGACACTTCACGATACCCTGCAAGCATTTGATCTAGCAAATAAGGTTGTTCACTCGTGCTTAAGATGAATTGATCACCATCCTTTATGGGTACCCAAACTTGTGCTAATATTCCCCCTCCAGCTGATTCCTTAAAGAAGGACAAGGCCCTCAGCATTCTCTCATCAAGTGACAACGCAGGTGGCCTGGACATTATATAATTGCCTGCATCAGTGTTATTGAGATGTTGAGAAGAGCCATTAATTTTTAGCTTAGAATTCAAGTTATTTGCTTCATTTGCATCATTTAAGAAACCAAGTAGGGCGTCCATTTGCTGACACGCAACTTTCTCCCCATAAATGGGGGAGCTTTCCATATCGTTGTTATTTTTGTCAGCTCCTGATGTATAGCATTGTCCACTGTTCTGTTGGACTAGATTGAACCCATCAGGCAAAGAATATGATAATGAAGCAAATGCTGGAAGCTCATTAGCCAAAATCTGATCAGATATGGGTGGGCTGTTGCACAAACCAGCATAAGTATCAAAGTTCATGAGCTCTGAGAAGCTATCGGGCATATCCTCAGATATTGAATTGCTCATTCTGCCATCTAATGATGTTGATCCCACCAACTGAGTTCCGGAAGATTGCCAATCCCCAATTTCTCTTTCCTTGGAACAAAAAGGGTATTCCATACTTGGGTTGGAAATCAAACTTCTTAAAAAATTTAACCAATTTCAGAGTTCCTCTGTGTAAAAATTTGCAGGAGACGTTGCTTCCATATTCACGAACACTCTCGGAGTCTGTAAGTTTGTCTACTCAAATTAGTTACCTTTATCGATCAAGCAAATTAACATCAGCCAAAAAACCCAAAAATAAAATTTTCAAAATCAATAACTAGAAACCTACAATATCACGAGCAGATTTTTGAAAATGGTAAGATTTAAGCACATGCTCAAGCCAGGATCTGCAATCACAAATGCGCTAAAAATATTTAAAAGAAGAAAAATAAAATGTCAGCACTCTAGGCAAAAAAAATACTGCATAGGCAAAACATTAGAAATCTAATATCAGTATGCATATGCATACTGGGCATTTGCTAATTGCACCGAGCACTTTCGATGAGTTGATTTAAAGTCCTTTTACAATCTCGATATATATTAAATACTAAATATTAAATATTAATTTAACAGCATCATATCCATCTTTGTAACTCATTTTTTACAGTCTTAACACTATAGAAGATCCGGATCCATGAACAACCACTCAAAGGCCGGCGTTCCCATACTTCAAAGCTATGCATCCAAACCCCAAATAGAATTCCAATCCACAAAACGGCACAGCTGAACTAGATATAGAGGTGAAAATACATTTCAAACATACACATTAAAAACAACAAGCCATTTAAAAACTAACAAAGTTAACTCAATAACAAGGAAATTAGTTAGGGTTCCCAAAACCTGAATGTTGAGGAATAAAACGGCGTAAGATACAAGGGACATAGAAAATCTTGTCAACATTATGTGTGAACTGTTAACATAGTTTTAGAAAAAATAGAGATAAACTACAATTTTGACAAAGAAATTGGGGATTGCTAATGTGTGAACCCTAGAAATATGTTTGGCGAGAGAGGTAGCGAGTGACACCGACCTTAAAATCCTCGAGCATGACGAAATCTCTGTTCATAGAATTCAACAAAACAGGGGCAGCTCAGCTCAGAAGTGGACGCAGTGAGAATTTAAAATTCTGGAAATAGAAATAATTTAAAAAAACCGAAACTGTAGCTAAAAAGAAAGAAAAAGTTGTAGGTGTAATCTGAATTGGTTGACGGAAGTGGCAGAGAAGGTTTTGTTTTGGTATGCTAAAAATGGAAAGACGGTTTTCCTAGCCGTTTTCACCCTTGTACGGCGTTCTTAACTATGTGAACTCACTCGTCTCTTCCGTTTTAGATCCCTATTTTTTTATTAACATCATAAATATTACTTAATTAAATATCTTCAATCCATTCACTTTGCTTCAAGAATCTCGCTGTTTAATCTATTAATAAAAAATAAAATAAAAAACTTGCTGTTTTCGCTCCCTACGGTTCCCACGTAGTAAAGTATTATTGCAGTCAATTCAATTGAATTCAATATTTTGCTATTTTCTATTATAGGAATTATTACGTAGAGAGTTGGTATACCATCGTTACACATATTTAAGTGCATACATGTATAAACTTCTATTATAATAAAAAAATTAGTCTTTTAATATTTTTTAAATAATTTTTATTTTTTATAAATCACATTCGATCAAATTTACAAGTTAAAATAATAAGAAAAATAAGTTTTTTAATAATTTTTTAAGTAATTTTTACTTTTTATAAATTACATTCGATCAGTCTTAGAAGTTAAACGAGTAATTCTTATATCCATTTTTAACATTCTTTTATAATAATAAATTATTCAAATTATTAAATAATATACAAAATAAATAAATTTTAATTTGAATTAAGTTTAAAAATAACTATTAAAAAATAAAATATTATATTTTAAATTAAATTAGACTTAATAATAAAATATAAAAATAATATTTATTAGATTTTTTTTAATATAACTTGATATTTTAATTTTTATTAGTGAATAATTATAATTTAATTAAAAAGATAATTACGTAGTTTTGAACCATTCTTTTAAGAAAATATTTATGTACTGCAAATCAAGGTCATTTCACATTTGTTTAGAAGTAAATAAAGAATGTCTATGAATTCAATATATAATTCAGATTTAGCATATCATTTTTTTCTATTATATATGTTGAATTCTTACAAATAAAACCACGTTAATTTTATTTTGAACATAAGAGTAAAATTTCAGTCCAAATGAATTAAAATTGTTTTATATCTTATGTGTTTATGTAAGGTAAAATTGATGCAACATATATTTCTAAAAATATATGAAAACAGATTATTTTATTTAATAAAAAATTGAACACGAGTAATCATATAATTAGATTATAATATAAAATGTTAACTTAAAATCCTACAATTACTTCAATTAAAATTAGATTAAGCAAAAAAAATTATTATTAATGGTATAATGGTTTACATAAGTTTTAGGGCTATTATGTAATCGTCACGCTGTTATATTAGGGCAATATAATTAGTTAATTTCACTTCATTGCCAAATATTATTGTTCAACGCAATAACATCTTTAATTTGCTTTTAATTTAATCAAATTCATTAAAATATTTACTTTATAAGAACGTGGTTGATAGAAAATGGTATCATTATAATAATTTTAAAAAAAAACATTGTATCTATACAAGTGACAGAAATGAAATATTGTTTTGACTTGCTTTAATTATGGCAAGCATTTTAAGTCAACTTCTAATAATTTAAACCAAATATATGCTCAAACTATTTTAATTGCATATATATATTACATTAGTTGTGTATAATTATTTCTTAATTCAACTCTTCATCACCAAATCCAGTTTAAGATGTTCGTTCAAATTGTGTCTAAAAAAAATTCTTCAAAATTGATAGTTTTATTCTTGAACAGATTTACTTTGTTTTTTTTTCTTTAAATTCATCTTTGTAGATTTACTTAGTTTATGATATATTAAAAAATAAATAATGTTATAATCATTCAAAACTAATATATAACATAAATTATAAGTGTGCAAGTAAAATAATTTTTCATAAAAATGCAATATTACCAATTGTTGAATTTATTTTATATATACACAATTATCTTAATAAATATATTACCTAATTAAATTATTTATTTAAAAAAACCCAATTATCTTAATATAAATATTCTTTATATCTTAAGTATACCAATTTATATTTTTAATTTTAAATATTAAAATAATTTTTTAGACTAAAAATATATTACATTTTACTTAGTTTGATGTTTTACCTTCTATTACTAGTTTAGATTTTTTTATATTAATTCCTAGACTTTAGATTTGTATAATCTTTTTTATAGGAACATTGTCATAGTTATTTCTTTGCATGAATTTAGTTTGGTCTCCCATATTTTGTCTCATATATATATATATATATATATATATATATATATATATATATATATATATATATATATATATATATATATATATATATATATATATATATATATATATATATATATATTTAAACTAACAAATATTTTGCAGTATTAACGAGAGAATAGAGTTTGTAGGAAATAAAAACATATTTTAATTAAATAAAATTAAGGAGAAATTGAAATGAAAATACAAGATTTTATAAAATTTAAACCTTAGTATATTTGTAAATTTGTTTTGCCATGGAGTTACGAACTTGTTGTTTGTTCATTTTCATGTTTTAAATAATTTAAAAGTATGTTATTTGAAATCAAATAAAATAGTTTTGTATTTAAATTTTTGTTTTTAGCTTATGCTTTCTTTTTTTTTTGTCAAAAATGAAAAGTAATACTCTTTTTTTCAAATACTATTTTCAATTAATTGATTATATAGTTAAATAAGAAAAAAATTAACACAAAAGTTTCATGTTGTCATAATCAAAATTGAGTCATGATTTGGATTAACCTAATAAGATTTTATATAGATGTATAAAAAAATATAATACATGGTTTGGTTATTTTTTATATAACAATAAGAAATAAAAATTAAAACAAATAGTAATAAAAATGTATTTTCTTAAACAACAATGGCTTGGTTCGTTTTTCCTCTATAATAAAATAAACACGAGCAACAATTCTCAATTCAATATTAATAATGGAGAGAAGAGAAAAAACAGATTTTTTTTGTATTATTAGAAAATGAAAAATATATTACTAGAGGTATGGTGATCAAATGCAAAAATAAAAGTTTATATACATTATTATATAAATATTATAATGTCTTAAAATAATTTGAATTGGTGACGAAGATACATAAATCAGTATTTTGAAGTTTTTATTTTTATCTACTTTTTTAATTAGTTTTTATTATGATACAAACATGCAAAAGTTAAATATTTTTTACAAATATTTACTCAAATAAAACCATTATCACTTAAAAAGTATATGAATCGAAAATATACTGTTGAATCGAAAATAACGAAAAAGCTCAAAATTAAATGAATAAACATATGAATTAAGAAAAATTCATAAGCAAATTTCCTTTCAAATTCATGAAGAAAATCCTATACAATAGTTTAATATAATGTAATATTTATATTGTAATATTATAAGAGTATGCTATTAGATTATGGTTGATTTTATTAATAATTTTATTTTATAAATAAATAATTAAAACAATATTAATTAAATTAAATTTTAGTATTAAATAAAATAATTTATTTTATATATTGTTATTTAAATATAAAATTTTAATTAAAAAATAATTTTTATATATTAAATCAATAAAATAAATTTTTTATATAAACAATTATAATATATCATTAAAAATTATCTACATCAATTTACAAAATATAAAAATAAAATAAATGTTTGACAGAAAAAATGAAACACTGTGTTTGACAGAGAAAATGAAACACTGTGTTTGACAGAAAGAAGCTTTGAATATGGCAATATGATTTGACATATTGAGATTCACAATTATATGATTAGGTTTCCCTTTTATTTTGGGATTTCATATCTAATTTTCTTCTCATCTATTTATCAATTTCTGCAGCAGTCACCAACCCAGAAAGAGTTGTCAAAGTTGAATGCTTGACGTGGTCATGGTTTGTTTTTGGTAGGAATAATATTTTTCTTTATTCAACAAAATGACCTAATAAAAAATTGTCTTTTTTAATTTCTGATTTATTTTTCAGATATATATATAATATTATGTGTGCTTTTAAATTTGTTTATATTCAAAGAAGTATCTTGATTATTACTCAACACCAACGTCATTGACTAAAGACATGAAAAAGGTAATTTGATATAGATATATTTGTCTTTATTTGAAAAAATTCTTCTTCTGATGTGTGCCAAATTAGTTAAATATTTTGGTAATTGTTTTGGTATAACTTCAAAATAAGTTTATTTGTAATACTCGTGATATGGAATATTTATTTTATAAGCATTCAATAATTAATAATAGTTAATTTATTATTGTGTGAATTAATTTATAAATTTTATTTATATTTTTTGAAATTTCTTAAAAATTATTTCAGATTAACGTGTTTAAATTTAAAATTTTATGTTTTTTTTATTTTTATTAACATCACTTCGTTAATCTATTCATTATATTTTTAAAATTGAATTCAATTTATTTTCTTTTAGAAAAAAAAATATGCGTACTTAATGTTACAAATTTAAAAAATGAAAAACAAAATCTGAAAAAATATATTTAAATGCATTTAAAATTATTTATGTCATGCACACTTAAATTTTTTTATTTTCTTAATAGTTATTCTTTAAATATTTGTAAATATTTTTACTTTAATTAATTAATTAATCTTTAAAATAATTCATTTTCATTCCGATAAAAATAATATATTTATTAAGTAATTTGAGTAAAATTATTTAAATAATTAACACATACTTATAGTTTAAAAAAAATCTTAAATTAAAATAAGTTTACTTATATTATAACTCTAATAATTATTTGTTCATTGAAAAATAATTTCATATAATATTTATAAAATTTAGTATAAAATATTTTTAAAAAAATTATTATAAATTTTAAATCAAATATTAAAAGTGTATGTAAATGAATTAAATATTTTTTTATTAATTGATTGATTTAAAATTAATTAGTGATATAATTATAGTAATTACATTTTTGAAAGAGTGGTTAAATAAAAGATGATAGTTACAATTAATTTTAAAAGTTAAATATTTTATTTTTATTTTTTTAGATTTAATTAAATTTTAAGTTTTTTATTTGAGTGTTTTTAATTCCGTCTTTATTAAAAAAATTATTCCATTAGCAAAATATATATTCTTTTAATTTTTAGAATCATATTATCCAATTGACTAAAAATTAAGGAGATGATCAATATATATTTAAGAAATAATATTAAAGTCATACTTAAAATAGAGGAAAAGGTAAGTGATAAGTTTAGACTGATTTTAGTTTTAATATTTTCTATTTCTTATATTTTCACTTATACTAAAAATCACAATGTGGTTATGTTTTTTTTTGCAATATTCTTATACAATTACAAAATATATATATATATATATATATATATATATATATATATATATATATATATAAACATGGAGACCAAATCAAAATTCAATAATTAAAAAAATAAATAAATATATATATATATATATATATATATATATATATATATATATATAAAAGACCATATCTATTAGAAGATTTCTTTTACTCCCACATGACATTTTGTCCTCTTTTATTGTCTCAACTATCATACCGTGTCAAATATTAATATAATATCTAATAAATCTCAATGTAATTGGTTAATTAATAATTAAAAAATCACTTAAAATTAAATTTCTAATAACTGAATTTAGGATTGAATTTTGTTTTTAAGAAATAAGATGATGAAAAACTTTAAAAAATAAATAATAAAATAAATAGTTATTAATAAATTGAATATTAATTTTAAAATTCAGACTAAATATTTTTATTAAAAATTAATTTTTTATATTTAAGAATTATTATAAAAAAAACTAATAAAATTTACTATATAAATATAATAATTGATAATAATTTTTTGAAAAAAATACTGTAACTAAATATTTTATTTAATGACTAAAAAAAGGTACACTAGATATAGATAACATAAATATAGTTTTAAATGAAATGGGCAAATATTTTAAATTAATAACTTAACTTAAATAATAATAAAATTAATATCTTACTAACGTTTTATATTTACGAATACAAATACTTCAAACAATATGTTTTTTATTGTTAATATATATTTATTAATTGTTAGCTTCTTTTATATAAAAATATAAATTTTCAAAAAGAAAATTAGTATGCTTTTCAAAAACAATGTTTAATTTATTCATTACTATTTATGTTTTATTTCTAAAAAATTTCTCCATCTTATTTTTAAAAAACTAAATTAAAAAGTAAACAAAATTTAATTTAAAATTAAATTCTTAAAAAAATTAATTCTAAATAGTTTTTAAGGCAATTAATTGATCAATTACATTGAGAACTGTGACATGTATAATAAACTATATTATCATAAAAAAAATATTTGAAATAATATGTTACTTCGGGTAAAAAATGGGGGAGAGTGCCATGTGAATAAAAAAACTCTATTAAAGATAATATAATATATTTAAATATTTGTAGCAATGTATTTGTGGATATTTATGGATATATTTTATTTTTTAATTTTATATAAGATTATTTTTAGAAAATATTTTAAATATAAATTATGATAACAAATTAATTTTAATATATAATTTAAATAAAATTTCATAATAAAATATTTGTGCAATGTTGAATTATAAAGTATAAGTTTTAATAAATTAATCATTTTAAAAATATTCAATTTTATAGATTTGAATAAAAAAATATACATAAATAAAATTAAACTCTAAATAAATTTTAAAATATTAATTTTAATAACTTTATTTTGATTATTTAACTTTTTATAAAAATATTAAAATAAAATTTATTAATATTTATTAGCTAGTAGTGAGAATTCGCAAGTTGATACCATGATATCCATGTTGGGTATGATGAGGCTTCCTTCTTATGCAGAGAAAATATTTAAATTGAAGAGTTCATTTAAGGAGTTTTAAGTCTGTAAAAAAAAAAGAGTAAAGAGTGGTCTTATGTTATTAAGAACACCAACACTTTAAAAGAGAGGAAGGGAGAAAGTCATTCTTGTTTTTCACATGATTGGTAAAACCATTAGTGTAGATTTATTCATCTTTTCATCTTCTTTATTTTCACAGTAACTGGTAGCACTATTTGGTACACTTGATTATGACTCTTTTGTACTCTTTATTGATAATAGTGAAGCTATTTTTTTAGTATAGATGACCTATAATTTTTACCTTTGCTTCGAGGGTTTTCCACGCTAAAACCTTGGTTCTCTATTCGTGATTTTGGTGATTTGCTATTTCTATTAATTTGTTATTACTCCTCATGGATTCTTGCAAGTAAGAGGAATATTTTTCCGCTTCATTAATTGTTAGACACAAATATGGATAGAGATATTAATTCCAAAAAGTCTACTTTGGGATATTTTATTAAGTTTGTAGGGGGAGTTGTGGTTGGCAATTAAAACTACAAAAGTGTGTAGGACAAAGTTCATTGCCATTACAGAAGCATGCAAAGACTATGGTTGAAGAAATTTTTGCAAGAGCTTGGTTTTGTGCATTGCAGGACAACTATTGACTATTTGTGGACAATCAAAGTGCTATCCATTTTGGTAAGAATTCAACTTTCCATTTAATGTCCAAACATATTGATGTTAGGTATCATTGGATACATGATGGTTTGGATGCTAAACTACTGAGTTGGTTAAAATACATACTGATGAGAATGGTGCATGATATGATGACTAAAGTATTGCTAAGAGAAAAAATTCCACATAGTTGTGAGGTGGAGATATGTTGGGTATTTGGCTCCCTTCATATATGGAAAAAAACCCAATTTGATAAGTTCACTTGATGTCTCACTTAAGGAGTTTTAGGTCAGCAAAAAAAGGGAGTAAAGAAAGGTCTTAGGTCATTCAGAACACCAACATGTTGAGAGAGAAAATTACTCTCGTTTTTCATAGGGCTATTATGGTAAAACTATTATAGTAGATTCATTTATCATTTGATCGAACTGAAAATTTAGCAGCTGATTTGGTACAACTGGTTCATTTTGAATGGTTAGATTACTGATAAAAGATTTGAGTAGTAATATATTCAGTCCCCACAATAGTTGTGATTTGAAGTTTTTTTTATCTTCTTTTGTTTTCTATTTGTAAGCTTTATTTCTTTGTTATTTGGTTAAGTATTAACACTCTTTTGTGCACTTGATTGAGACTCTTTTGTACCCTTTATTCATCATAATGAAACTATTTTTTCTTGTCTAGACGACCCACGTTTTTTACCCTTGCTTTGATGGATTTTCCATGCAAAATTCCTGATATTTCTGTTTATGATTTTGTTAGCTATTACTATTAATTTACTATTGTTCTTTGAAAATTTCTCCAAATAAAAAGGGTATTTTTTTATAATATTAATTGTTAGAATATTCTCGATATTATTAATGTGTTGTTGTTCTTTATGAACTTTTATTCACTCTATCATCAGATAAATAATTAAAATATTCATATATATTATTTATAGGTATTTGTTAAAGATATAAATTTAGTATTTATTATGAATTGTATAAGCAAAATTATGGATTTTATAAGTGAGTATGAATGTTTTTATTTTTCCTATAGCTTTTACTAAGTTATTAGTCTAGTTTAATGTACATTTTTTTCTTGATAGTTTTTTAGTTATATGTGAATTTTTTATTATACTTAATTTAATTTTAAAAAATAAAATAATTTTTTGTGTTTATAATTTTTGAATTTAAGTTTTAAAAAACTTATTTAATTTTTTTGAAATAATAAAAAAATTATTTATTTATTTTAGTTAACAAGTATTTATTTATTTATTTATTAAAAGATAAATTTTGTAACTAAAATATAACATTAAAAAAGTTGCCAAATAATATATCCTCTTTATAGATAATTCACTTTTACATTTTAATAGCATTATACATTTTGGTTTAATTTTAAAAGAAATAGTATAAATCAAACCAATTAAAACTGTTATGTACATCTTTTCTTTTGTTTAGTTTTGATATTTTCTTCATAAAATTAAAACCAAATTAACTTGATTAAAATAAATTGGCTAAATTCAAGACTTTTGGTAGAATATTATTATAATAAAACCGGAAAATCATTTTAAAATTTAAAAATCTTAACAAAAATTCCAATAATTCAAACCCAGATCAAATCCAGAATCGAAGAAAGATTTAAATGAATTTTTTTATTATTTTCGTTTATATGTGCAGATTATCTTATATCTGAATACATAAAAATTAGATATCTGTGTTTGTATTTAAATTTAGAAATAATTGTAATTATGTTTTTCCTTTAAGAAGCATGTAATTATATTAAATATTACGAAAAAAATAGAAAAAAAAGAAAATGTTAAGTAATATATATATATATATTATTAACAAGAAAACTACACAACTTTTTTCAATTCATCACGCGTTTTTATGCTTCTTGAAGCGGTGATTTATGACTGCGTAGTGAGTAGTTGATTAATTTGTTTGAGAACTCTTGAACATTATTTATTCATAATTATCAATTATAATAATTATTAATCGTTTGAATGTACTTAGCATTTGGCAGAAAGCACTGAGCAGAGATTGATCCACAAATTATGAGAAGTATTTTACGGGGAAATAAAAACAAAACGGTCTTTTCACCTTTTTTTCGTTGTTATTTGAGCGAACGACGATGCACGCACGGAGGAGGTTCTCCTCAACCTGAACTTCAACCTCCACTCACTCCATCACTCCATCACTCTCTCTCTCTCTCTCATCGCAACTCAAACCCTTTCCGTTTCAATCAATCAATCAATCCATTCTACCATCGTCTTCGATCCTTCTTTCATTCCCCTGTAGATTCCATCGCTTACATTTTCGGTATGATTGCGATTCATGATTCCGTAGCTTTTGTTTTTTTTTTCTTTGTTTTTCGTTTTCTTAATCGCACTCTCTCTTCCGCGTATTTTTCTGACCGTCGACTGTTTCTCGTTCTGTCTCTGCAAAAGAAGAAATATTCTGTAGTCGTCTCTTGCACCGTTCGTCGATCGAATTTTAAAATTGAAACGATAATTATAATAACAACAACATAATAATGTAACATGGAAGGTATTCGTTCAGCATGCAATTAGGGGTTTATTATGTGTGTAGTTAGTTATTGACATTGCTCTGATTGGTGATTTTGGTGGAAGGTGAGCGAGTGTGATGTATTGTGGTGAGGAAGACAAGCAATGGAAATGTGGAAAAGTTGGGGCTGTCAATTTTCGAAAAGTGAGTTCCATCGTGCGCGACATTGGGGATCCTTGCCTTTCTCACTCGCCTGTAAAGGTTGTTGTAACTGTAAGACTACAACTCTACCGCGTTTTATTAACTGATTTGCTCATGCTCACGTTCAGTCGATTCATTATCGCATCATCATACTCAGAGTGCTTACACTGAACTTTATTTTTTTCATCTGAGACTATTGGTAGGTAGCATTTTGTTATTTGTTGAACAATTTGTTAGGTTTCTTCTCAACATTGTTTATATTGTCAAGGATCGATATCAGGGCTCTTTTGAATGTTTTCATTTGTGTAAAAAGGGCCTAGGATAATCAGTCCAAAACATCTTCTGTAATTCGATGCTAGTTCATCAATTGAAATGCCCTAGAACTGGGTTGATTGCACTTTACACTGTTTTTTTATAGCGGAATATATATTATGATTTGAGAACCCTCAAACTCCCCCTTTGCAATTATATATGCATACGTGTGTGTATGTATGTATATAAGCATGTATATATTAGTGGAGATTCCTCTCTGTTTTTCATTACAACAGTGGGGCCTCTAAGGAGATCTTGTTGATATATAATCTTGGTATAAGGTGACTTTCTTTAATGATTTTATTAATCTTCATGGAGCAGGTAAAGAGAATGCTCAAGCCAGACAAATGGCAAGCCATGTCAGATAGTGAAGGAAAGGTGTCTGGTTTCCGGAAGGCTCTAAAATTGATTGTGCTGGGGGTATGTCGTCACTATGCCGTGATTTTTCTTCTTCTTTTATTTGTCTGCACCATTATCTTTGTCACCACCTGTTCACCATAATCATATTCTTTCAGTTTAGGACGATGCATGCTGATCAATTTGGTGCACCCATTCATGTTTTTTTTAAACAAAAGTGATTGTGCATAGAGTAATAGATTTGAAGGAACCCGCCTAACCTTATGTAATACGTAGTTATTTTTTTACTGTCGGTATGGTTGACTATGCTTTTAGGGTGAGGGCTTTCTTTGTCAGTGATTGTCATTGACTTGTTTTTCTTGAATTTTAATTTTAATTCCAAAGGTGCAAATTGCCAATTTAGCATAAGAGATTAATTTACATTAGGGTGCTAAAGTAAGAGAGTGGGGATAAATTTTGGGCATGGCTTGAGAGTTATTTTTTTTTATTGAAGCAATATTCTTGGGAATCAGACCTCAACTTAAGGGAGGATTTATTTATTTATTACTTTTATGAAATCGTGGATGTTGCTCACAACTCAAAGGTGGATATATTTTTTTTAATGAAATCATGGGTTTCATGATGCCGCAACTTGTTAATTTATTAGATGTGAAAGTTGCTTTGGTATTCATTAATAACTGGAAAAATAAGCTACAGGCATTTTGTCGTTGTTTTGTAAATGTGATAAAAAAAGGCATTTTCCTTAGCTTTTACCTTCAAATTTATAATGAGTTGATGGTTTGAACCTATTCTACATTCCTGTGTTGCATTCAATGTTTTCTCCCCATTGTCAACAAAAAGAGTTAGTTTAATCACTAAAATTTTTGTTGTCATGATGGAATTATAGGGAAGTCTCATGTTCCCTTAAATACTGAATTTATGAACATAGCAAAACTGATATTCATATGACCATAACACCTTTGTTCATCACAGGCTTTAGTCTGTTTTGCTTTTGGGATCCTATTGAGCCATTCTTCAGCTTTCAGATGATCTGATCATGATGACAGAACCCTGGCTGTTTTAATTCATATGCTGAAAGCCTAATAAAATGCATCCTGTTTATCATATTCACAAAACATGTGTAGGATGGCTTTTGTTATATATTGTACACCAGTGTCTTGCACATGTACTGTTTAACAAATAGTTCATTAGTAATCCACAATTTCATTAAAATAGAAAAAAAGAACTCCCTTAAGTCATGCCCTGGTGGCACAGCCTCAATAAATCCTTTGCCATGCCCTCAACTGAGTCCATTCATTATTCATTTTACATCATACTAGGAATTAATCTCTAATTTATACCAACTTGGTAATATGCAAATCAGTTTGCATATATGGGATAAAAAGTTTTTTTTTTTTTGTCTGTAGTATTATTCCCACACGTGTTTTTATTCATCAATCACAAAAAAAAGCTTCAAGTTATTTTTCTGAGTCAACCAATCTTGTTACTTTCTTGTTGTGTTATGAATATATTCATTGTAGATTACTTGATGTTTACTTAAATTTGTAAGTTTAATTTCTTTTTTCATCAATATGAATGTATAAATATGTACTCTAGAAACATCAAACATGTGGATTTCAAATATCTAACATTTATGCTAATAAATGAATTATTGGTCTTCCTGATTTGTTATACTTTCTTACACATTTTTGTTAGGGTGTAGATCCATCAATAAGACCTGAAGTTTGGGAGTTTTTACTAGGTTGTTATACGCTGAGCAGCACTGCTGAGTACCGGAGAAGGTTGAGAGCGGCTAGGAGGTGTGGATCCTTCCACTTCCTTTTACCTTTTTTCTCTCATTTTGGGATCTTATATGATAGTTTTCACGTAATGAATACTGAATCTATGATCTTTGGCCAGGAGTGTTACAACTAAGAACTTGCTAAATTCAATATTTCTATCATGGATGACTGTAACCATATGACAATGCATAGATATCTACCTTCCTTCGGCATCTGGTTACTATTTGTGTAATTGTGTCAACGTTTAGAAGTGTTATTTGTAAAATGATTTTGGCATTCAATGGACATATGATTTGTTTCAATTAGGGTAGAATCTTTCTTGTATTCTTCATATGCAATTATTATTTATTGACTTCCACAAGGATATGTACTTGCAGGGAGCATTATAGTGACCTGATTAAGCAATGCCAAAGAATGCATTCAAGTGTAGGAACTGGCTCATTGGCATATGTTGTTGGATCCAAAGTAATGGATATGAGGACTTTATCCAAAGATGGACGGAAATTGCAAGATAATATAGAAGAATCCACTTGTAATGATTATAATGTTGAAGTAGGAAAATGTTATGATAGGAGCAATATCTGTACAGAGGAAGCAAAAACAAGCCATTGGAAAAGCTCCAATAATGATGATGTTGACCTAGTTAGTTTGAGAATAAGCACTAATAATGCAGTGTATGATTCTTCTGGTCAGCGTAACTCCAGTTCCCCCAAGTTAGGGAGAGAAGATGAGGAATCAGATTGTGTAACTGACAGTAGTTTTGATTTTCATCATTTATCTGTCACTGATTTGTTTGAGAATAGTGGTAAAGATAGACAGTCAACCATAGAGCACATGGATAAACTTCCTGAGCCAGAAGAATCAAGGTTTGAAGATGACAGTATGCATAGCTTTCGAATTAATAACAACATAGATTTAGTTATTGAATCAAATAGCGAACAACCTCTTGCTACCTTACATCACATGGACTCTGAGATTGGAATTGCTTCACCTGATAAGGAAGAACCGAAACTTGTGTCTAAGAATCAAGTTTATCAAGCACAAATGGTAAATCAACTAAAAATATCAGATGTACCTCAGCCAACAATGATAAGATCCTCAATTTCTCTAGCATGGCCTGTCAGTGAAGAGAGAGTATCAGAATGGCTTTGGACCTTGCATAGGATAGGTACCTAAGTTGTATAGTGTATTTCCCTCTTCCCCCTAGTTAATCAAGGAGAGAAAGTTTATCTTCTCTTTTTGGTGACAACATATATTTTGTCTTGATCTTCTTTCTAACTAACGAGATTACTCCTTTTCAGTTGTTGATGTTGTAAGGACTGATAGTCATCTTGAATTCTACGAGGACACAAGAAATTTAGCTAGAATGTCAGATATTCTTGCTGTCTATGCTTGGGTCGATCCTGCTACAGGGTATTGCCAAGGTTATGTTTTTTCCTTGGTATTTATTGACTTCTTACTGATGATTCTATTCTATTAAGAATCCTATCACATTGACTCTAGATGGCAAAACTTATCTTTTTACTGAATATTGGATTATAGGTATGAGCGATTTGTTGTCTCCCTTTGTTGTAATCTTTGAGGATAATGCAGATGCATTTTGGTGTTTTGAGATGCTTTTAAGGAGAATGGTATTCACAAATTTTGCTAAATTTCAACTATGTAACTTAATTTGTGGTGACTGACTTGTTTTATTTCACATATTTCCAGAGAGAAAATTTTCAAATGGAAGGTCCAACTAGAGTGTTGAAGCAGTTGCAAGCATTATGGCATATTCTTGAACTGTTAGACAAAGAAATGTTTGCCCACCTGTCAAAAATTGGAGCTGAAAGCCTTCATTTTGCATTTCGCATGTTGCTAGTTCTTTTTCGAAGAGAGTTGTCTTTCAATGAGGCTCTTTCAATGTGGGAGGTTTGTGATTAATCTCACCTCCAAAAAAACCAAATTAATTCAATAGCTACTTCTTGGGGAACTACATTTTTTTGCTTGTATACTTCTACTCAATAGAAAATCTAGAGACTATTAGATTATTGGAAAACATTGAAATGAATTTTAAGGGTCAATAGTGATATATTCAGGGGAAGGGATTAGTTTACATTGCTATATGTGAAACTAACTTCTATATAACAAAACGATTTTTAATTGGGTAATTTTATTTTAAAAAAATGTAATGTTAGATGGAATGTTCTTGTCATATATATATATATATATTGTATTTATAAAATCTTATATTGTTCTAAAATTATTTGATACTCTATTCATATACATCAAAATTAAGTCAATATATACTTTTAAAATATATAAAACATAAAAATTCTTTCATTATATGCTTATAGTTGTGCAATTTTGAGAGAATTTGACAAAAGGAATTAAAATAAGAGGAAATAGACTATGTATTGACAATGTAATATAGTTTTACATGGTCATCCAATCACTAATCATCATGTGTGGTAAACTTGTTAACTTACATTAACTACCTTAAAATCATATCATGAGTTATTTTTGATTCGTTGACAGTGTGAAACTGTTTTACATTGTTAGTGTGTAATTATTACACTCTTAAAATAATATATAATTACAACTCAAGGGTTGGATTAATGAAAACAATAGCGTTTATAAAGTTATTGATAGTATAATAGTTTGTGTAACTTGTAACAATGTAATTTGATCTGTGCTCTCATATATATATATAGGAAAGGGTATTTAGTAAGAATTATTTGTTATTATGAAAAAAGAGAACTATAAATCTTGATTGTTAGATTGTATTTGAATGGTTAAAATTAATAGATAAATGCAATGACTTTTTTTAAAATGGTCATGTGTTTAGTAACTCACTTTTAATCTTGACTCTTCATATATGATTGTTTCACTCAAATTTATAGTTCCCATTTGTCATAATAACCAAGATTTGTCTCTTGATACGTCCTTTCCATGTGTGTAATGTTGCCTGTAATTTTAAAATTGGCAGTATTTTGTGCCATGTTTTAGTAAGCCCTTTTCATACATCACTGGTGTAGTTCGTTTGTACATGATCACAATATTCTTGTTTAGTGCAGATGATGTGGGCAGCTGACTTTGATGAATCCTTGGCTTCTGACTTAGAAGAGAATTGTCTGGAAGCATTGGAATTACATCTTCCTAGAGACTCAAGCAATAATTTGAGAGAAGAAAATGTAGATAATGATGATGGTTGTGTGAAGGGTAGGTCACAGTTAAATCATAATGAAAATGACAATAGAAAAGCCAACCCGCATTCTAATCATGGAAGAACTTATGCCTCTGGATATAGTGTCAAATTGAAGTCATTCTCATCCCATTCCTTGTGTGGCTTGGCAAGGAATATCTGGCCAAAAAATGATCGAGCTCAAATGAGTAGTATTACCTCTACTATGAAAGGAAATAATGAGTTGGCCATATTCTGTGTTGCAGCAATTCTGGTTTTAAACCGCCAAAAGATCCTTCGAGAAACACACTCCTTTGATGATATAATAAAGGCAAGTGCATTTAATTGTTGTTTCAAAAGTTATATTCTTTTTGTTTTTGAATAAGTGTACTTTAAGATTTTCTTACACAAACCAATAAAAGTATTAGTTTTTATAATATGTAATAAATATTTAATTTTTCTAATAATACCTTTAAAGAATTAAATACATTTTATTGATTAACAAAAAGGTGAAAAACAATTGGTTGATACAAGCAACTAATCACTTAAAGTCTTATAAAAAGAATAATTTAATTGTTTTTGATATTTTAAAAGTAAGGGTATAATTGGTAAAAATAATTAATGCGAATTTTACAAACGACAAATAAAATGGAACAAAATTTTTCTCCTGGAACGATACTATCCTTACACTATTTTCTATTTGATGTTTATAATGTTTGATTTTGGGTACCTTTGCGTGGATTATGTTTTTTGAAAATGTAAAGTTGAAATTGCACAAACTTCTTTTTCTGGAAACTTATATTCTTCCATGGACTTTGTACTTTCATGACATTTTCAAACTAACTTGTTCAATGCTTGCATATCGGTGTTATTATTTAATGATGTCTGGTGTACTCTGTTTAGAAAGGTTAAAGGAGCTTGTACCTATTTGATGACTTTCTTTTCTTGCATCAACTTATACCTGGTTCTGGTGTTACTATATATTGCTAAAACCCCATCGTCAATATATTTTTAGGCTTAAAGAGCCTTGCAGTTCCCATGACTAAAAGGTTGTTTTGTTTTGATTCTCTTGTTTTTTTTTTTCCTGTTTTGCTCCTTGTCCTTAAGTGATGTTGTGGCTAACATACATTGGAATACAGGCCTGATGATTCCTAAATAATAGAGATTAGAATGAAAATTTTCAGCGTAATATTTCAAAAGTTTATGATTTTATTGGAAATGAAACAATAACATTAGGGACTAAAACGAAATATAATTTTTTATAGGCACCCAAGCAGGAAAAAGTTAAGTGGGGCCAAAACAAAAAACTTATATTATAGGGACCAAAATGTTATTTGAAGCTTTTTTTTTTCATTTCTTTTATCACATGGCCATGGTTTGTTTAGGTTATTTTATTGTATCCAATTTTAAGTCCTTCTTTTGTGATTTTCCATAATCATTTCTGGAAAGTTGAAACCAATTTCTTTACATTCTTAACTAGATCTGTTTGTAACTGTGTTTTTCCTTCCTCAACCAATTTCTTTACATTCTTAATGAGATCTGTGTTCAAGTTCCAACTTTGTTTTTCCTTCCTCAGGTTGTTCATTCAATTCATATATACCAAATTAAATAATTGTTGTGCGTTCTCTAACTTTATATAGCAAATTTATATTTCATAGATCTTCAATGACAAGATGTTAAAGATCAATGTGAAAAGATGCATAACAACTGCAATCAAACTCCAAAAGAAATATTTTAACAAGGTAAATCCTAAATTAGTTGTGTTCCTCTACGTGGTACTCATAATAGAAGGTATTAACTGCTTTTGCAAACCTTGTGTCATTTTTTATTTGGTGAATGCTTAATCCTTGGTTTACTTTATTGGAAATTCTATATTGACTAGTGGTATATGAACAAAATAATGTATATGAGTGGAGGATAACTGTCACCTCATCAACTTAGTTTTGAAGTTGAGGTAGACGTGATATTAGGTCTATCATGTCGTCAGTTATTGAACCTATATGTTCTGTTTTGTGAATTTCAAACTTGTAATGTTCAATTCATAGAGTGAAAGAGTTGGGGATCTTACATTTAGTGATATGAGAAAATAGTATATATAAGTGGTGGACAACTATGATCTCCCCGAACTAGCTTTTTAGGTTGAGTTAGTCCTAAACCTGAATTCCAAGATAATCTTATATGGATAAAAAATTGCGGAAATATAACTGGAGTTTGCTAGTTTAGTTCATTTCATTTTGATGCACTGGGGTTATTGCTTTACTTGATCGAAGATGCATTAGGAATACTCAAAAAATGTATTTATTCCTTATATATTTCAAATATTTTGTTTTTGAAATTAAAATCTCATCTCTCGATAGGTAATCAAGAAAATGAGCTATAGTGAGGAAGAAGTTGACTGAGGTTATGCCATTGCCAATATACTTGAGACAGAAGCTCCGAATGACAGTAACTATCTCACGTATATGGCTCTGCATTTCCAAACGGGAGTTTGGTGTTAAAACTTTAGTCATTACTTATCCACTTTGGATGGAAGACTTTGCAGCTTGAAGTGGTTTTGCTTTTGGAGGTTCATTCAGCTGCAGTATGTCCGTTGTCTTCATTACTCTCTTTGATGAGGTAATATCAATTTGTTCTGCATTACATTTTATTAGTTTGCTTGACTTTTGAAGGTTTCTATTTGGATTCCTAAATGGTCTTTACCATGGCATTTCTGTAGTGTGTTGCTCTCAAAATTCTTTTCCCTTCCAGTTCTTGGAATTTTGACGCAAGGCTTATTAATGACCAAAAAGATATTGTTTTGTCCGGTAGCAAGCAAATGCTCTGGGTATATAAACTATATGGAATGAACAAAAAGAGAAGTTAATTGTTAGAATTGTCACCAAAAGCAACAAATATGTAGGGAATCAAATATAGGAGCAATGCCCTATTTTAGTTTGGTATGCGTATATTGGTCTATCTGTACTTGTTGCTTCTATTTCTTTGAAATTCATCCCTGCGAAATTAAAATTAAACAATGTAGAAGGTGTTGTTGCTTTTGTAGTTTCTGCCATATGAAGAAAATTCTGCAGAACTACATCCCTGTAAAAGGGGTTCTAGGACTTAAATTTACTTATTTCATATCTTCTAAGGGATTCTTTTTTTCTGCGCACTTGTGTGCTTTTGTTGTTTGTAAATAATTTTTTTTGTAATTGATTAACACATGCAATATATCGTTTGAGGATGCACGGGTTTCATTTCATTAAACAGCGTTGATTATATCAGGGATGATTTCAGATAATTGATTACTGGAATTTTCAATAGAAATTTGATTGCAGATAAGTCATTTTTAAAGTGCTACAATTGATTATAAATTTTATCAATGTGGATTACATGCAACATACATAAATATACGTTTTTTTTTTAAATTTTCCTATTTAGCTTTTCTTGTTTATTAGGTGTTTGTTCCGTTGGTAATGCATTTGATTTTCTGAAGATCATTTTAGAGATTGTTTTCCTTTTAGTATATGATTTTTTCCATTTCTTATATTGTATTAATATATTCTCTCTACTTTCCTCCTCTTGAAGCCACTGAAAATATTGAAAGGGAACTTTTCATCACTCTGGTTGCTCCCAGGTCGATCAATTTATATCATGGATAAGTGCACAGGTTATGCAAACAATTTATTTCTTTGAATTTTTGGTTCAACTCATTTCTGGAGAAAATTGTACAAAAGTTTATTACTACCCAGAGAATTTGGAGTACGGAAAAAGCACACGAATACAAGTAGAAAATAGAGGATATGTCATAGGAAGGATTGTTGTAAGATACGGGAATATGTAGTCAAAATTTTTGCGGTGGTTTCAATCGACAGAAAGGGTTTATGTTTTATACATGTTATACCAAGAAGATTTTTTTAGTGATTTGAATTGCTGAAACTCACAAGTTATAAAAGACAAAGAGGGTATTATTGATGTATTATTCTTTACCTTCAAAACACAAACAAATCTGTTTAAACTGGGCATATCTCAGTCCACTCTAAACATCTGATTTCGCCTCCTACTTATTTGTGTATCGACAATTTTTGCGTATCTCACCTTGGTTTCCCGTTAAAACCTTGAATTTCCCCATCTGGTACATTGATGCAGCAAAAGATTTCCGAAAATCTTCAAATCCAACGGCAAACTCCTCGGTTATCTGTTTAGTGTCATCACCATTTTGTAATTGTTGATCAACTCCTAGCACAGCTTCGTTGGATAGGATCCTTCTGTAGTATGACTCTGTAAAGTTGTAATTTGATCCAGATTCTGGGTTTAGGTATACCAGAGGGTCTGGTTGTCCCTTCTTCCTTGGCGGGCAAAGCTTTCTCAATGACCCTAGTAGAGTAGCACTCATGCTTGGATCGGGTTTTCCGGACCCACTGTAGTTGTACAGACGATCAACAATGTAGCTACAATGTGTTCGCCCCATTGTGTGTGCTCCTGTGTTGATTTGGTGGCAAACACATTCATTCCGACCAAAAAATCAGGAACATTATTAGTATGTAATTTCTAGTGGAATGTAGGTTTGCCTTACCTAAAAGTGTTGTCATGTGTACTTCGTTCAAGTTCCTCGATTTGAAATATTCTAGAAGTTTCTGCAGCGAGATGGATGGTGATGGAAGGTCCACCGATGCAGCATCTGATATACTGCCGTCCTTTCTTCCTGTTAAAACTGGGTAAGCTGGTCCACCTGCCTGTTGACATCAGTCCTCAAATCGGTTACTTTTCCACCCCTCTTAACTCTTAGCCCTTAATTTGATATATAATAGGGGGCCAGTGGAAAGTAGACTATTATGCTTCTATATAGGAGTGAGTGTTGAGAGAGTACCAGATGAACAGCATCTCTGGTGGCGAGCTGGAGTATATCAGTACAGGAGACTTTTCCAGGGCATCGTGATTCGAGAACAGCTTTGATCTTGTCAATGGCTACAAATCCTCCCAGCCCCCGGTTTTGTATTGCATTTTTCTCTGGATTTGGTCCTTCGTCAAGCAGAATGGACGCATCACATCCCTGGGCCACAAAAATTTGAGGTTTATGGGGGAAAAGGAACAAAATCATCATCCTTTCGTCTGAAAGGTTAGTAAAATCAAATCATACGTAACTGCCATCTATGCTTTAAACTCTAATTTATTAAACTCCAACTACCTAAATGAACAAACTGATTTGGTTATGTTAGACTTTTGACAACACTATCTTTCTCTGCATCCTGAATATGTTAGTCAAGGTATGACTATTTTTGTTATCCCTACCTACTGCCTAAATAGCGAGTATTCGGCTACTAAACTAGCAGGCTTTCCCTTGTGTTAGAAAGTTGAGAAGTGAGTAGAAAAGAAAAATAACAACCAGTTCGAGAATAAATAAAGTAGAAAGTTAAGAGTACATACATTGACAAAACAGTCGGCATAAACCAAGCGGAGGAGCTTTGCCGTAATGCTTCTGTCCGTATCCCAAAACAGTTTAACTTGGTGCCGGACATACTCCTCCGCGTCGCGGCATGAATTGGTGATCTTGTAATAATGCCACTTCAAATATGTCGGCGGAGGTTTCACCTCTGCTGCATCTGCCATCCCATAACACATGCTCGCTACTGCAAAAATTACTAGTGGGAAAGCCACACGCATAATTCTCTCCATTTTTGGGTGACTACCACTTCCAACTCACTCTTTGCTCTTTTGCGGTACTGCCAGTCACGTATTCCCTCTCGCTGCTTATATAGCACAATCTTCTGGTGGCATAACCGACCACAACATCATAGTGGAATATAAAACAAGTAAACAAAATGATAACTCATAGAATAATGGGTTTCTAATTCGATTTACGTTCAAATTTGAAATCTAATCCAAGCATTGCGGCACCGTGTGGCGGAAGAGTGAGGCATGCAGCTGTTCACATGCACCAAGGGGTTTTCAACATCCTTCATTCTTTCTAAAGCTATTTAATGCTGTGACGTGGGTAGTAAGGAACGTGCTTTGCATGTGATCACGACTTCGATTTGGGGTCTAATACTCTGCCCACGATAATGGTTCTTTTGTTGATCCAATATTTCCTATAAATCGATAAAACTGTAGTTTTCTAAGTGAACGATGAGTATTATTATGGATTCAAGATGCGGCATGTGCCATCTGGGTCTTATCTCATCGCAGTCGGGTGGATCCGGTTAGTTCCATTATTTTTTTGTTGTTGAAAACCACAAGCATATGCACTGAATAAGTTCCCAATGATCACTGAAACAAATCAACAACCAATTTCTGGTATTACCCGCAGAGAAAAATAATTTATCATTCCTAGTCAAATGGAAACAGAGAGGAGGTAAACGTAGCTTAGTTATTTTATAAATAATAATAATGGGTGTGTTCCTTCTTTAAAAATACTTTATGATATTTGCCTTAACGCGACTTGATTGTAAAGCTTTTGACTGTTTAATATGGAAAACACTTCCAGTTGGATCACACATTGGCAGGTGATAAAAGTAAACATGACGAGGGGAAGAAAACACGTTAACATGTGAATTGGGCGATATTCCTAGTATAAGCAAAATAAGCAAAGTTGGAGCTGATTTTTGTCGGCAAGTGTTTAAAATTTTCGCATTAGCGGATCTAGAAATTATAAAAGGAGCTTAATTGCATTTCAACAGGCGAAAGCAAGGTTGGTTAAAGAGGCTTTTAATTTATTATACGTCAAGTAAATACTACTTCACCCTATAACATTCCCATCTCATAAACGTTTAGTTTAACAGAGCATGCAATCTTCCCTTTTACTTGTGAATGTGCTCTAAACACCGTGTTATGACGATGATGAGTAGTTTTAAAGCGAGTTTCGCAGCTTGCAATATGCAACGCAAGAGGCCAAAGAAAACTGCGCAAAACAAACACGTTGTCTTTGAGTTCAAGTAAGAAGCCTGCATGAGTGAATAGCAAGTTAATTAGTTGGTAATAAAGCTTTTTATACTTTTGTTCTAAACTTATTCATCCTCAAATCTCTTTTGTTTCATTCATTTTCATTTTTCTTATACCCTGCATCATTTTTCTTATACGCATTTAAAAAGAAACTACTCAGTTTTATGTCTGACTTGCAACTTTAATTTTCATCCTCGTATCCATTCACTACCACTGTACTCATAATTACACTTGGTATTGTCACTTCACTCAAGTATATAATTATTAAAATATTAATTCTAAATTGCTGTCTAAATTAAAAAATAATTATTAGATCATAATCATACAACATTTCTTAAATATAATATTTTAACTCTTAGTCTCTATCCCTTTAAGAAAATGAATAACAGACTCAATGTTAATAGTATCTTTTAATAATTAAATACATGATTAATCATATATGCATACACGAATATACATATGTAACATTATAATTAAATAGTTAAATTTGTATTGGTATAGTGGATAGAGGCGGAATCATGCATGGCGGCTATGTTTGAATCCCTTCCGATTAAATTTAATAGCTCAATTTCCAGTCTGGACTTATTTCCATTGAGCCGAAATGCATCATATCTTATCAATAATATTATTAAGTTGTGAATATTATATTATTTTTAATATTATGTAATATATTTTCATTTTAAATGAAATATAATACTTTATAAGGACAATTATTTATTATAAAGTTTCATTGAGATTAATATCAACTTAAAATTTCGTGATTAAGAAATCAAACTTTTAATTTTGGGTTTATTTTCTTTATTATCTCAGCAAACATTTTAAAATTTTTGTTTTAGTTGCTAAGAAAAATATTTGTTTAATTTTTAGTCTTTGATTTTTTTTTATTAACACTTTTTTTACTATGTGATCGTGATACTATTAAATAATGATGAAATAATGATATTAGTCGACTCGTCACAAAAATAAAGCAAACTTTAAAGAAATACACATGGTTACATCATTAATTAACGTTGTTACATCAGAATTTTATAAATAGATAAAATGTGCTTGGAAGGGGTGAGAATATTTTGAGGTCTAAAATCAAAAAATGGAGAAAAAAATTAGGTCCCAAACATATACATCTATTCAACGCAATTAAGTGGAGTTCACATTCTCCACAGTGATGGGTTTGTAATTGTAAGGCACACCAAGCTTTTCTTTTAACGGACTTCAACATTAATAATGACCCACTCATTTTCGGCCTTTGCTTGCTGCACCCCATAATTTCATCCAATACTAATAATAGAAGGACTAAAATATTCTACCTTTGACTCTACCTCTGCTGTCCTCCGCTGCACTCAATCACATCTTCCTTCCAGATTGTTCTGAAAAAAAAAATTATTCTAAAAATATTTTTTTAAAAATTATTCTGAAAAAATTGTTCCAGAGAGTTTTCATAAATCTTGTTTCATTAAACATTTTCTGAGAAAACTTGTTCTGTAAAGTTTAAAAAAACTTTTGAAAAATTTGTTCTACAAAGTATGGCATGAAAAATGTTCAAAATAGGTATTGGGAAGCTACTATTCAAATATAGTAAGTATCAAGGATATTAAAAATGATAGAAGTGCGGTTAGTAATTAAAGGATGCAGGAAGCAAAAATACTTGTATTTTTTGTCATTTCTTGGGCCAACTTGTTGGGTGGTTTTCATTTCAGCATGGGCCGAAGAATGTAACGACCACTCCTAAGGATGACACGGTGATTTATTTTGGACATCAGCATACCATTATTTTGTGTAGTTTTAATTTTTTTTAATTTAATTTAATAATTTATATTATTATATAAATGCACATTGAAACATTAATTACATATATGAAAAATTTATAACAGACTGAATTTGATTTTGTGAAATTAAAGTTAGATCTAGATTGTACTTTAAGATGATATAAGAATTATTTCAAATCTATTCTAATGAAATGTTGGATATTATTTATTATTAGATTTTTCTTTATTTACACATTAAAGATGTATATTATCTTGAAAATGTTACCAAATTATAATATATTATAGAAATTTTATCTTATAAAATTAATTTAATTTTACAAGAATAAATTAGACTAACGACGTTTTCATTCAAACAATACAAAAACTATTTAGTATCAATTTTTAACAAAATATTATTGAAAATATTCTAATTTTTTTATGATATGCGGCATTTATTTTATTAATTTAGCATGTTATTATGCTGACACTGGAAATACCTTTTCTTAATTTTATAAATATATATTTTAATTATAAAAAAACACTCCGATTAAAACCAATAGAAAAAAAAGAACTTTATTTTATCCTTTTCAATAATTGTGAAGAAAACGACTTCTCTTCTTTCTTTTTGTTCAAAAATAAACTCAAAAGCATCTTTAGTTCTGTAATTTTATTAATTATAATTATTACGTTGAAAAAAAAAAGGGTTTTGTTATGCAAATTACTATGTCCCAATAAAAGAAACACAATTTACATATTTTTATCAACCTTTTTGTTAGAAAAAATACCCCGTATTGTTTTTTAACATTATAAATTAAATTATACAAATATAAATTGATCAAAGAAAATTCCCCAACTTGTTTTTTTTTTAAATTAACAATGTTTATTATTTATTGTGTAATATTTAATGATGAACGTAATTTTAGGGATTTGAATTGTTTAATGAAGAGTAATGGTATCTATTTCTTGGATTTTTCCCTGCAAGTTCGTGTTCATATTCCAATGCATTGTTGTGTTTATTTTGTCTCTAGTAAGCATGGTGCAGAAGCTGATCTTTATTTTTTTTCGAATCCAAAGATGAAATAGGGAATTTACTAAAAAATTGTGTTCTTTTACAATGTTTTTATTTAATTCCTGTTTCTAAAACAATATCATGTTTACATTTTAAGAATATTAATAAAAAACCAAAAAGAAATGTCATTACGATAAAAAAGGAAATAGAAAATATGTTACTTTAAAAGTCAAGAGTTAAAGGAAGATTTTGTAAAATTTATACCCAAACAAACATTTATAATATGAAGATTTACTCGACAAGAGTGCCATTTGTTTTTAACAAATATTCATTAATATACATACTAATAAAAATAGTAATTTTGTAATTTATAATAAATTTTTATTTTTTAATAATATTTTTTAAAAATTAAATATAATTTATTGATAAATAAAAAATAGATAAAATAATAAAAAATAATTGATTAATAAAAAAATTATCCAATTAAAATCTTATAAAAAATATTTAATTATTTTTATATTTTTAAAATAAAAATATAATTAATAATAAATAATCAATGCATCATTGAATTTTAAAAATGATAAATAATATAAAATATTTTTTTTAAAATAACATTTGAAAATATGAATAAAAGTGAAAAATAAATAATATGTATTATCGTGTAAATTTATTTACATAAAAATTATTATAATCGTTAATAGCATAAAAATAATAAATAAAAATAGAAATACCATTTAATTAAAATTTGTGATACACAATAAATTTATTAAACATGAGAAAATGAATTTAAGCAAGGTTATTTATATTTATCTTTTAAAAATAATTTATTTTGTTTCTTAGACATATGATTTTTGTTAGTTCTTATAACTTTAGATGAAAGGAACTAAAAAAATTAAAAATAACATATCTAAAGACTAAAGTAATTAAAAGTACAAATTTAAGTATAAAAACCAATAAATAAAGTTTTTATATTTTTATGGAAGTTAAATGAACAATTAAAGAGGAAATCTATTTGTAATTAATGATAATGGAAATAAAATGATTAAAAAATGTTAAGCAGAAAGATAACGGTGAGACGCAAAAGGAAAATGGGAGGGCAAAAGTGTCATTTTCCGCGTAGCATGAGAAGTTCGTCTCGTACAAATTCTATGTATTAGTGGCCCAGTGGGTAAGGAGTTGCAGAAAATCTTAATTCCTTAAAAGGCAACTTTTTTTTTCTTTTTTCTTCCTTTTTTTTCAAAAAAAAAAAAATACCCTCTCTCTCTCTGCAGTTTCATTCAATTCCACCTTCAATCAAAACCCTCTCTGCTTTCGCTCTCTTATATCTCTCTTCCATTTCCTTTCCTTCAATCTTACCACTATCGCTTTCACCTCTTTCTCTCTCTGTTATCGATTTTGATTTTGGGTTTTTTTTCCCCTTTTCGTCTGGGTTGATGGTGTTGGGCGTGTGACGGTAATTGGCGGGAAGTAACCGTCAATTCCGATAGACCTTGGGTGGAAAGCTTGAAACTTGAGGCGTTTGAAGAAAAGGGGTTATCGTTTCGTTGTAGATGGCGAACCCATCTGGGAACCATCAAGAGCACACGCACGTGTCGTCTTCTGCTCCCGAGACTTCAGGTGCGGCTCTAGCCATGAAGCACAACCCTGGCATCTCCCTCGATTGGACTGCCGAAGAACAAACCATTCTCGAAGATGGACTCTCCAAGTGAGTATATCTTTATTTTGTTTTGTGCTTGGTTTTTTGGGTTGTGTTTGATTTGAGTGTTTTTTTTTTCTGGAGATTGGGTGTTGGTGTTCTCCATATGCAATTGCTAAATCTTATCTTTGCGGTTTCATGTGATTGGAAGTGAGTTTTGATGGCTTTCTAGGGCAGCTGAAGTTCATTAACAAATCAAAACTCATTTTCCTTTTGTAAAAGAAGTTTATTGAGCTAATTACTACACTTATTTTAGACATTAGTTGAGTTTAATATTTTAGCCTCTTAATATTTCACTCTGTAACTTCAATTAAGACTTCCTTTCTTAATATTCAGTCAAATTCAAAAATTAAATACTGAATCAAAACTATTTTTGCTATTATAATTGTTACTATTATTTTTATTTATTAATTATAATAAGAAAATGTAAATTGAGTTGGCTAGCTAACGAGTCTAATGTGAACTGAAAAGCTCAAGCTTGTTTTGCAACGAGCCAAACTGCAAACGCTCTCATAACTGACTTCCAATTCGACTCATGGATGATCCTTTCAATCTAAGTTTTTCAGTTTGAGTCTGAGAGTATAAAAAAAAAGTCATAATTCAATTTGGGATTTTGGGTGTTCACAGCGTTATTCATAACATGTTTATATTGTATTTTTTTCTGTTATCATCTTGTAAATGCCTTCTTACTGCTGTTTGCACAAAGAGATACTAGAAACCAGGGCAATCCAAAACTGAATTATATCTACCAGTTGAGATATCTTCTATAACTCGATCTTTGTCTCGTTCTGGTTGTGGTGGCAGTTTAAAATCATTACAACGTAGGAAACTGACCTTATGAAATTAATATCATTATCAAAATCTTTATCAGTAGTGATATTTAATTAATTGCCTAAATATCAAGCTTGATTTGCTTTAATGTGCTTTGTAGATTGCTTGGTAAATTCATTTTTGTTGTCGTACTGTTTGATTCCTTCCTTTTGATGAGACATGTGTATTTATGAAGTTCTATATGGGTAGTGTTAGTCATTAAATTAATGAAGATTCCAAATTTCTCCTTAGGTATGCCTCTGAATCCAACATAGTTCGCTATGCAAAGATTGCCCTACAGTTACAGCATAAAACAGTACGTGATGTAGCACTGCGAGTCAGGTGGATGAATGTAAGTTAAATACCTGTTGATTGCTGTCTTAAGTTGTTTATGACATTCTGAAAACCTATTCCCCTTAAGTTGATAAGGGTGCTATTACATAAGGTATAAGCGTATCTATGTGAATGTCCATCGATTTTTGAACTATTTGGATTACATATCTACAAGGTTGCAGGCATTATTTATCATGATTCTTTTTTTAGAAGATTTTCATAAAAGTGTTCAAGGGTTTAATGAGGGTAGCTCATGCTTGTCAAATTTCTTGTTTGATGGACACATGAAAATCTTTTCTTAGATATGTTGTTGCATGATAGATATCAACCGAATATTGGAACTATACATTTATAAATATGATCAGGTTTTGGCCTCTTATGCTCGCCCTTGGGATTTATCATGATATGTTCTTCAACTTAGATGAAAGATTCCTAATAAGATTTATTGAATTGCCTAACATACCTGATAAAATTCTTTGAGACTAACCATAGTTTTGCTTTCGTAAAAGAAAAAAGTTAGTGATGACTGGATCCACCATTAATATGGTGTAAGATACCTTTTTTGATAAGTTCTTAAAGACTGATTGCTCCCCACCTTTTATATATAATGCAAAAAGAGATAAAGAAGCTTACTGTTATTTTTGGGATTGCTTTATACCTAGTTTCTGTGATCACTCATTATAATGACTTTTTTTCATTTTCTTGCAGAAGAAAGAAAATAGCAAGCGAAGGAAGGATGATCATAATTTAACTCGGAAAAGTAAAGATAAAAAGGTACTGCTTTCGCTAATTGGATATTCTCACAATCATTGTATTAATTTTTTTATTGTTTTCCGTTCCACTCTTATGCATGCCTGCCTATAGAGATGCTTTTTTAAATGTCTTTTTCTAATCCATAAATGTTGGTTGTGTTTAAGCCTATCCGTGTGGGTGAATATATCGAATACTTGGTTTCTTTTGCTTGCTCATGGTGGAACCCTGGGACTCCTAATTTCAAGTTTCAAAATATACATACTTAAGTAAGAAATTTGTCTTTAATAACCTACTTCTATGGTAAATCCTCTTGATCGTCTTCAGATTGGTGCATCCTTTTGTTATGTGGATCAAGATCTGACCTCTGGACACGTGCTTCTGTAGATTGCTTATGACTGTGGAGAAGCCCTTTTCTTAGTTCATATAATACATCAAACAAATCATCTCTACTCCTTAGAATAGACTGTCTGGACTTGTATTTTAATTTCATTTTCTACTTGTATTATTTTTTCTAAAAGCAAATGATGACATCAGCTTTTAGAATTCATATGCAAACATATATACACGTCATTGCAAATGATCAGTTATTACTTTTTTTTTTACTTTTTTACAAAATATTGTTGGCTTCTTGAAAATAATATCCCCTATTTTCCAAATCTGAATATCCAAAAGTATTTAAGCATTAGGTATTCTTGCACCTTCTATTCCTGGATTTCTAGAAGTTCCATTTCCAAGGAGCAAATGTTGCATGAATGTTTCATACGGAATTTGAGTTTTGCTTTCAGTGTGTTCCTTTTAAACACGTGATGATTGCTCAACAATTTCTGATGATGGTTATTTTATTGTTTTAGTTTTAGAATAGACAGTGTATTGTGTGTGTTAAATTTTCTAACCAGGAATAATCTTGCATGGCATTTAGTCCCCTCCCCTCATTTCTCTTGACTTGTTAAATTAGGTGATGGTTTAGCATCTTGGCTGTTTGAAATACTAGCAAAGTGGAACTAAAGAAAAGTAAAAAGGAAGAAGGCCAACTAAGTATTAGTGTATTTGTGAGATACTGGAAATCTAGGTTCTTTCTTTATTATTTCTATTCATGTTGAATCGGACTTCAGATGCTTAGCAAGTCTTGTTTGGTTTCCAGGAAAGGGTTTCCGATCCTGCCGTAAAGTCATCTAACTTTGCTGCTCGGTCCAATGTCTCTCCTTATGCTCCACCAATGATTACAATGGACAACGATGATGGCATCTCTTATACAGGTTCAGTAACTTAGTTCCATACCTAGTGAATTTTTTGCACTGTGCAAACATGACAATGCAGGCTTCTGTGTCTCAATGTTTCATAGGCACTTCTTTCACCTTTTGAAAAAATTAGTGTACTTGCATTATTTTATTAAACGTTCAAGCTTCTGTTTTTGAATTTGATTTTTTTTTTGCAGCAATTGGTGGTCCCACCGGTGATCTATTAGAGCAAAATGCACAGGCCTTGAATCAAATCTCCACAAATCTTTCTGCTTTCCAGGTGAATAACCATTTTTGCTCATTTTCCTTATTGTATGTGGACAAGACCACTTGACCATAGATTGAATTTCTGAATCAAACTTCTTATTAATGTTTTTGTATTATTAACTGTGTGGCTCTCAGTGTTAAGACATTTATTTTTTTTCCTAGTTCTCTTTTGACATATTTCTCTCCACACCCTTCTTTTAAATTCATTTCAATTTGGTCTTTCAATTCATTTGTGTTTTCTTGTCTTGGTCAAGAATTCTCAGATGTAGGATGTTGTTAGAGGCTCTGGAACCCATATGAGGTTTTGGTATGACTAGTGATGCGAGAAACCAGTGCTCAGGTTATAATAGAATAGAATTACAGTCCAGAGTGGGGTTTCTTCAATTATAACTTATCTGAAAACAAAGGGAAAGTAGATATGAACAAGTATGTATTTGAGTTATTTATCTAATTTATAACAATCAATGTATATTTTCTTCATGTGTTAATTCTGAAGCAACATTTATAGACATGCCTTAATTCTGAAGGCAAGAGCACAGAATTAAGTTAAAATACCAATACAGAGAATGAAGTATTAGTATCTTATATTAGCAGAGTGAGAATAACATTTCTATTCTCATGAGTAAGTTTGTTTAAATGCACTCCCTGAAAATTTCTCTTATGCGTTTGTTGTTTCATATATTGTGTTAATTTTATCAACAATCTGGCATGATTATTGCTCTAGCCTTTGTATCTATTTTTGGATCCGAAGTGGTATTCTAATTTCTTGTTGTTGGTATCGTTTCCATTCTAAGGGCTATTTTTTGTGGTTTTAAAGGTAACCAGTTATTGTTTTTTTTTTCCAGGTACAGGAGAACATCAATCTTTTCTGCCAAACTAGAGATAACATCCTTAAAATTATGAACGAGTGAGTTGTACTTTTTTTTTTTCTTTTCTATGTTTATTCTATTTGTATACGATTTATTTGTTTATCTTTTAATATCGTGGTCTATGAATGCTAGCTTTTCCTTTCCTATTTTATTATGAAGGATTTAGAATCCAAAGTTGGCGTTTTAATAAAAAGAATAAAGAATTATTTATCAGTCTAATTGTTATTTTAATCCAATTTGATTTGATGTAAAAGGCTTAGTATTGTTTTCTCTTTATTTATGTTTTCAGGTTAAATGATTCACCAGAGGTGATGAAGCAAATGCCACCTCTTCCTGTGAAGGTGAACGAAGAGCTAGCCAATTCCATACTTCCAAGAGCAACTCTCCCTCCACAATCATGATAAACATTCATTGCCTCATGCATATTTCTGCCTGCACTTGGTCAGGAGAATAACTTCCAAACGTCAATCAAGTTGACCCAACATTTACTTTTGGAAAAAAAGAAAGCAAGAAGAATGAATAATTGTTGATAATCATCAAATTGAATTAGTTTCAATAATTTTATTTTATTTTTCTAATGTTGGTTTTCCTGTTTTTTGTTCCCTTGTTGGCCTAACTTAGCTGTACTATAGGAATTATTTAGTATTCTTGGTATTAATTGAGTTAAATTTAGGCAATCAGGTCAATAAGTTGTGGTATAATCTTATTTGTCGTTAGTTATTTCTGTCCGTACATTTCATTATCCATATTCTATTCTATTCTTGTTAATGATGGTCTTATGAGAATGGATTATGAAATTAATAAATACAGGATTGTATTATAAATTATGTTGCAAAAGTTGGGACTTCATTGAGGTTGGAAAATTTAAGCCTAATTTAATAAGATGAGATTTTTATTATATTTTTAGTTGATGTAGAATTTTTAACATATCTCTTCGTTTCGAGGACACCGAAAGTAGAAATAGAGAGATCTAATAGCAGATGGGACAATAGACCTAATACATAGACTCACATTCTTACTATGGATATACATTTTTATATTTTTGCTGCCTTTACTTGTTTTGCTGTTGTGTTATTAAATGGTAAATATTTTTGCTATATTGTTGTTCTGATTTTAGATATGTGCACGGGTGTAAAATGAAAGTGTCGTTTTGTAGTGTAATTATTAATATATGGGACATGGCAGAAAGTTGAAATGTGCAGTGAAATGGGTATGGTCAGGTACTTTCTGCAATCTTGGAATGGTGGTGGTGGTGGTGGCTGGTGAACGAACCACAACCTTTTTTACTCCTCCCATATCTTACCAACATCTTCATTCTTCTCCTTCTTTTCACTCTCCATTTACATATACTTTTACTTTTAAACGTTCTGTGTATTTCCTTCTTCAATGCTTCTTCCACCTACCCCTGCTTCAGTCATCAATCTTCTGTGTATTTTTTATGTTACTATTACTATAACAAAATAGAGATTATTTACTTGCAAATTGAGGAATTTATTTTGAAAATAATTCGATTTTGCTTAGGCAAGAAATCCACAATTTCATTATTAAACTAATTTCTGGATACTCAGCTCGATGAATAGAAAGGTTTACAAAATGAAACAGGTTAAGAAAAAAAAAAGTGCTATAAATTAAATCGGATTAGTTTTTGCTTGATTGATTGACTTGTTAAATTCGTTTTATAAAATAATAATTATGTTTAAAAAATTTAAAATAATATTATTTTTAAAATATATTATAATTTATATATAAATGTATTATAATAATATCATTTAAATTTTAAAAATATATATTTGATTTTTATTATGTATGTAATAAAAGCACGATAAAATGGTTTGCTGGTCCTATATAAAATTAGACTACGTTAAAATTTTAGTATCTATTTTACAAGTTGAATAGTGAGAAATAAAATTATACTCCCTTCATTTCAAATTAGAAGACGTACCTTGAAAGAAAATATTGTTTCATAATATATGGCGTTTTAGAATTCCAATAACTTTATTTATTTTTTTCTTTATATACTCCTATTAATTACATCATTATTTATATTAATATTAAATAGTAGAAAAAATAATTAAATATCAGGAAGTAAGAATTAATTCTCTTTTATTAGTATGACTCTTTATCTTTTACCATCATCTACTAATATCTGTTTTAATTTTTGTATTAAAATTACACTAGCAACTAATTTTAATTCACTATTTCTATTTGTAATTTGGTGGGAATTAAAAATTTTGATTGAAATTTTGAAAATAAAATTTAAGCATGATCATTTACAATTTAGTAGAAATTAAAAATTTTGATTGAAATTTTAAAATAAAATTTGAGTATAGTCATTTGTATTTGATGAGAATTAAAAAATTTGATTGAAATTTATTTAAAATAATTAGTAGTTCTGATTTTAAATTATTTAAAAATAATTCTGAAATGATTTCAAAACTGTTGAAATTATAATCTTAATTAATTTACAATTTTATTAAAAAATTAATTCATTTATAAATACTTCTGGTTAAATTTTAATTAATTCATTTAATAGTAATTAATAAGGATAAAAATGGAAAATTTATAGAAAGTTGAACAAATTAATTATTTTTATTGGTATGTGAGAATTTATTAAGTACGCCATATAATTTGAAACGGAGATAATAGTATTTAACTATTGATAAATAAAACTTGCTCAGAAATATAATTGGGTAAGTAGGGTTTGGTTCAAAGGACCAATAGTTTGAAGGTTTGTCGTTATAGTTTTGGACATTATTTTCTTCATACTATTAAATTAGCAATTAATGTTACCTAACGTATCAAATACTTTCAACAACAGAATGTGATTGTAAATGCAATGGAGTTAGCAGTTTTACGTATTTTTCACCAAAATTTATATTCCCTTTCTCCCTTCCTAACAAATACTCTATTCAATACCATTCTAATATTTATTTATTTATTTACTACGTATTTAGTAAAAAAACCCTTTAGCTTCTTCAATACTTTTATATAAACAAATTTTAAATTACTATTTAATGTTATTATTTAAAAATTATCCTTATGATTGAATCTATATACTATCTTCACTTTATTATTTATTTTTAATTTAATTTTTCCGCAGCATAAGTGAATATAGTAATACAAAACTATAAATCAAACATGACCAATAGACATAGATATTCAGGTAAGATATAGGTTGAGTTAAGTAGTTGAATTTGAACTCCTTTAATGAAATACAGAATTTTAAATTTTAGAATAGAATGTGCTCATACTCTCTAATATTTTTCCAACTACATTGAAATTCTTGTCTTTTTATAATTTTTAGAAAAAAAAATTTATTTTAAAGAGTTACATTATCACACTTTTGTTACATTATCATGCATTTTTTAAGTTTTGAAAACATTATGTTTACACTTCTTGATAAAAGAGAGCATTAAAATAGCAAATATAATTTTTTAAATAATTGAGAGCTATTATTGTAATGTTCTAACTTTAAAATTCAACATAACTTCTCAATTTGTAAAAATCCATAAAAAGAAATTAAGACCTTTAGTTTCCATTGAGTTTGATATTAATTTTAGAAGAAATTTGTTTCGTTCTAGTTTCTAATTAATCTAATAAATTCTCTTATACTTCTTTTGAAATTACATCTGTGTTATAAATAAAGAAAAGAATGCAAACAAATACATTCTCTTAAACCATTTATTACATCAATTTAAAAATTCTAACCAATTTTTTATTATTAAAAGTTGATTATATTACATAATTACATGCAAATTAATTATATGATATAAAAAGTGTATTATATCTTATTGTTAATTTAAACCAATCTTAAAATTTGTAATTATTCGATTTAATCTTGTATTAGTAATATTTTATTTTTTCTTCTAAAATAAATATTAACAAAATAAATTAAAATTATATTAAAAAATTAATTATTCTTTAAATTTATATAGTTTTATGAAATATTATCAACAAAAGAAATTTAAATACTATTTTTAATTTTATAAATCAATTACTATATAATTAATCATTTTCAAAAATTTTAATTTATACTCATTTGTATTAAAATTACACTAAGTATACTTTTATAATTTATTATATTATTTAATTAATTTTTAAATTTTTTCCCCATAACATAAATCAAATCTATTTTGAACCTTTCAGTCATTTTCACTCCCTTTGTTCTGTTATCCTTCTCTTTCCATTATCAGTCCAATCCAAACTCTGTGTTTTTGTATCAGTAAAGAAAAGGCTATTTAAGTGGCAAGTTTCTTAGTGTTTAAGAATGGAACTACAAGTTCAACAACAGTGAGATGTGGATATAAAGCACAGGCCATGGAAATCACTTTGATTCTTTGTTTAAAATTTATCTTTCATAGTTGCATAAACCGTCTTTCACTTTGTTAGAGGTCAAATATAAAAACAAAGAAAAACCAGTATCAGGGTCCAAAGCAAACACAGCCTCCATAACAGCAGTAATAATTTACAATAAACAATAATAATCGATGACACAACACAACACACCACAACGTATGAGTTGAAGTGTTGAGGTTGTCCATCTTGGATGCTTTCACTTTTCCTAGATTTGGGTCCAGTTACCAATCAAAAGTACTGTCCACGTCAGCATTTGCGTCTGTTTCATACCTTTTTTTTTAATTTTTATTTGTTGAATGAATCACCATATTCAGAGAACCATGTAGAGAAATTGGAAACAGTTCTTTGTTGCCTCTTTTGACCCTGCAGGTGCCTACTTTGATCATGAAGGTAGGGAGGAGCCAAAAACCCTGTCATTTATTATGGAGATGGCTTTTTCTTTCTTCAATGCAAATAAATGCAGTACTTTCACTTTCAATTCTTTAGGTTTTAATTCTTGACTTTTAAAACCCTAGTTTTACTTTCTATAGTTTTTTCAATACTCAAACCTTGACCCTTATATATAAGAGGAAAAAAATGTTAATTTTAGAAGCTAAGGGTACTATTTTAAAAATTAAGAGACAAACCTATTAATTTCAAAAATCGTTGTTAATAATCAGATTTGGTTTGTTTATGGATGAAAAATATCAGTAAAAAGTTGAATACTAGTACACACGGTTTTGGTTAATAAATAGATAAGAATTAATTAAAGACTTTAATAAGTTTTATTATGGTATGATTTTAATTAATTAAAATCACGTTTAGTTTAACTTTTAAAATAATTCCCAAAATAAGTAAATTTATCTTATAAGGTGGTCTACGATTAGATGAAAATATAAATAGCTTTAACACTATCCTTAAATCATATAATGTACGTGAAGTTGTTTTTTAAAACGACTTCGTGGTTATTTAAAGATTTTTACACTAACATGCTTTATAATTAAACTCGATATCAGAAGTGTTTACTTGACATGTTATGGCATTTTTAATGAAAAGTTATACTGTTGATCTTGTAAGTTTTACCTTAAAGTGAACCTTTAACATTTGAGGAGGTATAATTACTTGTTCAATTCCTAGTGATAAAAAAAAAGTAACCTTTAACAAATTCTACTGCGTATTTCCTTACTAGCACAGAAAAATGGAATAAAAATGCAGTAAAAAAGAAAAGAGAGAAGAAAGCGTGTGTGCAACGATGACATCAGGTGGCATGGTAGCTTGACCAGAAAGTCATCCTTTGCCATCTTTTGACTTTATGTGGGGAAACAAAGAGAAAACAAGGTTTGGGTCGAAACGCATTATTTCAGCTTCATAGTTTAGACAAACTACAGGATCATTTGGTAATACATGTCACATATTTTCAATGGTTAATTTGAAGTAGTTGTCTGTCAGGTCAGAGGTGGATTAGGTACAAAATTTTGACACTAAAACTTGTCCCTTTCTAGGGAAGTGTTTGACACGCTTTTCTTCACCCTTCTGAATTCACTAACCTATTTTTAATAATAATAATAATAATCATGAAAAGTTATCTAACCTTATCAGTGTTTTTCTTTTTACTTTATTCTGTCATGTTTTTTGAGAATTTTTTTAACTAAGGAAATTGCTTATTAGGTAATTACTTTTATAAATGATCAATGAAGGTACCACGTTGGTTCATTCCTCACAATTGATGACAAAGTGGACGTAGGTGTTTAGCATGTGTTAGCACCCACAAAAGTTAACGTGTGAATTGCAAACTTTAAAGGGGTGAAAAGAATGATCCAATTAATCCATAACTATTTGGCTAAAGCAACCAACCCATCCACGCTCTTATTTTGTTTTTTCTGTCTTGAGAATTAGTTAAAGAGAGATGACAAAAATCTCGTAGTGTTTCTGTTGAGGTTGGATTTGGATTCTTGATCCTTAAGAATGCCATTTGACTAGTCTGAATATATATATGTACACACTTTTGTGTTCCTAAATGAGGCTATTCAAGCTGAAGCTGTTTTTGTTAGAGAGGATTGAGAAGGAAGATTATATGACACTTTTCATGTGCGATATGCAGTTCTGATAATAAAAGGATTTTGGGTATTCTCTAGAGCCAGTGAAACTTCTAGCAGGGTCTTGGAGAGAATTTCCAGCAGCTTTCGTGTCTCAGATTATCGAGTAAGTTATTTGGAAATGACCACATGCACTTCTACTGTCAAAATGTTCTTTCCTTGTACCCAACTCATTCTATGTGAAAGGAAAACTTTAAAAAGTTCTAAGCAATTACACCACAGAAAACTGCTACAAGTGCACTGCACATGAAGGAGATTACTTCTTCTATGTATCTAACATGCAAAATACATATTATATCATGAACCGTTATTAGAAACTTCTTTCCTCTACCTTGGTTGATTGCGTATGTTTTATTTCCAGATCAGTTACAGAACAAATTGCTTAGAGTTGAATTGTTGGGAGAATATGTGAACATTTCTTGGTTCTTGATTTGGCAGGTCAAAGATGGTCAAAGCTAACGGCACCAAGAGCCTGGTATCTATTATAGTTATTGTAGTCTTGATTTTCCCAGAAGTTGCACCACAAGCCCTCTCACCCAATGATTCTGTTGCAGGTAAGATTTGGCTTCCCCATATATAGACTCAATATATTGCTTCAGATTTTTTTTTCAAGTTGCCATGCGCTTAGGGGTATTCAAATATATATTGATCTTGAATTAGCGATATAAGAACTTGTTAATGTTAATAATGTGATTGAAAAATCAGTTCATTGTTAAATATCATGAATTGCCCCATTGGGTAAGATTTAAATAACGTACACGACTAATATGCGTAAGGGTGAAAGCAACAACCATAAATTGAGGGCATACATTTTAGGGAAAAATAAAGTGGAAATTAGTTTGTGATATGAATATGATATTCATTAACGTTTTGTACCATTTATTATGTTGTCCTTCACGCTTTAAAAAGCCATTAGAAGCAGGTCGCTACTGATAGAGATGTTTATAGTTATTTTAAATAATCTATTATCTATTACAGAGTAAACGTAAAGAACGCATGTATAATGTTGTATTTGATGGAGGAGAGTGAAGAATTATGTTTATCTTGCAGAACCTGATATTTAGTTTTGTATAGACCAATTTATGTGACTGATAGATACAAGGTACAGATTCCACTTGTTTCCTTTTTTGCTACTAGCTGTGTCATTGACAATGAGAATTATTATGTTTATGCTTGATGCAGATAATGTGTCAGATACCATTAGACAATCGGATAATACTGTTAGAGTGGATCCTTTAGATCATTTCGAAAAATACAGAGGAGGATTTAACATCACCAACAAGCATTATTGGAGTGTAAATCTCTCACCCTTTTCTTTATGAATGTAATTTGTAACCTCAAAGATGTTAACATGTCCTTAACATTTTTGTAGTCGGTGATCTTCACTGGAGTATATGGATATGGAATTGGGGTGCTCTGCCTTTTGTGTGGAATTGTATATGGAATCTTTTTGGTAATAACCTTGGTTTGCCAAAAAAATGACGGAAGAAGGATTAAGAAGGTCTTTCCTTGTAATTACAAGAGTTGTGATCTTTCAGTTCCTTTGGCTATATTACTCACCGTTTTTGCTATGTAAGTGATTCATCCTTCTCTATCTAGCCTAAGTAACAATGTTATTTCTAAATAAACCAGTTCACATAACAGTCGTGAAAGATTTATTTCAAGGGTTTTAAATAGTTAATAATGCAGAAAATTATGGACAAATTGCAGCCGTGAAGACTCCAAAAACCTTGAAATTGACCTTTTTTAAAACTTTAGGCAAGAACTAAAATAGTCTTCCAAATTGAAACGGAATGGTCTTTAGCTTCAATTTATTGCACACTAGTTGGTAATCTTAAACCACAACTTGAACACAATGGACATAGATTCAAAGAAAGCCGTGAACTTTGTAAATTAGTACCATCAACAAATTTAAAGTAATGATGAAAATAACCTCTACAATAGCTTGATTACTCATCGGAGATTGGTCCATCACAAACTCCTGGCTTTTCCATAAGTGATGTATGTATGCATGACTCTTGTTTTTTCAGAGCTGCAACTGGGCTAGTTCTTGCTGGGAGTGCAAGGTTCCATTCTGAAGCCAAAACTGCAGTTAATATTATAATCAAAACAGCGAATGAGGCATCCGAAACGATACAAAACACAACAGGAGCGTTAAAAGACATGGAAAGTAACTTTATGGAAGCCAATGTCAATGCTGAGACTACCGTAAATCTTTACTCAACTACTGAGAAACTTGATGATGCATCTGCAAACATTGAAAAGCAAGCCAGGAAGAATAGGCGCCTTATTAACAAGGGCTTGAAACTAGTGTAAGATTCCCCTCTATCTCTGCTATTCCCGATGAAAGGTAAAATGAATAACGCATTTAAGTGACAATAAGGGAAATCTTTTGATTGCAGGTTTGTTACTACCACAGTGATTATAAGCATGAACTTGGTTGCTGTAACAGCTCTGTCAGGTATTTTCAGTTGTTCTATATGCTTAACATTAATGTCTTGTATCTTTAGATAAATGACAAATTCAAATCTGTCCATCTTGTTTTGATTTTGTATACATGTTCTCATAAAATGTTGGAATTTTTTGTGTACAGTTTCTGGAGTACTGAGGTTACGGCGGACACTATACCTGTAAGCATGCTAAATTGTATTAGCTTAAAGTCATAGAAGCAAGTGTATTCATGCATACATGTATTTTTTTGTGTTGCAGATCTAAAATTTTGTTTTATTGTTTTCCTCTTCTTTTTCCACAGACTTGTCATATTATGCTGGTTGATGACAGTGATATGCTGGCTATTCTTTGGAGTCTATTTCTTCTTAGAAAAGTAAATCGAAGTCCTTTCTGATTACATATTTTCAACAGCGAATTTTTTTTCCTGCAATAAATATGTTTATAAGGTGGAAGTTTGAGTTTAAATATTAAGAGTTCTTTTTTGTTATAGATTTTCTGGTGATGCATGCACAGCTCTTAACAACTTTCAAGAAAATCCCTATAACAACAGCCTAATCTCAATCCTCCCTTGTGATGAATTGCTCTCGGCAAAATCAGTTCTCTCTGATGTTAGTGCGGGGATCTACGACCTAGTTAATAAGGTAACTTCTGCAAAATCACAATTCACAAACATCAGCTCCCTCTTCTACATGATGATCAAACTAACATGATAGAAGCATAAACTGAGCCTTCTAGTCATATAAATAATAGTAAAGATCAAATGACACAGCCAATCAATTTGGTAAAAAACAAGTCTAGTTCCTAACATTAACAATTGTTGGTCAATCTATCACTAGCTAATTTGATCTGTTAACATTATGAAAAAGTTATTTATTCCTGAATTTTTTTACTATAGTTGGTCAATTTGGTCCTAAAACACACTAATGTCAAGAACCAAATTGACTAACCAGCACCAACGTTAAGAGCCTAAGGTGAGAGGGACTAAATTCATTTTCTCACAAATCAAGGACTAATATTTTGGTGTTGGAATCTTACGGTTGCACTGTACTATTATTTATACAATATCGGTGATGAAGGAGGAGTAATGTTTTGGTTTTGGTCATTGTCCAGGTGAATGCAAACATATCAGCCATGCAGGCAACATCAGATGTGAATCTTGTTCATGTTTGCAACCCCTTCTCAGCTCCACCCAAGTACTTCTACCAGCCAGAGAACTGCCCTGCTAACACTATAAGAATAGGAGACATCCCAAAGGTAACATAACATTGTCTTGATGAGTTCTTTTTCTGCCCTTAATTACAAGACCAAGACATACTAACACCATCATTTCCCTGTCAAGGTATTGAAACCATTCACTTGTTCGGATGCCATTGACGGAACCTGTGACAATGTATATTATATAACCGGCAGCGAATACACGAGAGTTGAGGCTTACACAAATTCAATTCAGGACCTACTGAATGTGTATCCTAGTATGGAACACTTGTTGGAATGCCAACTAGTAAAAGAAGCATTCTCTCAAGTCCTTTTCAACCACTGCAAGCCTTTGAAGAAATATGCTCAGATGGTATGGCTAGGAATGGTGTTTCTTGCAGTGATCATGGTGTTGTTAATGGTGCTATGGACTATAAAAACTCGTCATGAGCATCGTTATAATCTTTCAGATGGTTCTGTGGAGCCTCATTTTGCACCAACCAAAGCCTTGGAATCAGGAGCAGTTAAAGAGATTGAGATTTGACAACATCTAAATTGATCAATAGTCAATTATTTTATTACTTTTAGTCCAAAAGAACTTAGGAACAGGGTATGGAATGCAAATGCGCAAGCAGCTTCCCATAATCCCTATAGTGCTGTAGTTTGTACATAGTCAATACATAGACCAAGGGTGTCTAGAATTTGCCTTTGGTGATATACTTTTCACACAATTTTTTGTTTAAAAGAGAATGCACTTTGGGGACCAACCCCAAACCAAACACCACACATACATATGTACACAAATCATCAAACAATAAATGAATGAGTATTTTTGGTTGGGTTCTTTATAATGTTGTGTTAATGACTTTCTAATAAAATTAAAAAACGAATATACATTTTCATTATTACCAATATTACTAGATAACAAAAATCATAATTTTGAATTTTTCGTGGAAACCCTAAAAAGCAAATAGAGATGTCGTTCCAATTAATGTGTCTTCTTTTTCATTCCTTCAGATGGGATAATGTAGTTTCACTTATATTATTAGTAACATCTTCACATAATTACTGAATATATGTAATTTTAAAATTTATATGATAAAATTTGCAAAGTTGAAAGTGTCAAAATTCATAAAAGTAAATAAGTCATTTAAAAAACGAAAGATTGTGTGAACTTAGCAATAAGGATTGTGGGAATAGAAACTACTGTAACAAAATTTCAAGCAGCTTGCAATCTGGTTTTCAACATTTGATCCATAAATCCATCAAATACAACGCATTTAGAAAATTACTTTTTGTACTCTATGCTTTCTTCCTGCAATGATAGTGTTAGAAAAGTTTTAAAATATCTACTTTTTATTCATGTGGGAAAATTTAAAAAGATATTTTCAATATTATAAATTTTTAAATTATTTAATTTAAAATATATTTTCATATTTTATAATCTAAAAATATATTTTAAATGATATAATGTAATATATATTTATTAATTAATTAAAAATATATTTTGAAAACATATTTCAAATTTAGAGCTTAAAATATATTTTTAAATTAGATAACTTAAAATTATATAATTTAAAATACATTTTCTGTAAAACATATTGGATTCATAATAAATTTTTGAATTAAAAACATATTCTAAATTTATATTAAAATTTTCAACTGTAGAATTTAAAATATATTTTTTAATTTTAAATTATGTAATTTAAAATAATTTTGCTGATGTGATATAAAATCTTTATAACTTATAAATAATTTGAATTTTTTTTATATATTTATAAAGGGCCATAAGGAGGTGCTAAAAGAAATATAGCACTATGTGATTAATGTAACACAGTAGTAACATAGAATTGAAGGAAAATGGAGAAGAAAGGTAGCTTTGACGATGAAAATGGTGATGGGTGTTCGTTCCCGGTGAAGCTGGGTGATTGTTTAGAGGAACTTTTAAGGTTCAGTCTCAGCTCTCAGTCTCACCATCTCAATCTTTCTTCCCAATTCTGCTCCACCCTTCTCAAAGATGACCCGACGCACACATCATCCTTACACTCACAATCACAATCACAAGCACATGGTACTTACTCACTAATCTGTTGTGTTTTTTAAGTTGAAAAGGTTGTTCTTTATGTGGGTATCTTAAAATAACCGTGTAAACTCACGAGTCAAACGGTGAAGTCACATCCATGATTAATTTAACTGTTTTGCTTTGCAGATTCTTTGGAAGGAGTGCCACCGTATCCTTTATACAAGTGTCTGGCTTCTGCTCTGTTGAGATGTATGGATTCTGAAACGTTTTGTAGGACAGCTGCAAATTTAGCAATGGGCCATGAATTTGAAGATTCCTCCGTACAGCAGAAACAACAACAGTGGCACAAATTGATTCTGGAGAAGGGGTTTGAAATAGTAAATGTAAATAATGCTGTGTTAACTGATCCATTTGTACACTTTGTCGACTGCATGAGATGGTTTCAATATAGTGTTTTGTTTCAACAGATTTTGAAGGGTGTTTCCTTTGAACTCCATGTCCAAGAGCCTTTCTTTTCACAGCTAAACGGTATTTGTCAGTCTGTACTTTATTTGAATATATGAAGTTCAATGTAATCAGGTCTGGAAAATATGTTCTTTTGCATAAACCGTGTTTCTGGGTAGAAAAATTGTCTATTGCAACTTAAAAGAAAGAATAAAAAGCTGCACCCAAAGTACCTTGATTATCTGAACATGACATTCTCATTCCTACTGTAATTCATTTATTCCAAGTCTTATGGAGTATGATTTTATTTCCTGCAGATGGCCTAAAAACAATTGAAGGGAGGTGTGCTAGTGGGAAGTACAATAGGTTTCAATTTGTTTATTTTAATTAAAATTATATTCTTAGATATGCACAACTGTTATCTTATTTCAATTCTTCATCTTTACGTCACCTTTCTTCCAATATAAAGAGTGTCACTCTATCATGCACCATTATTTGTGATTCAGATTGAGTTAGAATTAGACCTCCAAATTAAACGTTCTGTTGCCTAAATTTTTGGAACTGAGTCTTCTAGATGTAAAATACATATGAAAGAAGCATTGGGTAGTTGGGGGCAAACTCAACCAACTAGCTTATTTATTTGAACTTTGTGAATTTTCATGTCAAGAACGAAATTCAAAAGGGTTAGTGGCTTCAACTAGTATCGGTTGAATTCCTGAAGATTTGGTTGTGAAGATTTGAGAGGTTTGATTCTCCATTGGGCCACATATACCCATCCCCTTTCGAGGTGCTAGTCCTTCGAATATAACAAAATCAAAACGGAACCAATTGCCTTTCTCACCTGTCTAGGGAGCGAAATTATGTGATATTTTCGTATTTTATGTTCTATCAAAGTAAGCTACTTCACAAAGTCCATAAATGCATTTAATACAGTATTGTATCACAGTCCCTGGAGCCATATCATATGGACTTTCCTTGGATATTATCTCTCTTAATATTTTTCTACCAATCTACTGTAAGCTATATAGAAGGCCATTTTACTTTTAATTTTTTGATTTATCATTTCAACTCCTAATTTGGTTTACAGGATTAAATCTGGAAATCTGATTCTCTTTAATAAGTCTGTGGTGTTCGAAGTTCAGGTACTACTTTGTGTGGTTAAAAATACTGCTTGCTCTTTCTGTAATGGCTTTTCTTTGCATTTATCTCTTAACTGCATCAATGCTTTGCTATGCAGGGAGTAAGACGGTATCCGACATTCTTTGCCATGTTAGAGGCAGAAAGCCTTGGAAAAGTTCTTCCAGGAGTTCGAAGTGGGGAAGAAGGTACTGAATATCCTTATTATAGACAAAGAAGTGGAATCGGATTGTGTATCTAGACAAATAGTCATTCTGATATTTATTCAATTCCATGAGTAAACTAAGTACTCGAAGTGATTATTTCTTCTCAAAATTGTGTTTATAGTAAAAAATAGTTCTTAAGATGTGAGAACCGCCATTTAATCTGTCTTAATTCCAGATTTATATGGATTCTTCCAGAATAACACTTGGATAGCATTACAGGAGTAAAAGTTTACAGGAGGTTCTACACAGAGGAGCAGGAACGTGAAAATGGTGTTCTTGCAATCATTGTTTCAAAATTCACCGCTCAACCATACGATTCTTTGGCTAGCTTATTCCGTGTGGGTTCAATTTCCTCTGCTACCATCGCAACTTATCTCTTATGGGATTTGAAATTCATATGTAATTCCTTTAAAAAGGCTGCATCCACCGTGCTGTATGCATGATTAATTATTGGTTATTTCTTCTCTTTGATTTGCTAAAGTTTAATACCAAACCCATGATCATAGTATTTATTTCATATGCAGAATAAACAATGGTTAACGTAGTAAATAGTAATTATTTATTGATGTGTTTCATACGAGTGACAGAAACAGCTACTAATATATTCCTGCCTACATGTGTTCATGGGAATACCCAAGTGTTCTCATATAGAAATTGTTTAGGATAGTTTCTGACTATTGCGTTGTCCTACTTTTGTGTAGGGATTAAGCTATGAGGGTGTTAAAGGCCTTCTAGGTCTGATCCAGACCAGAGGGACAATTTCTGATGCACTTCCTCCGCCAATATCAACTCTATTAGCCTCTTTTAATTTTCCCTGCAGTCCAAATGTAAGAACCTTAAGAGCAACACTGCTCCACATTAACAACGAGTGTTAAAATTATGTAGGACTTTTCACTGTTTTTGCTATAATAAATTGTTTTGGTCTCTATAGGATGATGCTATTGGTGCTCTATGTCAAATTATAATAGTCAATTATATGATCATTATTCAGGAAATCGGCTTGACTCATGGAGCACGTGCATTGGCCAAGCATGCTTGTAGGAGTGTCAGCAGTTATTGGGGTTCTCTGAATGGAAACGGCAAGGATTCGTTTTTTGAAAAGAATTGTTTATATATCTTTGTAATTGCCTTTTGATTTCCATTCTGCCTTGGTTCTCTAGGTTTGTCTGCAAATGGAATCTGTTTCCCATAGAAGAAATTGATAAGGTTTAAAACTGGAACTTAATGGAATTCCAGAGTACACACAAATTTGGTAGATGAACTCTCCGACCAGCCTTATCCGAGGCTCTGCTCTGAGAAAACAATTCTCTGCTCTGAACAGCAGAAAACAAAATAGGCAGGAAGCACTGTTAATCATGTTGGAAAAACTCCCCACCTAAAGGATCATAATAGGAACACATACACAATGAAAAGAAAATGATAGACACTACATCAGTTTGACACCTCTTGCCTATGACTATTTAAACACTCCAGTACAATATCCACCATCTCGACAAGATTGTTAGTCGTGTGAAAAATGAAAACCTTCCCTGAATGTGTATAATCACACTACTCACCTGAGTATCTCTTCACTCAAGAGTTATAAGGAATGATAAATACTCACTTCTCATTTCACAAGAGACTCTTCACTTAAGTGATCTCTCCCACTTGTAGATTCCTCACTCTTCTGTTGAATTTGAATGCTTTAACTCTTCACTAGACCACTTTTATATAGTCGGTATGTTCAAGGATGAAATAAATTACTCTGCACATTTCCAAGACCCTTGAAAAGTCACATCTCTTCTACTGTTAGTCTTGAATGAGTTTCACAATCAAACCACTTACTTAATCGTAATCTTCTTTATTTCATTTGATTTGGAAATTTAAAGTGATATTTCTAACTAAACATACTTCCTATTGTCAAAAAGAAAGACAAAACATACCTCCTATAACTACACCACATACAATTAAGTAACTGCTACATAATTGTCCTGCTATATTGCTACCCTATATATTTGGATAACTGTTCTATAACTACACCGCATTCAATTAGTTAACTACAACATGATTATCCCAACTATTTCTAATTTTGGCCTGCAATTTTCTTATTTCTCCAAAAGAGTACAAAATCCATGTTTTGAGCTTGCTCTTGGCATGATCCAAAACAAGGGAAACATCGTGACTTTTGGCTCTAACAGAATTGCTCTGAAGATGTTTTTAAGTTAGCTTCACTATGTTTGCTGGAATGTTTAGTGTGTATTGCTTTCAAATAAGTTGTTCATGTTTTCACTGATCCTCTCTTTTTCAATGTTCTTTCTAGATTCTGATAAAAATAGGCTTGCAAAGGACTTCATTAACCGCTTAATAGCACATTGTTGTTGGCTGAATGTGCATACTGTCCCACCACATGGAGTTGTCTTTGAAATAAGGGTTGCTGATGGATTTGGTGCACGCTGGAATGAAGATGGAAGTAAGGTGTGTGGATACCAATAAATTCTGGTATTTATCTGCTTCCATTACTGGTTTATGCATGGTATACTGTCCTATCTTGTCTCGTAAGTTGAAGAATGACAATATATTCAACCTTAAGCATTTTGATGTAACTACTTTTACTCCCGTCCAATATTCAACGTCTGGGAATAAGGTTTAAACCTGGAGAAAAGTTTTTACTTTTCAACTTGCAGGATTCATTTTTATCAAGCGCTTGTCAATTTAAAATAAATTCTGAACCTACTTCTTTTCAATGTATATTTTATTCAGTTTATTGGATTTTTAGAGCCCTACATGCAAGATGGTCACTCAAAGGGTTGGAAGCACTAGTTATGCTAGCCAGACCACAGCAACTGCACCTTTGTAATTGAACGTCACAACTTTTTTTGGGTTTTTTTTTTTATCTCTTGACTATAGCTAACAATCCAGTCTGTATCTCAGAGCAATCTACTTAAGGAGATTTGTGTATATAGATAGATAATGGAGTCAGTATGAATGTTACTTCTTTCATCTTGCACTTTTCAGAAAGAAGTATCCGATTATTTCAACTTGATCACTAAAAGTTGCTGACAAGTTCCATTATGGCTCCTTTTTATTGGGTCCGTAAGCTTCTTTTTATCTTTATCCATATGACTTCTAGTAGTTTTGGGTCCTTGACATTGCCATATTGGGGCTTCATGGTCGGTTGTATATCTTGTGTCTTTTATTCCTTTTCTTGTCGGCGTTTACATGAGCACATGTTGTGAAACATTAACGACAACAATGAAAGCCATCATTTCACTAGGTAGAGGTGGCTAAATAGATGAAATTTCATTAAGCTCCATCAAAATCCAAAATTTTACTCCCCTCTAAAAAACAGAATATAAACTGTGTTTGTTTAGTACACAGAAACTTTGATTTCGAATTAAACTATTTTTCTGGGAATGGGATTCTCGGAAATAAGATTTTAGGTCAAATTTATAAATTGTATTTGACTATTATTCAACTTTCTTAAGAACAATACATCTACCATTAATTACTTTGAGAAAGTTTATTAAAGGTGGGAAATTATATTTACTTATTCATACATTAACATTGCCAAAAATTATTTTATTTGTAAGTAGTACATGAATTGTGCATCGAAAGAGTTGCTACTTGTGGTGGCAATTACTAAGGTACATTTGTTTTGACGTTGAAAGTGTTAAATCATTAGTTCATCCAATCCATACTTTTCTGTTGGAATGCATTGAAAGTTATGAAACTTGTAAGTCACACACTAAATGGGAAGACCATGGCCTATGTTTGAAGCATTGGCACAACACAACAGCTGGAACCTAACAATTTGTGTTGTTCCAAACCTATCACCATCATTACCTTTAAATCTGCCATAGCACACATCCTTTCTATCTGTCCCGTTGTCCTGCCACTCCAGTGAATTACAGTTATACACGAGACACCACCTTCTGTTTCCTGCTTATGGTTGTCATACCTACAACTCTGCATAGGGTTGCACGGTTGTTGTAGTACAAGTTGGGAGGTAACTAAGTTGTAGTTGTCTCTCTTTGTTTGCATGTATTTATGTATATTTGCGTGACTAACAAGCATGTTGGTGTGAGGTTAGTTAAACTGTCTCTAGTTCTTTAGCTCCAAGCATAGAGACATCTGAATGAGGCATGAAATCGATGTCTTCTATTCTAAAATTATTGCACTTTAGTGTCCTATTTGGTCGTGTTTAAATGGATATTCTAGGAAATAATAAAAAAAGAAACAAAATAAAACAAAAGTATGTGCCTTAATATACAAGGTTGCAGTGAAATTAGAAAACCTTGGACTTAAGGTAATTCTTGTGTAGGAAGAATCCAGAGGAAAATAAAATTAGATTTGGAGACATATCCCATTCTTGGATGTATCAATCAATGTGTGTGGGAAGTTAGTGGAGGCCTGTAACGTCAGCCTCCTCAAAGTGCTGCCTCCATCTGCCAATTTTTGAAACAAGTCATGTGACTCCAATTTTCCATCAGCTTATGTAAATTATTGCTTGCATATGAAGCTAGAAGACTTTGATAAGATATATTAAAGGAAGTGATTGGAAGAGTTATTTTATAAGAATTTTTAAGAAATAAAATTAGAAAAAATAATTTGTTTCACAAAATGAAAATTAGTTTATGTTACAAGTTAAAAATAAAAAATTTAGAAAGGTCTCCGTAAATTAGTTTATGGAAAAATTAGTTTTAATTTAAAAAGAAACTATTTTTATTTTTGTGTTCTATATAATTTTTTAAAATTCTTATCAAAGAAGTTGGTTCAAATAAATTTAGATTTATATATATATATATATATATATATATATATATATATATAACTCCTTGGCTAGTCTACTACTGTTATGAACAGATTATTTTCAAATCAAAAATATTTCTTTGCACAAGTTCTATTAGGAAGCACATGGATCACTGAAAATTAATAGTAAAAAAATTACTTTTGGGTGATCAAAAGTATTTATTCATGGAATATACAAAGGACTAATATATTTATGCCGACATTTATTGAGAATTTGAAGATTGAATCTCTAGTTACCTACTACTAAGTATATAAAAAAGATGACACCACTTTCAACACAAAACATTAAGGCTCAATGTCTATGAATATTTTATTTGCTTATATATCACTCAACTTTATCATTATGTGAAACTTTACTCTCACTCTTGAATTCTTAACAATCTCCTCCTCAAGTTTCAGACTACCTAAGTATTGTTGGGTTTACCACAATGGTCCCTTTGATATTCTTTTCATATTGGTACACTTCCCTTAAGGAGATACTTAACCATTACTATAGTAGTAACCTTAACTATTGTTAGATTTTTATTACAACGAGACATGTTTGTCTTTGTCTGAGCTGATCACCAACACAACCATTGTTGGAAAATTTCTTAGAAAACAAGTATATACGAAAATATAACATCACTTCCAACATAAAATCTTAAGGCTCAATCTTTATGGGTTTTTGTTTTTTTATATATATCTCAACTTTATCATTTTTATTCAATATAGAACTTTATTCTTATTTTCATATTTAAATTCCTAAATATTACTAAATGGTAGTAGTTGATGAAATATATTTTGAGAAAAAGTTTTTTCATGCAGATGCAACAATTTTCTTTATAATTTTTCTTGTCCTCTTGTCCATAGAATTAAACAACTCACATTTACTGATAACAAGATTGATTAACAGATTGTTTTCAGTGAGAAAAACAATTTCCTGACTCTGAATGAGCTAATTATTTTTGTCAAAGATGTGACAATAATTAAGTGTTTAATTAGTCTAAAATTAAATAGTGAATGACGAAATTATATCATCAATATTACGTACAAAACTGGAATTTAAGAAGGTTAAGTTGAAAAATCATGTCAAAAGTGCTTTACAAATCTGTGACATAACTTTATATCCTGTGGAGTGTGATGAATAAGGCGACACATGTAGTGGACATGGAAAAGTTGCAAAATCATGGACCACCATCAATAGGATCGCCCATAAACCTTTTTAACAAAGTTAAATAATTATTAAGAAAGGGATGAGCCTATGGCAAAGACATTTTCTCCAATGATTAAATGGTATGCTGTTAACAAGAGCTTTTCTCAACCTTGTCTTCTTGCCTAATCATTGGTGGGGAATAACTTCCATTTGATACCATTTTATTTTCAGCTATTGTTAAATGCAACTTAATGTAAACACGCAATATGATGCTAAACTTCCTCATTAATTATATATATATATATATCCAACATCTTCAAGAACTGTAATTCATTTTTTCTGTATCTATTTGTCATCAATTCTATCCCTAAGATATCATTTCTCTTCCAAAATAATTAAATTGTTTAAGCAACTTTGAAGTATGAAGTGTCCATTATTTTAGTCCCTATGTATTTTGAGAAAGTTTAAGGACTCACTTATTTCTTAATATTTAAGGGATTATTTAGCAAGAACTTATACTTCTATAGTACTACTTAAAATGTATGCAGTTTTTTTAACTGTGTACAGAATTCTTAATTAAAACACCCCAAAAGAGAAGTTAATAATTTCAGATTGAAACTGATGGTTATTCTTCAGTGTGTGGTTCAATTACTTTTTATCAGAGTTTTCTAAAACAAGTGATAATTTTTCCTTGAAAAATGGTTTATGTTGTAAAGCTTAATGATTCCATTGTATGTCTCCTAAAGTTTACAGTTCAAGCTTTTGAAAAGTATCTAAGTTCAGTACATAAAGAAACAACACATGTCCTCCTTCTGTCTTTTGGCTTTTGATATTTAGTAAAAGGATATGCAGAAAAAATTATGCAGCAATAACTTATTTGGTGTTCTAGAGTAGAATTAAGAGGGTCAAAAGATGACAACATGCCTGAATTGGAAGCACATTTTCTTGACTAATTTTTTAAATTTATTTTCATATATCCCAATCAAAGCAGGAGGGAGGTCTTCATCAGGCATCTCTGTCGTTATCATCATCTTCTTATGCCATAGTTTTGTTAATTAGTAAGCAATTGACAATACATATATAATAAGAACATGTGTATTCATGCTTGTGGGAAAAAAACTGAAAAGAAAACACAATAGTAATTTCTTAAAATAAGAGAAGAAAGAATTGATATATATCTGCCAAAGATGATGAATTAATAGTGAAGTCACCAGAGTTTAAAATATCTAACAACATGAAGTACCATTATAAAATGTTATATAGTATTTATCCATATCCTTTATGATCATCTATTTGTTTGCATTCACTAAAGAAATATGATGTTTGTTATTTTTCTTTTAGAATGATCTGATTGGCTTATCGAGTGATTGAGGATTCCTAACCCACATATTTTATATCTGGGAATTTATGTTCTATCCCTTCCAACCCAACTTGTGGGATTAAACTAGACATTACCATGACAATGAATTGATGGCTTCCTTTCCTCTGCCAACTAGATCTTTCATCATCTTAATTCCTATACATGTCACACATACATTACTGTAACTTTAAGATATTTGATTAATTTATGCAAATTGCTTGTGAATCTTGTAATTATTTTAGTCATTCTTTTGTTTGAGAGTATGTTTGGATGGAGAATTTTAAGATGGTAATTTATTTGTATACAAAAATTAAAAATATCTTACAATAAAATATATTGTTTGGATAAAAAAATTTAAAATTTAATGAAAATAATTTGATTATTTAGAAATGGAGAATTTCAAATTTTACTTGAAAAAATAAGAATTTAAAATTCTTTGTATTCTTTTTTCGATTTGATTTTGATTCAGGAATCTTTGGGATGATTAAGATTAAATCATTATTGAGATGATTACTTTTTTTTATCTATGTTAAATATAAATTTCTTTATTAATATTCATAAGAATTATTTTTTATTTAAATTATTAAGATATTATTTTTGTTATTATTCACTACTATTTTCAATTTGATGTTAACTTAAATTTTATCAATTAATATTAAGAAAAGTATTTCTTTTTTACGAATGTGAACTAATTTTTTTTTCAATTAATATCTATTATGATTATTTTTTTTATCAATGCCTATGATGATTTTTTTATTCTTTATCAAAAGAACCTTTTTAAAATGTTGACTGAAATTTTGTTATCTAACATTAATTAAAATTAAAATTATTTGATATTTAAATAATTTTTGTTAGTATTAATTAAAATACTATATTAAAAAATAATAAATTTGAATTGACTTATTCAAATAAAATCATAAAAAATTTGAATATCTTAAAAGTTGGAAAATTGAAAGATGAAGTTAATTTCTCTCATGCTATCTCCATTAATAGATATACACAAATAATTTAATTAGTAGATTTGTATTTAATTAATCATGTCGGCACTGTCCTATATATATCTACCACATGTTAATAATCTAAACAGTGGATCATTTTATATAGTAATTATCATCAGGTCGAATTAATAGCGATCAATATATAGCAGCAACGTTTGTCACTTCACTCATCAAACACAAATAGTTAACATAATTAAAATTATAAATATGCTTACTATATTTTAATTTGTTCATATGATCGATGATTCACTTGTTTCAATCATTAAACTTCTTTGTTTAATTTTGCTCAAATTGGGTATAAGATAATTATTCTATTTGTCACTTGAAATAGTTTGTTCTAGAGATGTATGTAGTTTTCTTACTTTTATTTTCATACTTAAAATAACAAAAATAGGCACTTTTTTAAACTATAAACAATTAAGTTGTCAAATATTATATAAAAAATTAAAATAAAATAAGTTTATTTTCAACTAAACTAAAGGGCTTAAAATGTTTAATCCTTCTAAAATATTTTCTTATTATTTTGGTTCTAAAAAAATTCTCAATTATTTGAGAACCATTCTTTATAATTAACATCATTATTTAATAGAGGATCCCGATGTGAATAAAAAAAAAAAAGAAGAAAAAAAAAAGAATATTAAGCTAAAATAAAAATTAAATCTAAGAAAAAAAAATATATATATATATATATATATATATATCATCATATACATAACCGCATCCTAAAAATAATAGGTAAAAAAAGAAGTAAAAAGAGCTCCCACATATACATCTATTATTGAAATTATTTCCCAAGGAAGGTAAATAATCAAACAAAAAATATATATATAGAGACACAAAATTCTCTGACCCAGTTAACAACCAGAAAGTCCTTGTACTTGAACAAAATACTAAGTATATGAGTTGTTATGAGTAGAAACATATATATACAGACGCAAAGTGATTAAAATAGTAGGAAGGAAGGCACGACAAGTTGTGACAAGGACCCTGTATATAATTTCCAAATCACGGTTTTGTGTTGGCCATTTGAGCACAAAAGAGATTGGAATTTGCATCTCTTCGACTTGCTTCCATCCACCTTTTCAGTTCAAAGGGGCTGTCAATAGTCAAAGAAGTTGAAGGAGTAGTCCATTGTTGTCCACAATCCTTCCACAGTTCCTACAAAAATTGCTAACACACACACACACATCAATATGCACTTAAGTCCTTACACTGCTACTCCAAAGAAGCCTTCATCACACTCCAATAACCACCACCACCACCACCATAACACCAACGTTCTTGATGAAGCTGCAGCGTTAGATAACAACAACATGCATCGCAGCAACCAGAGCCACACATCCACCAGTCGTTCTTCCGACTCCAGTGAGCCCAATGAAGATGGGAAATGGGCACCTAAGCTTCTGAGAGAGTGTGCAAAAGCAATATCAGAGAGAGACTCCACGAAAACACACCATCTTTTGTGGATGCTTAACGAGCTGGCTTCACCCTATGGTGACTGCGATCAAAAACTCGCGTCTTACTTCTTGCAAGCTTTGTTCTGCAGAGCCACTGAGTCCGGTGAGAGATGCTACAAGACACTCTCCTCCGTGGCTGAGAAGAACCACTCGTTCGATTCCGCCAGGAGGTTGATTCTCAAGTTCCAAGAGGTGAGCCCTTGGACCACGTTTGGACACGTGGCCTCCAACGGGGCCATCTTGGAGGCCTTGGAGGGAGAGCCAAAACTCCACATCATCGATCTCAGCAACACACTTTGCACGCAGTGGCCTACTTTGTTGGAAGCTTTGGCCACGCGAAACGACGAAACGCCACACCTCAAACTCACTGTGGTGGCGCTTGCGGGGTCGGTGATGAAGGAGGTTGGTCAACGGATGGAGAAGTTCGCGAGGCTCATGGGCGTGCCCTTTGAATTCAACGTGATTAGTGGCTTCAGGGATCTCACAAAAGAAGGTTTGGGGGTTCAGGAAGATGAAGCTATCGCCGTGAATTGCGTTGGGGCGTTGAGAAGAGTAGAGGTTGAAGAAAGGGAAAACTTAATTCGCGTGTTCAAGTCTCTTGGTCCTAAAGTGGTGACAGTTGTTGAGGAAGAAGCTGATTTTTGCAGCTCGAGAGAGGATTTCGTGAAGTGCTTCGAGGAGTGTCTGAAGTTCTACTCTCTCTACTTCGAGATGCTTGAGGAGAGTTTTCCCCCGACGAGTAACGAGAGGTTGATGTTGGAGAGGGAGTGTTCGAGGAGCATAGTTAGGGTTTTGGCATGCTGTGGTAGTGGTGATGATGATTTAGAAGATGATGGAGACGAGTTTGACTGTTGTGAGAGGAGGGAGAGAGGGACGCAGTGGTGTGAGAGGCTGAGGAATGCTTTTTCACCGGTTGGATTCAGCGATGATGTGGTGGATGATGTGAAAGCATTGCTGAAGAGGTACCAACCAGGGTGGTCACTTGTGGTGTCTCAGGGTGATGATCATCTCTCTGGGATTTACTTGACATGGAAGGAGGAACCAGTGGTTTGGGCTTCAGCATGGAAACCCTAGAATATTATACTTACTACTACTTATATGTACTTGAATTGAATGAATGAATATGAATGAACATGTATGTATGTGTCTCATATTGTATCTATGATTATCATATATATTTGTGTTTGCTACCATTACTATATATATATATATTGGGGGCTATATATAGCTATATATATAGCTAGCTAGCTAAAACCTTGTTAAAACCAAGGGATTGAAGAGAAGTACAGTGGAAATTAAGGTGCATGCTTCTGAGGATATATAGCAGTACCAAGTATGAATGAGATGGAGTTTATAGCAATGGATTTTTCTTTTAACTTTGTCTTGTGATTTTTGCATACTTTTTGTAATCTTTCTCCTGTCCAACTCTCCTTTAAAGGGCAAGCTTTTTGCTTGGGAGTTTGTGTTGTTAGACTTTACACTTTTGTTATAATGAAGTTCAATTCATTGCTTGCTTGCTCTTGTTTGAAGGTGTTTGCACTTGTGCTCTTTTTATGAATTCCATGCCATGCTTCCTTCTCCTTTTTCTGCATGGCTTGTTTCGCTGAGCTTCTTTTCTTTCAGTGTGCATTGGTACGCCATGTCAGATTTCATTGCCATCATATATCTCAATAATGTTCTCTGCAAAAATTATTTTATGCACAAGTGATGATGGGAGAAGAAAGAAAAAGAAAATTGAATGTTGGTGATGGAGTTATGTTTTGTACATTCTGTTACAAGTTTTGTCCATGGAACTACATTTTCTATCATATGTACTGTAACTCCATATATGTACCTTATTTAATGCATTTTCTAAAGTCATAACCACACGAATTTCTTTTCACTTTCACACTCATCTTATCTATATTATATATGCATGACTTCAAAAAATAAACATATTTTTCCTATTTTTAGTCATGCACAATTATTTTTAATAACAAAATAGGAATATATAATTTTAAAAAAAGTGTTAATGTTGTTAATATTAAAATCCATATAAGTTAGCAAAAGGTTTGTTTGGAAAAACTATTTTATAAAAACTTTTAGAAAAAAAACGAGTTTATCTATAAATTAAAATCAATTTAGATACAATTTAAATAAACTATATCTTCGTAAAATAAGCTAATTTTAACTTATGAAAAAATATATTTTTTATTTACAAATTATGGAAAAATTTTCGAACAAGCTTTATTAATATGGATACAAATTAAAACTATTTTTTTAGAGTTTCTATGCTTAAAAATCTAAAAAAAATAGTAAAAAGTTTACAAATCTTTTCATCTTATGCAGATAGACTCACTTTATATTTCCATTTTCAAGTAATACACTTTAATTTAATTTAATGAGTAAATGAAAACTCTAATTTGTTTGGAGTAGTCTTCTTATTAAAATTTAAAAAAAACATTTATTTATTCTTAGACGTTAATTAGTTGAATATTATATACCTTTTATCTAACAAAAGTTATACTATGACGTATCATTCTAAAAGAAAACTTTATTAATTGATATATAGAAATTGGTAAATCATATTGTAAATATAATATATTAATTATATAATTGATATAAATTTAATATGTCTATAATTTAATTCTCATCATACAATTTTTTTATAACAAAACTATTTCTAAAGCTATTTTTTCATTATTTTAGTTTTTTAGTCTATAATAAAGGAGAAAATAATTTTAGATTATCTTTTTGTTAATTAAAATGATAAAAATATAATAAATAGTAATATGTCTAGTAGAACTTATATCTATTCAAACTCATATGATCTCTTTTCCATTAAATTTAGATTTAATTAAGTTTTAATTAATTTATAATTTTGACTATTTTTAATTGAGTATTAAAAAATATAATTCTATACCGGATGTTCAAATTATTTTTTTATTTTTTGTTTAAGTTATTGTTATCATTATTTCTATTTTTCCGTTAATAACTCTTTGTTTAACCTGTTTCTTCTTTCTTCAATTTTCTCAAATTTACTGGTCAAATTATTTTTTCTCTTCGAGAACAAGTTAGTCAACGAGTGGAAAAAGATTAAAGATAAAAGATAAAAATAAAAAAATAAAAAAATATTTTAAACACCCAATAGCATTTGATATGAAAAATATACAAATTCATGATTTATTAAAACTTAATTAAATATTAACTTTGTTTCTCTTTATCTATAGGAATCTTTAAATTTACACTTATAAGTATATTTTAAAATGAAAACGGGTAAAAAAAATTAAATATTTTAATTAAAATATATTTCGTTCTTTTAATGAATAAATTTTAAGAAAATGTTTGCGTTTAACTGAATGAGTATTAAAAAATATAATTCTACCGGTTGTTCAAATTATTTTTTTATTTTTTGTTTAAGTATCCTATTGTTTGTTTGATTTTTTTTTTATTGTTAACTGAATGACATGATCATTATTTCTATTTTAAAATGAAAACGGGTAAAAAAAATTAAACATTTTAATTAAAAAATATTGTTTTTTTAATGAATAATTTTTAAGAGAATGTTGGCTACTAGTTAAATTTTTCACATCTTGGGAATTGGAATCCTAAATACTAAAATTTATTTGGTTGGTAAATTTTTTAAATATTTATGTAATTTTTCTAAAAATTGAAATGGAATATTCATTATTATTCAAAATTTTAATTATTTATTATAATAAACAATTTAATAATAACAATGTATATAATATGTTTTTTAGAGTATAAATTTTTTTAACTCAAAAAAGTTATATTCACACCACCTATAAAAATGATTTTATGGAAAACTGTATGAAAAACATTTTTGAGAATGATGGTTATTGAGAATTTTAATTTTTAAAATCTCAATTAAACATGAAAAAAATTAACTATAATTTTTTAAAAACTATAAAAAATTATTCTAACGTCCTATTAAATTTTAAAAAATATCTCAAGAGTTTGTAGTTTTTTGTTGAAGTCTTTAACCAATGCAGTAGAGATCTTTCATTCAGATTATCTAATGTTTGTTTTCTTTTATAGAGTTGATAAAGTTGTAAATTGGTACTTGTAAATTATATTAGTCAATTTAACCATCGATAAATGTTGTTAATTCAATTCTATATATATATATATATATATATATATATATCACAATACTAAAACAATTTAAAAAAGAAAAAGAATACACTATGTGCCAGTGCATGCATATAGAAAGATGAGAAAAAAGAAAATAAATAAAATAATTATATGTTGTAATGAATACTAAGAGTGAGATATAATCAACCTTTATACATTTCAGTTTGAGTTATTTTCTTTGTTAGAAAATATAACTCTTCTTCCAGTGAATTTTACCTACACCCATATATATTAGCTACTAAATATTTGTCATCGGATTTATTTACGGATTTTACATGTTTCCTATGGATTTGTGGTAAAAAAAAATTGCAGTGTTAATTATAATATACTAGTTGTTATTATTGTTTACAATTAGAATTAGAATTTATGTTAGTAATTAATGTTTGATCTTTATTAATTACTATATTAATACTAATTTTTAAGATAAAACGTGAATTTTTTTTGTCTTGAGTTATAGTACTTTACATTACCATTTTTTGGTCCCATGGAATTACTAGGGACGAAAAAGTTGTGAAGTGCATAAGTTTTTTCTATATTTTAATTTATTTTCCCAGCTAAAGTTAATTTTAGGGATTTAAAAAAAGGTTAAAAATCAAACAAATCGCACCATGTATATATAATACGCTTATTCCTGTCCAATTTAATAAAAATAATTAACAATAAAGCAATTATAATGATAACGAGTTTCATGTTTGAAATGAATAATCAAATAATATTAATATTTGGAGTTTGAGATAAATAGGATTTGAACAAGTTTATTATTTAATTCATTGAAAAGAATATTGGATTGAGTTTTAATAATTTTTATATTAAACTCAATTCAATATAATTTATTTTTGAAAGAATTGAATTGGATTGTGTCAATTGGATAATGAAATTTGAAAAAAAAATTATTAAAAATTGTATTTAAAACAGATGAAGAATAAAAGATTGTATTGAAGAAGAACTTATATGTGAACAATAAAGGATATCATTAATACTAAAAATGTTAGAATTGATGTGAAGGAAAAAAATCATCATCATGAGACTAATTGAGTTTATTTATTTGATGTTAAGATTGAAATATGGTGAAAGTAAATCTTGAAAATGAATAACAAAAATAAAATAAAAAAATTTTAGATTTATTTACTATAATACAAGTATACAAATAAGTTAAATTAAGTTAGATTGAATCTAAATATAAATAAAACTCACTTCAATCTAATTGAGCTAAATTAAATCAAATTAGATTATTAAGTAATTTAATCCTATAATATTTTTAAATATTGCATGGTTGACTAATTTCAATTTTACAGATAACAAAATTAATATCAAGATAAGCTAAAACCTTCATTAGAATATATTTAACTTATTTTAATTATAGGTACAAAATTAAATTATATATAATAATATAAGAGTGTCAACATGACTTAGACTTGTACATTCACTTAATATTATTATAAAGGATACTAATTCATAAACTATTAAGTAGTTTTTACTTGCATCCCACCTAACATTCTTTTTATTATTAATTAAAGTAATGATAAACATATATCATAATATATTATTTTATTAACATTTTATAATTAATTAATATATTTAATAAACTAACACAAATACATTTTATATATAAAAAAAAGTAAATATATGATATCTCATGTATGATTTTCCTATCAATTATTGTAATATGATAACCACCATCAGCTTCTTATATTCTAAGATTTCAAAAATAATTTGAAGGAGAAAAGAGACCCAAACAGAAAATTATAAATCATAAAGTTCTACTATTTTTACGTACACTTTTCACAAATATATACATATATATAATATATATATATATATATAAACACTTTTTTATCTCTCTTTATTATATTACTTATTAATATTTTATATTAATATATATATAATTTTTCTTTTCTTCCTCTCTCCTGCCTACTTTCAAAATACCTTACATTAATTAAGAATATAACTATATGATCTTTGAAATGTTAAAATATTATATTATTATAGTAATGTTATTGAATTGCATAAAAAAGATAAGAATAAAGCTAAATTAGTTTAAAATACTCGGACAATTATTTTCCTTGAACTAAATTTTTAGGGTGAGAAGTAGAATCATGTAATAGGGAGATTAAAATCTATATATCTAGTAATTTCATTGGAGGCAACTGAATATAATTTAACCCTAAAAAGTCTGATCCTGCAAAATTGACCTAGTTGGAAAAAACAAACATAGTAGCAGAAGAAAAATTGCTGAGTGAGTCTTACACATGAATATATACACATATCTGAGGCAGAAATATAGGATCGAAAGAGACGATGAATGTTGAATGACTCTACCCTTCTTCAGGCTTTCGCTTTAAAGAAGCAAGTTGGTGAAAAGAAAAGATAAAAATGGATGAGTTAAGTGGGAAACACGGAATCGTACATGTGCCATAATTTTCAAAAGTTATGAACCTCTACATTTTCTTCTTTTTCTCCATGGCCCACTCTCATGCACAGTCTTCCATCCCTTATATACCTACACTCACTCACTTGCTTTTCTTTCTATCTCCCTCCAATTATGAGTTAACACTATGCATTTTAACCATCAACTCAACCATGCATTATTTCAAACACACATCACTTTATAGGTATATGCTGCTGCTGCTGATACACATGCACACACATGTTCTGATGCCTTGGAGAAACCAAAACCAGAAGTTTTAAGAAAAAGCTGAGAGATTAAGAAACTATTTCAAAACTACCCTAATTAACAGTGATGTGTTATATATAAGTAGTTGTTTATAGATGATTAATGAGGTGTTTAGAATTGGGAGGTAGAATGGAAAAGAAGAAGAGGGGACCCATGAGAGGGCATGAGTGTGGGTTTTGGTGCAGTGATTTGATTTGAATAGCATATTTGCTTTAATCACTCACCTCTTCCCATCCCTGCTTTTTAGTTTCTATAGCCCAACATTACGTAGTGGCAAGCAACTTTTTGGATTTAGATTGGACTTGTTGGTACTATTAGTACTCTTTTATACGTTACTTGCTTATCACACCCTCACAATATTAACTTACATTCTTGGTTTCTCTCTCTCGTACTCATGCATATATACATGCAGAACAATGCAAAACGCAGCATAAATACACTACATTCATGACAACCAACATAATCTTTTTTCCATTTTTCTCACCTCTTCTAACCACATCATATATATATATATACTCCTTGCTTCGTCAATACAAAAACAAGCATAAACACTTCCATGCACTGTTCAAACAGTATACCAGGAACAACAACCTCAAAGGAATATGCAGATGCTTAAAGAGAAACTGGATCCAGGAAAAAAGGAAATAGTAAATATGTCGCCACATACAACCCTTTTTATTCCCTTTTCCAAAACTTTATTACTACAAGTCATGCTCAATTTTAGAAAGCCACACACTCATGCCATATATTATGCTTGTCGTTATGTTTCTGCTAATATTATAACTTATCATGTTAACGACTAATTTATTTTGTATAATATTTTTATAATCTTTATGCATCATGTAGCTAATTATGTTGAGAATTCAAGTGTGAGTATATTGAAAAAAAATAAGTGTGTTAAACAGTATATAAGGAAGAAGACTCGTAAACTTATTGTCTTAAGGTTTTGAATTGAAAGTGGTGTACATTTCCTTATGTGTGTTAACTTGTAGCTCATTTGATGTCGTCTCCATCACCTTTTCTCTTCAAAAGATACTACAGTGATAAAGTTGTATAACCATTTATTGTTACTAAACTTTAAAAAATTATGTTTTAACTATAAATTATAACTTTTAACCTATTAAAAAAAGTGTTTAATTTAATAATTGGTAAAATTAAAATTGAAAGAAAAATTGTTGAGAAAGAAATGATTGTGAATTACAATTTGCATTAATTATTCTCTAGATAAGTTCAGATATGCCAAGTTAGAATGGCCAGAATGGATAATACCATTGGTCTCGTAATAGTTATTTAGGTTTTTAACACTTGGATCTAAACATATTATTCTATTCAATATAGAGACATTTGAGAGGAGAATGAATTTGGATCTTTCTTTTTAAATTTTAAGTAAATATATTACTCTAATTTTTTATTAATTTTAACAAGAAAAAAAGGACTTCTATAAATGTTAATATTTATATATTTAAATTTTATTTTTAATAATAATTTTTGGATTTTAAATAACATAATTGGAAGGAAAAATCCAGTCCTTTATTTTTTTCGATTTAGTGTCATAAAATGTAAAAAGTTATAATTTGGTTGTTTGAATTATTTTTATTATATTAAAAATTGTTTGTTTTCGCTATAAATAAAAACTTTCTCCCACCGAAGTACATGTATATAGGCAAAAAACTCAAAAAAAAATTGTTGCATAATTAGACCTTTTTATTGTAGTGTAGAAGGAAGGAAGAAAGCCTAAATTAAGCTTATCACAAACATGCGATAGGTGAATTTTGACACACCTTTGCTTTGACTAATCGACCTTCATGGGCCAGTGCCATGGAAAATTATTATTCTTATCAACACTTTATTATTTATACAAAATAATTAAATAGAAACAAAAAGTGAAAGTGGCTTGCGATTTATTGGAGAAAATTGCTTGGTGAAGTAACAATCAAGAATGAAGTCACTTTTTTTAATTGAAAGTAACCAATATATTTGTAGCCAAATTTCATGTTCTATCTCTAGCTACACTTTATGCTTCAAAACGTGTTCTGTTTAAGGTTTATATTCAAACCCTAAAAACATTAGAGTTGGGTATGATTGATCCGTCCATTTAAACTTGCATTCGCGAATAATTTTCATATAAGAAATTCGGTTCTTTAATTAACTCTTAATTTAAATTATTTTTAATTTTTATACATTACATCTCTTCTATAAAATTCATGGTTTAAATAGATAAATCTTTACTTGTAAAAATATATTGAGATTATTTAACATTTATTTGTATAACAATAACTAGCTCAATCCATTACACAATACACATAAAAAACAAAATAAATAAATTTTGAGTCGAATTGGATTTGGTGATAAAACAAAATAAACATTAGATTTTAGATTGAATTAGATTTAATAATAACTTACAAAAATAATAAATATTAAATTTTTTGATGTTGTAAGTTGCAGGTAGTCCGCGAAGAATGCAGACATTTAACCCACGAGTTATGGAACTATGTATAAAAATCGCACACTAAAAATTTGCTAAAAAATACAAATTCTCACCCATACTAATAGGATAATTCACATACTTTTATCTAAATATCTCATTGTAATCAAAGTTGATCCTTCTATATAATAGGTTATAGTACTTATTTTTCAATGATTAATTAATTTAGTATTAAAAATGTTAGAAAGAATTTACTCATACTTTATTTTTAAAAAACTTCTGTTAATGTCATCAATAATATTTTTTAAGCAATCAACAATCTCATTTTATTCTTCATTGAGAAGTCATTTTAATAGTGCAACCTGGTGGAAAAAAAATCAGCATTTGAGACAAGAACGTAGAACTAGAGTACAAGATTGTAAAAACAATGAAAAATAAAAGGGATTAAACATAATGTTCATAGTCCATAAATTAATCATTGTTCACGAGAAAGAACTTACCATAAAAGAATTAAATTAAAATAATACCATATTATGTTATTAAATAACAACAAATATACTGGAATTAAATAAATACTCAATATGATTAGTACTTGGGCCATAATTCAGAATCCATTAACAATAGGGCTTTTGCTTCTTGCACCTCTATAATCATTAACTACACTTCATACCAGGAGCAAAAAGAATAAAATATCATAAATCTGCTGTCCTTTGATGCACTCACTCACGCCTTTGTTGTAACATGGGAAAGAAGCAACTCCGTTGAATTCATTTACCTCTAAGTCTGTAATTTTTTCAGATTACAATATTTAAAAATAGGTTATGTTGATGCAATATTTTGGATTTGTTATTGTAAAATTTCTTTTTAGATTATGCAATTCAAAATATATTTTCAGATTACACATTTTAAATACAAATTTTAGATTTGATTATTAAAAAATATATATTTTATAAATTTGTCTCAGAATCCTTAGTCTAAAAAGCTTGTTCTTTGTTCTGAAAAATTTTCAAAATATAATCCAAAAGTAATTATTGAAATAGACAATGAAAGGTAAAGTAGATATTTTAGGATTATGGGAATGCATTTAGTAATTATGGGGTGCAGGAAACAAAAGCCTAACAGCAGTCCCAAAATCTATTCGAACAAGAGAAGTGTAGGTGATTCTTTTACTACCCCCATACTTTCACAGGACGCCTTCATAAAAAATTTTATTTCAACAATATCCTTCTTCTTCATTCTTCTTCTTCATCATGTATTGGACAGTCTTCCATAATACGTTACTTAGGGACTTCTTATTCCAGCTGTTTCAAGAGTCTTCGATAATGGAATTCCATTAAGTAAACTTTTTATTTTGTTTATCCCCTTCGTTAGCTGTTTGATCGAGAAACTATTTCCTATATTCCTAAACTTTGAACGAATGGTGGAGCTTAAGTGACAAATAGTTATATGGATACATAGAACCAAACACAAGTGAGGTTAATGAAAGAGAAGAAAACAAGGAAAAAATGAAATCTAGAAGTCAAACATAATACAAAAAAGAAAGATAAATTTTAGTCTAATAAAATAAATGACATTTCTAATAATTCACCTAAAATATAGACGAGTTTCTTGAAGGTAGGGAGGTACCGAAAGAATCTCCCGAAAAATATGAGTTAAACGAGCCATATACTTTTGGGCTTAACCCAGATTAAGCGAGGCCCATTTAAGTGAAGGATATGAGTGTCATTTAGTCAATAGTTCTGGCGGAAATAGGTAGGGAAATTTTTAACCTAGGGTTTGGTTTATAAACCCCAACAAGGTGGATTCTGAACTTCTAGTGTGAGAGCATAGTCGACGCGCCAAGATCGAGCCTTGAAGGAGGGAATCGCAGCGAATTTCACTATGGTATTTTTTTCTATTCCGGTTACCTTCGCCATTGTGCAGTATATCTCTGTGATCGATTTGCATTTCACGAAGTAAAAGCAAAGGCTTTTACATTCTCCTTTTCCAATTTCTTAATGAATATCAGCCCACGCCCAACGTGGTTTGGTATAATACAATGTTTAGTGTATAAGTACGATTGTGATTATGAAGCTGAAACAAATTTTTGAATGGTACAAGTTAAGCCGTTTTGCTTGTGTAATTCTTTTAGTTGTAGATATTAGAATGATCAGAGATACCCTTTAATTTGTAAAATGTTTGATTTGGATTGCATCTCCATGGTAAATAATACACATGTCAGAAGCCTTGGCCTTTAACTGAGGCTGATGGCATTATGTGATCCATGTACATGCCTAAACCTAGTTGTATAAGGCCTTCTTGTTATTATTTTATTTAGATTGTGGTGTTTTGTAAGTATTGTGAATTTTACTATCATTGTTCGGATTGTGCCTCTATGGTTTTCTACTGTATTTTTGGTAGTCGATGCTGACGTGTGGTGTTTGGTGTTTTCTGCAGCCGAAGCAGATTCATGAGATTAAAGACTTCCTCCTCACTGCGAGGAGGAAGGATGCACGCTCTGTGAAAATCAAGAGGAGCAAAGATGTGGTGAAGTTTAAGGTTCGTTGCTCCAAGTACCTTTACACCCTGTGTGTGTTTGACTCTGAGAAGGCTGATAAGTTGAAGCAATCACTTCCCCCAGGTTTGTTACCCAATTATTTCTTCTGCTTTGTTTGATGCTTCTATAGTGCTACATGTTAACATGTGAATATGCAAACTTTAGGTAGGAGAATTGGGTAAATGGTATATTTCTGCTTTTGTCTTTAGTTGGAATGGTTCTTCAAGATGGGGAAAGTAAAGGATAAAATTGTATTGTGGCCAACAAAATGAGACACGCTACATTGCATGACGCAGCTGGGTCTTGTTTTTTTCTTAATTTTGGATGAAGTGCTTTGTTGAGGAAGTTTAAGTGTGGGGATCTTACATGAATGTGATTTACCTTTGCAGGTTTAAGTGTGCAAGATGTGTGATTCTGACTGCTGTTGATGAAGACCAGGTTTTGCTATGGATTTTGAGGATTCATATTTAGTAAAATGGCTGATTTTTTTTTTCTTTTTGCTGCTCCTTTTGGGATCATATTAGTATTATGTTTAAGACGGATCCAACTTCCTTCGGGATTATGTTGCTAGGTGATCACACCTCCTTAATTTGACGTCAAAACAATGAGTCGTTTCTGCATTCTGGTTTTGGGTTGAGCTGTAGTGTAGAATAGTATCCAAGTATCTGTCCTTGTCTACATATCTAGAGATGAAAAAAAACATATTTTGGTCAGTATCTAATGCGAACTTCACCTCGTTCTAAAACAGTGGTTATCTGCAAGAAAATTAAAAAATAGAAATAGTAAGGGAATGATATAGAAAGATTAGAACGACTCTTCTAATTGCCAACTTGTCACCTTGTTCTAAAAGTTGGTCATAATCACGTTTGAAATAAATGTTTTTTAAGCAAAGACCAACAGAGTCAAATTTACTTTTATTGCGAAATTAATCTTTTTTAACAAAAGATGGAGCAACAGTTATTTTCTTTTAAAATTCATTCGTTTATATTATAGTTTGAAGAATGTGCTATAAATTGATAATACCACTAGCGGCTGAAATGACACGTAATTCTGTGGAACTAATATTGGGTTTTTGTTCCATGCATGTGAATGTTGGGCTGAAATGGTATTTCCTGGAGTAGATTATATCATTCGTGGGCATTGTAGCATTTTGGCCCAAAGTGGGTTTTGAAGAAGGTTGTGTTCTGGGGAATTTCCCTTTGAATCCCATGAATTCTCACTTTGTTCTAGAAATTTTCGAGGTTTTGGATTATATAACTCAGAACAATAATTTGAAAGTTAATTTGAATTTTTGAATTGTATATTTAAAAGTCAAAACTATTATTTTTTTCAAAAATGAATTTAAATTGTGTAATTCAAAGTTTTGAAGAAAAAACCGTGTAGTTCAAAGATTTTCGGATTACATAATTTAAAATTGAAATAATTTATGTCATTTTGTCTAAATGTATCTAAAACCACTTGACATTGATAAAATTTGAAAATCCAGTGGGTGAGAAAAGAAATGCCTAGGATGTTAAGTTTTGAAATTCTGAGCGGAAGTAGTTATCTTTGGTTCTCTCATTTTGAGGATGTAGTATGTGGTTTGTGATTCTTTGTATAGCAAACATTATCCAGACAGAACACATGGTGGATTAGTACCTTTTAATGTAAGGAAGGTTTTGAAGTTATATGACGACTTTAGTTTTTGTTAAAGTGACATTTTATATTCGGATTTTTCTATCCATTTCTTCAGTTATTGTGAACCAGACAGAATACCTGGTCAGCTCCTACTGTGGGGGAAATTATAGTACTTTGATTGGGACAAGAATGAATTTCATGTCTTCAAATAATTTGCATCCCTCGCTTCTATATAACATCAAATAAGCCACCACCTTATTAAAAAAATTAAATCTTTATGAAAGAAAAATATATACATTCCTTTCAATTAGTTTATCAACTTCTATTTTAGTTATTACATAAATATAATTAAATTAAAATAAATATATTGAAGTCTCTTAGTCATAAAATTTAACAAAAAAAAACTGGTAATTTTGATCTCCGTCTCACTGTGGAAGTGGAAATTTTTCCTATACTCAATAAATATTTTTTAATACTAGGTTTCGTATACCATTTTCTTTTTAAGAAGTATTTTTTAATACTCCCCTTAAATAAATATTAGTAACTACTTTCTTTTTTTAAATTGACACGATTCTAGCTACCACATTGATAACAAAAAATATAGTAAGAAAGTTTCGAATTATTCTCTTTTTATGAGAAAAATTTAGTATATGACCTATGGTTTTTTTGTCATCCATTTTTTCCAATTTATTATATCAGAAATTAATTTTGTTGATGATATTAGGATTGTAACTCTTTGAGAAATTTATTATATTACTATATAGATATATGGATGATCTTGATAACATATCAATGCATAATGTCTAAATAGTCTGTGAATCCATCAAATCTCATTAGGGCAAATTGTACTTATGTATTGGCCTTGCCCATCAACTAACTTTCTCAGTCATTGCTTTTATTTAGGATTTACTATTTCAATTCTTTTCCCTACCAGTCCTAATTTTGATTCATTAAGGTTTTTTATGTTGTCTTTATGATCATGTTTTGATCATGCTACTGTAAGTTTTTCCTTGACCATTCAGCTTCCACTTTTGTATTAATAATCACAGAAAAGGATTTTCCACCCCATTTGCTATATGCCAATTTGAACAGTTCTTTCATGTTCATCCTGCAGAATCAGTCAAGAAGAAGAAAAAAATCATCACATGAATTGAACAAGTGGGAAATGGTAAAAGTGGAGGACCACACACACTCATAATACAAATTTATTGTGAATTCCGTAAGAAACAAGGATCTGCATGATACACTAAACATACATCAGAACAGGTATATATACAACTACTGGTTTTTAATAAACTAACTCAATATATCTGATATGATTATTTTATCATCACATTATTATTCTGCATTCCAAGTTTTCAAATTCACATTCAACAGATGTTAACTACTATTGGAACACAGCATTAATAGAATTTAGTGAACAAGTTTGAATGTGAAGTATAATTTTATTACCTGGGAGACTTTGATGATGCATAGGGTAAAATGCACCGGTTTTATGGATCACACTCACACTACAGATAGGACCACACTATTAAAAGTCATCACACCCCTATTCATTAAATGTCTAACTCCACAACATTTCTACTAGGTTGTCAAATGTTTTTTTTATTTATTATCAGTAGATAAGTTAATAATCATTTAAAAATAATAATTAGGTTATTTTTTATTATATTTTCAATAAAATATTAGGTTAAAATAGTAGTATAAAATTTTATATAGTCGTCTCATTAACATAAGAGATAAGATATCAAAACCTATATAAAAAAATATTTTTACAGTGGCTCAAAATTTAAAATAAATATTCATGCATTTTAGGATTTGTTGATGGAAGACTTCATAAAAATATCATATAAGTGAATTCATCATTTTTATTATTTTTTATTAATTGTTACAATTTTAATATTTTTATTAATATGTATATAAAAGAAATAAAATTATACTGATGTAATTTCTATTAAATGTTATGTTACAATGTTTAATATTTTTTATTAGATCATATTTTTATGAAACTCATCATTTGATTAAAAATTATTTTATATATATATCGTATTTAGAAAAAAAATGTGAATATAAAATTATTTGGTATATTATTTATATGGATGAAAATTGATTATGATATATACTTTATGAAAATATACTAAATCATGTATATTTTATGACTTTATTCCTACTGTTTAATTTTAACATAGATAATTGTTATGATATGAAATTATAATATAAATATTTATGAATTAAGTTGATTATTTTATAGAAAATAATGAAAAGTGTGGCATTTGGTAGTATGATTTAATTCCTTAATAAGAGAAACAGTTAGAATAAAATATATGTTTTGTGCATATTTAGGAAAGGAAATATTAGTTTTAGTTGTGACAATGATTGATCCTCTTATGTAGTTTGTTACAAGTTTTATACACTCTTCATGGAACCTAAAGCTTCTTACTTTACCTTTAATTCACTTTCACACCAACTAATTATCATTCCTTATTTTACAATTTGTGTGCATAAATTTGGTGGCCACACCATAATTAACTCATTAGCTAACAATCACACTAAAACAAAATCTTCATTCTCACTTCTACTCACCACATTTTCCTCAAAATCAAAAACAAATAAATGGTTTGGAGAGCAGTGTAATTTTTCAGGAATGCAGTGTATCAAAATATGATTTTTTTTTAAGTAACAACATCAAAATATAATTAAACATTGTAACAAATGTCCCTTTAAAAAATATATAAGTATGTATATGAAACTTAATATAGAACATAAAAGAGAAAAATATTTTGAAGTAAACAATTATTTCTCTTCCTTCGTAAAAAGAGAAAAGGTATCTTAAATTTTAACCTAATAATATACATAAATGTAAATATGTATAATACATTAGTTTATCTAAATAATAATATGTGGGTGTATAGATACATAAACGTAAATATCTATAATACATTAGTTTATGTAAATATCTATAATACATTAGTTTATTTTCAGGACATTTCTAATAAAAAATTTTTTTATTAATTTAATAAGTATGAAATATGGATTATATAATTAAATATTTTCTTAGAATAATTTTTAAAAAATTATAAACAATTTTTATGAAATATAGATTATATAATTAATTCTTTTATTGAGAATCAATTTTTAAAAGATTATAAATAATTTTTATAAAATATCATCTTATTTTAACAATAAATATTTTAACTAATTAGTAAGTGTGACAAACATTTTCCACTAAAAATATTCTTCAAATAACTAATGTAAGAGAATAATTATAATATCGTTAAATTTCAATTTATCACCAATTAATAATATAGAAATTTATTTACTAATATATATATATATATAAACTACAATGAAAATATCATTTGTGTAAAAACTATAGTATTATTTAGTGATAAGTTATTAGATTATTTAATAAATGATGTATATTAAAGTAAAGTAGAGTATTTGAAGATGTTACATCATAGAGTTTGAATGGTTCACGTAATGAATATTTGCCTAACGATGGATGGTTAAGTGCATCTTTCTGGCTTGCTAATTTCTATGCCATTGTTGCTAATTTAATTCTCCTTTGGCTATCTTTTTCTTTCTTCATCTTAACTTAATAAATCAAATATGGCTTCTTCTCACCCAACCTTAACTTTTTCAGAAGAAAGTTGTTCAAAATTCATATACTAAATCAAGTGTATATATCAAATTCATAATACTTCACAACTTTTCCTAAACCTTTTTATATAGTATTTTGTTATATTGAAATTAAATTCCCTTTTACTCTACTAAAATAATATTAACTTAAATGAGCTGAATAATAATGAATTAGACAAAAATTATCTTAATTGATACGTTGTTGATCTATGATGAGAAATTATTGCCCACCATAATTGTGTGGGGTTCATAATTTTTTTTAGTTGTGTTTTAAAAGTAAAGGGAAAAATAAAATAAAAGTGGATACTGATAAAATATTATAAATACCAACATATTCACCTTTGTGATTGTTTTAATAACATTTTTATATATTAATTATTTCTTAAAGTAATTTCTATTTATATTATTTCAATGCTTTCTTTTTGCATTTAGCAAATCCATTTTTTTTATAACTTTTATATCTTCATTTTGGCATAAGAAAAAAAAGATGCAACATGATTTGAATATGTGGATGTGGATTTTCTTCTACACGGTTTATGAAAAATTTGTGTTTTCTTACCACTTATTCTAACAAAAATTATATATTTTTAATAAAATGCGACATCTCTTAAATTTGTTGAACAAAATTATATTTGTGTACATACTTTCAAAATTTATATTTTTCATTAAAAACTTAACTGTGATTTTTTAAACAATTATAAACAAATTTCTATTTTATTCAGTAACAATTATAAATAAATTTCTGTTTTATTCAGTAACATAAGGGAAAATAAAAATTGAAAATAAAATAAAAGTGAAAATAATATTAATAAACTAATTTTTTTTTAATATTATTATTAAATATGTAAAATGATAACGTTATTGTTAAATGAGGATAAAAACTTGCCAACACTTTGATAATTAAGAGCTTTATCTTGTAATGTATATGAAAACGAGTTACCTTAAAATTTAATAAAAAAAGTAGAATTAAAAAATAAATGTCATATGCTCAAATAAAAAAAGTCTCGTAGTTTAATATCAACTATACATGCATACGTATATAATTAGGATTATAATATATGCTCTTTTGACTTTAACAAAAAAAATATTTTTAGGTTAAATGAACAAATTTTATCCTTAATATTATTTCTCCTTATTTACTAATTAATTCTTGGATTATTGGTCAACGGTTGAATATAATGTCATTCACGTGTTAGGTATTGATGTCACAGGAATGTATATGTATATAAGCTCAAGAAAATATTATAAATGCAAGGATATACTTTAAGCTATGTATAGTTATTAAATAACATGCAATTTATGAATACAAGTATAATAATATGAAAATGGTACTATAGAGTATATTTGCATTTAATTTTTATTAAATACAAAAATAATAGCATGAAAAAAGGTGTAAAAGTTATTTTTGTTTAATTATAAATATATGATTTCTTCTTACTAATTACCCTCTTTAGTTTTAAAGCGTGTTTTTTTAATTTAGGTAAAATATTAATTACTCTATTCTAAATGCATAATGTTAGAAAATTGTGATTAAACTCTATATTTTTTTTTAAAAATATCTACAAATTCGAGACCATCATGTAACTTATTTTTCCGAATTTGCAGTTAGAAAGTCCATCCTTATCAACTCACCAATTATGCAAATAAAGTATAATCAGATTTGATGTTAGAGCATTTTATTCCATCCAAATTTGTTAAAAAATTAAACAATTAATTATTAAGCTAATTCTAACATTAAAATTCAAAATTTAGAAAAAAACATTAAAGTTATTTTATTTGTTATTATTATTTCCTAAGACAGTAACTCAACTCGATCTCGATCACGACATTCCTAATTTTATAGAAAAGAATTATGATGCATCATCGAAAACATCATATTATACGTTGTGTTTATGCTTTAAATACGAAAAAATAAATAAATAAAGGATTATTTAAAATTGAAATAAAGTGTTACAATAATGTGTGAAGAACATAAATACGTATGACATATTTATTGAATAAACTTTATTCTCTTGGCTCTCACAGAAGAGGGGTGAAGAAACATTGGATATAAACATGTTTTAAATATTAATTGATGAGATTAATAAATAATAGAAAACGTGTGTTTGGATTAATAGAGTTTTGTGAGGCGTATGATGTTGGTAGCCGACAACCCATTTACCTTGGTCCTAAGAGTAACGCTACCTCCCACATGCACCCATTTTCAATCACTCATATTTTATGCAAACTTCAACCTTCATCATTCAACAATGAAAAAAACCAAACTATTCCTTCCTTGGTTTTTCAGATAATTCGAAAGAAAAAAAAGAAGAAAATAGGGTCACAGATTTAGCCCCTAGCTAGTTTTTAGGAAGCAGAGTACCGTTTTGTCCCTGGTAGAAGAAGTTAGAAGGTTTGGGTACATCTCTACGACAATGGTGGTTCTGAAGTAGAATCTCTTTGATTCAATCCAACCAAAAACAAAGGAAAATAGTGGGTCAGGTGTGAAGAGTGGATTGTGCGAGTTGAAGAGCATGTGTGTGGAGATGTGTTTGTCAGACACTGACACCTCTTTGCGTATCAATCATGCAATGCAATAACCCTGCCGCCAATTATACCTCTTCTCTTCTCTCTTTTCTCTCTACTTTTCACGCCCTTTTTCTTTCTTCATCGCTAAATATTCATTTCTGTTTCTCTTTCATTCCCTCTTATTTTTATTTTCTTCTTCCAAACACAACCGTACCAACCCCCAAATAATTTCTGGTATTTCCACCAAATATTTGGCGCAGGTTGTTTGTTGTGTAATGTTATGTAAACCTACCTGTAGCGGTAGAGTACAGCAAACAAATTCCATCCCTTTATTTTATATATATATATTTTTCTTTTGGTTATTCGATATTAATTATGTTCCTGTTCAGTGGATACTGTCCTATTCGTTGTTTTTTGTTCTAAAATTTGCTACCTAAACTGGCCTATCCAAATCTGATTTTTTTCTTAATCTGAAAACTCTCTGTCCTTTTTGGTTAACCTATGAATTAGACTATATTTGTTAAAAGAAAATCAATTCCCCGGGTTATAGTTTGTAGTTTTGTGTCTGGGTTTGTTTGAATCGAGAGAAAGAAGAGGGTTTGTTCTTGTTGGGGATGCATATTGAGGGTGGTGGAGGAAACAATGGCGAATCTGGTTCCGGGGGTGCTTCTGAAGCTTCTGCAGCACATGAACACGGATGTGAAGGTTGGTGGTGAGCACAGGTCTTCGCTGTTGCAGGTTGTAAGCATTGTTCCGGCACTCGCAGGGGGCGAGCTTTTCCCAAATCAAGGTTTTTATCTCAAAGTCTCTGATTCATCTCATGCTACTTATGTTTCTCTCCCTGATGAACATGATGATCTCATTCTCAGTGATAAGATTCAGTTGGGTCAGTTTGTGTTTATTGATCGTTTGGAGGGTGCTTCTCCCGTCCCTATTCTGAGAGGGGTTAGGCCTGTTCCTGGGAGACACCCTTGTGTTGGAACCCCTGAGGATATTGTCGCAACTCATTCCCTTGCTTTCCTTGACAATGGTAAGGACAAGAATGGGGTTTCTTCTGGTGTTCCTGACATGGATAGATCGAAGTCTCCGAGGAAAGTTTACAGTGGTGGGGTTGGAGAGAAGGAGAAGAAAGAGAGAGTGAGATCAAATGGTGGTGGTGGGAGTGGTAAGGAGGAAGTACAATCCAGCAAGACTAGTGCTGTTTTGGGTAGGGGCAAATCTCAGTCTCAGCCTCAGCCAGTGAAGCCTCCACTGAAGATTGAGGTGAAGAAGGAGTCCTTGACTAGATTGAGGTCAACCAATTCGCGGTCCATTCCTTCGTCCCCAAGTAGTTGCTACTCGTTGCCGACCTCTTTTGAGAAATTTGCCAATGGGGTCCGGCAACATCAGGCTAAGGTTGGGGCTAAGGTGGGAGTGGTGGAGACGGGAAAGTTGGTTCGTGGGGCTAGTAGTCCGGCTGCTAAGAAAATTGTTAATCCGATTAGGAATTTGGTGCAGGGAATTGAGCTGGGGAGTAAGGCTCTGAGGAAGAGCTGGGAAGGGAGTATGGAGGTCAAGACTAGAGAGTCCTCCAAAACTAGGGCTGCGACCAAGTTTGATACCAAGTCTGAACTAAGTGTGAGTTGCCATTTCTCCTTTTCAGAAACTCTTAATGTCCAAGGCTTGTTGGATTAATTGTCTTTTTTATTGTTTTCCTTTCAAAATTTTATGCGGAATAATCTGCTATTAAGTTTAGTCAGTGTCAGTATGAGAGACTTGGATTTCATTACCTCCATGGATTGAGTCGATTAAACAATTATATATATTTCACCCCTTATTTTATGTTCTACCAGATTCCTAGGAGGAGAAGCATTTCAGGCGAAAAAGGGCCATCAAAAGAGGAGGGGAAGATCCAACCACCAACAAAGCCCTCTAAGGAACAACATAAGACTCAAACGTCTACAAAGAAGGTTAATGCTAACGGAACTACAGCTGAACCAGAAAAGTCGATCAAGCAAAGAACTTCCATTGGAAAGAAAGCAGGGGAAGTTTCTAATAGCGGACTCCCTGGAAATTTGGTCAAAGTTTCTCTAAGTAATAGGAAAGTGACAGATGCAACTGTTCAATGGGCTTCACTCCCATCATCTATTTCAAAGCTTGGAAGGGTATATCTGTTAAGAACTCCTTTACTTTTACATTGTATTTCTTTGGTTCTGGGTTGTCAAAGCATATATCGTCCACTGACAATTGCATTATAAACGAGAAAAGAAGGCAAAGGTGTTTTGAAAATAGTCTCATCAGATATATAAAAACATCTCAAATAAGTATAATGTATACCATATAATAAGTATGCCACAGGTATAAAGCTGGATCATGTGATTGTTCCAAATATATATCCTTACTCACTGGATACATTATTCAGAATATTAAATGACCTTACTTTATCCTCTTCTCAGATGAGAAATTCTTTAACAATATTGTTTCATTCTTATTCAATGTTCACATTTGTGACAGGAAGTAATGATGCAGAGAGATGCTGCACAGATAGCAGCAACTGAGGCTATGCAAGAGGCTGCTGCTGCAGAGAGTTTACTGCAATGTCTAAGGTGTGAATATATTCATACCTGTAGTTTCTCCATTACACATTTACATTTAATGGTAAAAATTAAGACGTGGGTAAGTGAAGTGTATTTGAACTGACTTGTAGAGAGGAGAAACCACAAGTGGAGAATGTGACATTTTTAAAATCAAAATTAGCCAAAGCGAACAAACTCCAAATCACATTCAGGATACATATAATTTGCCATCTAACTATTATGTGTAATCGAGGCACAGATTTCTTGGAAATTTCTAAAAATATTTGGACAAAAAGGAAAGAAAGTGTGTACGAATGCTATCCATGTTAAATGTTATCAGAATTGGTTTGTTGCTTGATTTAAGGGTTAAGTTTGATAGACGACATATCATGTACACTTTTCACATTTTTAATAATAACTTTGTCATTTACCATGGTAATAATATATAGAGGATTTCAGGTTTATCCATTAATATATTTAATCCATATGAGGGACTATTATGTCAAAATGTTCTAATTCCTTGCTACGTACCAGTTGTTGCTGACGTTTGTTTATGATATTTCTGGCAGAACATATTCAGAGCTAGCTAATTCTGCTAAGGAACATAACCCACAGCCAGCAGTTGAGCAGTTTTTAACTCTTCATGCTAGCTTGAATAGTACCCGGACAATTGCTGAATCTTTAACAAAACCCATTCCAGATTGTTCATCTCCAGATTATGAAAAGGGTACAGCGGAAGAAGTACTAAAAGTAAAATCAGATAGACAAAAGCAGGCTGCTGCATGGGTCCAGGCAGCCTTGACCACCAATCTGTCGTCCTTTGCTGTTTTTACAAGAGAATCTCAAACATCCAGGCCTCCAGCTTCAAGCAGCTCTCAAAATCAAAAAACTGTTGTGAGAAGTCAACCTATGTTAGTTATACACAATTCCAGTGAAGATGCTTCATCAAAAGTTCATGCAAAGACCCGTCTGACAGCTAATTCCAAGCATGCCTCACAAGGAACTCTTCGCAAACCAGGTGATGGGTTATTAAATGGGCAGAAGCAGCTAGTCCAACCACCCTCTGAATGGGTTAGAGGAAATGGCCTCAGTGAGGTAGTTAATTTGGTCGAAATGTTGCAGTTACAATCCCGAGACTGGTTTTTGGGATTTGTTGAGAGGTTCTTAGACAGTGATGGGGACACTACCTTGTCAGATAATGATCAAATAGCAGGTATGCTCACTCAACTGAAGAGTGTTAATGATTGGTTAGATGAGATAGTTTCGAGTAAGGATGAGGGAGAATCATGCCAGATATCAGCAGAGACAATTGATCGGCTGAGGAAGAAAATATATGAATATCTTCTTTCACATGTTGAGTCTGCTGCTGCAGCACTCAGTGGTGGATCACAATCGTCACCTCAGATCCAAACAACACAGATTAAAGCCAAAAGGTGAATGAGTACATAGCTTAGCTTAACTATGCATGAGTAGTAGGGAGGAGTGGGTCTAAACTTGGTCACTAAAAGTTGTCCAAGGTCCCCTTTAAATTTCACTTATTTTTTGTCCCCCGCATTCGTCTGTTTGTACATAAATCCTACATGGGGTTTGAGGTATAGATGGAATCTAATTTTTACTAGGGGAGATAGTAAACATTATTCGTGAGGATATTTTTCTTTCATTTTTCTGAATATTGTTCAGGTGAAATTATACAAATTGAACACAATGGAAGATATAAGCTGACATGATCTTTTCCAATGCCCTTCCTTGAGTTCTTGCTTAGTTTCCCAAATCATGTTGTGGTGTCAAATCACAGTTTCCCAAACCATGAAGCATATCCAACCATGGAAGAAGTGTTCATGAAGTACCAGTCTTCTGGTTAAATCATAGTAGCAGCAAATGAGGCATAAAATTGTGATCTAGTTAAGGAATAGACAGATGAATGAATTGCATGTAGCAAAGCTATTAACAAGTTTATGAATGTAGAATAGTTATGCAAGCAGTGAGCGCGAAGAAGGTACTAATTATGCAAGCATTGCAGACCTTTTTTCTTAATGTAGGTTATACTCGTATTAATGTGTCATCATCATTCTCCCTATTACTTTGTATTTAATCTCTTGAAAAATATGGGTCAAGTTGTACTAATAACTCTTTTATCATCAAACGAATAAATGTAGATTAAGAAATTTTTCAATAAAATATTATTCCTTGATAGAAGGTTACAAAGCCACAGGTTACCAAACAACATGTCACTTGTACCCTTTTTTAGTACTAATCACATGCAGCATCTTAAGTAGTAGGCTGCATCATGACAAATGAAAATCTCCCTTCAAGTTCTATATTTTCCCCTTTGGAAATCTTTTCTTTGAATAGGGTCGAATGAATAGGTTGAAGATGTTATAACTTATAACTAGGAACTACAGATAATAAGATAAAGTGGTTATAGTAGGTGACATTTGTTCCACTAATTGTTTCGTGATCAAGATAATGACTCGTGACTTCTTAGCATTGTTTACCCCCAAAAATACTGCATCAACTCATCACACCAGAACATTGTACAAAGAGAAGACTGGCTATTGGCTGCAAGCACTATTCAAATGTGCAGTGCAGGACAAAGTCATGGAGGAATAATGCATAATTTTGTAAAATAAACTTCGGTCATATTATATGACTTGGAGATGGTCAAAGTAAAAGGATGATATACATGGGAAACTGAAAGTTTCTTGGGCTGACCCAACTTTCTCGGAAACAATAAGTAGAGTTAGCCTGTTCAAATGGGGAGCAAAGTTGATTTTTGACTTCTATATACACAATAATTATCATCTCTCCTTTTAGTTGTCTGGTGTTTATCTAAAGTGAAATATTATCACAGAATTCACCTCAAAAAAATTGAAAAGAACTTTCTACTTCAGACTGACTTTAACGCGTAGCATTTTCAGTCCAAGAATTTGCCCGAACCTGAATTGCACGGCTGCTGAAAGACTTTTTTGCCAACTAGTTATGGCCAAATTCAGAGCAGTTTTTGCTCATCATGGATGGTTATTTGTTGCCAACGACTTTGATGAACTAATTACCACCCAGTAGATTTCTCAGCTTCGATTATTATTTTTTGGTCAACCAAACTGTGGAAGAGAAAAAAGATATCCTCTAATCAAACAAAGATGGATGTGTGCTATTTATTCAATTCAGGTTTAATATAAAGATAGATATAAGATAATATAAACATCTCATAATTATATTTAGTGTACGTAGTATTACATAATTGAATATATGCATGCTAATACAAAAATTATAATTATAAATATATAGAGAAAATGCGCATACACTTATCAGTTATCATTTTCTTTACAAAATTCTACAAAATCAACTGATATGTCCAAAATAATATTGTAATCCTCTATCAATCTAATATACATGTATAACAACTCAATTCCTTTATGACGACTATTCAACACTGCAAAACAAGCTAAAACCACTAAATTGATTTAACTTGATGCACTTTTAATGAATCAAAACTTTTAAATAAGTCAAACATTTTTTACATTCAATTATATCAAGTTTCACTTTCATCTTTATATTATTTTGTTCACATCACCTCCTCATTTAGTTATTTATTATCAATTTGACTATTCAAAATCTAAAATTTATTAAAAATAAAATATTCAATTATTCAAACAAAAGATGCAACTATCTAAGGCATCAAAACAACTTATCCATAATATATAATTATCAATACTATCAAAATCAATTAATCTCATAAATCAAGTTAGTTACTTTTACCTAAGAGTGGCTTTTTCACTAAGCAAAAATAGTTCTAGTTAGCAATAGCCAAATGTGCACTTAAAAACTCAAAAGACCTAAGAAAATACTATTCAAACAGCCAAAATAATAATAAGTAATTAAGATAGTACCTTTTATTTCAGTTCATTTGTCTGATAACACAGGAAAAAAAATGATGGTTCATGGGCTTGGCACACCCAGTTTAAGTGGGCTGAAGATGCAAGCAGCCTGTTGTCCCTCCACTGCGAAGAGCCGGAGGTAGTCGCTGCTCTGTGAAACCAGCCTCACGCAGTGCCCTCCAGTTTAGGACCAAAGGGACCTGGGCCTTCGCCCAAAGCCCGTTGAACAACTCCTAGCTTGGAGTGGGCAGGCCAACATAGTGCAACCCCAGTCCAACTGAGCGTTGCCTGAGCCATGTTCCATCACCTTCATGCCCTCACTCGAGTGACAAGCTAGCGTTACCAAGCTCGGCAAGCTGGCATCCAGATCAGACATATATATAGATTTATTTTTACAACAAAATAGTCGATGTGGGACTTATTCCTTCGATTAGCTTATAGAGTTACTACGGCTTACTTGAATCTTCTTGAAGAAATAGTGCACAACCGTGAACATAAAATTTCAAACCCAGTTAACTTGTATGTACAGCAATATCAAATTCAATTACAACCATTTCATTACTTCACATACAAACTACTTAGTTTGGACACTGACGCCCTCTACACAAACAATTAATTAGCTTTTGGATTATCTGGCCTTGTATATCTTCCAACAGTTGATTTGGAGACAAATAATTCCAATCTTCTCCAACAAGATGTGGCTAATCATGTTTGTACGAGAGTAACTCATGTTTAGACAAATCATGACCCTTTATACTTCTTTTAGTTCCTTTTACACTCCTACCATCTGTATGTATTGGATTCTGTTTCCAAGGGTAAATTTTAGCTAATGAGGATACAATTCCTACCCTTTTACCTTACTTATCTCAAAACAGGGATATGATTCAATTCAAGTTGAAATTCCTGATTCACAATATATGCTGTTATTCCTTACTCATAAAGTATGTTGCTAGATGTCCACAAAGGGGTTGAGATTTTCACTGATTACCACACAATTTTAGCTTCATTAAGTGTCTGAAGCCTGATCAAATCTTAGTTTGAGTTATCAGGTGAAGGCTGCTTCATTTCTTAACAATATCTTAATTTGTGATGACCCAAACCCACTACGCAATTTGAAAGAATTCATGGCTAAAGGCTAGCAACAGGAGATGAGCATTAGCCACTTAGTAAAGGCCATGTCTTCTTCAAATTTCAATCATTTTTTTTTATTCTTTAGTTATGATTGGTTGTGTGATTTCAGATTGAAAAAGAATTTTGTGGCAGCCACTTGTTCCTCTTTCTTTTTCTACTTCTTCAAAAACTTTCTTGTTTTTACAGAATAAAATGTTGAGGTTGACCAAAGCCTAATTGCTTCAGCACTGGTTTAATCTGTCCCTTAGCTAAATAGCTACATTTGACATATTGCTTCAGCACTGATTGTTTTTGTTTTTTACTGTAGTTCTGTTTCTTTAGCTTTTTTGTTACTTATGTATGACCTAATTTGTAAAAGTTTTCTCAAATAACTTTTGTAAGTTTTTAACTTGAGGATAAGCTAACTTTTGTTTATAAAAAAGTCGAGTTCATTTTTTTCTTACTATTTTTCTATCTTATAAGAGTTTATAGAGAAACTTGTCCAAACAGACTTATGGGGTGAATTTATTGTTTCCCTGGAGTTTCAGAGCATAAAGAGTGATGGTTAAATAAATATTATTTTCAACACTGATTTTGTAACTTTTTTCGTTTTTAATATTTGTACTTTGGAGCAAAAAGTGATCTGGTAGATATCAGAGAATAATGTCGGAATGAGTAAATTATTTATGGAATGTTTAAGAAAGAGGAAGGAAGGAAAGTTATGAAATACAGTTTGGAACATTAGATGGGGAAGATGGAAGTAACAGTTAATAGCATTTTTTTGCCTTCGGAAAATGTTTGCTGACACAAAATTGAGACAATCATCCATGAGTTTATGTTCAGTTATTTCATGAGTCGAGTTCTGATTCTGAAACTTGATTTTTGCAGCCAGATCCCTATGATGCACAACATAACCACATGGCGCATCAAAGAAAGAAGAGGACCTTTGACAAGAAGATCAAATATAGAATCTGATTTCAGTAACTTCTAAAACTGGTAATATGCAGCAATGAGTAAAAATGAAACACCTTGTTATAAACAAGTTGCTTAAAAATCGATGATGTTTTCTGATACCTTGTTAGCATATATTAGAGGTAATTATGGCATTCAACATTTTATCATAGTTTTACATTATAAATTTGCTGCATTAAACATGAAAAGTAGTAATTCAAATGTGAATATCATATATGTATTTGCTGCATAAGAAAGGGCCTAAAACCTGACAAATTTTAGTTTTTCCTAGCTCCAATATGCTCTCCTTGGTCTTACAGAATGAACATTGAGATGTGCAGGATGATTGTAGCAAGTTGTGTGGTGCATAATTGAAGCAAGCAAATCTTTATTTCCATCTTTCATTTTGTGCTTCGTAGGACCCAAGCTGCAATTGCACTATCCCTGCCTAACTGGCAACTGTAGCAGATATTGACAATAACCATAAATTCACTACAATCATCTCATTTCTTTTGGATCACAGCTGCAACTTCACTGGGGGATCTAATTAAACTCTCTCACATCAGATAATTTAAATTTACTTCTGTGATGATCATAGATAGATACTCTTTAATTTGGGATATCCTTTTTCAGATTTGGCTCTCTCTCTTTTTCATTCACTCCTATATTCTTTGCACAAATTCTATGGAAAACTCAAAAAGTACAAGAACAAATAGATTTATGATTCAGTTAACTTTCTCACTCACTATAGCGTTGACATCTCATGATGAAAATATTCCCATTTCTTAAATTTATCAGAAGGGATAAATTTCCATTATATTTTTATTGATAAATTATATTGTTTGGATTTTGTGTTATAATGAAGTGAAACATAAATGAAGGGATATGTTTATTCCTTCACCCCGCTTCTGAAAAAAAAAAGTGGTGGATAGTGTGACACGTTTGCCAAAACATGGTACGCCAATAAATTCATTCCCCAAATCCACTCACAATGTCAACTCATACAAAATTTAGGTCACAATTGATATTTTAAAAATAAAATAAAATAAAATCATATCCAACTTGACTCTTAAATTTAAATTTAAGATATAATCTTTATAAAATTTTCCTTTGAACATTGTGGTATGATAAATATTTTTAAAATTAGATATAATTAAGTTATTTTCTTAAATTGTGAAAAAAATGAAGTCAAATAAAAACTTACACAGTGTGAGTTTTATAAGCTTTTACATCTATTGGAAATAATATGAGATAACTTAAAATAAGATAAAATCTCATAAAACAATTGCATCTTCTTGAAACAATTTTTTTTAAGAATGATCTTCTTATAATAAAGCAAGAGCAAACGTGCTTCCTATTTTATGTAGTATATGTTTTTACTAATTTAGTTTCCTTACAAATTTTTTAACTATTTTTTGTATATACAATTTGTTTACAGTCTTATCCTTATTATAATAAATTTTGGTAATTCTTTTTCCAATATTGTGTTTCCATGGGTGCTAATAGACTGAATTAGAACATAATGAAAGTTAGTACAAGGTCTTTAGAATTAATAAATTTTAGAAAAACTGCTAGAAACCGTAATAAATAAACAAGAAAGAAATAAAAAAATTCAATTTTTAATTTGATGAAATTTAAAAACTAAAGTGGTGAATGAGACTTCATAATCCGAATGTAATAGCCCTAGCAATGCTTTCTTTGGTAGTGGAATTATGGTTTTTGTTTTTACCTTTTGCAAGGAAGGAAAAATGTTCATCACATAAAGTAGAGAGAGACAGAGAGAGAGAAAGCGTTTATGCAATACAATTAGGAAGATGACAGAGGATGAGGGAAGGTGAGAATCGTTGTGAACGTGGCATGCATCAAGAAGGGTGTGTGGTGCTGTGATGCACAAATAAACTTGATTAATATCTATATGTATTGGTGTTTAGGGTGCCATGGCATTGCTTTGTTTTGCCACCTCAGAAAAAATGAGTGAAAGTGAATAATGAGGAACATGAAGAAGGGGTGGTGGTGGAGGACACGGTGGTGCTAAGAGAAAGAGAGAAAAGCAACTTCCTTTTCAACCAAATAGTGCCAACCCACACTCTTAACTCTTTCCCTTTTCAACCGTTACCACACCTCACCATACCATACATAGATGCAGCAGATTCTCTGTAAGACTTCATCTGCTATGGCCACTTTTCCTTGTTCCAGGGTTTGTCTCTCTTTCTCTCTTCTTCTCTTCTCTCCTTTCTTTTTGGAGTCTTTGATTTCGTTTCAGAGAATAATTATCACCTCAAATTTGGGGTTTCTATCTCTTAGAGTTTCGGAGGAAACGAGGAAAAAAAAGACAGCGTCCGATGATGTTTTTTTATTTCTCGTGAAAACTAAACCTTACGTTTTCCGTGGCACCTCGTTGTGTGCGTGTTTCTTCCGGTTTCAATGAATGATAAGAAGGTATTTTGCTTTTGATTGATGAAACAAATTGTATGATTCGGTGTGTTATCAGTCTCGATCCTTTAATTTGGAATTAATTGAGTTTGGTATAACTTGCAGTGTAATTCTGGAACTAGATTTGGTTATATGTATTATTTGTTTCTTTGCTTCTTCGTTTGTGATTATAACCTATCTTCCGAAGTGTGTGTTTAATGATACTTTCTGGGAAGAGGTTACAATTGAATGTTTGGTGATGGAATTTGATTATTCTGTGTTTCTTAGGTGAGAAGTGGGTTGTGCGTGTGGCCAAATGTGAGACAACTTTGCTTTAGAAAAGGCATTCTGTATGGATTTATGCGATTGTTTTCTACGCCATTGAAAACGCTGCGTGGAGCTAGTCGAACGCTGAGGGTGGCTCAATTTTGCAGTGTTGCCAATATGTCTTCCTCGTTGCAGATTGAATTGGTGAGAGAAGGTCTCTTGCTAGTCTTTTTCAGTTGAGATGGTGCTGTTGGATTACAATTAGGTCACCTAATATGATAAGCTTTCTGAAGAAATATGCTGAAAGTCGAACTTATGATGTTATTGTGTTTAAAAAAATCGTTAGGTACCTTGCCTAAAGGACAATTATTCGTATCTTTTACATGATGTGGATACGGGTACGGTTGGTGTTGTTGATCCTTCTGAAGCTGTGCCTATCATAGATGCCTTGAGCAGGAAAAATCGAAATTTGACATACATACTCAACACTCACCATCATCATGATCACACTGGTGGAAATGTAGAATTGAAAGCAAGATATGGGGCAAAGGTATTTTGTATGTCATATTATGCAGAGTTATTATGCTTTCTGCTAATAATCTATGTGTACTTTCTATCATATGCTTAGTAGCTACTCCTTTGTATAGATGTTAACACTTCCCATGTTGCAATACAGGTGATTGGTTCAGGAACTGACAAGGAAAGGATTCCTGGAATTGATATCTTTTTGAATGATGGTGATAAGTGGATGTTTGCTGGCCATGAGGTGCGTGTAATGGACACACCTGGTCACACCCGAGGTCACATTCCTGCCCTATTTCCATTCGTAATTCTCTTAATGGTGAAAAGTGTAAAAAAGAATCAGTTTTCTATTGTGTAGCTCATTTTTTCTAATTTGTTTGATTGAATTATGCTATAAGTAGGTCATATAAGCTTCTATTTTCCTGGATCTGGGGCAATTTTTACTGGAGACACTCTTTTCAGCTTATCATGTGGCAAGCTGTTTGAAGGAAGCCCACAGGAGGTTAGTTAAAGTGTACTTCTCCATTTTTTTTTCCTTTTAATATTTGAGATCTCTCAGTCCGGTAAGCCATTGCATCTTGGGACGTGTCTTATTTTCTAATCTTGCTTTATCCCCTTCCATTAGCCTTTGAAATTTTAACATACCTGCACAAAGGGACTTGTTATTGAAAGTGCTGTTAAATGGGGACTTTTTGATAACCATTATCCTTTTCTGCAACTCATAACATGTGAATGTAAATGCCTTTATAGGGTACAATTAGTTGACTTATATCTGGAAGGCCTTGTCTAAAATCAGGTTGGGACTTAGGACAGTCTTTTCCATAATCTATATTTATGTTTTTTGCTCGAGTTGCAGATATTGAATATTCCAATAGACAACTGCCCCCTGTTATGCAATCTAAATTGATGAAAAGTTCAATCAAGTTTTATATATAAGAAATCAATGCACGTAATACTATTTCTTTACTGGTTCACTGATGTTTGCATTTTCTACTTGTGTTCCTTTTGTCCAATAATGTATATAACTTTGTAAGCATCTATTTATTCGTGATGTTGCTGATGCTAAGTGTGTCAAGTCTGAGCTTGTAATGGGGGTTGCATCTTCAGTTGTTGACTATTTCATCCATGTTGCAGATGATGTCTTCTCTTAAAAAGATCATGTCTCTGCCAGATGATACAAATATATACTGTGGTCACGAGTATACATTGGTCAGCTACACCTACTCTTGTCCTTTTTGTTCTTTGCTTCCTTTTCTTAGCCCAAAGGCTGTGAAATTGACTTTGTTACTTTGGTGTTGACAGAGCAATACAAAGTTTGCATTGTCCATTGAACCTGAAAACAAAGAACTTCAATCCTATGCTGCTCATGTAGCTTACCTTCGAAGTAAAGGCATGCCCACGGTAAGTTTTAGAATTTCACTTCTTTTAATTAATGGTTCTCCTCCATCTTCCTCTCCCTCACAATTCTTCTTAACTAGTATAAAAGTAAAAGAAAATAAGAAGAAAAAATAATTTTCTTTAAGTTAAAAAAGTTTTTTCACTGTAGTTTTTTCTAAAATTAAATTTGAATTTATGTATAAGGTAACTTTGGTTTATGAGAAGGTTTATTTTTTTACTGGAGAAGCTTACTTAAACAAAAATCTTAGTTTTTCTGTAGATGTTTTCGGAAAATTCTGTCCAAAAAAGACCAAAGTATATTGTTTGAATCCTTTGTCTATTGCTCGGACCAAATTAATAAGTACCTGTTTATCCAGATTCCCACCACACTGAAGATGGAAAAGGCTTGTAATCCATTCCTTCGTACATCCAGTGCTGCAATCCGGCAATCATTAAACATTGCAACCACAGCAAATGATGCAGAAGCCCTTGCTGTCATCCGGAGAACAAAGGACAATTTTTAGAATTTTTTTATTGAGATTTTTTAAGTCTATAAAGACACTTGTTCTATATAGGGTTAGGGTATGAATCCATCTGCAAAATAATATATGCTTGATGCTATCTTCTCAATATGATTTCAGAATTTTGTTCTTGAGTTCATTTGGGAGTTGTGTAGTTGGTGTCTGAGAAAATTGTTTTGTGATTTTGAAGTGTAAATGAATTGAGGCATGTTTTTAGTGTAAGGGAAAATTAAATTTAGACCTATGAAAAATAATTGATTTGGATTCCTTGGCTTATTACATGCAAATCTGAATTGAATCAATGTGGTCATTCCTTTATATATTAGAAAATGTGATAATAAAAAAATATACTTGTAAACAATTATTTTTTTAGGGAACCTTTACAATTTGTATTGGAGAACTTAACATGGCGTTGGTTAGGGATGGAACAATATAAATCTAAAGTTTTTTTATTATCTATCTCTATATTTACGTAATGCTTCTTTTGACCGTTCTAGAATAATATGTATGAACCATTCTATAAAATTGTTAAACAATAGAGATTGCACTGGATGCTAACACAAGATTACTAAAAAGTTGTTCCCATCGAAACCACCATCTTATCTGTTCAAACAACTAAATTTATTGATCAATTTACCAGTTACTTATATCACTCAACGTACCATCTTGATATTTAGTATTAAAAACAACCTGTTGTATCTATTTACAAATTATTCTCCTCCTGACCACCTATCAAACTAAAAGAATATACTTGCTTTGCTTATGATTTTGTAATTGCCTTGTTAAACAAATACCTAATCGAAACATAATCTTCAAGTCCCACTACCCCGTAGACTTTTACCTTAACTAAGAAATATTGTCTAGTCTTCTCCCACTATATTTGGAATCCAACACATCTTTTCATAACTAAGTATTTTATGTAGTTAATATTTATTTCCATTAAGTTAGAAGTACTTCATTCAAAGTCTTAATTTTTATTCATTTATTACTTTTGTTTTTGGTTGGAGACCTCACATCGATTAGAAATGATGTCAAATTAGTGTATACAAGTAAGTGCAAATCTGACCTTACAAGTCGATTTTATAGAATTGAGTTAAATTTAAAATTCACTTTAATATGGTATCAGAGTCATATAAGTATTTCATATCGACTTGAATGCAAACCTCACATTTCCTGTGTTTAACACATAGATAAAGCATCATTGATAAGCCAACTAGACTTTTAGTAGGTATGAAAAATAAGAAAGAAATTATAAGATTCCTTATCTTCTACTTTTAACTGATTGAAATTTTTTTATTCATTTTCATTCGTTCTCATTTTAATTAAATTAAAAAAGAAAATAATCTACTGGGTTTAAAAAATATAATAATTCTTTATTTTTGTTGTTAAAGGTACTTTTAATGCAATTATAATAATTAAAGGAATTAAAGATAAAGTGGAAGGAGAGAAAAATGGTGATTATGATAAGAAAGAAAGAAAGTGTATTTGATAAGTGTAGGAAGAAAAAAAAAAGGAATGGATTAATTTTAAAAGTTATTAAAATTAAGTTCAAACTCACATAATTAAAATCAGTTTAAAATAAATTTTTTTAAAGGTTTGAAAATGTAAACGATGAAATTTAATTTTTTAAAAGGTAAATAATTAATGCGAATAAGATACTTTATTTATATAATTTAGCATAAGAATTTGATGCGGTGACGTGGGTCCATGCGAGGACTGCAAACAGCCGCATCGCAAAACACGAGGTTTCACCAAGCAAAACCAAAGTTCTGTACTTTCATTTGTAGGGTTTGAAACGGTCTTTACGATAATAAACTACATTTGGGGAATTTTCCCTGCCTGGAAGCAAAACCTACTTCTCCATTGTTGCAGTTTTCGGATTACAATGCTGCCTCCTACCAAATCCGTGGAAAACGAGGAGTGGGGAACCCCAACCAGCAGCCTCTGGGTTGGAAATCTGCCGCCGGAGGTCTCCGATTCCGATCTCATGGACCTCTTCGCTCCCTACGGTTCTCTCGACACACTCATTTCCTATTCCTCACGCACCTTCGCTTTCGTGTTGTTCGGACGCGTCGAAGACGCTAAGGTCGCGAAAACCAACTTACAAGGCGCCTCGCTGCGCGGGTTTCAAATCAGAATCGAATTTGCAATACCGGTTTGTGAAAACTGAAAGCGTTTCTCTTTATTATTTTTATTTATCTTACAATGTGACTTTTCACTGAGAATAATGATGGTAATTACATAATAAAATGAACGTAATGTGTTTTCAGGCAAGGCCGTGTAAACAGTTATGGGTGGGTGGTGTTACCCACGCTGTAGCTAAGGAGGATTTGGAAGCGGAATTTCGTAAATTCGGTAAGATTGAAGATTTTAAGTTCTTCAGAGACCGTCGTACTGCGTGTGTTGAGTTTCTCAATTTGGATGATGCTACGCGGGCCATGAAAGTCATGAACGGGAAGCGATTAGCTGGCGGCCATATTTGTGTGGACTTCCTTAGGTTACAATCTACGAATAGAGTAAGCTTCTTTTGATTGATTTGTTGTTTCATTCCTTTTCCTTGTTTTTTTAATTCGATGGCCTGTTCTGCTACAAGCATCCTGATGTCTCGTGGTTGTGTCTACAAAGTAGTTTCATTCAGGTCAGTGGAAAAGTGGTTGTCTTAAACTTGTGCAGAATGAGAATGTTGTTTTTTAGTCAATGTGAAAGTTTGTTAAGATCATGATCTTGTACCCAAGATCGGGAGGGTTCATATGCTCAAAATGTGTGAATGCAAAATTATATTCTAGCTTAAATACAAATGTGCTGTCACACTCACCTGTGTGTGTGATAGAGAGAGATAGAGTCAGAGTCAGGTTTGGCAATCTATAAATTGAATTGGTGCGTGATCAGGGTGTAGATCATAAGGTCGCACAATCTCACAAGTTAAATCTTAATTATTACAACATTGATTTATATTGCCATATTTCAGTAACTTCCTAAATCGTTGTAAATAGAAAAGAGGCTTTGGATGCTTTAATTTAAAGCTTTGTCTGCTTTCTTCAACTATGTCTGTTGGATGTCAGCTATATCAGCTTCAACAGCTTTTGCTTTCATGTTTTGTATAGAAATTGTTGAATTGGGTTGTTTCCTTGTAAATCTTTAACGCCTTACCTACTTTTTTTTTTGCTGTTTAATATTTTTGCTCTTCTGCCTTTTACTCTCATGTAGTTAATGCTTCCTTTACTGATTTCAATAGGATTTTTTGGTTGACAAAGGGCAGTTTCAGGCTAGACCACAGGTTAGAGTACCACAATCCTAATTGAGTTTGTTTCTAGTTCTGTTTATCTGTGGTTGGATACATGCTATGTTTATTTTTTGGTAAGACATATAGCGTTGTTTGTTAAAAAGAGTGGGTACATAAAATAATTAACATTTTCACTTTTCTATATGCCTCTTAGTTGGAACTTTACTAATGTTCCTTGTAAATACTCATTCTTGTGTCACAGCATTTACAACCTTCAATGGGGAGGAATAGTCAACCCAGTAACATTTTGTGGATAGGTTTTCCTCCTTCATTTCAAATTGATGAACAGATGCTCCACAATGCCATGATTTTGTTTGGTGAAATTGAGAGAATCAAGAGTTTTCCTTCAAGACATTATTCATTTGTTGAGTTTAGAAGCACTGATGAAGCTCGCCGTGCCAAAGAGGGCCTTCAAGGACGGCTTTTTAATGATCCTCGAATAACGATTATGTATTCAAGCAGTGATATGACACCCGGCAAAGATTACCCTGGATTTTATCCTGGAAGTAAAGGGCCTTTACCTGATGGATTAGTTAATGAGCATCCATTTCGACCACCACAAACAGATGTATTTGGTCAAAATCGTCCTATTGTTCCAAATAATTTTCCCGGGCAATTGCCACCTGGCAATATTAGTGGACCTAATGTCCCAATGCGACCTTTTGTTCCTCAAGGTCTTGAACCTCTTAACTCTGGTCCTGATTTTAATGAGATGAGCACACTTCACAAACTTCAAGATGGTAGCTCTAAAATGGGTCCAAGCTGGAAAAGGCCATCTCCGCCTGCCCCAGGTATTCTTTCTTCTCCGATGCCTGGTATTAGGCCCTCCTCTGGCCCTTGGGATGTGCTTGGCACAAACCAACTTTCAAGAGATTCTAAACGTTCAAGGTTAGATGATGCTTTACTTATTGGTGATGCTCCATTTCCTTTAAGAAATATCGATGACCGTGGATTAAGATTTGAACAACCATTTGCAATTGATCCACTTATTGATGGAGGTGGTTCTGGTCCAAAGAGTCACCCTGGTCCAGTGGGCACCAGGATCACATCTGGAGTACCTGGTTCTGTCCAACCTGATATTGATCACATATGGCGTGGAATTATTGCAAAAGGGGGAACTCCTGTTTGTCGTGCTAGATGTGTGCCTATTGGAAAAGGGATAGGCACTGAGATGTGAGTATAATTTTCCCTTTTCTTTTGAATGTCTTGGTCAAATTTTTAGAAATTCAAGGGATTGGAGGAAGGAAATAGTATTGATACTCAGAATTGTTATTTTTAATCTCCTGTTGCTTGCAAGGTCCTCATGCAACATATATTTTTTCCCTTTGCATGTTGTTTCTTTACTATGCGAAACATTTACCTTGACATGAAATTTCAGTGTTTTGCACTGCATACAAGCTTTTCTGTTATATTTTATTCTTCCTCATGCCTATGATTAGGAAGCGTATTTATTGTTCTTGCAAAGTCTTGTGTTCCCGAACAATGGTTTAAAATTTGTAGATGAAATATAGTTTCACATGGTTATAATCCAAGCGTACACATAATAGTTTTGGTATGGATTTGGATGGCAAATTATTTTGAAAGTAATGCAAAGGGAAAACTATCACTTTATTCACTCTGTAGAATCTGCGTGTGTAGAAATGGACATTGTTGCTTTCTCTATTTCCTTTATGCTTACCTTTTGTTTTTCCTGGATAATGTTTTGATATCCTCCTGCCTCTACTTTTTCAGGCTACTCTTTTGCTGTTGTAATTAAAGTTTGTTCTGTGCTTTTGCTGCAGTCCTGATGTTGTAGATTGTGCCGCCAGGACTGGATTGGATATGTTAGCGAAACACTATGCTGATGCAATTGGCTTTGAAATTGTTTTCTTTCTCCCTGATAGTGAAGAGGATTTTGCTTCATACACTGAATTCCTTCGTTACCTTAAAGCAAAAAACCGTGCTGGTGTTGCCAAGTTTGTCGACAACACCACCTTATTTTTGGTACCTCCTTCTGATTTCTTGTCCAAGGTTTTGAAAGTCACGGGACCTGAACGATTATATGGTGTGGTTCTTAAGTTTCCTTTAGTTCCAAGTAGCACATCTATGCAACAAGCAATGCATTTTGCGTCGCCCTCTACTCAGTATGTGCAACAGATTCTCCCTTCACAACCTGAGTATGGTTCAATCTCTGTAAAGGAGCAACCAATTTTACCAATGGAATATAACAGATTGTTGCATGATGATTCTAAGCGTCTGCCAAAACAACTTCATCTTGCTACCAGTGCCACTCCTCCAGCTCATTCTGTTCCTCCTGATTATGCTTCTACATATACAGCTTCTGCATCCCAAGCAGGAGTTACTTTGACACCTGAACTTATTGCAACTTTAAGTTCTTTTCTCCCTTCAACTATACAATCGTCAACAGCTGGTGGCACAATGGCAGTGGTTGGTCCCTCTGCTGTGAAGCCACCCTTTCCATCTGTTGCATCTAATGATGGAAATCAATCTCATTTGTGGAAACAAGATCTGAAAACTGCAGATCCACCTAGCTATCCTCCTCAACACTTTGGAACGATTCATAATGCTCAATATCATACTTATACACCTGCATCTTCTACTGGGCACCCTGCTCAAGTTGTATCTGGCAGTTCTCATTTCCATGATAGTGCTTCAAGTCTTCAGCAGCTTGGTGCTGTTTCATCATCTACATCCGTGACTAATTTCATTATACCTCCTCAAAATGGACAGGAAGCTGTTCCCCCTCAAGGCAGTCAACAGTATCAGGTGGAAGTCCCCCACATCACTGAGAAAGGCTATGGAGTAGTTCAGGGAACAGATCCCTCTGTTCTATATAGTTCTAAGGCATTCCAACAACCTAATAATTTTATCCCCTCATCCAACCAAGTTTCCAATGCTGCTTCACAGCAACACATAAATTCAGAGCCCCCAAATCAGCAACTTCAACATGCTTTATGTGGAGCTGGCCAGGGAATCAACGAATTGGAGGCTGATAAGAACCAGAGGTACCACTCAACACTACAGTTTGCTGCAAACCTTCTCTTCCAGATACAGCAAAAGCAAACCCAAGGAGAGCATGGGCCTGAAAATCAACAATAAGAATTGTTTTCCGTGAGTAATTATCCCATGACTAATTCTTTTAATTGTTCTTCATATCATAATAAGATTAGGTTTATTATTTTCTTCACATCTAGGGATTGTGATCATATTGTATTATTTTCCCAAATCTTTTTACGCCCCAGGAATAAATATATTGTTTGTTACCTGTTGCATAACCTAGTTGAATATTTTATGGATAGATCATCTCTAAATCTGAAAATCATCTCGTAGTAATATGAGAAATAATGCAATCCTTGTGTTGCAGTACATGTGCTATATGGAAAGTTGTCCAGTTTGCTGTTCGGGTGATAGAAACTCAAAATTCTGAGTATTATTTAGTCGAAAACAAGGGAGCATGAATATAGTATTATTAGTATCAATTTATGCTTGCTTTTTACACTGCTCTTCTTTTTCTGCTTGGGACTTGGTTAAGTCTGGGCCCGGCTCTTATCAGTTGGCCCACAGCCAGTGCATGTGATCTATAAACGCATACAGAAAACAGACCTGCAAGCTATGATGGGTCACTTTATAAGAGACTTTGTACTGTATGAATGGAGTCAAAAGGAAGAGCAGAGACCTGCATGAGACACCTGGGAGCAACATTATATTTGTTGGAAAACGACCTGACAAAAAACAGGGTAGGGTTGGCTGGAAACTAAAATGGGTGTCTTTTTATTGAACTCCAGACCAGGTTACACAAAGTAACGGGTGTTGAAACAGAAACCCCGTGTTTGTTATGAAAGAAAGGTCAGGGAAATAAAAAATACCCATAAAAGTGGTTTGTAATGATACAACATGGGGACGTAGATGGGCTTTTTTCTTGTATAGGATAGCTTCTGTTACAGCTCTATTGAGATAGTGGCCAATATTACAGTCAAAACTGCTGTGATAGAAAATCACTACATGGATGTGATGTTTGTGTTAACAAATATCCGATACCAGAAAATACAAAAATCCTTTATGAAAATATATCGGATGCCATAACGGGTTATAACATAAGTATCGCGTACAAATATATATATATATATAAAATTGAAATACAAAAAATTAAAGAAAGATGGCTATAGAAAACAGAAAAACAGAAAAGAGAAAATAAACAGAAAAATGTAAAGAAAACTAGAAAAGAAATAAGCGATAAAAAAGAACAGAAAATAAAAATAAAATTCAAAAAACATCAGAGAAAGAAAAAACAGAAAAGTAAGAAGGAAAAAGAAAACAAAAAAGAAAAGAGAGAAGATGAAAACTAAAACAGTAGAGAGAAAAAAAAGAAAAGAAAGGAAGAATAAAAGGAGAAAACGGAAAATAAGAAAGAGAAAATAAAAGAAGAGAAGAAGGAACGGTGGTGAAAGAAGGAAGCAGAGGATTGCCAGAAGCGAATACGGTGACGGCCAGGTTTTAGATCGTTAGGGTTTGGGCCACTAGATTGGCTCTTATATAAACCCATTCGAGAAAAAATTTGGGGTTTGCCTCGTGTTGCATTGGGTCAAACAGACCCAAGGCTTCTTCTACTACATGTGAGATGCGATTTTCATAACAACTGTTCCTTGACACCATTCCACAATGACCAAAGTGGCCACCATGGACTGCCACATAAAAACCAATATGCCACCGCCTTGCTGTGGCGGTCACCAACAAATCTGTCAGCACTTAGTGCCATGGCCAATAATTGATATACAACACATGATGTTCTAATGCCACAATGGTTCATCTCGTTGCTACCATTTCTATAGAATACCCCCTTCCTTTTAGATCTAGTGATATAAAGTTATACACTCAAGTCCTAACTCATTTGAAATTGATATATATTATTAAGTTAGACTTTAGATTAGTTTAAAGTTGGCATGTGTTGTTGTATTTTAGATGTACTTTTTGTTTTTAATTCATAGACTCATTGTTTTAAAAACCAGATCAGACCTGTCAGTTGACTGGTCAGTGACCAGTATGTCAACATAATAAAATTAGTTAATCTCAAATCAGAACTAGCGAGAACAAGTTGAACTGGCCCAAAACCGGTTATAGTCAGTACGAGCCTGGTTTGAGCTGGTATATTTCATAAATTTTGATAGGTATAAATTATTGTGTCCTTTATAGTTTGTTTTTACCTTATAAAACTTGTAATATAGTCATTTAGTATAATTGTACAATAGTATTTTATAACTTATAATATTAAATTATATTAAAGTATAATTTTAATTATTGTCGTTCAATTACTATTCAACTGCAGTGAACTAATAAACCATGAGCTAGTACTTCCACTGGTTTGGTGTTTTGTAACATTAAGCGGAAGTTTTCATTCTGAATACTATTTTTACTACTTGAAATGTATCACAAACTATGTTTGTATAAAGGATACACCTAAAAAACTTGTGATTTGCTATTAATAATTATGGTTGTAAATTGCTTTTTTATTTGTGATCAGTATTTAACAGCTTATCTTACACATTTCAGCAACTCGAAAGTACTTTTATGGTACTCAAAAGTAGTTGTAGGCTTTCTTATTGTTAAATGAAGTTTAAAATTTTGACTTCTGTGATACACTTAGAAGAGAATTACCTTGAAATGCTATCAAATTTTATATTAGTGCTTAATTTTGTGAACAGTAACGTATCTTATGTATTTCAATTACTCAAAAGTAGATGTTGGCTTTCTTATTGTTGAAGTTTAATTTGTGACCTCTGGTACACTTAGAAGACAAATAGCTTGATATGTTATCAAATACACATTAGTTCTTATTTATTTTTGACATTTTTTTTGTAGTTTGCCTGTGATACATATCTTTTGTCTCCCCAAATGAGATCTATGATGTGCGACTTTCCTAGAAACAAATAAATAATTCCTAGGTTATAAAATGGTGATCCACCTCATCTGTGGGTAGTGGTGTATTATATTACTAATGGGTAATTGCATTCCCCCAATATGGGATGGTATACTAGATGTAATTATTTTGTTGAGATTTATTCTATATAAAGTCCATATGATTAAACTGTCAATTATCGTCATATGTATTGTAACTTGAAGCTGTGGCTATTACCTTGGAATAAATGGACCTCAGAAAACACAATGTCCTCTATTTATGATGGCTTAGGTGAAAAATCTATAAGCAACAAGTTAGCTCACCTTTGCAAGTTGATGTGTGCTTTCAGGGAAGCATTCTATGGAAAGAACTTGGTGATTCTGCATGCTGTTTTCTTCATAATTATGTGTGCTGAGGATATTCTTAATCTCTTTAGCAACTTGAAGGGCCAGTTATGTGAATTTATTCTATTTTTCTCTTAAAACCGTGAAAGAAGTATTTTGTGGTGGCTAAAGTATTATATTGCAGATTTATTTTAAGTTTGAACATGGATTAGGTGCTGCTGAATATTTGAATCTTTTCCAATCTTGTATGAATTTCTCAGTTTCTTTTTCTTTTACTTCTGGTGCTACCACTATTACTACTACTATTATGCCAAAAGTCTGTTATTGTACATGTCAACTATTGATTTATTTTATAGTATATTTGGCAGCTTAAAATATGGTTGTTATCTTGGTAATTCCCTCTACATATAATTTTTTCTTGCAGTATACCCTTTATTACTGATAATTTTCTTCCCATTTTGTAAATTGATGTTTGAACCTTAACTATATCTTTTTGGAAAAAACTTGAGATTTTAATGCCCTGATTTCCTTTTTTTCAATGTTTTTTTATCAAGTTTTCTTTTTCTGGTTCTTGTTATTTTCTGAAATATCAAACTAAATTGTTATATTAATTAACGCATTAGTTTTTCATAATATTTTTTTTACCACTAATTGAGAAAGAGAAACCTTGTGGAAGAGTCAGCTGGTAATGTAGGAGCAACATGAGTTAGCACTAGATGCTTGGGCACACTATTATGTGAACGGGGAAGTTTCCCATACAACTTCCAACACCTATCAATTTTATGTCCAATGTCGTGACAATGATCACATTTTGGACAATTTTTACAATTACCTATGCCAGAGCGTCCAAATTATTGCTTTGTGAAGCAAAGATGGTGTTTTCACCTTCAGACAAAGTATGTGTCTCCGTGTTTATTGAGGAATGTGAAAGAGCGCATATGATGCAGAAGTCATAGTAAGGTTTAATGTTGATTCCAAAATTTGATCACGGATAGTAATATACTCTTTTGGCAAGCTGCACAAGCCGAAGGTCATAAAGAATATACTGCTGTTCTTAAGTCTCTTCACATTTGTAGATGGTAGAAGGAGTTCATTGAAATCAAGGCAACCTGAATCTACCCAAGATATAAAAATGTCATGGAGTGAGAAGTAGATATATAAAAGCAGATATAGGACCCTCCAAATGTCAAGGAGCGAGAAGTGTTAAATAAGATCTTGGCATATGCCATACAACCATTGAGTGTCATTGGTATATAGGGCACGGGCCTTACTCACTCCAAATTGATGCACGCGTCTCTTGGGGGTTAAAAGTAGGTTTGAGTGAGAAGTGAATAGTATATTTAATAACACTACACAGTTGAGTATCAATCATTATCCATTGTTCTGATTTTTATGTAGGGACAGATTCAATAGTGGTATTTGTAGCCCAACTCACTTAACCATAACTTGATTTCGGAAACCTAAGTGGAATAGTTAGACCCACCCATCTTCCTAATACTAACAATATGGTTAGAAAAGACGAGAGAATCTGTTATGGAGGTTGATGTGGTGTTGGAAGACATTTTCTTTTCCTTGTGAAGCTGTAGGAAAAAAAACTAATGAAGACTCGCTGGAGAAAATGGTGCTAGCTAGAACATTGTTGGAAAACTCGTTGGAGGCACCACCGGAATAGTAAAAGTGAAAATAGAAGAAAAGTTAACACAAAGAGATCGTGGCTCTAGTAGGCCAACACGATTTTGAAGAAGGCTCTAGATACCACGTTAAACTAAGAACGAGAGAAACATTGAGATGAGATCATGTTTCTGATATAACATAGGTGCTTCATTTATGTTGAGAAAAATGAATAAATACAATCAAAAGAGGATATTTGATATTCTCTAATAACAGATATTATACGTGAATACATAAAAACGTTCCTAATATATACATACATAATTTAGGTATTCTTGATTATATAAAAGCAACTCATTATTTGTATAATTAAAATAGTTGTTGTTATATACAGTATCCCCTTTATTACAAATAATTTTCTTACCATATGTAAATTGATGTTTGATCCTTAATTATATCTTTTTGACAAAAAACCTGATGCTTTAATGACCTGATTTGCGTTTTTTAATTCTTTAGTTGAGGTTTTTTTTTTTTTTTCTGGTTCTTGTAATTTTCTGAATTATCAAACTAAATTGTTATATCAATAATCACTATTTAGTTTTTCATCTTAATTGTTTTTAACACAAGTTGAGAAAGGCTTGTGCTTTGTTTTAAACATTATATATTATCTTTTTTTCTGTCTCCCTCTGTAGCTTTGTGTTATTGATATCAGTTAACTATGAACCTTGTGAAAACCTCAAAGTTACTCATTATGTTCGAAGAGTTCAATGCCCTATAAATCCCACATCAGAATCTCATAATTTCAATGTTCGACTCTATATTCCCTTACATCTTAAACCCCAACTTTCACGTGAGTTGGTTGTCTACTAAGTCTTGACTAGTCTTGGGTATACACTACTATCATACTATAATCACTCTTTTTACTCATTTGCTTCTAAGATTTGTGAAGCTCTAAAACCCAGTTCAGATAAACTTGTCAAGAAGTACTTATAGAAAAAAATTGAACTGAAGAAGGTAAAATAAATCTAACTTTCCCCAATAGTAAAATAAACTTGTGCATCTCAATTATTTTGGAAACTCCCTCATGTTCTTCACATGTTGAGGTGCATTAGTCGATTTTCAACTGTCAGAAAAATGATTCAGTTTACTTCTTAAATTCTGTTTATTTTCTTGCTTTGTTGGAAAGTCACCTTAATTATGGTAATCCCTGGCCCATCTTAAATGCTAAGATGCTTGAAAGAATAATATGATTTACTTGAATCATAACATTCCATTTCTATACCTAACTGTTTTAAGCCTTATTCTTTCTCATTCATTGAAATTGCCAGTTTGTTTCACTACCATGAAATCATAGTTATTGTAGCGGAATGTGCCTGGTTTGGCAGATTCAGCCCAACCCACTTCATGCTTGCAGAACTTGCAAGTCGCAGTTGTATAGCTGACCTAGCCTCGGATGGCCCATTCAACCTAGGTCACTCTGCTCTTGCAGCACGCGTAATTTGCGGTGTTGTGTAGTGGACCATGTCTTGGAGGACCCATTCTCGAAGCCATTTTACATTTACAGCACTAAAGACTTTCATGGTTGCATAGCGAACGATGCCTGGGTGGGCCCATTCAGCCCAAGCCGTTTTAGCCTTATAACACTCAAGACTTGCATGAATGCGTAGTGGACCATGCTTTGGTTGTCCCAAGCATCAAGCCAACCTAATCAGGATAACTAGAGAAGGAAACACCAGATTGCCCTCCACTTGGCCAAGTCCCAAGGCATCAATCAAATGATCTGTGAACAGATTTGGGGCACTTGATCTGTCATGATCCTACTGAAGTTTGAAAGATATCCTCCCTCTACCCATTATGTATAAGTATAAGCCTTGCACATTAGACAATGTTGTTAAATGATGGCATGATTCCAGAAAGGGATGACAGATTATTTTTTCAACCTCTATAGTCATAGGATGCAATGTTGTGTGTTTATATGTTGGAAATTGGGCCTTCTGCCCTATTTCACCATCCACCATTGATAACATTGACATTAGACTAGGATCATCTTCATGCACCTAAACCTTGTGGACTGGTCTAGGTAGCGAATTAGGCTGTAAGATCTTTGGAAGGTTTCTAGAAACAGTTATCAGTTCCAGTTGGAGTAAAGTGGTCAACCCAAACATGACATAGCAGATAGCAAGATGATTGTTTTTCCAATGGTTTTATTTATACATTGAAGTTAATGCCATATATATGAATGCCCAAAAATAGAAGTACCCAATTCATGAGTTATTTTTTATTAATAACAAAAACTCTGTACTTGAACAAAGTACAAGTAAATAACATCAAAAGTTAAAGAAACAACATAATTTAAACTTCTAAAGAACAAATAAGATTGATACTGGGAGAGAGAAAATGGAAAACATAGCACAAAATGGAAAATAGATGTTAAAGAAAAAAACGGAGAGCAGAGTAGAGCAAGAGTTGGGAGAGAAAGTGAAAATCAGATGTGTTAGAAAAAGTTTAGGGTGTTGCTGGAAATTGCAGTTCGCTTGTTTTTCTCCTTTGAAGCTGAAGAACTTCCCCCAATACTTACTATGGATCAAAACATAAGGGCATTTCTTGGATTTTGACTGGGCTTCTCATTAGTGGCTGCACTGCCTCCAATTTGTGTCTGCTATTATGCTCAGACGCTATATTGCCTATAAGCAAAAAGTATTAAATTTTGGATTAAATTAGACTTGGTGATAACATATAGAAACAATCTATTAGATTTTGGGTTGAATTTAATTTGGTAATGCAGGTAGCTTGCGGAAATTGTGGATAAAAACTGCTTAACCAGCAAATTATATGGTTGGATATAAAAAGACTAGTATTAGAAATTTACCAAAAAATACAAGTCCACACCCGCATGAGTTGCAGGTAATATGGATGGTTTGCAGACTTTTATTCAAATACCCAACTCTAATTGTTACTATTAGCTAATATTGATAACATGGCTTGAAACACTATTTTTTATTTCGTTAATTGTGAATTCTAGGATACAAAAAAATTGTTGTGTTCTTTTAGATAAACGAATAAAACTTTTGCCGACATGCTATTCTACTGTTAGATAACAGTAAGTTTTATTTAAATTTCCATGTGTACATTATGTGAAAATAAGTGTGGGTACATCCCTGGTTAGTCTTATATTATAAAATTTGTTATAATGGCGGTTGACCAGTAAAATTGTGCAGTTTTATACCACTTCTGTTCTGTAATTTTTTATTTACACTCAAATATAATTTCACTCTTAGTTGTAGCTTGACATTTATTTTCTGCCCTTTATTGCTGTATTTAGGAATGTACATTTAGGATTTGCATGGTTGCCCTTTCTATGTTTATATCTTATGTTTTTTATTTTTCTGATTACAGTTTTGCCCCGTAATCTGTTAATATTCCCTGGAATGCTGCTTGCTAAGTGTACATGTTTCTCCATCATCTTGGTTATCTTCTAGAGTTGCTATATTCCTCTCACTAACTTTTGGAAAACATTCTTCAGGTATGTTAAGCAAATTGGCTACCTCATTACACAGTGCTTTAAATTTCTGTTTATGGAAGTCATATATGCTGTTTTATGGTAAATTTCTGTTCATGGAAAATATATGCTGTTTTATGGTAAATTTTTGTTCATGGAAACCATATCTGTAGTTCTATATTCTGTATCAAAAATGGTGTAGGTTCTGTTTCATTCTTGTTAAATATATATTATGTATATATTGTGTATCAAAAATGGTGTAGGTTCTGTATTTGTGGGAGTGATTCAAATCAATGATTGGTGGATGATTGATGTTATAGTTATGCTTGTCAGCTTGCAATTTTTCTTCAATCCCTTTTGGCATTGTGTTTTAGGTTAAATGTAATTTGTTTTGCAAATTTGTGTTAAATTGTCATCAATGAGAAGGGGTCTGTCTGTTGGACTTTAGTTACTTTTAGGGGGTTATCAGGAATTTTATTGGGAGAATTGACATCATTTGGTCCTTGGAAGAATTAATAGTATTGATAATGCTCCCATCATTATATTTGTACAGTACGGTCCTTAGTACATTCCTTGGTAGAACAATGCCAGTAATAGACTTAGTTTCATATATGGTTTCAGACATATATAGATACATCAACTATGTAACATTCCTATACTACACATCTTGAAGTCCTTGCGTAATGATTCAGATGAATCTAGTAAATACCTCATTTGTAGTAGACCTTCTTCTGTTTATATTTTTGAACAGTACCATTAAATTTATCTATTATTTATTTCTGATTTGTTTAAATTAGTTGTCTTTAAATTCTCTAACATATGCCTGATTCATTTTCCGTTTTTCCAGTATTTGTCAGAATGTTCGTTTATTTTTTTAATTGCATAGATACCAAATTGTGACAATACGGCATAATAATAAAGTCTTGAATTTCATACGCTGCAATTGCACGATGATAACTTGTTTTAAATGTTGTTTCCCATTATTTTTAAGCTGTAGTCATGGAACACTTTCTTTCCCTAGAAGGTTAAATATTTTATTAGGGTTGGAACTCAATCACACTATAACTTATTTCAGTGTTGTAATTTGAACTATGTAAAGGATCTTAAGTATGCTTTCAAATATTATTTGAAGACACTTTCTGATGAAACTTGTAAAGTGAGTTACTGCTATTTAGTGCCGTGGCCTCTAACTATTCTCATTAAACGATCTATAGAATCTAAAATTTTGGTACCGAATGCCAATTCTAACTTTTCCTTTGTTTTTCCTACGCTTCCTTGTCACGACTCTTTCGTACCCAATATAATACGAAGATTGCATTCATTCTATAGCTACTGAATCTATCCTAATTACTCCATCGACTGGCTCTAGAGGATAGGCTTTTGATTGATCAGAAGCTTATGGAAATTTCCCTCCTAAATGACCTTGTTGATTAGTTGATTTTTTGTGCTTTGTTCTAGGCAAGAAAATTTGATGAAAAACATGAACCACCCTAACTGCATTTTCTAATTTTATTGGCAATGCGTAAATACCCACGTGATTGCAATAGACGTGATTCAACCTCATAAATTCCATTCCCAATGTAATAAAGGACAAGTTAATGCAGAGTGATTTACACCTTAAAAAAAATTCAATACCCGAACCGAACTTGTTTACTCCTCTTTCTTAATACGAAGATTTATCTAAATAAGTAGTCATCGCAATTCTATCTGTACTGCTGGTTATCACCGCCGGTAAAATTTCATCAGGATGACATTTGATAATGAGACAAATTACATTATTTAGGTATAAATGTTTCATGTCATTGGTATAAATTTATACTTTTATTTCCCTGCAAAGCAATCCGTGTTAATTTATTTGGTCTAATTATTGAATGTAGGAAAGTGGACCTCTTTCTCTATATATGTGTGTTGGGGGGTGGGGGGGGGGGGTTTCTGGTTTACTCCATGACAAATGTTGGGTAACAGATTTTGATAATCGATTATATCCTAGATGACGATGATTATTTTGATTTCATTATACTTTATAATCCTGGAATTTCAATCTGTTTTCAGTAGTACTTTTCCTCATTCTGCGTTGGGTTGCATACGAAACATTTTAAGGAATCTTGTGAAAAAAAATTTCACTGACTTCCAACAACAATGCCTGTTCATCGGGATGTCAGTTAAATTCCTGTTATTTCATTATTGAGTGCATTTCTGCGGGGTACTTATTGTGCTCCCAACTGTGACTCGTTTCTGAATCGGAAAATTCTCTGTAGTATGAATTCATTTTGCTCATTCCTTTATGTTCATAAAATCGCTTCGAAATCAGGAAACATATGGATAAGCTGGTAAAGAATCTTAACTTATAACTCGAACGGATAAGCTGATTGTAGAAATAAAACTTAATTTTGAATTATTGTTTTCCTGCAGGTGTTTATTCATTAGCCATGTATGATTTTCTAGTTTTTTTTTTCTTAATGACATCAGAGTAATATATTGTAGATACACAATTCATACACATGCTTTAGAGATTCTGATGTGGTGCAGTATTATTGTCGATATTTGTCGTCAAGTATTAAGATACATGAGTACTTATGCATTAAATTATTTTCTGTGCGAGAAAAAACTGTTAACCTGGTTTTATTTTAATGACAACCAGTATTCATGATTAAATGTCACTAGTTTGCAAATCTAAACATTTTAAAAGCCGTTTGGTTGCGCATTAATTGGATGTAAGGGAACATTTATGGTCTTAAAAGTTTCAATCAGACTTGAGTTATTATGCAGGAGACCCATATTTTAACCCAGATAACAAAGTAATATGTCAACTTCTACGAGTTCCTTTTCTTCATTAGCCTAAAAGTTTATCAGTGGTGTGATTTACTTCGTATAGAATTGAAATGTAATGAATGAGAAGGTTTGGTACAGTAATGGATGTAACTCCTAATGTCCATTCTCTATGGAGGTGTAGGTGATTTAAGAGATGAACGTGTCCGTGTGCCGCCAGAGGTGACCACCATATTTAAACACAGCCAAATTTGTCACTCTACCATCTATTCATGATTTTTTCTCTCTCTTCGTTACTCATATTTTACTTCCTTCCACCTTTGTCAAGCTGTTCTTATCCTTGCGAAGAATGTTCATAATAAATTTTCGTTCCAAATCTTGTTCTGATCAAGATCCAGTGCCCATGTGACTCTAAAACAGTGCTATTGTACCACATTTGGGTGATTAATTAGCTAGCGAATCGTTTACTTTGATGTCTGCACCATGTGAGATTTACAGGTAGAATACTTTTCAAGCATTGACAATATGAAATTCAATTTTGGCTCCTTGCAATTTGCAAATACTGTCCATACGTGATTGCGTGAAAAGTGTTTCTTCACTCAACTTTCTTTCGCAATAGTTTAATGATAATCAAACCTACTTTCATTTATAAAATTCTAATCATGCCAAGTCCAGAGGCGTAAATGGTGTTATGGAACTACAACTTTTATTCATAAACTGAAGAATTTTGGACTATTTTTTTAATGTGAATGTATGGTAGTATTTTTTTTTTGCACCTCCTTTAATAAAACAAATTGTTAATATTTTTATCGTCATGCTAATGCTAATTGCTATTAATTCGAATAATTTAAATTGAGGTTTTAAAAAAATTAGAACAACTAATACTTTATGGAAGTCACTTACAAAATTGAGGAGATGAGATTACCAAATTGATTTTCAAATTATGTAGCAAAATGTTATCTTGCTTTAAATTAGCGTACAAGTAGACAAATGAAAAAGAGTTTAATACTTACAAAATTAGTCTTTGAGGATGCCTGATTTTCCGTGGAGGATAAGTTTAGGTAAGAAAATCTTATGATTGATATATTGCCATATTATAATGGTTGCATATCTCTTGGACGAATTTTGGTAAGAAATTCCACCATAAAAAAATATGAGTACAGAAGGAAGAGTCAACTCTGCAAATTGTAACAAATTTCAAAATTCAGTGACAATTTTACAAGGATCAAGTACAATTTGAGCAACACTCACAACTCAACAATTAAGAATGTTACTCGTGTGATGTAACATATTACTTTTTTTAAGAAAAAAAGTATGATAATAATAAAAGATGAAAAAGTATTCGATTGTTAAATATATTTAGTGAGACAATTTTTTTTTCATATGAAAGTGATAAGAGTATATCTATATCATACACACAATCATGGATCCATCATTAAAATATAATATATTGTGATTATTTAAAGAGGCCACAACTTTTTTAAGAACCTCTTACTGTTTATATTTTGATAATTTATAACAAAATCTAATACTTAATATTTATTCATTTCACTTTCATTTTATTTTTTCTCCCCCGCGGTTGAAATTAATATATATAGTTTAATTACCCTTTTGGTTCTTACATGTAAATTTACTTCTTCAAATTTTAATTATGTCAATTAAATCTTAAAATATTATAAATATGTGATTTTAATTTTTCACATATATAATATTTCAGATTTTCAGTATCCATCCTTTTACCGTAAATCAATTGATTTTTTTTATTGTTATTATGATTTTAACATAATTATATAATATTAGTGCTGAATGTCACCCTCAATCTAATTGCATCATACTAATAATTTTGTTTTGCTTATTTAAATTTGTACATCCTAGGTTTGAGTAAAGCGCCATCTTAATGAGGATTAGACATTTGGCATATGAAAAGTGTTTAATTAATTACTAATCAATTTGATTACATTCCGACATTTATTTATTAAATATTAGTGTCTGAGAGAGAGAGGGTATGTCTATGTCTAATCTATCATCCAATGTCTTAATGTCTAATGTCTTCAGCTGGAAGCTTCGGTTTTGTTCTCTCTCTCTCTCTTTCTCTCTCTCCGTCTCTCAGATCTCTTAGGGTTTTCACTTTCACTGTTTCTCCGTCTTCCGATCTTTCACCACCTTCGCCTAAAGGTACCACCTTGCATTTCGTCTTTAACTTCAACCTCTTATGTTTAATTGAATTCGACGTTTCCAATTTTCATATTCCTTTCTTTTCTTTTCTATTTAGATATTGCTAGCTAGGGTTTTGGAGTAGTGGATTAGCTCGTTTACGATTAAGTATTCTGTCTCCATGGATAAGGACAAATCTCTAGGTCACGGTGGAGGTTTGCCACCTCCCTCGGGACGTTATTCGGGTTACTCACCTGCCGGAACTGTGTTCAGTGTGAAATCTGAGCCACCGTCGTCGTCGACGTCGTCGTATCCGCCACTGGCTCCGGGAATTTCCACTCCGGAGTCTAGTGGATTTAGTCATGATATTAGCAGAATGCCCGATAATCCCCCGAGAAATAGAGGTCACAGGCGTGCTCATTCGGAGATTCTTACCCTACCGGATGATATTAGCTTTGACAGTGACCTTGGTGTGGTTGGAGGTGCCGATGGGCCTTCCTTCTCCGATGAGGCCGAGGAGGACTTGCTGTCCATGTACCTTGATATGGATAAGTTCAATTCGTCGTCGGCGACGTCCACGTTTCAAATGGGTGAACCGTCTAGTGCAATGGGAGCGTCAGGTTCCACGACGGCATCAGGGGCACCCACCTCTTCTGCAGAGAATATTCCTGTTGGTACTCATGAACGGCCTAGAGTTAGACACCAGCATAGTCAATCCATGGATGGATCAACTACCATCAAGCCTGAGTTGCTGGTTTCTGGTTCTGAAGACTTGTCTGCGGCGGATTCCAAAAAAGCAATGTCAGCTGCTAAGCTTGCTGAGCTTGCCTTGATTGACCCTAAACGTGCGAAAAGGTATGCTTTATGATTTCTTGGTACATCATTTCTGGTTCATATGTTTGGCGATAAATCAATTGTAAACATCATGCTTGGCACACTTATTGTCAAATCCCTTGCATTGTTGTTACCTCGTTTCTTGTTAGGGCAAAACTTAGATGCAGACCCATAGGATGTACTGCCTGAACTGCTCTCCGATCGGAAGAAGAGTTTCATCTGGGTAATATGCATTCACATTTATTACCCGCATTAGTGAGGTGAAACTCCATTTTTTATGGGAGGACAACACAAAATAGTATTTATGGCTCTGCAGCTAAGTTTTGTCTTTCTAGTTGATGCTGCTTTGGACCAAATACGAACTTGGGATTTAAAAAATTTTCTTTTATAAAACATGCTAGAAAAGAGATGATATTGTGCAGGAACGTTTTCAACCAGGACAATAAACTTTTATTATATATACATGCATTATTTCACAATCACAACAATTGACTTCTCTTCATCATTAATTGCTGTATATTTCAATTCTTTGTAATTGTGTGATTGATATTACGTGCATTTGACTTTTGATGCATGACATTATGTATCTAGTTAGTTATCATTTCTTTATGTGAAGCACGCATAATAGCTGGTCGGCACTATTAAACTCTATATTAGAGGAAATAGTGAAAGATAGGAAGCTTAAAGGTGTCAGTTTTTTTGAGTCTATTTAAAGGTAAATGCTAACATCCTGTTATCTCTAGTCTGCTATACAGTAGGCCATGTTTTGGAAGTACTGGCATTGTACGTTACTTTCCAAATTTGTATTTTTGGATCATGACTACTCTGTTTAAAATTCCCCATTTTTGTCCCTTTTGATCATCTCTGCTCAGTGGGCCTTACTCAAACACCCATTTGATCCTCTGCCCTGTCTGCTCATCTTCCTTTAGTTGTAAATTAACATTTCTGGTTGTCTGTATATGGCATCCCGTGGATGCTGGACCTATTTTGTATTATCTCTTGCACTTGAAAAATGGAATGACAAACAGGCAACCACTGCTTTTAATTGTGTACTAGGATATGGGCAAATAGACAGTCTGCTGCCAGGTCAAAAGAGAGGAAGATGAGGTACATTGCTGAGCTTGAAAGGAAGGTACAAACATTGCAAACGGAGGCAACATCTTTGTCTGCACAATTAACTCTCTTGCAGGTAATGTGACTTTTGTGCCTGTTATTTAGACAAACTGTGTTTTACTGCTGTATTACCATTTCACCTTCTAATTGAAAAGCTAATGTGAAGGATTATAATTTACACATGATTGTTGATTATGAGCAGAGGGATACAAATGGCTTGAATTCTGAAAACAGTGAACTGAAGCTGCGATTACAAACCATGGAGCAACAAGTTCACTTGCAAGATGGTAAGATCATACAATTATAGATGTTTCTAAACCTAATGCTGAACTTTGTTAAACAATATGATCTTTGTATGTAATATCTGTTGCTTCCTTTGCTTCTCTTTCTATTTCTATCTTTGAAAATATCTGTTGGTAAACTATATTAAACAACATGAACTTTGTATGTAATATCTTACTTGCGTGGATTAATACATATACTTGTCTTGGATGAAATTGCATTTTAGTGTATAGCTGGTATCTAAACTTTGTTGTTGGGTTTGTGGTTTCCTGTATGATTAAATGTGAAACTTACTGTCTTGCCTGAAATTTGATATGTAAGTTTGAGCATACGGGAAGAGTGGACAGTTCAGCTTTATCTTGCTATCCCTAATGTTAAGGAAATTTATTGAACCTTGTTCTTGTAGCACTAAATGACGCATTAAAAGAGGAAATTCAGCATTTGAAAATACTGACTGGACAAGCTATGCCATCCAATGGAGGAGGACCTATGCTGAACTTTGCCTCTTTCGGAGGGGGGCAGCAATTCTATCCCAATAATCATGCCATGCACACCCTTTTAGCTGCACAGCAGTTTCAACAACTCCAAATTCATCCTCAGAAGCAACATCAGTTTCAGCAGCTTCAACAACAACAAATGCTGCAACAGCAACAACAACAACAGCAACAACAACAGAGGGAACAACAGCATCAACAATCAAGCGACTTGAAAATGAGAGAAGCTTCACCTACTCCATGCCCCAAAGACAATGCGGTGTCAGATGTAAATCCTTCAGGGGCTAAGGACTGTTGAGAATTTAGACTGTTCACTGTCTCGTCTGTTCTGAGTTACCTTGGTAGATCCCCCCTTATCTTGTGTCCTAGTGTGTTAGATGATGTCCTGTCATATTTTTTCATTCTTAAACAGTACAAATGGTCCTAGTTAGAGATTGAGAATAATGCGTTTGCATCATTGCTATTGTGTAACACTAAAATTCATTGATACTCTTAGTTAATTTCTATGGATGGATATAGAGGGGTAGGTAAGATTGATGTGTGTGCAATCTGCTGTCATTTCCTTTTGCCTACAACTATATCAAAATAGGCTAACTCTTATTGTTGAGAAAGGTGATGCACGTTGTCTTCAGGATTTACCTTCTTCGAATGTTAATTTGAAGCTCCTATTCGGAGGTCGTAAATATTCGTTTGTTGAAACAAAAGGGGCCTAAATCCCACTAAAATCCACGAGGGAAACCAACATAGTTGGAATTAGACAGCAAAGTAAAGGAAACGAAGTCGGGAATAAAATAAAGAACTCTGAAAGAGATAAGGAGTCAACTCCAAACTTTGCCATTCGCAGGGTAATTGGCTTCGTGATAAACATGTCTCCAGTGTAACGTAACAGCTTTCCCCCTAAATGAAAGAATTCATAGAGGATTTTACAGATGGGAGTAGGAAGTATTTGTTTTTTTGCAACCTAACTTGAGGATATCCACTGCCAATAAAGAGTCTGCATCAATAATCACGATTCTGAACCCGGTATCTTAACATAAATTTGCAATTTTAGCTGTCAAAGATAAATGGAAAATTATTTTACTGTGCAAGTTGGGTGATGAAAAATCTCTGGTTGCAGAAGTTGTTTGCTTGAAATGGAAATCATAGGCTAAATTGTTTTCTTATCATGAAATTTTTAAATGCTTAATGTTTTAGTTAAATAATGCCTTTAATTATTAAGAAAAAAGGGTGATTTTTGGTCCAAATGAAAATGTAAAAGTTACAAAAAAATTTAAGTGGGAACATATTTGCAAGTCCCTAAATTAAAAAGGATAATTAAGCGTTAATATTTTCAAGAACGATTGTCAAAAAGCATTTCATGAAATAGCTGCCAAGTGAAACCAAAAACGCCCAGCTACATACCATAAAACAAATGAGGGCAAGAATAAAATAGCATATTTAAGGATGACAAACATTCAACAGTAAACAATTTAATAGAATAATTTAACATTAATTAACTGTAAGACGAGCGATCACTTATTCATTTTATTGCAGCAAATATTCTTTTAATATGTATCTTCCAACTTTTGGGGAAGGCCACAAATAGAGTGACAGTTTTTTTTTTGGGCAGACAGGGTAATAATACACCAACGTATTTGCGGGAAGATTAGGGTGGGAGTGACTACATTGTTGATCTACATGACTGAGTATCCTGGACCTCCACCCCCTTCGGGAACTGTCCACTCAATGTTTTGCTTTGGATCTTTGATGTCACAAGCCTGAATATTAAAGAACTGAATTAAACCATGTAGGATTCAACCATAAACACCTAAACGTATATCTAAATAGGGCAAAACCTGGCAGATCTCATCTAAGTATATGCATGATAAATAGGTATTACGACACATGTCATAGAACATAGATTTCAACTTTGTTAAGCTACAACTGTTATTAACAATTACAATTTCTCCCTTTTTACTGCATATCCTATTATTATTCACATCCGTAATGAAGGTACCATATTTATCCAGAACAGTAAAACACATTCAAAAGGAATACAAAAATAACGTAGACTATATACATTGGAAAATTAATCCTCAAAGTGGGGGTATAGCATTATTAAATAAGCAAGCCATCGAATCGTAATGGTTATTTTAGGTATTTACATAAGGATATACTTTTCTCCATTCTGAAACTTGATTGCCAAAATAAAAAAATATATAACGTGAGCGGCTGACAACATCATAATAATGATCATTGTTCAAAACAAATTCTATTTTAGTTCACAAACATGCTTGTATGTACCCAACTTCATCAGGAAATTCTAGAATCAGAAATAAGCAGAAAAAAGAAAAAAGAAAAGGATTTAATTAGAATGAACTGATAATAACTTTTTTTTACACTTTCCTTTAATTATAAATAGGAATAAATTCTCTCCAATTAAAGAAAAAACTTAACAAAGTGTGTTCCAAATTCACGTTTATTATTTTACACCACAATTCCAACACAAACATATAATATATTGATAAAATTTATTAAAGGGCCAGGAACACATGCAGAGGTAAAGAGTCATATTTAGAACAATTTTTAATTGTTTGATAATATATGCAAGTTTAGATGTTTATGTAAATCTAGTACTATTTCTCAACTATTTACTGATATATCTTGAGCATATAATATTAATCACTAAATTCAAGCAATCAACAAAATTGGTTTAAAAGTTTACCTTGCAATGTAAGCAATTTTGTGCATTAATTTGCAATTTCATCTGATTCTGCTCATCCGCAACATACCTGTAATTGGGAAAAATAGATGAAAATATCAAGAAATTATTCAAACTGAATCGTTTCAGAAACCAAGCTTTAGCAAATAGGCATTACTCATATACTCGTGCAGGACAATATCTCGATTCAGGTGCAGCATACACTGGTAAATTTACGAGTTCGGGACACTTCGGGTCTCTCAAACGAAGATGAGGAGGCTGATCATGCTCATGATTTGTGTTGCTCCTGTGAACAAACTAAATATAAATGCCTATAAAAAAAGAAAATAAACTGCAAACCTTGTTTGTTGACTGAGAAATCAATAATTTCCACCATTATATATTAGGGCCTTAAAGAGGGAAGATGACACAAATTATTCTATTGGATTGATGAAAATAATATATCTTAGAAGTCCTATATTGCCTTGGATAAATAAAGAAGTAGGCAAAAGAGGCTATATAATAGACTTGAGTGATATTTAGACACTCCGGTCAAAATCACTTTAAGTTTGAATTTAACTTTTCTTATATTCTTGTAATAAAGTGTTGTGTTTTGTCTTAATTACTTATTTTAGAGAATATGAATTTATTTGGATCAAGAACATGTAAGAACTTTTACATAGTGTTATTGTTATTCTCTGAGATAACGGTATATTAAGTGTATTTCACTGTATAAATTAAGTATTTGAATTTCCAATGAATATTCCCCTCTGCCACCCTCACTATGTTCTTTACTTTTGCTAATGTCTTCTAATAATGTATTATTTTGGTACAAGATCAAAAATACAACCATGTAACTTTGTCTATTCTGATTAAAAATCATCGTTTCTAACTCTCAATTGTAAGCAACAGAAAGGAGTGAATGTTCCAAAACCTGTGCAGCGACGAAGGTACATCAAAGGACAAGACACCATCAGCCTTTGGATAGTGAATTGGAGAATGAAACCGTGCAGCCTGCATAAATGACAAAATATATATAAATATATGACCCTGATATGCCAATTTCTATATTTGTTATTATTATACAACAAAATGAACGAACAAGAAAAACACATTGAATATGCAAAGGTCACTGATATCTGCATATTCAATAAAGAAAGGCTTCCAAAATAACCTGTTTTGATGAAACAAAAAGAAAACGCTTTATAACATATAAGAGGTAACAGGAAAAAATCCTTGAAAATTAAGCAATACTTCTCTAACCATTCATAACAAATAATGGCATGTATTTCACACTACCAAAGAACCATGCACTTTTATTCTGTCCAGAATATCTAAAATAAGGAATGAAAATCTTACTCCAACTATCTAATTGGTTATTTCTTGGTTTTCTTTGTGAAGCTTGATAGCATTCAACAAGTGCCCTCATGGTAAAACAAGATGAAACAAAATACTCCATAAAAAAGTTAGATGCAAATAAAAAAAATTAATCATGATTCAGGGCATAAACAGAATACAAGACCCTTCTGAAGCTAAGCAAGAATGAACATTGGGAAATTATCATGCATAATTCAATATATAAAACTACACTATTTTTTTTTTTGGTGGACACCTAATTTGTTGAAAAATGTTTCTTACACTTGTAGCTTCATGATCAGGTTTACCATGCTTCAAGGTAAATGAGTGCCTCCCCTTGAATATGTAACTGATAGGAAAACATAAGGTAAGTGAATTCTCATGATGATAAAAGAATTACAGCAAAGACTTGTCTTTAGTGTTAAAGTGACGAGGACAGAACTATTGAGAAAAGCTAGATCTTACTGTTCCAGACCACTTAAGGCCAGTCCTGGAATAAGCCCGTATTCAAAGGCCTACGATAAAAGATTTAGTTATAAGACAATAACATGTAAACAAGCTAAAATATATCATATTTTTCTATATCAACAAAATTAAGACAATTAAGTGGGATTAATTATAATAATCACATTTAATCATTGTATTATTAATTCGCAATTTTGGAAAGTAATACTTTTAAGGATTTTCGAATCTTTATATATACATATATATAAAGTAAGTCTCATGTGAAGCCTAGCTCTTTTGCCGCCTATGTTACGAGCATAAAACACTTTTTACATGATAATGCATTTTCCTTCTTTAATATGGTGCCCTCTCATGTATTTCATAATATTTTTGTGTTAAAAAATCATTAGCAAGCCTATGGGTCAATTCTTACAAAAAATAACATCCCCGCCTTTTGCAAATCTCCACTCTATTATCACAGACAATATTTGTCAGATTTTGTTCTCACTTTTACTATCATTATTATTTACAAATTTTAAAATTAAATTAATATGTATTTTGATATTAAATCATATCTTTGTAAAATATAACTTCAAAGTATCAAAAACTGATATTAAGATTATAAATACCTAATTCCTTTGTATGATATTTTTATGAAATACAAAATATTAATTTTTTTTAATAGTGAAAATATAAAATTGATATTGTTGGTAATGAAAATAAATTATAACACTATATATTTGAATTTTTCCTTTTGTCTAATAATTAGGGTAAGATTTTCCTTTAGAAGAAGAAATCCATGAATTTTTGGGATTTATGCCTAGGATCCTGACTGGAAATCCAGCTTGTCTAATAATTAGGGTAAGATTTTCCTTTAGAAGAAGAAATCCATGAATTTTGGAATTTATGCCTGGAATCCTGACTGGAAATCCAGCTATACGCTGTTCAAATAGAACTGTAATTCTTCTCAATTTTTGCTATGAGAATTAATACCGTTATTTCACAGCAATCTTACATTTATAATGATATTCTTACATTTCCTATGAGAAATAATATACTCTTGGAGTTAGTCAGCTGATACATAGCCATCTAATGTGAGTTGACCAATAAGTTCAAGAGAAAATCAACACAAAATAAAAATTTTCGGTAACCTTCAACAAGGAAGTAAGGGAGAGACAGAAAACAAAATAAAAACCAAAAATGACAGTGAATTGCCTCACTAACCCCTCACTAACCGGTCTGTAGTTCCGAGCTTTATGTAATTCTTCCCAAATCCATGAATTCCTCAAAGCATTCCAATATGTATCCATATCTAAGCCTTCATTAAGTGCACCAAATGTAACTTCGGCTGCAAGCATTCCTGCAAAAAAGATGTATTAAATACATGCAATAGTAAAAATGAAACATTGCTATTTGCATGTTACATGGAGATATGATTAAGAATGAATTGATGGGCTTACTTAACAAATGCAATAACTAGGATGGCTCTAAAAATTTCTTAATTCCTTAAAATTGCAGATCAATACTTTAGATCCATGTCAAGTACTGATTGATTTCTTGAAATTATGAATATCCCTATATATTACCATTGAAATTCTGGAACATTAATTGGTATACGAAACTCCTTCCCCCAAAACAACAAAATTAACCTCAGTAGAAATATACTAATTAGCAATATAATGAAAAATCACCCAGTAAAAGGGAGTAAGCCCCTGCCTGATTTCATTGCTGTGTGAGTTCCCTTTATCTTAGGCACATTCATGAAGCCAGCTGAACATCCAATAATTGCTCCTCCAGGGAAAACTGGATATGGGATAGACTGAAATTTAACTAGAATCACATTTGTGTTTATATAATGTGTAATGAGTAAAGAAATAATACACTGCAGCAAATAATAGGTAATCAAGCAACCAATAAGATAATAAACAATGAACTAGCCTCCCTTCTATAAAAGCTAGCTTTTCATGGGTGTAAAACTTTGTTGTCAACAAAAAAGACATTAACCAACCTTTACATCGTTGTAACAATAAGCAGACACATTGCTCACATACAATGAAGCACAGCCATTTAAAAAAGAACGCTGTTCAGAAGTACTTGGATGTCTCATGGACAATTTAAACTTTGTTAAGTTGTAACATACAATCCTGCTTTTGCGTTTATGATTCTATGTCCAAGGATCTTTCCACTCTTAAATTCTTAATGTTCTACCAAATACTATGAAATTTTACAAGTGAAATCTTAAAAAGTTAGGAGGAGTATCTATTACGCAGTCTTCATTTTTGCTAATACATCCGTAGCACCAGTACAACACCTCATGAGGCTGGCAACATGTGATACACAAAGATAATTTTCCTCTACATTTTTTTTCCTGTTGATTGCATATAAGAAAAGCGACTCTTATTATTAATGTACCTGAAAACCACCTTCATTTAATGTGCGAGCTCCATACTGGATGACTGTTCCACCTTCCAAAAATGGTTTAATAGCAGGATGGTGCTTAAGTTTCTTGTGAATCAAGAGAAACAAAAAGGGAGAGAGAAGAAAGGATTAAAGAAAATAAGGGATCAGGAATTCAGCACTAGTATGTAACTTCGCATATTATCAAACAGATATTGTATAAATACAACCAACCAGTAAAAGTTTCACAAAAAGAACCAAAACATAATTGTTAACTTGGTTCGTCGGAATATACATACTATCTTCTACCTATCTAATTGCTGGGGACACGGGAATAATTTTTTTTGCTTATTTTAGCAGCTTTAAAAACACTTCTGGTATGTTTGATTCTCCTCACTTTTTTCGTTTTAAAAACCATTTTTTCAAACAATTCCAAAAATACCATACTCAGAAATCAATCTCATTCAAAATGTATAAAGTTTTGAAATTATTTCCAAAGCAAGTGTACAGCAACAATAGAAAGATTTTTTTCATTCTCTTTTTCTGTTTTCGTCAAGTGCTCTATTCAAGTGCTTAGGGAATGAGTTATTTCATCTTCTTGAAGCCACTACTTGTTAGTATCTTTTATAAAATAAAAATGTTTTTTTTAAAACAGTAAACGAGTAAATCCTTAGCCTTCCCTTTTTATGTTTCCATATTACAAAAGTATGAAGTAAGGTCAATACTGTGTAACTTCTACTAGAAGGCAACTTTTTTAAACATGAAATATAAAAATATTGTTAGAATAATAAAAATTACCTGAAATTCCTCATAAGGATTCAAGAAAGGGTTTTGATAGTTTAAAGCAACCACAAGGCCAATAGATATCTGTCACAATGGTAAATGAATTTCTTGAATGAGGAATATGTTGTCAGCAAAAATGAATTTACATACTAGCGGGAAAAATTCAACTACTGTAGTTCAGTCAAAATCAGCCAAAATAAATGCACATGACTCCTTAATAACTTGGTATAAGATGATACTTACTAAGAACAGAAAACCATTAAGAAGTATATTACACTCAAAACAGGGCGGTAGGGAAACAGTCTTACTTGATTATCTTTCATGTGATACAGAAAAGATCCTCCATATGTTTTATGATCTAAAGGCCATCCCAAAGTGTGGATTACAGCACCAGGTTGATGTTTTTCCTCATCAATTTCCCAGACCTGAGAGTATAATATTTGGTTAACAAAAACAGATACCATATTTGGTTATTAGAACAATCAGCACAATAAGCACAATTAGATACCATATTTTATCAATGAATATTTATTAATGTATTGAACACATAAGCACAATCCTGACGGATTGCAGTTTTCCACAATATGAAGATGAGATGTTTTTTGAGAATTTCTTTATGAAACACATGAATACCTCTTTCATTCCCAAAGCATATGTCTGGTGTTCTGCACCTCCCCTCTCTCTTAGGTTGTACTTTTTCATTATTTTCTGTAAGAAACGCGATTGAAAGTGTTGCTATCAAAACAGTAAATGAATGAAAAAAGTTGAATCTGTTCAATCCTAAAACTTGATTTTCAAACCTCTGACAATGATCCTCGACATCCCTCAGCCAGAAGTGTTATGCGGCCTGCACGTGATTCAATATTTACACAGTTACCAAGCAAATCTCAGAAATATTTAAATAACCATGTGCAAAGACATAAATATATCTCATCAGCTATTACAAATATAAGTATGGTTCATGGAGCTTACAAGGGAAAGAAGAGAAGTCATGCTCGGAGTGAGCAACGAAATCTACCAAATGCAAAGGACTTTGTTTCATATTTGAGAATATCATATACCATAAAACAACTGCTTAACTGTGACTGTGTCCAAAACTTGTTTCTATCAACAACTCACAAGTTCAAAGTTTGCCATTCCCATTCTCAAAAGGTTAGGAACATTCAGAAATATATGCATATGAAAGAACACATTATTGGTCCAAACAGATATCAAGTTCCTAGAGTATCTATACAAGCATTAAATAGGGAAACCATTTTGCTAAACAAAATGAAATAAATCCCATAAATAAATCTCTGAACGAAAGAAACATGTGAAGTTAGAACCTTTGATTTCAACGCCACGTTGAAAATTCTCCTTCTTTGAACCATCTTTCGCAATTCCCATATCATTAGTTCCAATACCAATAACTTTGTTGTTTGCATCATACAATATCTGGCCAGGAAAAACATTTGTAAACAGCAACAAACGTGGACAAGCAACATCCAAGCAAAAGCAGAAATACCTCACTAGCAGCAAATCCTGGGTATATTTCCACTCCTAACTCTTCAGCTTTTGCTCCCATCCAACGTACTAACTGACTTAAGCTGTAACAGGTGGTAAAAAATAATGTAAGTATACAAGAACTGTTTATTGACTAAAAAGTAAAAAAGAAAATTAAAATAATCTGTTGTTCCACTAGGACTTTACATCATCAAACACAGATTACGGATTGTATTCCAGATTTATTATCCATTTCAAAATTCAAATTTTGCAACCTTACGCTATGCCCAGTACACTTTCCAGCAATTTTAATTTCTAATGGAACGTACCAACTGATCGATAAAAATCTAAAATAACGTTTTTTTTTTTGGGGAATAAAAAATCATTAAGCTTGAAAGCATTATAGATCAATTTCCAAAGAGAAAAAAAAATACAGTTGCAGAATTGGAGATTCAGCAGTCAATCAAGTAAAAATAAAAATTTCACACAAGTGATTTAGCAAAAGCAAAAGGTGTTGACTGCTCAGGTAAATTTATAGCCTCTACCCGCATGAAATGAAAATAGAATACTGTACAAACCTTATTACATAGTTGCCTTTGTTGCTGAAAGGAGACGGAAGCGAAATTGCACGACCTTTGGTCAGAAACCAAAACTTGTCAGAAGAAACGGGAGTAGTGATCGGAGCCTGCAGTGGATTAAAAACAAAACCTCAATTCGAATTATCAATCAAAGGCACTACAAACTACTTCGTAACAGAATCGAACTTCGAAAGCAAACCGAGCACACCTCTAGCTCCTTCCACTGCGGAAGAAGTTCATTCAGTGCGCGAGGTTCAAAAACGTTTCCAGAAATAATATGAGCACCTGAACGCAGCATCGCAGAAATCGTAAAGATGAACTAAGACGCATTCACATGAAGAAATAAAGTAACATTAAAAATTCAGTAAGAAAAAGGAATTAAGTACGTTAACGCTACTCACCAACTTCGGCACCTTTGTCGAGGACACAGACGGACAAATCAGCGCTTCTTTCGCGGCACATTTGCTTGAGGCGAATCGCGGCCGATAAGCCAGCGGGACCGGCGCCGACGATAACGACGTCGTACTCGATGGAGTCCCTCTCCGAGGAGGCGGTGCAGAAAGTCCGAGAAGTCGGAACCCTAGAATTGACAGGTGACTCAGAGAATGAGAAAGCGTGATGAGAATAGGAACGAGAAAATAGATTATGAGAATTGTTGTTAGCATTGGTAATGTGAAGGGTGGTAATGTTGGTGTGAATGCATTGGGATGTAGTGAATGCACGAAGAAGAAAACCGGTGCTGACGATTTTTGATTTGGATTTGGAGAAGAGAGAGTGAAAGTTGCGCATGATGCAATTGCAGGTTGATTTGCAGCTTCCACTGTTGGCACTCATCCTTAAGTTATTTATATTATCATATCAGATAAACGACGAGTTTGAATAAAGCACGTAACACGTTGACGTGTACCACCATTCTTAGCGCTTCAATAATCTTTTGGACATTCATTTCGCTAATTACTTCTCATTATTTATTAATATCCATATCAAGAGATCAAGAGATAAATACAAAAACAAGACACAACACAACTGATAGTGATTCTCTTACTGAAAAGTGTGGATGGTTGATTCATATGATTCTTTGATAAAGATTCTTTATGCACAAAATTGAATAAAACACTCATTTCTTTTCTACGATATTCTTTTTTCTTTATTTCATTTTTTTTCTCTTTTTTTATATGAAATAAAAAAAATTAAATATATTTTTAATTTTTGAGTTATTTGTTAAAATTGTATTTTATTTTTAAGATAAATTTTGAATTTATTTTGTTCTTATACTTTATAAATTCATGTAAATAACAATCATGTACTATAATTTCTTTTTATTTTTCTTTTTCATTGTCTTATTTTACTATTACTTGTATTTTTTGTTTTTTTTTTAAATATTTTTATTATTATTAAGATCATTTATAATTGTTTATAAAATATAATGATAAAATATGTTTAAAATTTATTTTAAAAATAAAACATAATTTTTTTAAATAATTCAAGAACTAAAAATATATTTAATCCAATAAAAACTAATGATATGATATAATAAAAGTTTTAATAATAAAATATTTAATATTTGACTACAATATAGAATGAATTATTCATAAAATAGTTTATAATTAATTCAACTTTACATATATTTTTATAATATTTATTTTTAATATGCAAAATTTAGATATTCATTAATCTGTGTTTGTATTAATATTATTGATTTCAATCCCTTGAGAAAATAAAAACTTGATTGAACCAACCATAAGCAAACATGGAAGTTGCAAAGTGTATGTTATTGATTATCATTATCCAAAATACAGAGACAGGAGATAATGCAAGTCCACCATTTAATAACGTAAGTGAAGGAAAATCCTAATCCAAGAAGATACAGCACACTACAACATAATAGGATTAGAAAGAAAAAAAGGTAGACGAAATAAGAGATTACTATTATATATATATATATATATATATATGGGTAATTTTAAGGGTAAGATAAAGTGGCAATGTGGTTATGAGCTACAGTTCCAATCCAAAGCTTCCCTTGCTCCTCTCTGACTTCACTGACCAGCTTCATTACCTCACCTTCTCGATCTTCAAGAACTTCCAAAACCTCTCCATTGTGGTTCAGGAGTGAAATCACAGTGTACATTCTCATCCCCATCGCTCTAGCCAACAAGCTCATTCTGATGGGCAAGCGGAAGTAAATGTTCCTCAGCCATGGATTGTGACTCAGAACTTCTTGTGCTGGAGTGCGACAACAATCTATTGCCACCCAGAATTGCCCTTTTCCGTTCATTCTTACGTTGTCAGGGAACCCCGGAAGATCAGCTAAAAGTTCCACACCTCCACTTCTAGGACCCTCAAGCCAAAGCTTCATTAGCCTGTCATCATGTCATGCATGAGTTCATTTTCTATCAAATATTACACTCGATTCAATATTATTGAAATGAATTATAAGATAGTTTTACGCTCTCATTGTATACATTGCTTATTCTATATACATACATAGACTTTGAAACCAAGTTTTTCCTCTAATTCGTTTTCAAATTTATCACCAATTTTTAGATGGGACTTGTTTTAGGAGGGTTAAACAACACCAAATAATATTATTCTTAGACAATTACTTTGTAACATTTTAAAAAATAAGATGTTTTAAAACTTCTTTGTAAACCCTGAACCATTCTTCTTCTTTTGATTAGAACTGGATGATAATAATTAGTTTGTGATCATAACACTTTTAGTCAAATTATAAATTTCACCTCCCAAAGTTATATAATTATAAATCTAACTTCTTATATCTCTTTAGAATTCTCTTTTACCTCATCTCACAATAATCCATTTAAAATCATAAAAATTATGTTTAATAGTTTTTTTCTCAATATTATAAATTTTAAATATATAAAAAATATCTTCAACTAATAAACTAATTGATACATTTTATGTATATTATAATTAAATATAAATGATACTTTTTAATTATATTTTTATATGTTGATAGAATTTTTTAATTAATATATACAAATTTCATAATTATTTATGTAAATTATTAAATGATATATTACTAAAATATTATCATTAATATTAAATATAAAAATATTGTGATAAATGACTTCTAATAATTAATAAAAGTTTTAAGAGTAATATTTAAAAATTAATAAAAGTATTTCAACACAATTAATGTTTTTTGGTAAATATTTTTTGTTTTATAATTATTAAATTAAAATTTTCTTACTTTTTATATGCAAATATTTTTCACAAAATAACAACATGTTTAAATGAAGTAAATCTTAAAGTTACATTAAGATATATTGAATTGAGTCTAACATTGATTATAAAAACATGATATACATTTAACTTATTTTATTTCTATAATTTGAAGGTCTAACTTGTTTTATATAAAAAACTTAACATAATTTAAAAATTTATTTAAATAGAAAATTATTTTAAAATTTACTTTGTGATAATTTATAACATTAAAATAGAGTTGAAACACATTTTTAAAGTCTAATTTAAAATTTATAATAACTTATTTTAAAACATATTTTATATTAAAATTTTTAAATATCACATAAAATTATTTTTTAATGAATATACAATTTTTGCGCTTTTAAAATATTTGTAAAAATATAAGTAAAATTGATTATAATTTAAAAAAATTTTAAGCTATAAATATATATTAAATATTTTAAAAACTTTACTAGAATTACTCAATTTAGTAAATAAATGCATTATTTTCATTGTAATGAAAGTGGATTATTTTAAAAATTAGTTAATTAATTAAAAGTATGTTTAAAATTTGTAACAAAGTAAAAAAAAACTGTTAGTTTTTGCCAAAACAAAATAAGTTGGTTTCAATAATATTTAAGAAATAATAGATAGATGTGTTGATACTAGTGAGTGTGAAAAATATATTATTTTTGAAGTTTTAAATGCAGGTAAGGTGAGACACAATGGAATCTCAATAAAACTTAAAATTTATAATTATGTAAGTTTGAGAGATAAAATTTATAATTGGAGTGAAAGTATCATCATGACAAACTAATATGTTAATTTTCCACTGTAATAAAATAAATAGTGCAAGTCAAAACACTTTATTTTTTTAAGGTATAACAAGGTAATTATCTTTCTTATGTAATTTAAGGTGGTTGGTGTAATTCTTTAATTGTACCAATTGTCTGCTATGAAACTGTTTAAACTTATTTTAAGTTGTGTAAGTTATACATGCAACCAACCCATGTTACAGATAAGTTACCTGCAATTTGTGGTTTCCGTGAAGAGAAGGAAGGCTTGGTCTTCAGAAAATTGCACTCCGTTAGGAAAAGCAAGGCCATCCAAGACAACATGGGTTGTTTTAGTTGGAGGATCATATCTGAGGAGCCTACCAGTAGCTTCTCCTTCCAATAATATAAAGAAGTGTTCACTACAAACAAGTAATCAAGGGTACCATGAGGACCTAAAGCCATTGAAAACAATATTACAAGGACTACATGAATATATATATATATAGTAAAATATATAGTATATGACTGAATAAACGTTTACACTCTGTTGTATCTTTTGCTGGTGTCTGTGAAGAAGATGGATCCATTCCTATGAATGTCAAGGTCATTTGCGAAGAGAATGGGTTTTCCTTCAACATGGGTTGCCAAAGATGTAGCGAGTCCCCCATTCGGTCCAACCACAAGAAGGCCATAGTATGCGTCTGCAATGTATAGATCTCCACTCTCTTTGTCAAATCTTAGGCCTAAGGGACGCCCACATGTTTTCTCATGCTTCCATTGCTTCGCAGTGGTGGAATCATTGCCCCTAAAGCAAAGCTTCTCCGTCCTTTAAATTAAGACACAGACATATAAATATAAGTAGACATAAAATAACGTTTTCAGAATATGTTTAGCTGATATAGCATGTGAATTTGGTAGTTCGTTCAATTTTTTATTGGTATGTCATTTAGAAAAGACAATCTTATCTGGGTCAATATAAACTATAAAACTCCTTTGAATATAGATGCATGATAGAATTGATTAAATTAAACTGAAACAAGAGTTGTGGTTAGTTTAATTTATGTACTGAATTTGGAGTCAAAGAAAAGTTGAAATGAAGGTAAGCTTTTGGTGGTGGTTACCAATTAGAAGTGACAACAGCAAATGTTTCCCAACCGAGTTCCTCTCCCATCCATCGAACAACGCGTCCATCGGCTAAACCAGTGTAAGGACCACGACCCATGTTATCGAACTCGAGCGACTCTGGTCCAAAGACTTGATTATCGAATTCTGATTTCCCATAGAGTGCTAACCTGCTCATGTTGTCCCTAGGCCAATTTTTCATGACGTTATGGTATGGTGCAATATCATGCTTCACGGGTCTGAATTCATGCTCAGACACAGGACCCAGATGAAAGGGGTCCATCATAACAAGGCCAAAAACCAGAACAAGAGTTAGAACAAAAGGGTGTTGGAGAAAGGTTTCATCTTTCATGAATAGTTTTAGTTTTATTTTCTCCATGCATGAACGAGAGAATAATGAGAAAGGAAGGAGGAGAAAGCGAGAGTTTAGGTGCAATGGTGATGGTCTAACGTGGTAGAAGTAGAAGCACTTGGTGGAGTTTGGTATTTGAAAGGTTTGAGAAGTGTTGCAAACATGCATTGTTGATGATGACATTTAAGGTTGGGAGTAGGTTGTCTATCGTTGTCCACGATGTTGGCATTGGAAAACAACAATTGATATGTGAAAAGTGTTGTGGTAGTTTATTCTCAAATGTCATGTGTGCTGACTCATGAATGGACAAAATAACATAACCGTAAGGATTATGAATTTATGATGCTGTCGTGAGAGTGACCAATGCTGTGAGCAAACAGGAACATGCTTCTGCAGTTAACAGGAACATGTAAAGTACTTCTTCAAACAACCATGCTTTGTTTTGACAATGAGAAAGTAAAACCTGTGTTGTTTCATTCAGCTTAAGATTCTTGGTGGATACATACATATAGTTTTACCTAAGATATGGTATATGAAATTTTGGATTGTTCATACGTAAGAACTTTTGTTCATGTCATTCACATCCATGGCAAATCGAGTCATTTGGTAGGTAGGATTTGTTGGATTAGATTGTGAAACTGGTTTAAGTTGAGATTGAATCCTTTTAGGAATTCAAATTTATTGGTTAAGACTTCCTTTAAGTTGATTCAGCTAGTTAGAACGATGATTATCAAAAATATTTTTTTAATATTTACAATTTTAAGCAGTACATATGTATTTTAAAAAAATACAAAAAATGAAAACTATTAGATAAAATTCCCTTTTAAATAAGTTACTTTAAAAATTTTAAACCTATTTTAGAATCCAGAAAGTGGTGTTTTGTTATATTAGACTGATTAAACTTGTTAATTCGGTTCTTGAAAAAATTATGTAAAAGTACTAAACTTTTAAATTTGTTTTTTATAGAACTAATTTAAGAATTAAGTATTTTTATTAAAAAATTGGTGCAACACAGACTATTCCTTGATTTGTGAACAAGTTAAGTTCAGTTTTCTTTTTTTTATCATTGGTCTGAACTTTACTTTAGAAGGTCAACTCGGTCTTAATCAGGACTTGTTCAGTCTTAGTTCTAAACATGCATAATCATATCAATATCTTTATTGTCGATAAAAAAAATCATATCCATATATCTTTTTGTCTATTTATATTTTATGTATATCTTCAATGGATATAAAAAAAATATATCACAAATTGCATATGATTTATGGTTTTACTTCATCATTTAATTATTTGTAGCAAATAAAGTTTAAGCATAAAAATAAATATTAATTCTTCATTTAATCTTTTTCCCTTACATAATTTAGTTTTAATATATTTCACGATCTTAATCAATCACATTGATCATGTTTTAAAATATATAATTATTTAATTTTAATTACTTTGATTTATTATAATGATAATTGTTAGTTTTCTCAAAGTATTTTGATATATATTTACTTTAATTATATAGTATAGATATTTTGTCCAATAATTGCAATTTAAATTATATATTAATTAATGCATGAGTTAAAAATTAAGAAAAATAATTTTTAGATATAAATTCCCCAAAAAAGGTGTTCTTGAGTTTTTTAATTCTCATGTAATACTCTCTCCTTTATACTTATAAGTTTCAATAAGATAAACTCATCAATATTATAACAAATACTTGATTTAGTTGATAAAAAATAAACTTATTTTAAATTGATATTTTTAAAAACTATCCTTATCTTAAATGTTTGTAAGTACATAGGGAGTATTTTAATAAAAAAATAAATGTAAAATATATTACGAATCATGACTTATAAATAGGAGTAGGTATGATTTATAATTTGAGACTTATAATAGGCAATTAATAAGTGAACTTTGTTGAAATTTTATGAGCGTAATTATTGATAAATTAACATTAATGATCATTTTGTACTTTTTATTAATTACTTCTAATTATTCTCAAGCTTTTTTAAAAAAATATTAAAATTAACTGAACATCGTTAATTTGTTCTGAACCTTTTCTAGAAAATTGAAAAGTATATAATAAGAATAAGAGTAGGAGACTCCACCAGAACACGAAATGGATAGTGGATGACGTGGATTGTAAAGTTCGAGTTCTACGCCTCTTTGTTTGTCGGTTGTAACACCAAAACCTTTTCATTTATTTTTCCGAAAACGAACCTTTGATTTCAGTTCTTCCTCAATTCAACTTCAACAGGAGGATTGTGGTGTTCTTTTCTACTTACCCTTTTAATTTCTCTGTTCAGTTCATAAAGACACAGGTATTTCATCTCTATCTATACTTGTTCACTTTTCTCTATATTTCCTTCCTCACTCATTACAATTTGCTGCTTCCCTTGCTCTTAGCTTACCACAATCATCAAATCTTCTGTCAATTTCTCTTCCTTTACTACAATTTGTTTTCATTAACCTTGTTCCTTGAATTGTTTAACTGGCAATTTTTTATACTCTCCATTGTTTTGCGTCATAATATTATTCTCCCTACTCTTCTTCCGCAAGGGTTTGAATGTTTCCTAAAGTAAAGTACAATTCTTTTCAAATTGTATTCAGTTATGAGATTAATGTAGCCATCTTATAATTTCCAAATTTGATTTATCATTAGTTTAACATTTTCAACTGATGGTATACCTTCTTCGTGTGTGGGTTATTGGATCTTTGCATTGTAGTTGGCTGCTAAATGACACAAAGGTCGTATATTATATGTGTAGAAAGAGTCAATTAATTATTGCTATTCATCTGGTTCTGCTGCGCGTCTATGCTAGCAAAATTCAACGAAGTCCATGATTATGGTTTGAAGTTGTAGAACCCTACAGTTCAATGAAGTTGAAGTCTACTTTGATTTCCGTTGTTGGTTATATTTGCTTATTGCGTATACGCCCTTTTTCTGGGAGTTAGGTTAGGGATAATCTTTCCTTAGTGACAAAATCTGTCTATATTCAGCAAAGCGTGTACAATTTTTGGAGTTCGATGATCTTAGGACTTATGCATGCATAATTTTTGTTTATCTTGCAATCATATTGGTAAATAAGTGTTTCCATTTTATTTTCATTACTATAAAGAAGCTAATATTGTTATTTCTGGGGAAGCAGCACCTATTTATGGCCAGTGTTGATGATATAAAGGAATCTGAATGGATAGATAGGATAATATCTGAAGGGGCCGTTCCACTTCTTGAGCCAGATAATTGTTCAAATGGTTGGGCTACCCCTCCTGGTGATGTATTCATGGTCAGAGGCCCTGAGTATTTTACGACAAGGGTTAAGGTTCCTGCTGGTGATTATCTGCTCAAGCCTCTCGGTTTTGATTGGGTTAAAAGTTCTGTGAAAATTGGGGAGATATTAAACGATCCAAATAGTCGAGTTAGGAAGGTCATTGATAATGAGTTTCCTGCAGCTGATAAACCCTTTCTGTGGGCATTTAATATTCAAGTCCCAACCAAGGATAACTATAGTGCCATTGCTTATTTTACAACCAAAGAGCCAGTTGTTGAGGATTCCCTGATAGACAAATTTTTGAAGGGTGACAGTGCATTCAGAAACTCAAGGCTAAAGCTGATTGCCAACATTGTAAAAGGTCCTTGGATTGTTAGAAAAGCTGTTGGAGAGCAGGCTATTTGTGTAATTGGGCGTGCCCTTACCTGTAAATATTGTACGGGGGAGAACTTCATAGAAGTAGATATTGATATAGGGTCTTCCATGGTTGCAAGTGCAATAGTTCATTTGGCATTTGGTTATATCTCAACTTTGACTGTTGACTTGGCTTTTCTTATTGAGAGCCAAGTTGAATCAGAGCTTCCAGAGAAAATTTTAGGTGCTTTCAGATTTTCTGATCTTGATCCTGCTTCAGCTAGAGCAATTGAACCATCATCTGTTGTTAATTGTGACGATGTACAAACATCTTTACCTACTAGATTGTGGAAGTCAATTGGACAGGGCTTTTCCCATATTCTTCATTCAGCTCCTCAAGAAGATGGCTCCTCTTCTGATTCACAACATGCTAAAATTGTAGTAGATCACAAAGATAATCCAACTGACGTCAAAAACTGGTGAGTTTTATGTAGTTGTGACATGATAACCATTTTGATAACAAGATTAAAGAAGCTTTATAAATGTAAAACCACCATCATTCTGCCTTAAATCTTGTATTTCTCAAGTTACTCAATCTATAAACATACATCTACTTCTGTTTGGTTTCTCATTTTGGGTTTAGAAGTGCCATATAAAACTATTAGACCTTATATTTCTATTAAGTTAGCTGATACCTGACTTTATATGACCTTAAAGGCCTTGTATATATTTCCTACTCGTTTTAATCATTTTGCATTTTCTGTACAATGGTTTTGTCTGCAGATATACTGGAAGAATAGAAGGGGTATGGAATTCCATTTGAGTTGATTATTCTTTTAGCCATTTTTTTATGATTGAGTTCATATCATCTGTTGTATTACTTAATTCTTGCTTGTCACTATTTTGCACTGCTACAGAAACGTTGAAAACTTAAGACCGGCCACATTTTTTTTGGGTGGATTGTTATGTATATTTTTTAAAAGTAAATTCCACTGTTTATAGTTGACAAGTTATCTTGGGCTATTAACATCAAGATATTTGTTTGTCCAGGGTAATTTTTTGTGGTTATCTGAATAGAATTGCTTCAGTCTTTTAGGTTGGATAGTATGTTCAACAATTCATTCTATAAGGTTAAAATGCTTGAAATAGATCTGTTTGGACAAAGAACTTTTACTATGTCTTCTGGTATGGCTTTGTCACTTGACAGTGAATTATGAATTTAATGCATTTAATGGTTGAATTGAGTTGCAACCGAACACTAGAAATGGACCAAGTCTCCTTGGTTTCACGAGTAATAAAAGTTGTTTTTTTATGTTTAACCAAAATAAAGATATATAACATAACATGTTTTGGTTAGTGCCGTTTGAATTAATTTTTTTTCATAATTGATTTCTTTCCACTTTGAAAGCTAAACTAACAAACAATTGCTTTTAGTTTTTCAATTTTTGAATGAAATCTTAGGAATCAGAATCGATTCTGGTATTCACGCACAAATATTAAAATAAGATGCGAAAAAACACTCTACTACCAGAAAACATATTCATTTTAATAAACTAACTTAATAATATTTTACAAAAATTCTAAAATTAATTAATTAATATTGATAAAATAATTTCAATTAGGAATTATAGATATAATTTTTATAATAAATTTGTTTTAAAAATATATTATTAATAATAAATTCAAATTTTTAATAACAAAAAATTTACTTTTGTAATATATTTATCAACATATTTACAATTTTACTACTAATTTTTTTTTTGGAATTTTTTAATCAAAAAATTTAGATTAATAATTATAGTCCAATACCTTTTTTTTCAATTATAATAATAAATTAATAATTCATTATTTCTAATATAACATTAATTACAATAAAATTATTAAAATTTTAAGCTATTAAATTAAAATTAAAATTTATTAATTTTTTAATATCAATTTAATTTTATAAATATTTTTTACTATTATTTAAAAAATTTATTTACACTGATAAAATTTATTTATTAATTAAATAATTTAAAGTAATTTACTTTAATAATTTATATCAATATTTTCAAAAAAAGTTATATTGGTAAAAAATTAAAGAAAAACAAATGTGAGGAATTCCAGACAAATTTCCTTAATCTGACCACCACATTGCCTCAAAGAATTGAGATATTTGTGAGCAGAATTCTGACTTGTTACTTTAAAAGGGTAGAGTTCTTTAAATAATGCGACAAAGAATTGATTGGGAGAAATTTTTCTGGGAAAAGTTTATTTGGGTAAAAATTTCTACTAATGCCTAATCTTAATAATTGTAATTCTAAACATTAGTTAATACCAACAGAAACTAATTGCCATTATGCTGACTATGGTCAATAGCGTTTGGATTGTGCTTTTGCAAATTTCAACTATTTTGTTGCCATTTGGCAAGAGTTGTAATGGTTTAGTTGCAGACTCCTTTTGCTTATTCCATGCACATGGTGAAAAAAGATTCAAACCTTGAAAAACATAATCAGAAGAAGAAGAAAAAATAGCATCTTTCAATGGTAGTTAAAGTTATCTAGGAAAAATTACACTCTCGAAAAGAACTAGCATGTCAATTTCAAGAAGAATTTATACGCATCAAAAGGATTTGAAATTAATCTGGATTTTGGGTGTAACCAAGCTACCAACCCGGTTGCATTAATTTCCATTATGGTTTAACCACTAAACTAAGCTTATCTTAAAACAAAACCAACATGTTACTAACTATATAAAAACCCTTTCGTTGCTACTAATGTTTCTTCACATCCACACATGTGGTTTTCATCATTTCTTAGTACTTTTGTAATGCGACACTCCAAGGTAGGTCCAAATGCACCTTCTGAAGAATCACCCCATGTAGAACACAATCCACAACTTGATCATGGAGGGTGGTCTAGGCGTGGTCGTGAATTTTGTGAGGCAAGAAGAGCTTTTCTGAACAGTTACCATTTGAGTTTGGAAAGAAACAACAATGGAAGCTTCAAGGAAAAATTGAAGAAATCAGTGAAGGAGGTTAATGAAGCAGCCACGGGAGTTGTTTTGGGCATGCATCGTAGGGTGTCTAAGAGAAAGGTTAAAATAAGAGTTTTTAGGGTTAAAATGAGTTCACAATCTTTGGTTCTTGTTACCATGAGATGTTTCATTCCATGGTTCAACAAAAATGAAGACAATGTTTTTTAATTAGAAACAAAATTTCATTGAGGTGAAATTAATTTTCTAGTTAAAGAATAATGCAAAGAACATTTTGTCTATTATATATGATATGTAATAACCACTTACCTTTTATGTGGACCTAATAAAGTTGAATTGTTGCAATCAGTTCAAATGTAAGAAAAAATTGAATAAATTGGATTAAATTTGATGCTGTTAATAGTTAATATAAAAAGTCAACACATTTATCATATATGACATTTTGTGATTAAACTATAATATCATTTTTTTTAACATTTTCAATCTACATATATCCTTTATTCATTATGAATCAGCATTCAATTACAGAAATTTGAATTATTAAACACAATTTCTATCAAGATAAATTCAGACAAGTATGCAGCCTTTCAAGATATAAATTAAATTATTATCTTCTAAAAAATTTAAATTATTATAAGATACTTTTTTTAAAGAACAAGTTTTCTAAAAAAAATATTATAGAAGTGTGGCCATGCAATGCCCCATTTTGATAACTATTCATTCCATCCAATTGGATATGTCAGTTTGTTGACTGCAATATCAAATGCATGATGGTTGACCATTTAGTTAATCTCACCGTCTTAAAATATTTATAATTTCAGTTTTTTTTAAATTGATTGATGTTTCTTAATTTGTAATGAAATCTTAATTTTTAATTTATTTACATTAATGTTTATATTTATACTAGATAAAAAATAGTGTATTAATTATCAAGATAATAAAACTATTTAATAAAATTATTTCTATTATGATTATTAATATTATTTTTGTAATTCGTGAACAAAAAATTTAAGCTACAGATATTTAATATTAGATTAGAGAGAGTCAAGTTAATGTTGGAAAATTGGGACACACACGTTTGAATATAAATTGATTGATAATGGAGACTAATCTACACACACAATTATTCAAAATAAGTAGTTGTATCAGATTTCAAAAAGATACAATGCAGCTGTTTTTAGTGTCTTATTATTACAGAGATGATAGAATGAATATCTAGAAAATATAGTGTCCACTCAAAAATGGTTTGTACTTGTTGATGCGTCCACAGCCACACACACCTTTGACAAGTTAACCCCACTAATGCCTCTTGGTTTTATTGTTCTTGCAGAAACTGATATGCAATGCAACATCCAAATCCTTATCTTCACCTCCTCACATGCTCTCAAATCTCATCCAGTCACTTCTTTTTCTGTCCTCAACCACATTAAATACAGTTCTGTGTAGTACTTCAAAGGTTAATTATGTTATTTTTTTGTTCTCATCTCTACACCTTGTCCTAACCTTTTTACACCATGGTTCTCCTTTTTTGGCTTTAAAACTCCTGTCTGCTAAAGGGTTCTGAATATTTCTTTTTCTGACAATTTGTGGGCATATTTTTCTTCTAATAAAGAAGGACTGGTTTCATTGTTGCATAAGGAGGAAAAAGAACTAACATGAAAATTCAGTGTGATGTCTGTGAGAGAGCTCCAGCAACTGTGATTTGCTGCGCAGATGAGGCAGCTTTGTGTGCCAAATGTGATGTTGAAGTTCATGCTGCAAACAAGCTTGCAAGCAAGCACCAAAGGCTTCTTCTTCAATGTCTATCAAACAAGCTTCCCAGATGTGACATTTGCCAAGTAAGAGCCTCAAATTTCTGTGTCTTCTAGTTTTATGATGTCATAAAGTCATCTCTCAATAATTTGATGAGCTAGTTTTATGTTGATCTTGTTCGTTTTTACTAATAGACGTCCTAATAATGATTTATTTCTTGAGGACTTATTAACAGCTCATTAGAATTTCTGGCGGTGTGTGCTGAGAATGTTACTTGCTATTTTCTATGTTCTTGTTAAATGTATTATGTAGACACGAGTTGACTGGATTTTACCTTGACACTGGGATCTTGAGCTAGGTTAACTGATGGGACATGGTTTAGGTTATTTCTAGTTTCAAGAGTTAATACCTTTGCTGAAATGGGAATACGATTGTCTGATGGAAATTGTAATTATAAAAATTTCAATATGGTTGTTGCTCATTTTGTCTTCTTTTTCTCTCCACCAACAGGACAAGCCAGCATTCATATTTTGTGTTGAAGACAGAGCACTCTTCTGTCAGGACTGTGATGAACCAATTCATTCAGCTGGAAGCCTTTCTGCAAACCACCAGCGCTTCCTAGCTACTGGTATCCGAGTGGCCTCAAGTTCTAATTGCACCAAAGACAATGAAAATAATCACTTGGAACCTCCTAATAGGAAAGCACAACAAGTTTCCACGAAAGTTCCTTCTCAGCAAGTGCCTAGCTTCTCATCCTCTTGGGCTGTTGATGACTTTTTGGAATTAACAGGCTTTGAATCACCTGAGAAAGTAAGAGGCAGCTTTATTTCATAATAATTGAGTTGCACATGTATATAATGAACTAACTCAACTAAATAATCAGAGTGTTATAGCTGAAATAAATTAGTAGAATTACATGTTTCATTTGTTGTCCCTTTGAACATCTTTGAACTGCCATAGAGAATAATAACATGGTTGTAGCCAATCATCATGGTACATGTGAACATTATAATCGGGTTTGATGTGGCTGGAAAATGTGAAAAAATTGATTTATACAGATGACACCCCAGCCAATAGAAAATTCTTTAGCTAGGTTATTGTTTTTTAGGAATATATCCCACCATCATTGACTATCCTCTTAGCCTGATAGTCTGATGCAGATATCCGATAAGACACTTTGTCATCTTTTTTGTTATGAAGAACATCACTACAGTTTGGTTTTCATTTAGGGTTTAGGGTGACAAGGGTAAGAATTACATTGAAGAATTTGTCTTGAATAATTGCTGCACAAAATTGTTTTCTTACTTATTTTGACACATGCCCACACATAATGAAGCATTCATGTTTTTATGAAAAATAAATAACCATATATGTTTATAGATAACTTTGTATTAAACTCCGGTATTTGGTTTCAGTTTTATTTTTTGGTGTTTTTCTATTATTGTTACTTAATAATTATGATGTGCCTCTTACCTTATAATATTTGTAACTCTGGTTTTATTACTGTGCTCAGAAGGAATCTCTACAATTTGGAGAGCTGGAATGGCTTACAGATGTGGGTATTTTCGGTGAAGAATTTACTGAGGAAGCCTTGGCGGCGGCAGAAGTACCTCAGCTTCCAGTAACTCATAATAGCAGCAGTGTTGCCTCATACAGAACCTCCAAGTCCTACACGTCACACAAAAAGCCTAGGATTGAAGTCCTAAATGATGATGATGATGATGAGTACTTTACTGTGCCTGATCTTGGCTAAGTACACAGCTTCCATATGGGATGTTACATGCATGATTGGAAAGACTAAATATGGGGAAATAATTGTTTTTTTCTTTTGTAAAAGCTCTTTTAGTAAAAGGTCGACAAAGATTATTATTTTCTCAAAATAAACTATTCCAACCAGACATGTTGATATGTTGTATATTCAATTATTCATACTTCACTAAGGACAATAAATTTCGCAACTTGTGTGGAGTTGATAAATATTGTACTTTAGGTGTTTTGTTGCTGGATAACATACACTTTCATGCCATTGGGTAATACAATTTTCTTGTCCTTGGTCATTGTTTATGCTTCACACACTAGGGATTCTCCCACAGTCACACATCTTCCCAATTGATCACCACGAATTTGAGTTCATTTTGTTTGTATGCATCCCTATATTTGGGAGAGCGTTTATCGCATTTGATTCTTTTCACAGTTCAAATGTTGCAGCAAAGTTAAGTCTTTATTTTATAGGCTCTTTAAACAGTGTTATTTAATTTTAATTATACATTTTTCATTACTAGTTTATCTAGGGTATAGGTAATTAAAATAAGATTTTTTTTGTTGAATAGGAATTCAACCTTACTAAAAAATTACTTTTTATATTTTTTAGGTACTTATTCTTTTCTGTTACTGTTTCTCCCTTAAAAAGATATCACTTCACAAATACACTCTAAGCATAACATGTTGGATCACTCTTTTTATCTTAAATTAGCCAAAAACATGTGATGATATTGGTGTTCAATTGCTGAAATAAAAATATATTAATAAGAACCACATAAATGGTAGCAGAACTAAACCAATTTTCTCATATGATGGAGGAAAGAATACCTACTCAAATTATTTTTCCTCTCTATTCCATCTTAACCATAATTCTCTGGCTCATGCCATCACAAACCTCAACCCTCCAAGATGACACTCTTTCCCTTCTTGAAATAAAACATGCCATTGATCCAAACTCAATGACCCCCTTTTCCTATCTCAACAACTGGGACTTCTCAGTGGATCCATGTGAAAGCACTGGCTCACGATTCCAAGGAACATTGTGCTACTTGCCCTTTGGTAACTCCTCTAGTAGAGTACCAGAACTTGACCATGATGGTGTTGGTTATGAAGGATTTTTAACACCAGCAATAGGGAACCTCACAGAGTTAACAGTCCTCAACCTCAACAACAACAAATTTCGTGTCCAATGCCAGAAAGCATTGGCAAACTAAGGAAACTAACAACACTAACAATGTCACAGAACTTTTTCACTGGGGCAATACCACAAGGAATCACAGAACTCGAGCGTTAAATATATAGATCTTTCAGGGAACAGGCTCTCAGGTCTAATCCCCGCTGATATCACTGCTTTGAGAACCTTAACATACTTGAGTTTGTCAAACAATGGATTTGCTGGAAGAATTCCAAACCTCACAGGGTTGTGGAACCTTAACACATTGGACCTCAGTGTTAACCAGTTTTATGGGGATCTTCTAAACCTTTCCAGTGAGTTTGAGAAACATGTATTTTCACCATAACATTTTCTCAGGGCACTTGACACCCCTCAAGGGACTCGTACACTTGAAATGGTTAGATGTGAGTGACAGGGCGCCATCAGTGGGAATGCTCTTTCCTTAAGAAAAGTCGTTTACCTCATTGTTTCTTTCAACCGTTTCACAATATTAGAACTTATCAACTATTCTCTGCAAGAGCCAAAGCTTCAAGTGCTCAACTCAAGGGAACCAACCATCTGAGGGGTCATTTACCGGTGAATTTGGTTAGTTTTGTGAACTTGACTGTGATCAACTTAGCTAACAATCAATTCTTTGGTTCAATTCCCTTGGCATATGGTACAAAGTGCAGACATCATGGAGAAGACTATACTTAGATCTCAACTTTCTTACGGGAAATCTTCCTCGGGAATTTTCACATTCCACATACGTTAGAGGTAGCCTTGCAAATAACTGTCTAAAGTGCCCAACAAATATTGCTCTCTGCCATACAGAATGTGTCGGCCAAAACAACAACTTATGACAAATGATGTCCAAAACACAATCTACCATAATCAAGTGCAGTGTTTGTTTATCTCAACAATGTGCTCAGCATAGTAATTGTAAGCAAATAAGAAAATAAATAATTTTACTGAACCATATTTATTTATTGACAATACAGAGATAAATTACCCTGCATTGCATTTGCAATTACTCGTTAAGATTGAAATGAAAAAAAAAAAGACTTTTCAAAAGGTTAATATATGACGTGTCCAATACTTATCGCAACTGTTACTTCTTTCCATATCATTACCAGTATCGTAAATCTGTTACATGTGTAATAATTATTAATTTAGATTAAGTTTATTATTTATTAACTAAAAAAATTAAAAAGTAAAGAATATTTTTCTTAAAACTAATAAATGTAAAATTCGAGTAAAAATGTTATAAAAACAAAGAAAAAAAACAAAATTTTCAAAAGCATCCTATGATTATTAAGAAACTGTAATGAACGAGGGTGAGAGTATGGGCCTGATACCCGCTAATAGGTAGGTTTTGCTTCCTGCACCCTATAATTACTAATTATACCCTTATAACTTTTAAAATGATATTTTTCTTTTCATACTCTATTTAATGGTGGTTTCTGGATTACTATTCTACCAACTTTTCGGAAATGAACTTTTTTGAAAAAAAATTTAGAACGGAATTTTTAGAATAAACTTTTGAAAATGAGTTTATTTGAGGATATTATATTTTTTTTAAATTATTTAATTTATAACATGTTTTCAGAATTCTTAATCTAAACATATGTTTTTACAGTTTGGAGTTTGAAATTTAGGATTTAAACCTTCAACCCTAAACATATGTTTCCTGACTATCAATTCTCTTTTTAGACAAACCATAAACGTTATGAATTGAGAAGAAAATTTCCAGATTAAATAATCGAAATTAGAAAATATTAACGAGATACCTGAGTACAATGAAACTTTCCCAATATTGGAGGAGGGGTTTTGGTTGCTGGTATAAGGTGAAGTTAGTAATTATGGGGTTGCAGGAAGTAAAGCCCATCAGGTATTATGGCTGGGCTGACCCAAAATCTAACTTTGATCCAGGAACAGAAGGAAGCAGTGAATGCGTGCACTGCAGTGCACCTAACTGAACTGAACTGATATAGAGTGGAAGGGTATGAATTGAATTGACGAGCATAATCGAATGGAACCTTCAGAATTGGACGAAGGGATGAAGGTATTGGATTGGTGTTTAACCGATATCAATTGGCGCCTCAAACCTTCTTCCAAGCGTCGTTTACAATTAGGTTATTTCTCACTTCTCTCCTTCAATCGATTTCCATGTTTCTTTCGTACTTGATTCTGATTCGTTTCATGGCGTGGCTGCAGATATGCTTGCTCTGATTACAAGAATGCGAGCGGTTGTAATGGTAGACTACGGCGGAATCATGCCTCAACTCCAACACCACCTCTCTTCCCTCCTCCAACTCGCACAAAAGGTGAATCCTCTTCTCATTCTCTTATCTGTTGTTCCTTATCTCATCTTCAGTTCTTCTTCCAGGAATCCCTAATTTTCGAGCATATACGATTGATGGTTATACAAGACATGATATACTTAATTCACCTAACCGAACTAACGCACTTTCTCAATTCAACCTTCAACTCTCACCAACCATTGCTCTTTGTCGACCTTCAATCCGAAAACCCTAAGGTCTTCCTACTTCCACTGATTTCTCCCTCTCCTGCCTCTATCATTTTTCGTGCTTTCAATTTCGTCAATCATTGTTACTTGTCTGCAGATGGTAACGAAAATTGAGGAAAGCCAGTTAGCAATGCAGCTAGTATCTATTCAGAGGTTGTTTTTGACGATATTCTCTCCTGAGAGAACCTCTGACCCTTCACCGTCGCAAGAGGTCAAATGTACGGATGTTACCAACGCCACTTGTCAGAGTCAGAGCTTACCCTCTCGCTCTACTACTGACTGCATTGATCTCAGTGACTGTATGGATAACACTGATATCACTGTGCCAACCTTGAATGGGTAATTCTAATTACCTTTCAACCAATGTATGTTCATGTACATTTTCACCTAATATATTTTTTGCCCATATAGTTCGACTAACTCTGACTATAAGGATTATGCCAACCGGTCTCTGCAAATTTTCTGGTTCGCATTTTGTTTTGCTATTTTCTATATTGCTATCACTGGTACGATTACAAATTTGCTGGAGAAAGGATTGATTAGTCTTGTTCCATTCTTCACGGAAGACTCTCTTAAAATTAAATTCTTGTTGCACACAACTCCACTGATTATCCATCTATCTGCTATGTCTTATAAATAGTTTTGTAATATGTTATGGCGTATACCTTTTTTCTGCTTAATTATGTCAGCTTCTTAGCCCTTATAAGACTTTACAGATTCAATTATCAGTTTTTACTATGTCCTACCTGATTCTTTCAATTCAAGGAGTGGGATGGTTCAAATTCAAATAAAATTGTTGTCTGCAGTCTACACTTACCCTGCATGCCATTGCCAATGAAACTAGAAAGTTAGTACTGTGACATGTTATGGACTACTGAAGACTAGGTTAGTATGTCACGGTAACACACTCACTAAAACTAGTTAGTATGAAGGCAATTTACACTGTCACCCTAATTCAGTCTATTTGAGAAACCAGTATGAACTTATGCTGTCTCAACAGTGGTTTGTAGAATACCCTAACTATTTTCATCTTATTCCATATGTGTGATGGGAGTATCTCATTTTATTGTATTTACTTGCTTCAGATGGCTTCTAGGCTATCCGGTTGTCTACCTGTTTGGCAAGGAGCATATTGCAGATGCCATTTATAATCTTTCAACCAAGTATCTTCATATTTTTCAAGTGTTTATCTGCAGGTTTGTCCTTGGTATTTATCCATGGCTTAGATTATGATACTTTCATTTGTTTTTCATGTTAAACACCTTCGTACACCATAAGTACGCTAAAATACTACATTTTGAGATCTTGCAGGAATAGTACACTCAAGAAAGGAACCCAAGCTGAAGAGCTGTTAAGGTAAATACTGCATTTGGATTTTTGAATATCATTTAGTAAATTAGAAACTTTGGCAATCGAACAAGTGACAAACTGAACTCCATATGGATAGATTTGGTTTGTATGGATTTGAAACCCACTGAAAGCATAAGCTTAACACCAAAGCTGGAATTTGTGTAAGACAGCCCTTTCTACTTTAAATTTTTGTAAACTTTTGGCATACATGAAAGATGTTTTTAGCTTGGAAGCAAAAGGTGGGAAAAGAGAGAATTGTATAGAGTATTCTGATTCGCATTTGTTAAGAGTTTTTTATTTCATTTATGCAGTTGAGATGTAGAATAGTCGTCTTTTTGCCAAATGATGTTAACAATGAAAAGGTGGGGATGCATTATAAGTGACAATTTACAACATGACTATTGGCCTGAGATTTGAGAACTAATATGCAGGAAGTATGTTGATACTTTGGGCTGATGCATCCCCCAATATCAAGCAAAGAGCTTGTCACGGATGAATTTGATAGTGTTATACAATATCCGTACATTATTACTTTTTACTCTTTTGTTAAGTATGCATCTGCCAGACTGTTCTGTTTAGTTCCTTTACAACCATAATATTTTGTCTCGATCATCACCTTCTTCATGATTGCATTGTTGTATTCTGTTAGTGTGAAAAATTACACTGTTAATTAATATTAAAGTCATACGAATATTATGAAGTCAATCGGCAGATTTCTGACATTTTAAGCGCTTTGAAACAGTTTTTCAGTGCCTTATGATCTAAGCATAAGAGGGAGTAATGAACAATGGGCAGAGGCTTTTCTGGCTCACATGCAGGCGAAATGGGAAAGATGTGCAAGTGCTTGGAAGTCGTTAAAGATGGAAGTTAGTGAATGTCATCCTCAAGCTATCGTCTTATAGATGTGACCTCTGCCAGTGACACTGTCTTGGGAAGGTTAGACAGGTCTCCATAGCAAATGACACATGTAAGAGTAGTCCGATCGAATCGTTGACCCGATTCAAGAAAAGAGAAGTGACACATGTAGAGTTCAAAAAGGATAAAACCTAAACTCTAAATATCCGCACAGTAAAATCATTATAGTTACCACAAGATGCTTCTGGGTTGAACCGTTCAGGACTCATGTATGCGTACGTGCCGACATAGGAGTTGCACGCTTTGAGTATGCGGTGCCGACATAGGAGTTGCACGCTTCGAGCATGTGGCACATGAGTTTACTAACTCCAAAGTCTGCAATTTTTTTGGAGTTTACGAAGATGTTTGCTAGTTTAATATTGCGGTGCGCGATGTTGTGCATGTGGAGGCACACAAGTCCCTCCAAAATGTCACAAATGCAACATCACGTACTGCAATATCAAATCAGCAATCATCCTTGTAAACATTCAAGAGAGAAAGAGAAAAAAAGATTGCAAACTTTGGAGTTAGCAAACTCATGTATCGCACACTCGAAGCGTGTAACTCCTATGTCGGCATGTGCACATACATGAGCCTAGAATGTTCGACCCAGAAGTATCTAGCGGCAGTAACTATAATAGTTTTACTATAATAGTTTTACTGCAGATATTTAGAGTTTAGGTTTTATTTTTTTTTTGAACTCTATGTGGGTCACTTCTCTTTTCTTGATTCGGGTCAACAATTCGATCTTATATGTGTCATTTGCTATGGAGACTTGGCGAGACTCCTCATGTCACCAGAGTTCGCAGCTTACTGCAGTCTTGCCTCAAGAAGCAATCCAATGATTGGACAACTCTTGACTCATCCGATTGTGAGCAAAAGGCCAAAAACTTACCTTACTAAATGGGTGGGTTATGATAACGTTTGCTTTATCATGGAATAGCCTTTTTGAGATGGTGCATATTCCCCGGATTCAAATTTGTTGTGTTTTAGGAGAATCATTCCCTTTGTAAATAATGGTCACTTATGATAAAAATGGGAAGATAGAATTCAAAATAGATCATGATTCTTTTTTTTTTCAGTCATAGGTATAGTAAAACGAATTGGCAGGTTTATTACTACTTTTAAAAGGTATACCCGTGGATGACTTTTGCTTTTAAACTGCATAAAGACGTGAACAATGGTTTACAAAAACAATTAGCATGCAAAATTGAACTGAACAAAGACATTTAACGATTAAAATATAAGGCAGTTTAAGTTGCAACTGTGGGCGGAGCTTATGATCCAATATTTCATTCAATTGCTAATTCTCAAAACTTGATAGAAAACGTTATTTGGCAAAACCTGAAAACCCATGATCTCGCCGTCAGTGCATAGTAGGAAAAACAAAAGTACTAAAGAAAATCAAAGAGGCATTCCCTCGTAAATTGATAGCAAGCAAATCCGACGGAAAATTGAAACATTAGGGGAAGAAAAGGAAATGATTGAGTATTTTTGTCCAAAGATTCTATGCCCCTTTGATGAGTTTCAGTGCATCCTCCTCTTTGGGAAGGGCAGGGATTGCTCCCTTTTGGGTAGTTGTAATTGCTCCACATGCATTAGCAAACTTGAGTACGTCTCTTAACCTTGGTTCGTCCTGTAATCAGTAAGTAAAAAATTGTTCGATCATCAATTTAACGGGATCCGTATCATCAAGATTATTAACTTAGTATAAGTAAGTTATTTAAGGGATGTGGTAGCTAAGCACTCACTTCTAGGATGGACTGATCGTCGACAATCTTGGACAACAGAGCACCAACAAAGGAATCCCCGGCACCAGTTGTATCAACTGTGTTTACATGAAAAGCATCCACTGATCCTTTGAAATTCTGGTTTAGCCAAATATGAAGAAGAACATATTAGTGTTTCAGAACAAAATATATTAAGAGACAGTACACAATTATTGTAAATTGAGACCACCCGCTAACACGTGCAGACATTAGTTTTAAGGTAAAACTACTAACAATATTACAAAACAGGTTATTTCAAAAACAATAAAAAACTGAACGCAGACAGGACAATTTTATTTTGTAGGCCACATCATATGCCTGACTATAGCTATTAACAATTTGGGGTGAGAGATGGCTTCATGACAAACGACAAATCGTTTAGATGTGCTCTCTATTTCAAGATATTCAAAGTTTAATCACTCCAAGGGTGGCCTGTAACAAGTGAGAATAAAGCAGAGAGGTTGCTTTACATTATGATAAGAAGGAGGGGAAGGATTACGAGAAGCAGAAAAACACGTGGTGGCCCCAGCCCAGCCTGAAAGCAACTTGTTTACAAGCCTATCTTATTTGCAAAGCATTCAGAATGACCATGACACGTCATAGCAAAACAAACAAACATCTATGGATCTACCATACTGTGTCAGTATTAAAGCATTCAACATTCAACACCATGGTAAAAGACACGAAAGGAATAGGTAACTCAGGTGAAGTTATTTTTCTTTTTACCTTGGTGTAGTATCTGGAACCCTGTTCTCCTAGAGTGACAAGGAGCAACTTCAAATTGGGGTGCCACAATGACAAAGCAGAAGCATCATCAATCTTGTCACTTCCTGTGAGGAACTCAAGCTCCACATCACTGACCTTGATCAAATCAGCCTTCTCCCATATGCTGAGTATTTGTTCACGAGCTTCGTCGGCCGAGGGCCACAAGGGGAGGCGGAGGTTGGGGTCATAGGAGAGCAGGCAGCCAGCTTCTTTGGCAACTTCCATTGCCTTCAAGTGTGCTGATCTGCATGGCTCCACGATCAAACTTATTGATCCGTAATGGAAAACTTTTGCCTGCCATGTCAAGTTTCAGTTAGACAGCCACCTACCTCAGTCTGCTAAATCATAAATCACTTTAACAATGGTTAATAATACCCCTTTTTTAATCTCTAAACTGAGCCATCTAATTATTTGGAAAATATTATACCCACATTCATTTTATATTTTTATAAAGGATGTTGTTCATTATAGAAAGAAGAAAATCATATGCAATCTCAAAAACTTTGCTTTTTTTTTACTGATAGAAATCACAAGTTAAATGTATAAAACTTTTATCAGTTCCCCCGATCATTGCTTACATCTCGGGATTCAATCGAAAATCTAAATTGATTGCAGCTGAAATATAAATAAAATCATTTCCAATTTTTCTAAACAATTTCCTTAATGTATAAAAATTCATACTATGAATTACTTAAATAAAAGAAAACAATTAGTAAAAAAGAAAAGAGAATAAAGGCTAGAATCGCGTGGGGATGTTGGTCAAAGCCAACACAGCATGGGTCATGACAGCACGGAGACTAAATACACAACACAAAACGCATAATTCATCCTCCCAAATCCCACTCTCATCCTAGAGCGTGCACAACCACGAACAGCAAAGAAAAACCATACAACAAATAAAAATTAGAAAATTGAAAAAGAAAAAAAAAACAAGACTTTGGTTACGCAATAGTACTATATTAGTTTTGTTTTGTTGGATCGAAAGGAAACAGATCCAACTCCAAATGAATCTGGCACGTGATTCACGTGCCTTCATAATCCACCAACCCCACCCACCACCACCAACCATCTACCGTTCATTATCGGTGTTGTTCGGTAATATTTTTCGCATAAAAAAAATCGATTTTCGAGAACTTTAACGTAACGCAAGGGTGGTGAGTCCAGCTCGTGAATCCTAGATCTAGTTATGGACCCCACTGCACTTAACATGACGTGGCAACATCTTAAAAGTCACGCCCACGTGTTCCCCCACGCGCGTGACATCACGGTCTCTATTCCACAGGTCACACATCTCAATCATGAACAGACGCATAAAACAAAAGACTTGGTTTTCCGGGAAAAGGTGAAGAAAAAAATCGCCAGAAAGTAGAGAGAGAGAGAGAGAGAGGGAACAGATGCATACAGATCTGATGAGTTCCAGGTTGAGCTCTTCGGGTTGGAGGAGCATGTCGGCGCTGGGGTTTCGGTAGAACATGAACTCACGCTCTCCGTCGGCGCGTAGGGTCACGAACGCCAAAGCGGTGCGGGCGCCCTGGTCGAAGGTGATTCCGTCGGCGCGGACCCCGTTCTCCTTCAGGATTCCGGCGAGCATGTGGCCGAACTCGTCGTCGCCGAGTTTGCCGACAAAGGCCGCCTTTCCGCCGAGTCTCGCGACGGCGATGGCGACGTTAGCGGGGGCGCCGCCGGGAGCTTTCAGGAATCCCGGAGCCTCCGCCAGGGAGACGCCGGAGACGGTGGGGACGAAGTCGATGAGCATCTCACCGAAACTGGCGATCAGGCCGGTGCCGGTGGCGGGGACGCCATTGCTGAAGGCCATGGGAAGAGAGAGAATGTGTGTTTGGACTTTGAAACACTCTTTGAAAGGAAGAAGAAGAGAGAGAGTAAAACTTTGGGTTTGGTGATGATTATATAGAAGAGTTCTGCATTGAAAAAGATTTTTCCTTTTTTATTATTATAATTGTAATAGTAAGAGTTTAATGTTCATTGGCTTATACTTTAGGCTTTCAACCAAATTATCTATTAAATATTGAAACTTTTAGAATAATCATAATTATTATCAATATTTATGATTTATTATGTGCTTGTGATTAAAAACTATTACTTCCAACCAATGTTCTCACAATGTGGTAAGATAGTAGTTTAAAATTCCACATTTGAATTATTTTTAAACAAACTATATCAATATTTATGATATATAAAAGTGGTATAACATATTTTAATAAATAATATGTTATTGTTATTTATTGTTAGTGCGAAGAAAATTAAAGTTGATGTGGGCATTAGAATTAATTTATTAATTAATTAGTTAATTAATCCAATTTGATGCGCATTGCGCACCATAAATTGCAGCAAGTTGTTGAATATTGGTGATTAGTGATTGGTTAGGGTTGGGGCGTGAATGTTGATGGATTTGGACTCTATCCACCTTTTATATTCAAACTTCCTTTTCTCATACTTACCACAATTCCAATATTTCTCCAATTAAATTACTAATACTTTTAGCTTCAATATCAAATTTAAAATTACAACATGCATGATCATCAAATTATATAAGTTGTTATTTTAATTTTTTTAAAAGTTAAATTCGCATTTTTTTTAATTTACTTGCTGCCTTATCTTTCCTTTCAATTTTGAATTTTAAAACCGTAAATTTAACTCAAAATTGAATCGAAAAACAAGGAAATCACTACAACAGTTGGTTCAAATAGATTATAAAACAGAATTTAAGAAAAAAAAGACAAAAAGCTCTTAATTATTTGTTTATAGATTTACATTTTGATTCATGAGTGAGTAGTTTATGTTATATGAATATATATTTATAGATTTTAATCAATCTTGTAATTAATAAAAGATTGGATTGATTATTCAATAATTTATAATTAATTTGTGATTAACAAATAACTTAAATGTAGAATATTAACTGAATAGACTAATTTATTAAGATTTGTTATAATATATATTTTATTATTAGAAAAATAAAAATATATATATATATATAAATAATATAGTATTTGATTATGTTATTATATCAATGTTATATCATGCTTATGTGTGCTTAAACGTAAGCCTGCACGTTTTTTAGTTTATGGTTTTATAATTATAAGGTAATATATATACATAGTCAAATATGATTTCATATTCAAATTTTATATTGAAAGAATTATTTTTGTTCATGATAAAAAACGAAGTTGGGGTTGTAGTATTTTTTAGCGTTGTTGAATAATAAAATTGAGATTGCAAAGTTGTATTTGAAAAATAAATTATTTATAAATATGATTAAATTAAAATATTATACAAATACTATTGAATTAAAATGTTTTTTGTGTTAGCTATTATAATTGCTAAATATATCCCGTATAAATAAAAATGAGAATATATTTTTAAAAAGTTGTCTAATGAAACCTATTTGAGATAAATGTAAAATACTACTATTCCATATTTAAATAAAATATTTTTAAAATATATCACTTTTTAAACTTATAGAGTTATAGTTTTAATCTAAATTAAAACAAACATTTTATCTAATTTTATGTCATTTTGTTTTTCCTGTTTTTATCCCTTGTCTTGGACTAGAAAGAAACTAGTAATGTACAATTTAGTATTTCAAATATTGAATTAATACAAACATAATTGAAGTTCTGAGACACCAAATTTGCGTGATTAAACCTAGAAATTTTCTGATGGTGATTGTAAATTCTAATTGCAAAAACATTTGAGTGACTACCCAAGAGATGATTTGATATGGCAAAGAGAATATATAAAAGTTGTGAAAAAGGGAAAAAGAAAAGTGTGGACGCAATGCTCTGCTAATTTCCCAGAAGTACTTTTATTCCCTCATTCCACTTACTTTGCCTAAACAAATAACAATTTGGGTAAGCAGAAAAAGACTGAGAACTAAGAACAAAGAAAAATCAAACAGGGAATAATAAGACAACAACACTGAATAGAGTATGACAAAGGAAAATATCTATGCACTTTCTAAGTTTCTCAAAATATCATAAACTCAATAGAGTACACAGACTATGTTTCGAGATAAACACAACAACATGTGTTCCTGTTAATGCTTTTTTGTTACACAGACAACTTCGAAATAAACTGATGAATTTATTATGCAGGTTTATTACAAGAACTAAAATCCATGAATCCCAAATGAATTTCCAAGCATATAAAAGCACTTATCGTGCACGTACCATAATATTGGCATAACTTTAGGTAAACTAAATTTCAATTCCACTGATCATCCATGCATGCTTGCATGCATCTTTTGACCTACCTTCCAAACTCCATCACCTTTTAACATTATTCTCCTCTCTTTTTCATGTAAAACAAAACAAAATCACAGAACAATTTTTTAGTCTTGTTATAAAGTGGATCAATCTGAGGCTTATAAAAGGGGAATCAAAGTATGCGTATACAAACATATATATATATATATATATATATATATATATATATACATACATATATAATATAGAAAAAAAAACATTTGCATGAGAGGTAATATTTGATTACGTTTCGTTTTCATATTGATCTTTTCTCTGAAAACACGACAACGAATGAATCAGATTCTGAAGAGAAACTCGTGAGAAAAGAGTCAACACAGAAAAACCCATTTAACTAAAACACTGGTGTAGTAGTATCAAAAGATACCTTAGAACGAAATAATAATTTCTTGAGATGCGTAAGAACATTATCCTTAAGAATTTACGTATACTGCACAAATCCCCAGAAACATAAATAAACTCACGAAAGAAAAAGAATAAGAGGAGAATATTATACTATAAGAATTGAATTTAAACAAAGTGATAAAATTACCAGAGAAATAAAAAGTGAGTGACCCACCAATATTATATTTTTGTATTTTTTTTCGTTCGTATTCATATATTTTTGTTTATTCTTTTCATTCAAATACTTTATTAATTTTTTATTTTTATTGACTTGTTTATTTTTTTCTCTACCAGCATAAGATTCCAAGCAGTTAAGCATTAGATTAGAATATAGTTTATTTTGAAGAAAAGAAGAAGCAGAGAAAGGAAAGTGAAATAGAATGAATTCTAAGGTAGAAAAGGGTGCGCAAATCACTACCAGAAGAATCAAAATAAAGCATGCTTTCATATCTTTGTGCCAAATGTAATAATAAGTTGCTTTATATTAACTTTTTCTAAGTTGTAATCTCTGTACAATTTTTTTTTAATTTTCAACTATATTATTATATAAAGAAATACATTTATTTTATAAAATACATAATCCTAAAAATAACTTCGTAATCTCTAAATTAAATTATTTACATAAGTTTTCAACTTTTATTTTTATATTTTTTTAATATAATAAAAATGGATACAACTTGCATGCGTTTTTCCTAGTCTTTGAATAATTTCTTTGACATTTTATTGTGGTCAGAAATTTTTTATATCTGTTTTATTATGCTAGAAAGTGTTTTATAATGTTTGGAACAAATATTAAAACTTATCTTTTACGAATTGCAAGAATATAAACTTATTACTTTTTTATATAGATTACAATTTAGAATACTGACAAGTACAAAAAAAAAACTAAATGAGTAACTTATATATTAATAAATTGATATAGATTTACATGATATCTGTTTATGGTGTTAAGAGATTTTAAAATAATAATATTAAAAATAATTAGTAATTAAAAACTATTCCAACAACTAAAAAAATAAAAATAAACAAAACGACGTGCACGGGTGGGTTGTGAAAATGGGCCGAGTCTGAATCACACGGGCCCTGGCCCGTGTCCACTTCAGGAAATGCGAACAATTGACTAAACTGAAAAGTTGACTTTTTATGGTAATTGCAACGAAGAAATGACACGTAAGGTGAGGCACACAGGAAAGTTGATATGGTTGTCCTTAGGTGAACCCTCCTCCTCTGTTCTGAATGAATCTGCTCTCTCTGCACGGAACACAAAAACATAAAAGTAAATTTTCACAATCACGGTCGCTTCCTACGACAATCGAATTTGCGTCAGCCTCAATTCTCAGTAAGTTTTTTTTTAACCACTTTTACGACTTCTCCCTCTTCGCTTTGGCCACTCAATTGCTCCAATTCCATTCCGATTGAGTTTTAGGGTTTTCCTTCTTCCGCTTTCTTAAACGACTGCGTTACCAGTGTTGAATTGAACGGCTTCAACCATTCTTCGTTAAAATTTTTATTTTCCATGAGGAATGAACCAAGTAGCTGACTATGTGAGTTTCGTTTGAAGTGTAGTGTGTGTCAGAACTTTAACCGAAGACCTGGAAATTCCCTTTAATGCTCTGTTTCACGTGTGAGAAAATTTGGAATGAGGGCAAAAAAAGTCCATTTTTTTTTCTTTTTGGCTGGAACGTGAAACTTCGACTGATACATTACACTCCTTTAGGATGATGTACTGTGTTGGGATGCAAAAGCTTTATTCCGTTATGAAATGATGGATTCTTAAAAATGTTTGTTAGCTTGTGTTTTTTTTTTCTCACAATTTTTGAAAAAAATGATTTGCAAATTTCAGTGCTTGTTAACTCTTGGACGAGTTAGTGGTTCTTAACGTTGATTCCATTTGATAGTCAAACTAAAATTCTGGCAGTTTTTATATTTGTAGTGCTATTCATGTTCGATTTACAATAAGCTTTGGAGAAGTGGAAAATAAACAGAGAATATAATTTGGAATGCTTCTTTTAGTATATTATATATACGAGTCACAAATTTCTCATCTTTTTTTTCTGTTATTCTATGGAAGCATAACTTTTGTGTACTAAAATTATAAAGAGACTTGTTTGAAGTGCACTGATGTTTTCTATACCATGACGTGATTGTTTGTCATTGTCATACTTTTGAAAGACACATTCTTCCTTCACATTGACTTCGTGAAAAGTCTCTGAATTAAGCTTGGTAAGTAACTGCGTAACTGGTAATCCATTGTAAATGTTGTAGTTGTACTTGAGTGTATTTGTCCTCTGTTAATGACTTTGACTTGTAGGGCTTTCTTTATCTGATACTTTGTAGTACTTGTCACATTATATAACATTTTTGTACTCATTTTATGCCCCTCTGCTTTAAAGCTTTGTTCTTAAAATAAAAACATCACTGAAGAGTTTTGAAATTAGGACAATATAGTTCTCATTTCCTTTCATAATTTTTATCTTCAATGGAAGAGTATTTTATCAATTTTATACACTGTTGTGTAACATACCACCTGGCACTGAAAATCTTATAGAAGATATTTTGTTGCTGCAGTGGAGTTTGGGATTGATGGCTCCATTAATGGTGAGGCAGTAGGAAATGTTACTGTAGGGCAGATTAACAGTTGCAGCACAGCTGATGAAAACAAAGTAGGTTGCAGCTCTTTTAATCCTGCTTATAAAAATGATCATGATGATAATATAACTCAAGATTCTTCTGGAGGGGACACAATCCCATCAGGAATTCCTGCGGTATCGGTTGTGTCAGCTGATGAGCCCTATGTGGGACAGGAGTTTGATTCTGAAGCTGCAGCACATGCATTCTATAATGCATATGCTACCCGTGTTGGATTCATCATACGTGTGAGTAAGCTCTCACGATCAAGGCGTGATGGATCTGCTATTGGACGTGCTCTTGTTTGCAACAGAGAAGGTTACAGAATGCCTGACAAACGTGAAAAGATCGTAAGGCAAAGGGCAGAGACTAGGGTTGGTTGCAGGGCAATGATTTTGGTGAGGAAAGTAAGTTCCGGTAAATGGGTTGTTACTAAGTTTATACAGGAGCACACACATCCTTTAACACCTGGAAAAGGTAGAAGGGATTGCATTTACGAGCAATACCCGGTGAGTTAGTGTTCTTTTCATCTCTAAGATGGAATACGTGGTTACGTTTATTCTGTTAATAGTCACTTTATCCTTGATAGATAGTAGTTTAGATAGTCACTTATTCACTCATTTAGTGCTATTGATTGTCTAGCGAGCCCATCATACAAGAGTTTGATTTTTGCTTAATAGAATTCCAACCTTACACAAATTACCGAAAATTGCTTTGGGCCAAGCATTCTCAGATGTAAAATCCTTGATATTTATGCCTATTGGATATTGATTGCAATTTTAGTTGTTGTTTGAGGTTCTGTATTTAGATGCATGGAAAATATTTTGACAACATCTTCTGTTTGGCGTATATGCTTGTGTTAGTCCTTGTGAGACCTTATGTGAAGAGTGGCTTGAGCAATTTGAAGATAGTCTCGTTGAATTGAGTTTTTTCCATCCTTACATCTTTTGTTCTAATGCAATTTCCAGAATGAACATGATAAAATTCGGGAACTGTCGCAGCAGTTGGCTATTGAGAAAAAACGGTCTGCAACCTATAAAAGGCATCTTGAATTGATATTTGAGCACATTGAAGAGCATAATGAAAGCCTTTCAAAGAAAATACAACACATAGTGGACAGTGTGAAGGAGATTGAAACCAAAGATCAACAGAGTCATAGATAGATTCAGCTCAGCTATCCAGTCTTTCTAATTCTTTTTCACTGGATGTAACGCAGAATCAACTGTCCGGGTCAAAAGTGCTGCTAGAAATGTCGTGCAATAATATAGTTGCTGACCTAGATATTTACTTCTTTAAGCTTTAGGTGTCAGGTGAGTTCTGTAGTTCAGTTTGTTAAGTTCAATGGAACTCAATAATTCATTAGATTGCTTCATATGATGTGATATTTTAGATGTAGAAGAAACTAGTTCAGTCAATGTACAGGTCCTTTGAATCCATTCTTCTCAAGTTAAGCTGACAATGTGCAACTCATAACAGGCATGCAAATGCCTTGACAGAATTAAATTGTTCCATTGTTGATGTTGTAAAGTTTTATCCATGGTTGTCATCTTTGTATAGCATTCAAATAATATTGAGAATGAACAGTGCGAATTCAATTTATTATTGGCAGACTTCCATCAATGAATTCACTTTATTATTGGCCATATTTCATTACCATCTAACACGACAATTTTTCTGTCTTTAGAGGTGTCAGGTGTTTACGAGAAGAGTTGAATCCAGCAGTTTTTGGCTTCAATCAAATTGATATTTATAACTTGGCCCTGGCCGGTTGTTTTGGAAGGTGGACCCTCACTCAATCATTAACAAATTAATTACTACTGTATTGAATATGATATTCTAGACTACATATATAAAATTTGGCGCTGCATATGACTAAATCACTAGTATGAAGTTTAAATTAAGGAATGTTTTCAATATTATATTTCGAAACAAAACAATATTAATCGATTATAATTTGATGTAAAAAGTTAATAATATGAGTGAAAAAGTCCCTAATTATTAAAAAAGTACATGTCTTAAAACAAAATATATTGATTTATGTTTTTTCTATTTATGCAAAATATTATTAAAAAGAGTGAAGTCCCGAAATATTTATAACTAATTGATAAAAGATAAACTTGAAGATATTGTAAGATACTTGTGCCAATTTGCTTATATTTTTAGATAAACTTTAAAATAAAATACGTTTTTCGAAAACTAAAGTTAGTTTACAAGTTCATTTCCTAAACACTTTTGTATAAATTAATTTTAGTGCATAAAAAATATCTTTTCTTGGAAGAGCTTCTACTCGGTACAACCCCAAATTAATGCGTGAACATACCTTTATTTAATATAGAAAATAAAGTTGATGAGGCCATAGAAAAAAAAGTGAAGCCATTTGAAAACTCTCTTATAATCCAATCCTTAATTTGCTTTATTTATTTATTTTTTGGTTTTTACTAGATTATGATCCCAATGTTTGACTGAGACAAATACTGCTAATCGTAATGACTTAAAAATTATCGTTTGACATGATTATGTATTTAATAAAAGAAAATGAAAAAGGAGACAATGTTATCATAGAATTGAATACAAATGGCACGCTTTACATCCAAGTGTAGTTGCATGAAAGAATGAAAGCTCCACTAAGATTCTGAAACACAACTCCATGAAAATAGGAACTAAATAATTCATGATGAAACTCAATTAAACAAAACAAATCAAAAAAATTGGTGAACAGTAATAACATCTGCATCCTTAAAAGGTTAGAAGTTGTGTTGCAAGAATAGTTTCTCCCGAGGAGAGGCAAGACCAATCTCTTCCTCAAGGCTTTTTAAAACATCACCACCTCCAACATTGCCCAAATTCCTCCCTTCTACATTTTTTCCCTCAACATCAGCCTCTGAGCCTGATCTTCTTTGAGAAGAAGTTACACTGGGGAAAGTGATCCATGAGGGTGCTCTAAACTCAAACCTCTGATCCTCCACATCAGTGCTTTCTGAGGCTGACCTGTTTGAAGACCTTTGAGATGATTTTTTGTGCATCCTGTTACTTCCCAAAACCACCTCAGTTGGCAAAATTGGCTGCTCAATGCAAGGACTGCCCATCAACTGTGCAAGAGCTCTCTCCAGAACTGTTGTCACTTTGTCCATTGAAGGCCTATCCTTCCCTCTCATTCGCACACTTTTACAAGCCACGTTAGCTATTCTTCTCAATGCATCAAGATCAGGAGGAGGTTTCAAAACTGGATCCAAAATTGAAGCTATATCTCCTGACTTGATCAGAGGCACGGCCCATTGAACAATGTTCCCTTCTTCATATTGCATGTCAATAGCTTTTCTTCCGCTCAATATCTCCAAAAGTAGAACACCAAAGCTGTATACATCAGACTTTGTGGTAAGGTAATGAAGCCTATAGTATTCAGGATCAAGATAGCCAAGAGTTCCAGCTGGTAGTTCAGCCAGTGGGGAGCTACTATCTGCAGGACCAAGCAGTGACAAACCAAAATCAGCCACTCTGGCATTGTGTTCTTCGTCAATGAGAATGTTTGAAGACTTTATGTCTCTATGAATCACTGGTGGACAAGCATAGCCGTGCAAATATTCGATTCCGCGAGCTGCTTGCACTGCAATTGTTACCCTTCTCACCCAATCCATTTGCTCTTTCATCACTTTGTTGCCATGAAGGTGTTGATGCAATGAGCCATGAGCCATGTACTCGTAAACCAGGAGTCGCTCTCCACCATCTTCACAGTAGCCTAGTAGATTGAGTAAGTGTGCATGGTTCAACCTAGAAAGCAAGTCAAGCTCAGTGTGAAACTCCTTGGAATTCTTCTGCACGTTGGGATACATTATGGCCCTTTTAACAGCAACAACTGTCCCATCTTTGAGAACCCCTTTGAACACACAAGAAAAACTTCCCTTCCCCACTATGGACTCTTCTTTGAATCCCCCAGTTGCTCTTTCAAGTTCCTCATAGGGGAACATCTGTGCTCTTCTAATCTTGAACTCCTCCAAGTCTGGTCGGACCTTGGATTTCTCCTTTTGGTGTGAGGAACTCCCTTTTAGTTTCTTCCCCTTTGACCCTCTCGCTGAAGAAGAACACTGACAATCTCGTAGCTTGTAGCGAACATACAACACAGCAGTTATAGACACAATACAAACAAAGAAAACGGCAAAAGCTATCTCAGCAATAATCACGGGCAGTTGAAGAGACCAAAATCTTTCACTTCTCTTGCCAGAGGCGGCATTGGAATAGGAAGAGGAGCAATTGGAGAGGCATTCTGGAGATGAACACAGAGAACAATTATATTCACATAGTATGTCAGATTTCAAATTGCATCCATTTCTCTTATACATCTCAGGAGGACAAGCATCACTGCATGGCATGCAAACATGGAAATCTGGTGACTTGCAAAGACCATTTTGTGAGGTTTCGTAGTAATCTGGAGGACAAGGAGTAGACCTACACATTCTTGGTGAGACAGGCAAAGGGAGAGAAGTAGGGAAGCCAACACCCCAACAAACAGGCATATGAGATTTCTCAACAAGTACTCCACAGGTAAAATAATTTCCAGCACCAATCTCAAAGGCCTTAATCCCACTAGGAACTCGGGTGCCTGCTTTGAAAGTATAGCCCCAACAAACCACTCCACGGTCATAGCTCTTAATGCCACATGCATGGAACTTCCCTCCCACCACAGAAAGCATGGGATCATTGGGAACCGACTCAACGTTACCTTGTCCTTGTCCTGAACGCGTCAATGAAATTGAAAGTTCTTCCCCCAAATCCAGCAAGCTCCTCCCCCAACAAACAGCTCTAGAATTCACCCCTTCTAAGATTCCACACACATGATAGCCTCCAGCAGAGATCTTCTGGAACCTCATGCCTTTAGGGACCATGTTAATAACTTGGCTACTTGTCTCGTCCCCCCAGCAAAACACACTTCTGTTCTGAGAAAACAATCCACAATTGAATTGAGAACCTGCTGAGATGGATTGAACCTGCCCATCGAACACATAGTTATTTGTCATGTTGTAGCCCCAACAATCAACCAAAGAAGTGTTTCTGTGTCTTCCAGTCAATGGTTTCCTCAATCCACAAACGTGATAATCCCCAGCACTGATCTCTAGGTACTGAGCTCCCTTAACCATAGGTTGTGGCACACCCATTTCAACATGGCTACTGCTACCCCAGCAATACGGTTGACTAGAACTCATTAAAAGCCCACACACAAAGCCATCACCGGCGGTTAGACCAAAAAATGGAAAATGTGTCGGTGTTCCATAAATTATGGCTGAGTTCATCCCATAACAGTTTACAGTGTGAGATCCATCCGATTTCAAGCCACAAAACGCAGACCCTTTGTCGCCATAAGAGACGGCAATGGAAGACATGGAGCCAAGACTTGAAACTTGCAACCACAAGCATGAGAAAACCACAACCTCAAATAGAGTCCCAAATCGAACTGGCCATAGGTTCATGTTCAAAGCGTAGAAATGAAGATTTGTGTCACTGAATATTATTTAGAAGAAAGTAGAATTCTCAGTTGGAAATACCTTCAGACCACTCAGCTAGAAACACAGTTTAAAGGGAGAGAACAAGCCTAACAATCTTCATATAACAAACAAAGGCATCGTTACCTCGTGATTTTTCACAATTTCATGGATGCAATGCAAGGAGAAGAGGCCCAAAAAATGAAAAAAGAGTGATGGGGACGTAAATTAACGAGTGGAATAAGGCCATTGTTCTTGCTGGATGTGAAATAGCTAGCCAAATCAGAATCTTGATTGTGGGTTTGTATGCATGAGTAGGCAACAGTCAGCAGCACAAATAGCAAGGAATTTGACTGGATCTTCAGTCCACTTTTGATGCTTACAATAGAGAAGATGTTATGGCAGTTGCTTGTTTGGTGAAAGAGAAAAAACTACCAGAAGAAAAAACCAGCTCCATCTTGTGTTTTCAAAACTGTTAAGAAATCAAGAAACGGTCATAATAGATGAAGAATTGAAAGTGTTTGGAGGTTGCAAGAAGAAGAGAAGAGAGAGTGAGGGAGAAGGTGCATTAAATGACACAAAACTGCTACTTCTGAATATGTGGAAATGTAGGTGAAGGCATTAAATAACACAGTTAATGCATTTTGATCTTTCCATGCCAGGTTTTCTGAATTTTACTTTCATCAAGAGAGGTATATTTATCATCGCATGGGAACAAGAACAATCCTTTCCCCAAAAATATTTGCCATTTCAATTCTTTATTCTCATGCCTTGGTGCGTAGTTCATGGAGTTTGTTTTTATTTCACCATGCACCATTGATACCTATATGATAAACTTTCTCATGCATTTTGTTACTCTTTTTTTTGTGTATTATAAAATATATTCAATTCTAATTTTAAAAAAAAATAACTGAGAAAATGATATGCAGTGAGAGTAAAACAATTTATACAGTAATCTAATCACGCATCGACGTATAGATATAAGTTTGTTACTAATTACTATTAAGAATTTGTTAAGAATTCATTATTTAATCAGTGTATTTGTTAAGAATTTTTTAAAGTTAAAGATATGAAATGATATATTTAAAAATTAATAAATAAATGTAGTTAACATTATGATTTTCATTAAATATCAATACTTTGACCAATAGTTTTAAGACTAATGAAATTGGTGAGTCAAGAATTTGACTCCTTTAGGATGGGAGAATGGAATTCAAAAGATTAAAGTACATTTTTAATGACCATTAATTACAGGATAAATGATTATATTTATAATTAATTATAGATTTTTGTTATTTGATTCTCAGATTAACAGGTTGTAAATGAATTTCATCACAATTTTAAATTGTTGATTGATGGTTAAATATATAGTCACAGAATATTTTGTGGGGAGTTTTTGAAACAATCATTTACAAAACAAGTGCTCAAGTAAGATTTTTTTGTTACTGATAAAAGAAATTAGGATTTAAAAAAACAAAAACATTGTAAATTAAACAAAACTTTTCAAACAAAAGGGATGGAGAAAAGGTCCTAAGGAAAGAACAGAAGAAAGAATTACAAGTTTTAGAGATGACAAATATTTTGACAAACAGTGAAATGACAATTGACATATGCAAGTCTCTAACTTGTTTCCCTTGTGAATACCCTTTTAGATAAACGGCTTTGCAAGATCAGTTTTCAAACTCCACTTCAATCCTTGCTATTTGTAGAAAATCACTTTTTCACCACAATCTAAACATAGATACAAATAAACTTTCATGGCCATTGATGTTGACTTCAGATTCAGGATTTTGTCGTCAAAGCAAACACGCCCAAAACTATACAACCCAATAATCACATATGCTACTTCTCTGTCTGTGTGAGTGTATAACATGAAATTTTACCTGAAATATCTACCTTGATCTGCATTAGTTACAATATGTAGAGATAGATAAAATAGTTTATCACTAAAACTGAACAACTGAATCATAGTAAATTTGAAAGAGAGATTCTAAGAAATCTCAATACTCTTCTCAAGTTGAGAAGCATATGGATTAATTCCTAATGTTTCATTTGGAAGGAAATAATCAAATTGGTGAAGATATTTACCAGTTTAACATATGCTTTGTACTAACTTGTAGTAATGTTTTTCTTCAAAAGTTCATCACCTAAGAAGTGACAATCAATAGAAGTTCTTTAACCTTTATTAGAAAGTTGCTTTGACCATTTAAGTTCATAAGTAGTGGTGGTCATGAATCTATATTTGGTCGGAGTTAAAGAACAAGACATTGTATATTGTTCTTTTAGTTTTGCAAGAAATGAGTGAAAGTTGAAGAAAACAGCCACTAATTAGCTACAATTGCATATCCAACAAATAAGTAAAACAAAGCATTTCTCACTGTCAAATGGTTTCCTCCTCAATATACTGATATGCTGCGGCGAAACCTCGTGATTGTCATGTGGGGATCCAAAATTTCATGTTCTATTCAAACTCATTGTTTCTAGCGCAGTTCTTTTTATTATTATAAGTTTGTAGGTAGGTTTTGTTAGTTCTTTATCAATCACAAACATAACATTTTGTTTACTTTTCTTAATCTGTCACTCAACTATGTGCTACATGTATTAAACTATCTCTACGTAATCTCAACTCTTAGTTCTTCATTTAGTAATCACGATATAGAGAGAGATAGAGAGGAAAAAGAGCAAATTACACTGTGGATTCGAGACACTCATAATCTCACACTGTAATTAACTAAAAAAGGACCATGTCTTCAAATAATTAATAAATAATAATATATAGATTTATTTAGAGAAAAAACATGTTTCTATTCTACTGTCTGTAGTTTTTTTGGTCAAAATAGGTTTTAGTTCCTATATTTTTAAACCAATTAATTAGTCCTTTAACTTTTATACAGTAATATGTAAAATTAGTTTTCTTTGCATTTAATTTAATATTTACAGGTGAATTTTTACTGTTACAAAATTGAAAAAAAATGACTAAATCCACTTATTTTCTAAACTTTGAGAACTATTTATTGATTGAAAATATAAAAAAATACAAAAATACTAAAAACACAAAATTTTCATTTATTTATAAACATACATTATATTTTTCATTCTAAAAAAAATAAAAGTGTACATGTACTAGGTAGATAATTAAAATTAAATTAATTTAAAATATTACAATACTCTTCATCATACTATTTTTTTAACTAAAAAGTCATTTATTGATAACTTAATAACCTTAAAACACTTTCCCATATTTTGTTTACCTACCAACTTATGTAACCCTATTTACCCTACCATTCTGCCTCGAGCCAACAAATCTATTTGATTTGTGAATCAAGAAATTTATTACAAGTTCAATTGACGAGTTCAAGGTACAATAACGTTAACACATTAAACAAAGAATGAATAACAAATAGCTATATTATTATATAGGTTAATTGCCATATTTTTCTAATTTAAGTGGAAGTTTCATATGGATCATTCTTGTTAATTTTTAAGGTTATTTTTATCCTGAGAGCTACAAAATTTACTATTTAAATAAATTGGTTATCTTAATTTTCTAAATCTTGTATGAATTTAAATACTTTACATAAAAAATTACTTTAATACTAAAATGTGTATTTAATTTAAAATATGAAATTTATAATTAAAATTTATTTGAAACACAATTCAATTAGAAACTATCTTATATATAATCATATCAAATAAATATGCAATTAGAGTGTCTCAAGACTCTTAAAAAATCAACATTTCTACCATTTCTAGAGATAGTGAATTTTATAGTTAACTTCACAACTCTAGTGTTTCGTTTGTTTTAGCATATGTATTCAATGGAAGAAATGGTGGAAGAAATGGTGATGATACAAATTAATGCTGTACATAGGATCCATTGATTTGTCTTGATTTGTTGAAAAATTTTAATTTAATGTATTTTACAATTCAAATCATCATCTTTATTTTAACGAGCGAAGAAAAAACCACTTTAAAATGTGGAGAAAGATTCAAAATGCAATATAATAAATTATATTATACATAATAATATTAAAAATAATAAATAATAATACTATTAACAAAATGAAATTATATTACTTTCAACTCATTATCGTGTTCCTTCACACAGTTCAAATAATCTTCCATTCCACTTTAATTATCTTCTTTTTATTCCATTTTCCATTTCTGACATAAATCACACAAGCATAAACAAAATCTCCATGAAAGGCTACCTTGCATTTTTATTATTCTTTCTGAGTATATTTCTTCCAAAAGAATAAAGCAACCTGTAGCCAATTAACACACTAACAGAATCATCTTAAATTTTTAATAATGATATTGAACAAGGCTGCAAAACAAGGCTAACAGCAGCAACACTATACAACATTCTTGGACAGGGAATTCATGTACATCGATTTCAAATTTCGGTGTTGTGCATACCTCAAAAGAACAATCATGTACAATATAATTTCGAACAGTTTCTTCACTTGCAGCCATCCAAGTTGTTGATTTACTAGAGGACTAGAATTGCAAATCTTTAGAAAGTGTTGTCTCCATTATTTCATGTAACCTGATGTACAAGTTCAATTTCAAGACCTGTCTCACTAATCCTTATTGTTTTCAAAATAAGATGAAGTGATAGTTGTGAGTAGTTCATACCTACTAATTCTCATTCTTCCACTTTGATTCATTAAGTATTCTGGAAGCAATGCTTTCAAATAAAGCATGCAAGCACCTGAACAAGAACAAAAAGAAAATGTGCACTGCTACAGAAACCTAATTCCACGTCGGTTCTGGGGATGATTTGACGACGGTACCAAAACCGACGTTGAAAGAGGAGACGTTAAAAGTAATATTTTCAACGTCGGTTCATTTTGAACCGACGTTGAAAATAGACTTTCAACGTCGGTTCAATAAATAACCGACGTTGATAGTCTGTGAGACTTTCAACGTCGGTTATTTATTGAACCGACGTTGAAAGTCTATTTTCAACGTCGGTTCAAAATGAACCGACGTTGAAAGTCCCCTCCCCAACTGCAATGCAGTTTCTAATTTTCTCATTTTCCCTAAATTGTACTACACGCATATCAAATCCAGAAAACCGAAAACAGTTTCAAATTACTACATTTGAAATGAATTATATATATTCAATAATTATTTGAATTTGATCTATTTACAATTGTATAAATGAAATTACAATAAAAGAACTCCTATTGTTCCCTATTTCTAATTTCTAAAAACTTACGTGCCCACTTTTGTCGAACTTGGTCGATAGACTCTTTGGGCAAGGGTTGGGTATCGGTGAATACCGGAACAAAATGAAAGTATGTTAGGTATCACAAGTAGGAAACTTTACCAATACAGTTTTGGAGGAATAGGGTTTTGGAGGACTAACTTTGTCTCCAAGTATCTCCGATATTCCCAAAAACTATAAGCCACATCCGAGTACATTACGTAGTAGCCACATTCATAGCTACCCGTTTGTCTATTAACCTATAATGAATTGAAGAAGTCATTAGTTATGAAAAATACATATTGAATATTCATTAGAGAATTAAAAGTAACCTTACATGTAGGATTTCCCAATGTGGGTTAGTGGCTTTGCTGATGTGCATTCCATCAATGGTACTGCACACCTTAATAGCACTTCTTTGAGAAGTTATTAGTCAATACATGAACATTAATTATATTTGAAAACACAAAGTTTAAAATACTTACCTATTCAAAATATTCTTTAAATCGAGTATCTGGTTTTTATTCAAAGAACAAAACCGAGTATACGGTCTTCTCCAGACGACTGATGAGGAAGAGTTGCCAATGATGCCTTGAAAAATAAAATGTTTAGAATATAATTCAATCACAATAAAAACAATAATGAACTTATATTGACTTACTTGGAATAAATATGCTCCAAGATATATCCGCCTTTTAGAGGTGAGGATCCAATTTTGGATATATCTTTGGACTTCCTCCGTCTATTTCCAGCAGCTTGGATTGGTTGAGGCTCAAAAATCCATACACATCCGAAGCTCCTGCTCCTCGACCAATTCATCCATCATCCTAAAAAATGAAAAATAATATGTTATATATTAAATAATGAAATTGAAATTATAATAATAAATATGTACTTACATTGTCCAAAGTTGTAAAATAGAGATGTTGAGATCCCTATCACCACACGTGACCTCCGAGATGTCGAATATGAAATGTAGAGAGGAAGCTTGCATTATTTATCCCAAATCTCGTAGCATCCCAGCGAATCTCAAAGGAGTTCGCATAATATTCTGCAGAGGCACGGATCAACTCAACAATTGGATTTTTCGGGATAGCTGCTTCTTTTCCTTTAGTATGTTCGAAGCAGACACGACTTGTAGGCTTCAGAACATCCTACATGTTTAAAACAATACTACTTAATACTGAAATAACATTTTCGAAGTCATTAACATAAAAATTACATACCTTTTTAGAAACTTGTCTCACTAAATGTTGGGGCCAAGCAATGAGCGTGTGAAGGGCTGTCCCACCACTTGTACCTCATCGGTAGGCACGGGGACTCGAGCATCGACATCTCGAATCTCTTCTACCACCACTCTCAAATAACCAGGTGCCAAAGGCACACTTGTGGATGGTAGAAGCCCACTGCTGAGCCCGAACCAAGGGCCACCAATCTTGGTTCAAGCAAGTCATCCTCCACCAATAAGGCACATTGTTTCATCCCAAAATATGTACCTGTGGATGCATGATATGAAGAAATTTGTAATGAAGACATATATCAAAAATAAATAACGATTTTACCTATCGGTGCAGGTGCGAGTGCGGCGGCGACAACGGGAGAAGCTAGAATAGGAGCGGGATTACTTGGAAGTACTTCCCATTGTGCCAACGGATGGAGGAGATGGTTGAGCGTGTTGGTGGGAAGATGCCATCCTAAGCGCCAGAGTCCGGAAACATGCTAAGTAGGCTGCTCCCGAACTCGTCTTTGCGATGGCCAGGTGTCGGCTTCATTTGTGAGTTTCTTCTCCAACTCTTCTTCATTAATTGTTGAGCTTTGGGTATTCTTCACTTGGTGCCCCAAAATAATGTCGAATACCCACACGGTCCCCACACCCGAACACGGCGGGGTGTTCATCTTTACCAATAGCGAGTGGTCGGTATATCTCGACGACCACATGGAGCGAAAGTTCCCTGTGTACACTTGCTCCTCCAAGGAATCCTACAATAAATTTAACACATTATATATATATAATATACAAGTGTAACAAATTAATCATATTAGGGTTAAAAGAATAGTAACTTACAATCCTATACTGCTATATATTGAGCCTCCTCGGATGTCATCCCACCGGAAGGCTTTTGACGAGCTCTCTTCCAAGTTTGATGACGTTTAGGAGGAGATGGTGGGGAGATCATCCTGGCTTATACCGAGCTGGCTGCTTCTTGTTCTCCGAGTGCGGCCTTCTCGTACATCATTCTCTCGGTCAAGAGATCATACCCCCACGAGACGAGGCGGTGGGGGTCAAATTCTTCTTTTGAACCTCCTTCGCCTTTAATCTTTTCTCTCGAAAAATAATTGATATTAGAATATAATACAATAAGTTAATAAATTTAAATTAATTTATACCTCCCACTCTGAGCCAGTCCTAATCTCTACAAATTTCCTCCACTCCTCCTCAGATATGCCATATCGTTGGCAAGGAGTAAGTCCCTTGCTAACGACATCCTCGACATACACCCATTTCAGTAGTCAATGTGGACTTGAGCGCCTCCACATTTTTGCAATCGTTGGACATAATCTTCTTCTTAAGCGCCTTAGAGTTTTCAATATCAAAATACTTCTGTAAAAATAAAACATAATTAGCATCAAAATTAAAAACCAATATTCAAGAAAAGACAATTGAATAAATTTAAACTTACCAGAATGTCCTGCCAAATCAGATTCTTCACCGTGTCGTCAACATTATCCCAGTCTGGATGCAAAATGGATATCTAAAACATAATCATTAGTTAGATGAAAAGAAGAATTATATGTAAATATGTAAAAAACTTCAAATATAAACTTAGAATTACCTTCTCTCGTGCCACGGTACCCAAGTAGGCTGCTGAGCTCGGGCATGATGCGGGCCGGACACCTTCCCAGTGCGTGGATCAACGGACACACTGAGCTTCTCTCTGTCATGTGTCGGTTTGTCAAGCTCGATGTCGTGTAGCTTGCACTGGTCTTCTTTGGTGGGCGAGGTGGTGGAGGAGATGAGGAGGTGAGGAAGGAGGTGATGGTGAAGGAGATGCCATGTATGCGTAAAGAAAATATAAAACAATATAATTTATAAATCTTAAATACACAAACATAAAACAAATACATAAAGAATTTTAAGTAGAAACATACTTAGACAACTAAATTTTCCCATATCCCTTCATCATGATCATTACGAGTTGCATGGACCACATCCTCTTGTACATCTTCAATACTACTAGGCGATCGTGGTGAATTGGGAATGACAATGAAATCATCGACTCGTCTTCATTTTCATGGTTGACATCAATCCCTTTGCCTTGAAGGACCACGGACCACCTATCATTACATGGGTCGGTCACATAAAAAACTTGTTTTGCTTGATATGCCATGATGAATGGTTCTTCCTTATGACCTAGCTTCTTAAGGTCTATCATAGTAAAACCCATTTCGTCAAATTGAACACCGGTATTGCTATCGACCCAAACACATTTAAATAGAGGAACTCGAAATTTCTTGTAGTCAACCTCCCAAATTTCCTCAATCACTCCAAAGTAACTTATGGATGCCATGATGGGGTTTTTATCCTTTGAACTAGAAAAGTGCATGGATGTGGCCTCAATAGATACTCCACTATTTTGAAGCTGTGCTATTGTCATCTTGTGACTTTGTGTAGAAGGAATATCTATTAATGTCGTACCCGCTCCAAGTGATGACGTTATGTTTTGGTCCATGAGCTAGCCATTTCAATGTATCGGATGCATGCTTGATCTGAAAAAATTTGGCTTCTAAACCAAGCGATAAACTTGTTGTTATGCTCCTTCACTAACAACCGTTCACCCATTTTGGGGTTTTGGGTCCTCAACATTGATTGATGAGCGGATATGTAAGGAAGAACTTCATCCGTATTATTCAAAATATACAAGTGTGCCTGACTCGACTCGGTAATATCCTTTGCTTGAACTTTTATACCACGAGTACCCTTTCCATTTATCCTATCATCATGTCGACTTGTAGGAACACCCACGGCTTGTGCTTTTGCCAAGTATTACGAACAAAACTACGTAGCTTCTTACGCAATATACCTTTCAACTATAGAACCTTCGGTGCAGTATGGATTCTTAGTATACCCTTTGAAGATCTTCATGTATCGCTCAATTGGGTACATCCACCGCAAAAAAACTGGGCCACATAACCGTATCTCTCTTACAAGATGAACAATTAAGTGAACCATAATATCAAAAAATGATGGAGGAAAATACATCTCCAATTGACATAGTATAATTGCTGCCTCATTTTCCAATTGATCTAATGATTTTTCATCAATTACCTTCGCGCATATAGAGTTGAAGAAAAAACATAGACGCATAATTGCATTTCTCACATTCTTCGGGAGTATGCCACGTATAGCTACGGGTAAGAGTTGTTGCATCAAAGCGTGGCAGTCATGTGACTTTAACCCAACTAGTTTAAGATCTTTCATTGACACAAGACTCTTAATATTTGAAGAGTATCCTTGTGGAACTTTAATACTCAGAAGGCACCGACAAAGACTAGTCTTCTCTTTTTTGGATAAAGTGTGACATCTTTGGTGGAAGATATGTTCTCTTGCCTTCGGATCTTGGATGCAATTCGGACGTATTCCCAATTCACAAAGATCTTGACGAGTATTCACTCCATCCTTTGTCTTACCTTTGATGTTCAAAAGTGTGCCAATTAGACTATCACACACATTCTTCTCAACATGCATCACATCAATACAATGACGTACATCTAGATGACACCAATATGGAAGTTCAAAAAAAATTGATCTCTTCTTCCACTTGCTTTTATCAGTAGATTTCTTTTGGGTCTTTCCAAATTCAACATGTATGTTTTTCACCCGATCATAAACTTCCTCTCCAGTTAACGGTGTCTTAGCAATTTCATCCTCCTGGCAACCGTTAAAAGCTTTCTTCAATCTTCGGTATGGGTGGTTAGCTGGAAGGAATTTTACGTGTTTATTATAAATTGTCTTCTTCCCATGTTTCAATTGCGAGATAACTTGTATCTTCTTGACAAATAGGACACGCATGATGACCCTTGACACTTTGTATCCACTCAAGTTACCATATGCTTGGAAAGTCATTTATGGTACAAAATATCATTGCATGTAACTTGAAATTCTCCTGTCGATTTGCATCAAACACCTCTACTCCTTCCTCCCACAACAATCTTAAGTCATCTATCAAAGGACTTAAATAAACATCTATGTCATTTCCTGGCTGTCTTGGACACTGCAATCATCATAGATAGCATAACATATTTCCGCTTCATGCACAACCAATGTGGAAGATTGTAGATCACCAATAAAGCTGGCCATGAGCTGTGGTTAGTGCTTAAGTTACCAAAAGGATTCATTCCATCTGTAGCTAGTCCAAGTCTAAGGTTTCTTGCATCACTACCAAAACTTGGAAATAGACGGTCAATTTTCTTCCACTTGTGGAGAATCAGTCGGATGTCGAAGTTGTCCATCTCGTTTCTTTGCAACCGAATGCCATGTGAGATTTTTTGAATCTTCTTCATTAGCAAACAATCGCTTAATCCTTGGAATTATTGGAAGATACCATATAACCTTTGCGGGAGAACCCTTTTTATGACTATCTTCACCATCACCATCACCATCCTTGACTTTGTAACGTGATACACCACATTTTGGACACTTGTCAAGACATTCAAACTCTTTTACGTATAAAATACAGTCATTAGGACAAGCGTGTATCTTTTTATATTCTAAACCCATTGGACAAAGTATCTTCTTTGCTTCATACATACGGTTAGGCAATGTGTTTTCATCTGGAAGCATCTCTTTCAAAAGTTCTAACAATTCATTGAAACTTTTATCACTCCAACCAAACTTTGCCTTCAAATTCACCAATCTTAATACGAGAAGACAATCGAGTGAAAGTTGTACACCCGGGATACAAAGCCGTCTCCGAATCGGTCTTTAATTTATCATATACAGGTGCATGTGCTTGAAGAAAGCTCTCTGACCCACATCACGAAGCATATCCTCTATTCGATCTTCCATACACACATCCTCCTCCTCCACGAGGTTGTGATACTATTGGAATATCAATAAGTTCACCGTGCCATATCCATGTAGTATAATTTTTCATGATACCCTCACAGATTAGATGTTCTCGTATTATATCTACGGTTTGAACTCTTCCATTAACACACTTAACATAGGGACAATAAAATTTTCCATTCATCTTTAGACCATTTCGTTCAGCAAAACTCAAAAATTGTTCAACTCCATTCTCATACTCTTCTGATATACGACTTGCATTCATCCAACTTCGATTCATTTTCGGATTTTACACTACAATTAAGAGTTAATAAAAACCTTATGGGTCATCAATGAATTTAATATCATTGATTACTATAATAAAAATTATCATTTAGTAGACTTTGCTCTATAAGAGAGACAAACTCATTCTAACGAAATTTCAGCAGAGTTTCCTCTGTTATTTGACTAAATCCAAATTTTTATACAAAATCAAATACATAAACAACATCAAAAAAGCCCCATGGGCACGACCGAGATCATCGGAACAATCATCTACGGACATTTAATAACCTAATCATACAAACACTATAACATTATTTAGATACAGTTTACTAGAGACAAACTCATTCTAACGAAATTTCGGCGAGTTTCCTCTGTTATTTGACTAAATCCAAATTTTTACACAACATCAAATACATAAACAATATCAAATAAAGCCCCATGGGCACAGCCAGATCATCAGAACAATCATCTACAGGCATTTCAATAACCTAATCATACAAACACTATCTACAAAACAAAAAAATAATAAAAACATTTAAAAAACCCACTAACCTGACAGCGGCAGCGGCGACAACGGTGGCGGTGACGGTAGTGGCAGTGGCAGGTGCGGCAGGGGCAAGGGGCAGCGGCTCGACAGCGACGCGGCGGCGGCATGGCTCGGCAATGACGCAGATGGCGGCAGGCGCGGCACAGCAGCGAGGAGAAACCAGTGCGTTCGCGGCGCAGCGAGCTAGCTTCAAGGATTCGCACCGCCGGTGGCAAGGGCGGTTCGCGGCAGCGACGGAAGGGACTGTCTTCGGGAAGGAAGGGCGTTCGCGGCGGCGGCAGCGGAAACAGCTGGGACGAAAACGCGAAGAACGAAAAGTGAGGAAGAAGAGGGCGCGGGAGTGTTTATAAAGGGTCTTTAACGTCGGTTATTTGGAAGAACCGACGTGGAATGTGGGGGACTTCACATTCCACGTCGGTTTCTATCAGAACCGACGTAGAAGATCAGACATTCCACGTCGGTTCTGATAGCAACCGACGTGGAATGTGAAGTCCACCACATTCCACGTCGGTTGTTCCAAATAACCGACGTTAAAGACCTTTTCAAACCCTTCTACGACGTTCGTAGTTTAACCGACGTAAAATGGCGACGTTAATTCCTAATACTGTAGTAGTGGTGATAGCATCAAATGAGTAGAAAAGACTTCACAAAGTAATTTATTTTTAATAACAAGTTAGTAACCTAAAAAGAGTATGAAGAAAGTCTTCCACAAGCTAGGTACCTGCGCATGGTATGTAACCAGGTACATACAAGACTAAAATTGAACAAGTTATCTTGTATGTTTCTGTAAAATACACAAAAGAGCAATTGGGAAATAACGAAGTTCAGTAATTTACAAATATAAAATACACAAAAGAGCAATTTCCAAGATGTTTAAAATATCAGGTAATTACTTTACCAATGAATAGGCTTATTTCAGGTTTTGTTACTAATTGTATTTAATGCAGTAATTGCTTAAGCACCTTGGAGATTAGCCGCATGGATCTCCTAGGCTGAACTGCCACAGCTTTCTTCATGCTTCTTAAGAACCTTCCAACAGGTTTATCTGTGGAACTTTGACCCTCAGAGTGTCTGTGTTTCCTCTTCTTGCTGTGTTTCATTTTAGATTCCTGATCATCAAATTGGGAGCATCTGGAAGAGGCACCAGTATGACTATGCTCAAATCAGTTACATAAAAACTTAATTAACTTTGAAAAATGTTGCTGAGGGGAGTAATTACTCTGAATTCTCCCTTCCCTTAACATTTTTGCCCACCTCCTGCAAATAACAGGATGCTTTTATACATTGAACACAAGTGAATCCATAAAAGCAAAGATAAATATTAGTCACATAGGAGCCACAAGCCAATATGCCATGTAAATGATCCTAAACTGTTAAGATTGTCAATACATCAAGTTTATATATTATCTTCCCTCACAGACCCTATACTTTATTCCCTTCTCCAACACACATAAAAAATCAAAAGTTGTTTTCACGGGTATGTTACGAAGGATTAAGAAAGTTCTATAGCAAAAATAGAAGATAAGATACAAATTATTGAGAGCTCAGTTACAATAGGAAACAACTAGCAAATAATGAGAAAATAAAATAGCACACAAATACCTGATCAAACTACAATGAAACTGCATTTAGTAAGAATGTGAATCGTTTAATGATGAGATTAATTTCACATATGTAAACAAAGATCCAAATAGGCCCTCCAACAGGAAAGAAAACTAAAAACTCTACATTACATATCTGGAAGTCTAGAGATAGCACCATACCCGTTCTTCAGTTAATGATGGGAGATTCTTCCCATCAGTATCCAAATTAATCTCACTTGAGTTTCCCTGTTCCACAACTAAATCGTTCTTAGAATCACTTAAATCCAGGAGTCCATCCTTTGCACCATCTTCAGAAATTTCATTACAAGGCTTTGAATCATGATTCCCTAGTGTGTCTGTACCACGTATTAATTTAATGAATGGAGTATCAGTAGCATTAAGGGTTTTCTTAGATACATCTTTGGAGCAAGATTGAGCACCAGAAATATAATTGTCCGGTGCAGCATAACTAACTAGAGCTACGGCAGTGTATTGCTTTTCATCTATATTTTGTCCTTGTGTAGAACTCCCTCCTAAGTAACCAAAATCCAGCCGAAGACTCCTAGATTCATTCATCCTACACGCATTCTCACTCACACATACCTCATTTCTATATCTGTTAGCCCAATATGATGAGGATGAATTCAAATCGACACAAAGATTAATCCCCTCCTCTGACCACACATGATACTCAAAAGAAAGAGGAGGAACATCAGTAATTTCTATTAGTGAAGAAGTGAAATTTTTTTCTTCTGAAGAAACACCAGTTTCTACATCTCCAAATTCACTCTGATGAAAACTTTGCTCTGTCTTGTGTCTTGCATTGCATAGATGAATATCAGAGTTTCCTCCAGACACCTTTCTCTTCTTTGAAGCTCTCTCAGACATTGTATACACAAGGTGCTCCTGTAGATGATGAAGACAACTTCATAAGCATCTTGTTGCATATGATTGTACCAAAAAAGATGCAATTAAAGGTGGAGAAATTCAGTATACACCTCATGGTCCCTCACCCATATCCATTTATGGTAAGTTGGTAACAGGCACAATGTGTAACTACTGTCCAAGTCATAGTACAAAAAAGTATGAACTTCTCTAAGAATCAGATCATATTCTTACAACTTCTTTTTCTTTTCTTTTTCTTATTCAGGGGTTCGTTTTTCATAGCTAAGAGAGTTTATTAAGATTGAAGCACAGACAATGAATTAGGAGAAGGAAGAGAAAATAAAGAAAGAGTTTATATTTTATTTTAAAGAAAGTGGAAAAAAGAAAGAGAAGGGACATGAGTACCTGGATTCCAAATCTTGAGGAAAATGTCAGACTCAACTAGAATGGAACATAAAGTTTTAAAAAGGTTTTACCTTTAATATATTTGTAGATAGAGTTTGAGAGCTATTTTTCACTAGTATTTTATAGTATCATTTTATTTTCTCCATTCTGATATTTCTGGTATTATAATTAAATGAGCTGTTTTTCTAATTAACTTTAAATGTTTAGATGAAATAAGATTTTAATATATTTATTTGAACTAATTTTCTATATAAGTCTGAAACATAAAAAATGTGCAGTACTTATGATGATATCTCAGGTGTTCACCCACACATCAAGTACTTTCTAAATATTTAATTAAAAATATACCAAACATACCCCTTGTCTCAGAAGAAAAAGAAGAAAAATCTAAAAATAAAAGAACATTTATTATCTTTGAAGTTACTCATATAATCATCAAGTCGCTTTGGCCGAGTGGTTAAGGCGTGTGCCTGCTAAGTACATGGGGTTTCCCCGCGAGAGTTCGAATCTCTCAGGCGACGTTCCTTTTTGCAATATACAAATTTTTTTTATGAAAAACTTTTTACTCAATTTCTTTGTCAAAAAAGTTATATGTTCTGTTTTTAGTGTCTTGTAGCTCACTTAATACTATTTGTTTTTTATGTCTCTTTAGTTACATAAGGGTCTAAACCTATTTTTAGAAGATAAAAATCTTCATTTCCTTGTCTAATCAAAGATTGGATGATTCCCATCAACTAGAAACATTTCATTTTCAATGAAAATCTTTCTTATTTTAAATAGCAATTAAGTGATATCACATGACTTCAACTTTTTGAGATTGGTAATTTTTTTTTCTCATCTACATTGCACATACTAATGTTCTAAAAAGTTATATACTTTAAAAATAAATCATGTAGAAACTAATGAGGGTCAAAATCAACTCTCTTTCACCCATAATTTTTTGTCATTTTATAAAAAATACCTCCTTTTTATCTTATTTATTGCCATATTTGTTAAATTATTTTAAAAGATATTAAGAATAATAAAATCCTATTTTTGTTGTTATTTTTTAATCTTCAATAATATTAAGCATGTATAAAAATTTGAGATATTGATATGCCTTATTTATTGTTAAGAAACTTATATTGATTACTATTTTCATATATAAGAATTTCATATTCTATAATATTATTCATTTCTTTATTTTTTATTTTATAACTATTTAGTTCCAATTCAAATGACAAGGAGCTAAATTTATCATCTTTATTATATGAATCAAGTGGAATATTGGTTAAATTTATGTTGATTGATATTTTTGGATTGTAACTGCATTTTCTTCCTAATGTAATTAAAGTATTTATTTTTAAATAAGTTTTAAAAATTTCATATTTATAATTTGGTGAGAAACAATTATTGAAATTTTAAAATGAAATTTCAAATTTTTAGTTAAAATATGTGGTTAGAAATCATTATACATATTTTAAATTTTAATTTTACTTGCTTTGTCGAAAGAAATAAAGAAACTTATTTTATTAAAAAAAGTATATGGTGTATTATAATTAATTAATTTAATAATAATTAACAAAGGTGAAAATGAAAAATTATAAAAAATTAGATGAATGAATTATTTTTTAAAGTAGGTGAACTATCTTAATTAATACACCAACTAACTTATAACAACAATTAGTATCTTTCTAGAAACACATTGAAGGATGCCACGTGTCAGCATCCTACCGAACACGCGCAATTAGGTCTTTGAGTGTAAGTCACTGAATAATAATAATAATAATAATAATAATAATAATAATAATAATAATAATAATATAATGAACCTTTCTCTATCTCTCTCTTTCTCTTTATTATGGATTTTAAATTTTAGATCCGTTATGGACGCTCTTTCACCCCTTGCTTTTTAAACTCATCTTTCTATGTTACAATCTTATTTAACTCATTTAATTTATAATATTATTATTTTTTATTAATAATAATAATATATTATCAATTTAAATATATTTTAAAAATAATAAAATAAATAACGTTTATATTATATTATAAAATTTTATTCGTTTTAATAATTACCCATTTAAAATATTTCTAATTATTATCATTTGAACAAATTTTCTTTTAGTAAAAATATTTTTAAAATAAGAGTATTAACTTAACCTATTTATAACTAAACTTAAATTTAAAAAATTGAGTTAAAGTGCTTTTAACTTTTCAACTATAATATAAATACATACTAACATTTACCTTTACTCCTATAAATGTAGTTTTATTTAACAATTATTCTTTAGGTGACAATATCAATAAGAAACCTAGAATGAAAAAATTCCCTTAACAGAGAAAAAACAATTCTAAGCATGTTTTTTCAAGTTTAATTTATATTAAGAAGTGAAATAAAGGCTTCCCATGTTAAACAATGTTATACCAAACAAACTAATGGACAGCAAAACTATTGAACAATATATCTGATAAAGGAGGTGCACTTAAAATTCAAATTTAATTAAATTGTAAGATGTTATAGTGAAACCAAAGATGTTTAAAGAAAGATATATATTATTAGTAATATTAAGAGTTTGGATCTGAGATTGAGGTTTTAGAAAGGTTTTACCTGGTCATTGGGTACACTGGATGAGGAGAATAATTCATAAAAAAGAATCAAACTTGGCCTCTGATCCATTGAGAGAGGAGAGGGTCATGATTAGCAGACCTATGTTAATTTATTGTGAATCATGCCACCACTTCACATTATTAATCACTTCATTGCATCAAAACCACTATAGCTTAAATTACAGGTAAGCCAACACCATTCAAGTCACATTCATGGCTCATTATTTAATGTCAACGCGTCTTTCAACAACCAAGTCCCAACCATCATCTTTCTTGCTTTTTCAAACCAACCATATATCACTGCTTTCTATTCTATTACAGTAAGAAAATCTGCATGCACAGTAATTTATACAACAACAGTGTTCTGTATCAAATACTCTTGCATTATGTATGAATGAATAAAATATGATAGATTGTGTTTAAAGAAGATTCATATACTGCAAAATCTATATTCCATCAACAAGATTCATCTGTAACAAAGTGAAGTGGATAAAATAAATTGTGTGTGTATCTTTCTAACCCTGTAATGATGGAAAAACGCGTGAAAGATAAAGTGAGTGAAAGGACAGAGAGCTCTTGAATGGTTCCATGGAGTGTGTGTATGTTTTGCAACAAAAAACGAAGCTAAGTAAAAAGTGTTGTAGTTGGAAATAGTCTATGTTGGAGTATGTGTGTGTATACATATAAATCCAAATAACCAACATAATTATTATCTAACCTAAGAACCCTTTATTTAGAACCCAAAAATCTCTCTTCACCCAACAAACAAGCACCACAAACTCCATTTCCGATGCCAACTATTTTGCTAAGGTTTTTCCTTCTTTACAACCTCTTACACCCATTTCTCCTGTGTCTGGTTCCCAAGAAGGTGCGAGCCTTCCTCTCCCCTTCTTGGTTCCAATCCACCGCCACCACCGCACCACCTCCACCACCACCTTCTTCTTCCTCCACTTCTTCTTCCTCCAAGGCCCTCACCAGGATTTCACTATCAATGGACCCCAACGAGCTGAAGCGCGTGTTCCAGATGTTCGACCGTAACGGAGACGGCCGAATCACGAAGAAGGAGCTGAACGACTCGTTGGAGAATCTTGGCATTTTCATTCCCGACAAGGAGCTCACCATCATGATCGAGAGAATAGACGTTAACGGAGATGGGTGTGTGGACATCGACGAGTTCGGGGAGCTCTACCAGACCATCATGGACGAGCGAGACGAGGAAGAGGACATGCGAGAGGCCTTCAACGTGTTCGACCAGAACGGCGATGGCTTCATCACCGTGGAAGAGTTGAGGACCGTTTTGTCCTCGCTCGGGTTGAAGCAGGGAAGAACGGTGGAGGATTGCAAGAAGATGATCATGAAGGTGGACGTTGATGGAGATGGGATGGTCGATTACAAGGAGTTCAAGCAAATGATGAAAGGGGGTGGCTTCAGTGCTCTCACTTGATTTCTCCATCTTGGGTGCTGTTTGCTTTCATGTTTCGGATCTCATTTTCCACGTTTCGGATGCGTTTTTCGGAAGCTAATCATTGTGGTTTCCACGTTTGGAACGCCATCATTCCATCCTCAACCAGTTTCCAAATACGTTATACATCAGTTTGGTTCAATTCCCATGTTGTAAATAAATCTGGGGAGAAATTATTACATGATTTAGGATTAATCTTCATATGTCAGGTAATTCGGTTATATATACGTGTGTGTCTCGTGAAGATTAGTCCAGAGAAGCATCAACATGTGATGGTTTTTTATCATGGAGGGTATAAGATTTAGACCAATCTCATCTCAATTCATCTTCTCCTAGGTATGTAATCTGCGTACGTGCCTCGTACTTACCATGCATGTCGTGTTTTTTTGGTTTAGGAAGAGGCACGCGTCCAGGATTGTGTGTTTTTTTTCCAATGGACTTTTTGGAGGGTTAGCACCTGGCTTGGTAAACATAAATGAGAACGAGCCTTGCCTTGGTAATGCTAGAACTTAATTTTTTTTTCTTCTTAACTTCGGAGGAAGGACATTGAAATCAGGGGACTGCTGATAGTGTTGCAATGTGTTTGTGTTTGTTGTTGAAGTTTTGAGGCGAGAATGATTGATTCTGTTTTTCAGTCTGTAAAACTGTGCTAGATGATTCTGTTGAATTTTGATCACCCTTTTTCTATCAAGTACAGCGTGGATTAGCTATAGATTCACAGAAAATAAGGTGACATGACTTTAATTGATTAATTAACTATTATTATCTGCCATGTTTGGTAGTTGGTAAAGCCTGCATATGCCTTGCTACAAGCTGCATATTTATTTGGCAGTATGTTCGTAAGTCAACTTCAATGTAATAGAAAAGAATGATTTGGACAAATTTGCGATTAACGAGCTTATCCCAATGTTTAACCATCCGAACTAAGTCCGTAGTATGATTATCTTTTAAGTGATATGTATCACGAAACGACAAGGTAAACAACAAATAGTACCTTACACCTCACAATGGAGATAAATTTGGCCTTATTATAAAATTGAAAAGTGATAAATTAACCTGAAATTCCCGCTATATTAGAAACCATTAAATACGTAAGCAGAATGCAAGCAGGGGAAAGTAGAGTCGATAGTTGATGTAAACCACGCAACCAACTTTGAAAAGGTCACATGATCATTGAAGATCGAAAAAGTATAGTCGAATGGAAGAATGAAATGGCTAAGTTATACTCACCGCTTTTCGGCAAGAATAATAAATCATGTATGAATTACACTTTAAGCACCAACATAATCCACGACATGGTAAACACCAGAAAATGAATTTCCTGGTAAACTATATGCTGCCTGAAGTTTAACTTGAGCTACAGGATACAGAACACTACTTCAAGCAAAATCGCATCTAAATGCCGACAGAATAATGTTAGCTTTCAATACCTTAAAGACTTCTCAACAATCTCAACCAGGATGTCTCCAATGAGGAAACAGGATATAATAGCACTAATTACCCACCATCTGAATCTGATTTTTCCTCCTCTATCTCTCTTATACTTCGTACTACAGCAGCAACTTTTTCAGAAATATGTTCTGTGTGCTTTTCTAAATCATTCAGAATCATATTTAACTGCTCTTCATATGCAGCACAACGTCGTTTGCACTTTTGCCTCTCATTGTACAACTCAAGTGATAGCTCACGGATTCTCTTATCCTTCTCATCCTGCAGCACAAATAATGAAATCATCAAAAAACTTATCCAAGCAGCTTGAGACGTGCTTTCAATTTTATTTAACAATTTAATCAATCAGATTCACAGCTCTTTTCTTCATTTTTTTCTCTTTCTTGGGTGTTGGGGGAGGGACTTGCCTTTTATGTAAATTCTCAATACAGGTCAATGTCAGGTAATAATTTACTAAGAGGAGTGTAACAAGACACTCAATCATTGGTTAATATATACGGAAACTACAAAATTACAACGTGACTCGTTTACTTTTGAAAAAAAATAATAAGTGGGACCTAAAAACGTTGTGATTTTTAATAAATTTCAACCAATATAATCTTGTAGAAGTTGTTGCCTTATCCCATTTACTAATTACCATATCTTCCTGATGTAATATTCAGGTCTTAAGGATATATAGGAAGATGTTTAGGAGAATCAGTGGATTCAAAATCCTAGGTAATCATGGGAAACACTGCCTTCAAATAACTAACACCGTACATGACAGGAATGCTAACTGGAAGGTTTTGATTGGACTAGTGGAGGATGTAGATAAAAACAGAGGCACCAGTGAGAAGGCAGGAAACTCTGAGTAAATGGTTGAGGCCGAGACATAAAAGACTAAAGTCATAAATGTTTTGCAAACTCAGGGACCATGGTAATCGACATTTACAATTTCAACACCAAATTAAGGATTTACTTGTATTTTGCTACACAAGCTGAACTTGTTCTGTCAATTTGAATCCCTCCAAAACTGATGTCAATCCCACAACATTAGCAGGAGTGGGGATCTTATCAGCTGTCTATTTCCATGGTACAGTCCAGTTCAATCAAAACATACTTAAATTGTTCATTAAAAACGCACTGTTTGACTGACCTCTTTTCATTTCATCCATTTGACGACAACAGAATAACAAATAACAAAGGAAAAAGGATTTGGAAACTGTGTATTCAACCATAGATCATATATCAGTTCTTAAGAACCATGTAGTCACATTTGACATTGTCATGGAAAGACATACCTCGCTAACCAAGTGCTTCCCAGATCCTCGCCATGGAACTTTACTGGGACTCATTAGCTTATGAGTATGCTCCTTTACAAATTTGGTGACAACCCACTTCCCTCCATCCCGTACAGCCAGCCTTATCATGGCCTGACAACCTTCACGAGTGGCTGGTGGAGGAGGCAGCACTCTATCTTTTCTGTGTACATACTTTTTTGCACGAAAGCCTTCTTTTGAGCAGACAAAATCTTGACCAATGACCTGGTTATTCACTCGTGAACGGCGGTTATGGTGTATTCGTACTGTAAACCCTATTCGCCTACCATAGGCAATGTAGAATTCTCTCGCTTCCTCTCTTGAATTGAACTCCATGCCTATCAATGGTTCAACAGCTTCTATATCTATTGAAATTTCTGCTGCAGGTTGTTCGACAAACTTCTCATCTTCACTTCCACATAATTCTAGGTTTTTTGAAAATTCATCTATTTTCCCGTGTTTCTCACTAATTTCTGCTTGCATATCAAGGTCACTATCATCTGAATCAAATCCCTGGCCAGATTCGTGATCCATAGCCCTACTATGGCAGAGGAATTAGACGAATAATTATATTATCCTCCGTACCAATTTACCTAATGTAAAAATATATTAAAAATACTATTAATGACATAAGCATAACTTTAATACTCTCGACACAACAATCATGTAAATTCAATTCCATAATAAAACAAAGTAGCAAACCAAAATGATTACTAAATAAGATCAAAATACACAAATGACCAAACCATATGTAAATTCATAATAGTTCTTAAAGTGAAAACATTTTAAAAAGAGTTAATTTCTTTAAACCATTTTTAAGCCATCGTAAAACTTTACATATATGTTGCCTTTAAAAAAAGTGCACGAGCAGCATAAAACAATGTCATTTTGGATTCAATGAGGGGCAAACGTTACATTTGATTTCAAAGCCCCTCACTTGCTCCCTGACTCAGTTTATACGATATTCATGGTTCCGCAAGTTTACCTAAGTTTCTCCAAAAAAGAGTTTGACAACAATTCAACTCCTTTTCTCTAGACAGAATGGTGAACTGATAAGAGTCTACTAATTAACTTAAAGGTTTGACAAAGAATACCTATTTGATTATCCGACCTTAAATGTTGATAATAGTGTCCAACCAGAAAAGAAAACAACAAAACCAAAGGAGAATTTGAAAGAGTTTCTATGAAGCATTTCTTATCATATGAGCACTTGTGTTGAAAATCGAAGTAGTTTGGCACAGCTTGTGAAGAAGGGAAGCATAAAAGAAGTTGGGTCAAACATTATCTAAAGGAGCTAGAAGGAGGGTCCGTGGGAGAGTTGTAACATTAACCTATCAAAATAACTTCATTGGATTGAGCACTCACAAGTTGAGACCTCAAAGAATGAACTTGGATTCAAAATGTGCAGTTTGCACCACAACTTCCCAAGCCCATTATGTGCTACACTATATGACATGAGGAGTGGGAGAGAAGGTTTCGAGTAGAATCTAATAGTTTGCTATGGGCAGAGAACTTAGGTTCTCTGAAGGAGCTTATGAAACTTCATTTCACTGAAGTTCCTATTGTTTTCAGAAATAATATAGATCTTGTTTTCCTTGTTAATCGCTCTTGTGAAATTTGGGTTCGTAACATCATTCCTGAAGTGATAAGCTCTTATTGAATAAGCATATACTCAATTTTTTTATCCAAGCTTCAAAATCTAGTTTGTTTGGGTGCTAACACCAAAATATAGATTGTATGTGGATATTGCCCATCCTATTTATTCAAAATTCTAGGATGAACATAATATATCAGTAGCCTGAATTAGCACTTACATGCAAATAGAGAGATACACATTTCACTTACAGAGATCACAATCTAGATAAGCATTGTGCATGACTTTTCTTTCACCCTAGCTGCAGGTAAGATACCTTTAAAACCCTAGACTAGTAAATAATTGGACACAGGATAAGTGTATATTAACACAGTACATTGACGAATTTAACTATTGTTATTTGTCCAAGTAAACAAACAAGAACATGCTAATTTTCACGAATTAAGAACATACATAGAATTTTTGAAAAATGCGAGAAGATGAAGACAACAGTTTACTACCTGTCCAGCACAAGAACTACCGGAGAAAAAAATCAACCAGATTTCAACATATTCATATGAAACCTGCGAGAAGAACATGCAAGTTATTAAGACTACAGTTTTCCTTTCACCAATGAATGTTCCATCTAAATTCTGAACTGTCTGTCAAATTGATTGCTCACAAAAACCAGTATTTTCCAGATGGAATGTTTTGATATAGCCGAAAATTTCACAGCACGAGTTGTAGAAAAAAAAAAGGATTTCTTGATGAATAAAAATTCAAAGCAGAAAAATGGCACGAGGAAGAGAAAGTTGGAGAAGCCTTACTCGCCCCTCATCCGATTAGGTCCAGCAACATAAAAAGGTAAATTTGAATCGGGTCGGGTTTATCAGATTTGGGATTGTTGAAATACGAAGTAAAGAAAGGTTTCTCCCAATCGAATACGGTCACATACACTCACTCACCATTGATGTACCACGCATGAACAGAGAACAGTGACACCACGGACTGATGCAATGCACGCTCAGGTGTTATTTATTTATTTCAAAATTGAAAAAAAAATCGCACTATTCCAAACTACTATTCCCACAGTCTGACTACTATTTAAACCCCACCCATGCCGTTAATTGACCTTCTTACCCCCACACCTAACGGAACGGAACGCTCTCACAACTTTTTCCGGTTACCTGAACTAACATCTTAACTCCTTTTGTAAGAAAACTCAACTATTTATTTCTTAAGTTTATACTTAAATTTGAAACACCAGATGAAAAGCATACAAAAATGTTCCATAATTTCTTTATCTTGTTTACCAATCCTTGTATGCACTAAGAATACAAGTAATTAAACTTAAATTTAATTTTTACAAAAACAAGTACTAATTATAAAATGGGTTAAATTAAAGTACAAACATATATAACTAGTATGCTAACCCGAGCAAATACTATTATTTAAAATAATTTATATATAATAATATATAATAAATAAAATTATAATAGTTAATTTATATCTTACACGTTAGAAATAAATATGAATATGAAATTTTATTATAATTAATGATTATGACTAACTAATATAGATAAGTATATAAGTACAAATTAATAATTTAGGATTGTTGGTGGAATTTGATGATGGTAAGGTTTTGACTAGTAACTTGTTTTTAGAAAATTATATATGTTTAATAAATTTTAAAAAAATATTAAGTGCAGAAAATCCAGTAACTTATTATATGCTATAATAACTAAATTCAATGATCAAAAACAAAAAAATAGCTATGTGATTTAGTTAAAATTGGAACTAGTTTAACTTACATTAATAAATATAGTGTTTGGTTGGGACAAACTTTGATATTATAGTTCTGTCTTCGTCAAAGGAGGAAATATGATTATTACAATTTAAAATAAACATCTTCAACAACAAATTACTTTTGTATATAATAAAATACACTAATTTATATTTATTGCGCGACATCAGATAAATTTATATGTATTGAGAGTATTCATTTTCCTAAATTTGCATATAAGTTGTTAAATATTTTTATTAATATGTTAATGTATTTCACTAATATTAGATGTAGATAGGTATATGAAAATTACTTTTAAATTGTAATTATTTCTAATTCCAACTATGTGTGTTTTTTTTCTCAGGAGAATAGTATAATACTTAAAAATTACATTTAAAACTAGTTTCTTTTATTAATAGTTGACTAAAATTTATGATATAATATATGGTTACAATGTGTTAGTAATTACATTAAAAATAGTGTATAATAATATATAATATTCATATATTATATTATATTAAAATTACAGTATAATATTTAATAAAAGGAGAAGAAACATGTGAATATGTGATGTGATGTCCTTAGACTGAGAAAAAGTTGTCGTCCCCTGGGAGAGAGATGGCGGGTACCTACCATAACCACCACCACGTGCTGCAACTGCTGCTGTCGTGCCGGAAAATCACCGCCCAGGTCACCAACACCACCACCTCCTCCATCATAGCCATGGCCTCCTCGTCGGAGCAGGAATTTGCGGCTCATTACCGCGCCCAGCTCAACCGCTTCCCCAGATCCCAGCGCTTCTGGGACGGTAAAGTGGCCTCTCGCGTAGGGGAGAAGCTAGGGTTCCGCCTCAGAGAAATCGGCGTCACCACCGTGCAAATCGACCCTCGCGAGGAACAATCTCGTCCTCCACACTACCGCGTCATGGTCTCTCCGTTGTTCCATTCCATAAAAAACGCCGGCGTCCACGTTTCCGGCGTTCACTGATTAATTTGCCCCAAATTGTGAGTTTCAATTATGAGGGTTTTCATTGTTGACCCAATTCTTCACCACACACAATAAAATTTTGACTCTGAGCTACTATTGCCTATTGGTATTATTATTATTATTATTGGGATCACACATTGTTTAGAAATTGGTGACCATTGTTGTTTTCTGATTGAATCATGTTTGTGAACAAAATGGGGTTTGGCCTTGTCACAGAATATATTCTCAATAAATTCATTATTCTTCATTGTAAAACGGCATGCTCACAGAATTTTGTGATTTGAATTGAAATTTTTATGGACTCCAAACTAATAGAAGTGCGTGTCAATGACTTTTCTCAATATTACAACGTTATCTCCAATGTAGAAATGTGGTTTACCAACACAAGAAAACTTGGCTTTGGAACATTCACGAACCATGAAAATTGAAATACTTGGTTGTTATGCAGGACATCCTTCATAGTGCACCACGAAAATTAAATTTGAATGTAGACTTGTAGAGGTTTGAAACTTCGGTTTGTTGTTCATTTAGGTGGTGGAGTTTGGTCACACAGAGTTGAGTAGAGTGAAATGCAAAAAAAAATAGCAAAAATTCTTTACAAGAGAAAAAAAAAAATCAATTTTAATGTATAATCTAAAAAAAATCTAATTATTATATATTTAGATCTCCTCCAACTTAGCCAAACAGCCTTTTAGAAAGAAATAATCTTATTTTCACTCATTTTTATTTACTAGGAGAAAATATTACAATATAGAAACATATAACCTTATAAATGATTGATAAATTTTACAATAAAAATTGCTATTGATTTTATTTAATGCTGTTTTTAAAAATATTGAATGCAATACTAATATTGATTATTTAAGCATACTTCACTTTTAATTGCATGTACATGAACCAAAATACAAAATACTTGTATTATTGTATTAACAATTGTGACATTTCTTTTTGGTGTGCATGCACTTTTTAAAATCCCATTTGAAGCCTCTCATATCTCATCAATGTTTTATATTCTTTTCTGCAAGTTTTAATAATATTGGGTCAATTTTCTAAATAAAGGTCACTTCCAAATTTGATTATAGCAAAACCAATTCTTATGCCAGTTAGATAAAACATAAAACAAATTTAATTCTTCTCACATATTATTAACTTTCACTTTGAATTTAATCTTAATAAAGTTTAATGTACTCATACTATTGTTTCGATAATATCTTATTAGTAATTTTTTACATAAATTGGAATAAATATCAGCATTTTTTAAGAGTTATTTTTCAACAACAACATTAGATGGCCTTGCTTGATTGAGAGACATGTGCAACTAAGCAAAGCGTTGGCAAAAAGATGAAAGAAATGATATGGCGTGAGAATATAAAAGTGAAAAGAAAAGAAAAGAAAAGAAAATAATGGAATCACTTTCTTTTCCTTCTTTTCCAATTTTACTTTCTAAAAATCAAATTCCAATAATAATAAAAAAAGCACCAACCCATAATTATCGGGACCGTTGGAATGGAACTGCACCTTCTTTCTCACTAACAACTCCCAACCCTATTAACCTATCTATCAATAATTTTTACCCTTCTTTTTTCTTAAAAATAAAATAACAAAAACACATTCTTCACTCACCAGCCGTTGACAAATCCACGCGACAGCCCAATCGTGCACGTTCAATCTTAGCAAAAAAACTGATAGCATGTGATGATGAAGCGTTGTGTCAGTCAACTTTGTACTACTCGCCACAATTAGCCTAATTTTTTTAATAAATAATAATTTGTGTAATATTGATATATGGATGATAAATGGCAACTCTGGGTTCATCGTGGTTTAATTATAATAAGACACATTCTTTTTTGTATGAATTAAAACGTTAGTTTCCACAATGGTGCCAATGGCAGGGGAAGAGTTACACCTCTGACTCTGACCCAGACCCCGACCCCATTACCATTTTCCCTGGTATTTTTTTTTTAATTTTATTTTATATGGGTTTGTTTTCCGTTGAATTTGATCGAGTACATACACAGATTTTCATAATTTGATTAATTTTCTCTTTTCCTAAGCCTAGCACATCTTTATTCTCTCATAATTTTGCTTTCTGCATAGATCGCGATCGGCGAAGCTTCATTTTCCGAAGGAGTGGAAATTATATAATTCTAATAGGTTAGGTACGTTTCTAACATTTCTCGCTGCGAATTGTTGATGAGTTAATTCAGTTTATATCTCTCGTTTGGTTCTGATTTTTCGAGCGTTCGTTTTTCTTTTTGTTCTTGTGGAAAATCGTTAAACCCTGTGCGGGCTCTTGATCGAGCTGAATTGGATTTGGTTTGTGAATATTGCTTGCGAATTCGTGTGAATTTTAGTTCTGAATACTGGAATGTGAATGGTTGAGGTAATTCGCGAAGTGAATTTTGTTGTGGAAATTTTTTCAGGGGAGGGTTTGTGAATTCATTGGAAAATGGGGGTTATGTCCAGGCGGGTTGTCCCCGTCTGTGGTAACCTCTGTGTGTTTTGTCCTTCTCTGCGTGCAAGATCAAGGCAACCGGTGAAACGTTACAAGAAGTTGATGGCTGATATATTCCCACGTAATCAGGTGAAATTTTCAACTTATGTTGTGACACAGTCTTTGCTTGGTAGCTATTAGTCTCACGGGACCCAAGAATTATAAGTTGACTTAGTAATTATTTGCTAATGTATGCATCAGATGGTTTATTTGTGTAGTTTTTAAACTAAGTAATAACATTTTGTGTATCATTACTGTTGCTCTTACTGGCTGGTGCACTTTTATGTTAAGATGGATAATGATAAATGCGGGCAACGGGGTGATAAGACCTGTTTCTTGTTCTGTTTAATGTTATTTGAATTTAGCAAACAGAGAATGTTTAGGAGCTTTCTTAGCCCTATTCCGGTTCACATCAACTGATGGTTACTGTATTTTTCAGGTTGCTGAGCCTAATGATAGGAAAATTGGAAAGCTATGTGAGTATGCTTCTAGGAATCCGTTGAGAATTCCTAAGGTAATATATTCTTAATAATCTCCACCTTTTTTTCGTCTTCTTTAGGCTAATTGTTTCATGCAACCAAGAACATTATGACAAGGTGGAGGAAATTTTGATAATCATTCTCGTAAGAAGCTGTTAGATTTGATTAAAGTATCATTGTAGAAGTTCCAGTTGGATGCCATCCAATAATCACTTGCTTGATAAAATTGGTGTTAGTATTTATGAAAATATTATATCATATCTTAAAATATCTCTAGTTATCCCCTAAAACTAGTTTCCTTATTTCCTTAGTATAAATTCCGCATTTCTTTATCTTACCTTCTATATCCCTAATTAGCTAGGATTATGATTACTACAAATAAGGGTTAGCAATAGGTGTCATGAATATAATAAATATATCAATACATTCTAATACGTCTAAATTATCTGTTTACTAATTTAATATCAATTTAGTATATATAAAGTTTAGTACTATAGTGTTTATTATATCTAAAACTAAATAATTTCAACTTAAGCACGGAGATTCCAGTGATAAAATTTGAAGCACTGATTCGTAATGCTTTACAATATTTTCATAAATTCAGAATATTTTATTGAAGGAAAACTTGATTATTTAATATTTTGAATGAGGCTAAACTAAAGGAAATCATAGATATTTAATACTTAAATAAAGAAACTGCTATTACTAAATGAATTTATAACCCTTCCATGTGCTGAATATTTTCAGTTATTCTTCACCCAAGATCTTATTTTGAATTTATTAAATTTAAACAAATACCATTGGGTCACTTTAAGCACTGAATCTTTTCATTTTCACTGTTGATTTGTGATATCTGATATATCTAAATTTATTTGGTGTTTTGTCTTGGCAGATTACTGACAACTTGGAGCAAAGATGTTATAAGGATTTGCGTAATGAAAACTTTGGTTCGGTGAAAGTGGTCCTGTGCATATATAGGAAACTGTTATCAACATGTAGGGAGCAGATGTAAGTTTTCTACAGTACAAGTTAAGTGTGTGTTCCTTGGATTTAATTATTATTTGATCCTGACCAAATCCATTTAAACACATTTGGGCGTTGGGGGAAGGATCTATCTTTCAAATTCCTAGATTCAGGCACCATAAGAGTATTACATTGCGGATGCCATTTTGAAATTTATGGACATTTATGAGTTCTTTGTGTCCAGGTTTCATTCATGTAACACTGTTGGCTGTATGGGTACTTTTTAACATATGGTTACGCTCAGAACTCTTTCTTTTTAATTTATTTTTCTTAGTATGCAGGGTCTTGCAGTGTCAATTTGTCTCCTGTAGTCATATTTGCTATTTTCTAAAGCATCTTACCTCAAAAGTTCTGGTTCATTTGATTTATTTCCTTGTTGGATGCTACTCTTTACTATAGTGAGTAATAGTATTGAAACATGCTTAATCTTGCAGGCCGCTGTTTGCCAATAGTTTATTAGGTATCCTTCGGACACTTCTAGAGCAATCTCGTTCAGAGGAAATGCAGATCTTAGGTTGCAAGACTCTTGTTGAATTTACAGATTGCCAGGTATTTGGTTAATCACCTTCAGGACTTGTCAGTGTTAAAATTACAGTAGGATTGCTTCAATCTGCGAGAGATTTCCCACCCAGTTAAAGAAGTTTCACTATTTTAAATTAAATTTAACTTTAAAGTCTCATTATTATAGGTTATGGTCCTTGATATATTGCGTTTTGTAGACCAAGTATTTTTTTTCCACGTTTTTTTTCAATGCCATAAATTTAGTTGTATTGACCCTTTGAGTTAAAGTAGACAAATGGTACATACATGTTCAACTTAGAGGGTTTTATACCAAAACTATGTCAATTGGCTCAAGAAGTGGGAGATAATGAACAAGCTTTGCTTCTACGTTCAGCTGGCCTACAAGCACTATCCTATATGGTAATTCTCCTTCTTTAGTTCATTGTTCTTGCAGTATTTGCTTATGCATTCCTGTAAATTTATAATTGCTAGAATTTCTGTATTCTTTTTTTTTATCAATATGCGCATGAATCTGCACATTTTGATGATTTTTATGGAAACGAGAACCCTCTGAAGGGTACGACGAGGATGTTACAAACAGTTTTAGTTATTTCTGACTAATAGTAATTAGATACTGAACTTCTTCCTACTGATTGAAACTTTCTTTAACTTAGTAAAATGTTCTTAAAAAAATTGAAGCCACTGTAATCTAAATAATGAAATGAAATTTACCGAAATTAAAGAGTGAAAGTGGTTGTTTTTAGTAATTTAAACTGTAGAGGCTAGAAGTTTTATTTTTGGGAACAAATTTGTTAGAGGGGGTACAATTAAATCATTCAAATTGTTTGCTGGTTACCGTGTTCCTACCACAGTACCTTTGGTTAGTTGTCTCTCAAGGTCACTTATACCTTCCCTGGATGCCTTTTGTTCTTCCTCCCTATGTTTGTCCAGGTGCAGTTCATGGGAGAACACTCACATCTTTCCATGGATTTTGACAAAGTGAGTATTATTTCCCTACTCTTTTTATTCCTTGATTCTGTCAGAGACATTAAGCAAAGGGTTGCATTAAACATGCAAAATTAGTTTTATGTATTTATAACCATAATTCAGCTTTTGAATTTAAAGGTTAGTTTATAACTTGTCTTAATTTGCTGGGTGGGTGGGTGGGTGTTCAATAGATTATATCAGTGATTTTGGAAAATTTCACGGATCTCCAATCCAAATCGAATCTTGCCAAAGTAGAGAAATTGAATTCACAATCTCATAGCCAATTGGTCCAAGGATATCCCAAAGAAGGGGAACTACGTTCTTTATCAGATATCAATAAGAAGGATGCTTCCTTACTCAATGGTGTGACAAGAACTGAGACAGAATCCAAGTTGTATGTCTTCTCTAACTGTTCTCTCATCTCCGTCTTGGTATAAAGCCATCATATGACATTCGGACAACCATCATGTTCACTGTTTTTACAGGGATACTGCTAAAGATCCTGCTTATTGGTCAAAGATTTGCTTGTACAATATGGCCAAATTGGCCAAGGAAGCTACAACTGTGCGGCGTGTCCTTGAACCATTTTTTCATAATTTTGATGCTGAAAACCACTGGTCTTTTGAAAAGGGAGTTGCTTCTTGTATTTTGCATTATTTGCAATCCCTTCTTGCAGAATCAGGTAGCCTTGTAACATTCAATATCATAATGTTTCTTACATGTGCAGTTTTTCTCTAATTTTCTATATAATTGATTATCACGTTTTGAACACCAGGAGATAACTCCCATCTTCTGTTGTCCATTTTGGTCAAGCACTTGGATCATAAAAATGTTGCTAAGAAGCCTATCCTTCAGATTGATATTATTAAAACCACCACGCAGCTTGCACAAAATGTGAAGCAGCAGGCTTCAGTTGCAATCATTGGTGCAATATCTGATCTCATTAAACATTTAAGGAGATGCCTGCAAAATTTAGCTGAATCATCCAGCATTGGAGATGATGCATATAGGTTGAACACTGAACTTCAGTCTGCCTTAGAAATGTGTATATTGCAACTTTCAAAGAAGGTATTTGTGCTAACATTATGTATCACTTTTTTGTTTGTCTTCTTAACTTTATATTATCTCACTCTTGACATCATAGCGGGGGACCTTAGCTGTGATTTTTGAATAAAGTTTCCTGGATTCTAGATATCTATAGATCCAATTTGTTATCTTTTCTACTATAACAACAGGTTGGGGATATAGGACCCATTCTTGATTTGATGGCTGTGGCAATGGAGAATATCCCAGTTACTACCATCACAGCAAGATCAATAATGTCTGCTGTCTATCAAACAGCGAAATTAATCACTTCCATTCCAAATGTGTCATATCACAATAAGGCAAGTGTTCCTACTTGTATTGGATATAGGATTTTATGCTTAGCTCTAGTAAATGTCTAAACTTTTGGGTTACTTTTTGACTTATCCAGGCTTTTCCTGATGCCTTGTTCCATCAATTGCTCCTGGCCATGGCTCATCCTGACTGTGAAACACAAATTGGTGCACACAGCGTCTTCTCTGTGGTGCTTATGCCATCCATGGTTTCTCCTTGGTTGGACCACAAAACAAAGATTGCCCATAAGGCACAGAATGACAGCTTCTCCACTCCGCATGAAACTTTATCTGGAGATGAAAACTTGAATGGGAAACTGGAAGAAGGAAAGACAATATCTGGTGTCAATGGGAAGAAATATGCAATTCATCCGTATAGCGGCTACAGTTTTTCTCCCAAGCTAACTGATGGAAACGAGGTGAGGATTTTTTTACACGTAATTATTAATTGTATGCATTTAATAGTGTGTTTTTGGTTGGAGAGGCAAAAGAATTCACAACTACTATTCATTGTAATTTAATTTTAATTATTCTGTTTAGTTCAGTTATGTTAAATGCATGGTTGAGTTACTTTTTCTTTTTTCCCTTTTCCAACAATAGAGACCCTTGATCACTAAATGTTGAGTCTGAAATTTTCAGGATCAAAGTTCTCTTAGGCTAAGCAGTCATCAAGTTAGTCTTCTGCTTTCTTCAATCTGGGTGCAGGCAACATCTGCGGGAAATGGCCCTGCAAATTATGAAGCAATGGCACACACCTATAGCATTGCTTTACTATTTACTCGTTCTAAGGTGAGTTTGATGTGTACTTAGTGTTCTGATTGCTTATAAAGATTTATAATTGGTAAAGACTACTGAAGTTACTTTATGCATTTTGCTTAATGTTGCTCATTTATAATTGTATAAATACATATGTTAAAAAGTGTCATTTAAACTAATAAAAAAGTATAAAATTTTATTGGGGAAGGAAGTATGTATTCTATTAGAAATACAAAATATTATTTAAAACTTGCTTTTTTTAGGCAACTAGAAATGTTTAATGAGGTATTTAAAGCTACATAACTAGTTCCATTAGGGCACTTGTTATTAGAATAAAGAGAAACTGTATTGTATTATTGATAATCAAAAGCCAAAGTACTACAGTGATTTCATCTATATATAGCTGATCTAGAGAGACTAATAGAATGTAACTGACTAAGAAGAATATCCTGACATCCTGGAACTGACTAGGAGTTAGTTTACTGAGTACAACTATCAAAGGAGTACATCTGTCAAGAGCTTAACACAAAAGAAAGGGTCTGTTTTGAATAGGAGTAAAACTATACGCCAATAGTTAACAAGAACCTTGTTTAAATTGGTAATTGATTTAGTGGCAGTGGTTGCATTTAGACAGGAATTTCATCTTGTCAGAAATGAAGAAAAAATAGTGCATATTAGATATGTATGTTAAAATTAATCTTAATCGCTTTTAAGCCTTGTACTATTACTTGATTGATTTTCCTTAAGTTTATGAAGTTCTAATTGTTTTCCACAGGTGTCTAGTCACATGGCTTTAGTAAAATGTTTTCAACTGGCATTTTCCCTCAGGAGGATCTCTCTGGATCAAGAAGGTAAGTGAGATTTACAGACAATTTTTTACTCTGGATGAAGGAATGACATTAAGAAATCTTATCCCTATGGAATCATGGCTTGAAGTGGAATAATCATTCCTTGACTTATTTAATACAAATCAAAGAAAATTTCTTTCCCATGGAATGGAGACAATAATGGAATCAAATTCCAGGGTTCTCCAAATGTTCTGCTGCATATATAGGAAGTCATCTTAATTGAGAACAATACATTCTCTGGTGAAACTTTTCTGACATTTTTTTACATGCTTGTTAAAGGAGGTTTACAACCATCTCACAGGAGGTCCCTTTTTACCTTGGCTTCATACATGCTTGTCTTCTCTGCCAGGGCTGGCAGTCTCCCTGATCTAATTCCAATGGTCAAAGCTTCACTGACTGAGGCAACAGTTAATTTCTTTACCTTACCTCTGGACTTGACCCACATTTTTCATTCCTTCATCTTCCTTTTAAAATTGAGTGTCACTATATACTTTCCCTTTTTACTCATGATTAGATTGATTGATTAAAGTTACAAATCCCCAGGTAGATCCTTTTCTTGAATTGGTCGATGATATACGACTGCAGGCTGTATGTAAAGAATCAGAGAAGATAATTTATGGATCTCAGGAAGATGAGGTTGCTGCTGTGAAGTCTCTTTCAGCTGTAGATTTGGATGACAAGCAGTTGAAAGAGACAGTAATATCGTACTTTATGACTAAATTTTCAAAATTGTCTGAGGTAACGTGAATTTGCTTGGTTTGACGAAGAATACTTTGATATGCTTGGAAAATTAATAGTGTACGTTTTACCTATATAAATAGTCAGTTAATGATTTGCTAAAGAAATGTGGCTTTGATACTCTTTAATATGTATTGACATACAACCACATGCAATAAGGAGTAAGGAAAAATGTTGAAGGTTAATAGTGAGGACAATTGTATTTTGATTTGCTTCACTATGTTGAATGTAGTAGGGGAAAATTTAACGGAAGATAGAACATAATATTTTAGAGAGAATTTAGAGAAACGAAATGCTTTATTATCATTCAGTAGAGTGTAATATATTTTTTACATAGGTTCTGCATATCACCCTTATTTATAGTCTCTTGAGAAATACTTAGTTGAGGAGACTATTTCCTAGTCTGCTATTAATCAGGTGCAACTTCGTAGACACTAAGGCCCATAAGTGCTAAATGCATTTTATTGTGTGATACCTGAACATAGTAATTACTAGAGTGATAAATAATATCTGGTGTTCGCCATTGAACTTCTGAGTAGCAAGGATGTGGAAACTATCAAAGTATATATACATTTTTATTTTAGAAAATTATACTTGTGAAGTATGCAAAAAATGTGGACTGTTTAGCAGAAGTTGCAGTACTGCATAAAAAAGTATGTGGGTTGAGGGCTCAATTTGTGGCTCATGTACTGGTGTGTATAAATATGTGGAGATAACTAGAATTCTTTTCCATATTTACCAGGATGAGTTGTCTACCATAAAAGATCAACTTCTACAGGGTTTTTCCGCCGATGATGCATATCCATTAGGACCTCTGTTATTTATGGAGACACCAAGACCATGTTCTCCTCTTGCTCTGATTGAATTACCAAGTTTTGATGAGGTAAAGTCTCCAAAGTTGCATCTCCATTAGTGGCTTGTCAAACTTGTGTGCAAATGATGTAATTGTTTTTCCAGATAATGATTCCGGATGATTCGATGGAGGAAGAGACTGGACCTGAGCACAGTGGAAGCCAGTCAGATCGCAAGACATCACTGTCGACCAACTACCCTGATGTTCTAAATGTTAATCAACTATTAGATTCGGTAAAAACTTGTGTGCTTTTGTTTGTATGATTCCGGAGAGAGGTTATTTTATTTCTTCTTTCCTTAAACATACGATGGACATCATTTTATGGATAGGTTTTGGAAACTGCACGGCAAGTTGCAAGTTTCTCCACTTCCTCAACTCCTCTACCTTATGACCAAATGAAGGACCAGTGCGAGGCACTTGTGGCAGGGAAACAACAGAAGATGTGCGTCATTCAGAGTTTCAAGCATCAACAAGAGAGTACCGCCATAATTCTTTCAAGTGAAGATGAAGTTACAGCTTCCCCTCTACATGCTAGGGTTAGTATTTTTTCGGTAGTTGAATTTTTCAGTGAGAAATGTACATATTTTGAAAAAAAATAAAATCAGGATCTATTTGCCATTCAATTGGTTATAATGTTTTGAAAGTTTGGCTTATTGACTATCATGGTTGAGTGTTTAAGGTAGGGTTTGAACTAATTATTAACCTAATTTTATTTTTTTGAAAATTGAAATGCAGCCATAAACAATGAATTCTCATATGTGATAATATACTCTATTAATTTAATTTCATGAACTCTGTATTTATATTTGAAATTTATTACCCAGTTTGTTATAACTAGCCACTTGTATATTTTGAGATGGTATGAGCATATATTTATTGATGATCAAGACTAGCAACACACTCCTTGTTATAGATCCAATCTCGTATAAGACTAAAAAAAAGAGTGCACACAGGTTATTTAGTGAGTCTTCGTGAAATCTCAACCACTAAGAAGGAATATTTTAGGAGTATCACAAGTGTATCGTAAATATTCTTCTTTGTTTTATATATATTTGATGGATGGAATGGGAGGACAATTCAGTCGGTCAGGTTTTGAATCCATGATTTGTCTTGTGCCATGTCTTAAGTTGTTAGTGGACCGATGTATTACTCCCAAAGTACATAAGAATAATTTCGTAGGGGTTTAGTTTTGTTTTCTGGAAAGATTATTATTTATTGGCACTGTTAATTGTGTAGGCACTGGAATATTCAAAAAGTGATTTAAAGTTAGTAATTCAGCAACCATTCCAAGCACGCAACCATTCTCATGACTATGGGCTGCAAAATTCTTTGAGACTACCTCCTTCGAGCCCCTATGATAAATTCTTGAAAGCTGCTGGATGCTAACGACACTAACCTGCAACAGATGCCATTTTTTCATTCTTTGCAATGCTGGTAAAATGTTTCTTTAGATGGTTTCTACCATTCGTGCCCGAAGTACGTGAAATATGCAAGAGAGTACATTTTTTCTTTTGTTAGGAGAGGTGAATGTTTGTTTCCAGCAAATGTGTGATTGTCTATAAATTATAGTAGTATGTGTCAATATTTATTTTTTAGTTAGTTTTTTGTGAATAAAGGGTTTTGTTGATACTTATGTTTTGCTGAAACCGTTTTCTCCCGTTCTCTAGTGTGGACCAAATGCGAAGCTCCTAATGATATGAGTCGTGAAGAATGAATTCCAGTACGGCTGCTCCGTTTTATCCCTTCCAAATTGCTGATAAAGCAGGCTCTGGGCGTATTATTACTATACTTATATTTTCTTTTTAATCTTTCATACATATATGAATATCTATTGTATATGGGTGGGTGAAAGAGTTTCTTTTATAGATGTGATAATGTGATGGAGATGAAAATGAGATGCAAAGAAAAATTGAATACATGATGATGATTACTCGTTTGATATATATCCCTTTGATATTCCTACATGATATTAATATAAAATATTATGTAGATTTGAAGAGATAATACTTTAGTTATCTCTATACTTTGAAAGAATTAATACTTAGGTTGTATTTTGAGATATTTGAAATTTAATCTTTTATTTAATTTATTCTTTTAAATAGTTTGAATAAATAAATTATTTTTTAATTTTCAATTGTTAATTTTAACAGAGTAACTTAATTTATTCTATATACAAAATTTTATTTTTTAAATATATATTTAAAAAAACCAAATTTTAATATTGAACTTGCGAAGATAAATATTAATATAATATTTTACATTTTTTAAAAGTTCATTGTTAGATGACATTATAAAAAGTTAATAGAGATATTGATACTTTCAACGTTAATATTGATAAATATTGATTTGAATAGAAGAAGAACCTTAAGCAACTACAGAGTATGTTTATTAATTATCTTAGTGAATGTATTTAGTGTTAATGCATATAATTTATCTACCCTGTCGAATTATTTTATGATTTATTTTTCTATGATCAAATATTGTTACGAGAAAAGAAAACATTTTGAATAGCAGTTTTGTAGTGCAAATATCACCCCACTAATTTTATTTAAAATGTGCCCCTTTTCCAGTTTAGAAGGATTTTATTTGTTCCTTTTCTTTCCTCTTCATATTTCGCTAAATCTTTCTATTTTTTTTCTCTAAAAGTCTCTCTTTCTTTTAGTAGTTTCTAAAATATTACATTCACATAATAGGAGTATTTTGTACTTTTCCACTAAAATAAAACTCATTATAAATAGTTTCCTACCTATCATAGAATCAATAAAGTTATTTTATTTATAAGAATAAAAATGGAAACAAAAATATGTACCCAAAAAAATTTACATTATTAATTTTTATAGATAATTTTAGTTGAGGTCTTGCTTTGAATACATCAAAAGAATTTTTCATTAAAGAATATAAAAAATACATTAAAAATCATGAATAAACACATTGTTAAAAAATTTAACAATTTTTTATCAGTATCTCAAGGATAATAATTAACATTTCATCTTTCATTTTTTTTTTCATTGTTGAAATGCATATAATATATATACCTGTTTCCGAAAGTGTGAGTACACACTATATTCAAATCAATAAATTTCTCAACCAAAAGTCTTTTAAATTTTAAAATTTATTTCAAGAACAAATTTTAAAAACAAAAAAAAAATCAGAAACGACTTGAAATTTTTCTAAATTTGTTCAATAAAATGTGAAAACTAAAAAGCCTTTCAAAATATAAATCAACCATACCATTCTTTGAGAAAGTTTATCGATTTTCACTAGTTTGCCATGAACCAAAATCCATCAAAAAAGTGACTGCAGTTTCCTTAATATAGTCACTTACAGGCAAAAAAGCCAAGAACCTAAGGAAGACAAGACCAAAAAAGTAAGCCATTTCTAGGCTTACAACAGAAGGGCCAAATCACTGGCCTCATTTTGCCATACTTCTTAAGTTGGCTAACATCTTAGCAGCAGCTGATTCTCTTGCTTCATCAGGATACCAACAGAGGTTACCTCCAGAGCAACATTCAAAGTCTAGTCCTTTAACAGCTACATTAGATTGAAATCCACCTTCAAGAGGTACCATCAAATTTATAAGCAAGTCACGTATATGATAATTTACCAACAATGAAACATAAACAAATAAACCAGTTAGTGTCATTAAACTCCATAAACATGAACTGAAAAGAGCATGTGTATATGGAACACATAAAACTCAATTGGTCTCATCTCCTTAAATTTAGTAGTCTTACCATCTGATTCAGAAACACGATAAATTGGTAGAAGCCAGCCATTTTGGTGACATATATTATCTAGTTCCTGCAGGATTCCACAGAATTTGAATAACTATGTTTAAAATATAAAACAATATATCTCTCCCAAAGCACAACCAAGTAAAAATATCGCACAAGAGACAAGGTTGCAGAACAATATATACAGGTTGTTTGGAAATCTTTGAAAGTGGATTTACTCATTTTGGTATACAACAAAGTATGTGTATATTTATAAAGATGATATCGGTCACTTAAATTGTTTAAGTGATATTATTGAGAACTGTTTCTTCAAAATCAAGCTCCCACCCAGACCCAATAAAAAGGGCCAACTATAATTAACACATCCATCCCTCAAGTCCAAACAAACACATACAGCACAAAAATGACAAATATAACTAACAAGCTCATCTCTCATGTCACAACCTGGTTTTTTATTAAATAAAAAAATAAAAAAAAGACCTGTGCTGCCTACATACTACATATTATTTTTAAAATTTTCTTGAATGTTCAATTAACACATCTATGCTGACCATATTTTTCCTTTGGATTGTTGTATTCTTCTAGCAGTACTGTATCGACTCATGCTCATATCTATTAGAGTTAAGTGTGAGCTTGAGTCCGATATTAGGTAAAATTGTGCAAAAAGAACAATACATAAAGAAAAAAGACACAATCTACTGTCTTAAGATTTTGAATTAAATGACTTCATGGTTCCTTACAACACCAATAGAATCTAGTGTTACAAACTAAATTAATAAAGCATCATATATTTGGCAAAAGATACTTTCCCGTTTGACTCAAGTTTGTGTAGTAACTAATCAGTTTAATTCCACCACAAAACACTTATCATATCATGTTCAAACTAAGCATAGTCATAAGATCTGTAATATTAAAACCAGTAATTAAAATGTCTTGCCTCACAAGGACTTTGCATGATGAGCACTGCCTCTGTCAATCTTCTCCGCTTAATGCATGGAGGTAAGCTTCGATCCTCAAGATGTTGACGCATCCTTCCTTGATTTCTTACCCATGTATCATTACAGCCTTCTATGATGGATTCTATCTTTAATTCCAATTCATCTTCACCACCTACTTTTTTCAGGAAAACACAACATGAGCAGTAGCTTTTTCATCATTTACAATGACAATCTAAATAATAGAACACATCAGTTAATATTTATTCGTATTGTGCAAGACTGTAGGCCACAAATGTAAATGAAACATGACCAGGATTGCACATTGCACAACTAAAAGGCTTATAATTAGAGTCTGCAGTTTTGACTTCTGGTTCGAAGGTAAAAAGGCTGCTGGTCATTAATACAGCATGCTCACGTTGAAAATTTAAGAATCCCAGAGCCTTCGAGGATACAATGATAGATGAAGATGTTCTTGATAAGTCAAATGAAGCTACATAAGAAGCCTTACCAGTTTTGAAATTCAAGGTTATATGCCCTATCCTATGTCGAACTAGTTTTTGCAGCTAACCTGCTTGTTGGATATACGAAATCCAACACAAGATATTTCCTACAATTGCATGCATGTGATAATGAAGTGGAGAAATGCTTATAATAAGAAGCCAATAATCACTATCCTAAATCAGAATAATACTCTAATTAGAGCTTTTTGATACTAGACCAGAAAATCTATCAAAAAGAATGTCCTAAATCAGAATAATATTTTAATTAGAGCTTTTTGATACTAGACCAGAAAATCTATCAAAAAGATCGTAGTTCAACACTGAGAAATATTATAAAGGTTAGGGGGAGGGGAGCCTTGCTGGTAGGATGCACCAGAGTAGTAAAATAAAAGGAAATAAGAATGAAAAACATACTAGTTAACAGACTCTGAATTTTTTTATCACACAAAGCAATGTCATCCTCTATCATGCGCTGCTGAAGAGCCTGCATAAAGAAACTTAGACAAAGATAAATGCAACTGCAGAGTCTTTACCTTCAAAGAATTGTAAGAAGTTAGCCTGCATAGTACAGTAGCTACGACTATGGGTGCATTCCATGGTAGAAAAACTGAGAATACTACTTTTAAAGATCTAAATAAACAGAACAAATAGAAGCATAAAGTCAAGGCATTTTATTAATCCAAAAATAGTGATAATAAGAATCAAACGTGTTTCACTTTCAATCAAGATACTGACACATGGCCATGTGTAAATGTTGTAAATGCCCTAGCATAGTAATGAACAGATAGAGTGAGAATGAATATAAAACATTCTTTTACCAGTGCATTCCTTTTTTGCACAAGAGCATTTAGTGCAGTCTGCGACAATGGCTTTCCCTTTGAAGCTATACTTTGGAGCTTTTCAAGATCAGATGTGGGATTATTTGCAATCAAGGCACATTCTTCTTTGGAATCATTTTTAAAAGAGGCTCTGGCAGTCTGTGATGTCTTTCCCTTCGAAGCTATAAGATTTTGGAGCTTTTTAACATAGGAGTGGGGATTATTTGCAATCAGGGCACATTCTTCCATGGAATCATTTTCAAAAGAGGTTTTGGAACAAATTTTATCAGAACTAGATTGATTTTTGGTTCCACACTCAGTGATGAGCATCCTTGTTGAATCACCATACTCAGCCTGACAACCCAATTGACTTGTCAAACTATCTATCAAGATATGAAAAAGATTCAACAAAATAATAACAAATCCGCTACCTGTTTTAGCTGGAGGGGAAATACTAAATATGGGAATGCTTTGAAAAAAGGAATACAAATCATGGGAGATTGCTGTCTTTTTTGGTCTAACTAGTTTGCATTAGAAATAAATTGGACCTAACCGAACTCCAACAGATAGATCAAAGAAGAGATTGAGCAAGCATTACAAGGCTGATGACATTCCTAATCATTGTGGTAGGTAAATATGGAACTCTAGACCATAGAGGATTCAAAAGTTATCCCAAGGAAAGAGGATTACCCAAGCCTAATAAGGAGTAGTTTACCCACATTCATATCCAATTAGAGACATCTAAAGATTTTGCTATGTTCATATCATCACTGAAAATACTAAAAATAGAAAAACTTTCCAGTCAGCTATTGATTCATTGCAGTAGGTACATCAATTGCAGTCAGATGAAAGAGAGTAATAAAATAGTTGGTAATGAGATAAATTTCAAACCTTGGTAGATTTTTTTGACTGATTTGAGCAATGTTGTACAGATGGATTCTCTATTTTTTTATTATCTTGACTATCTTGTAATGTATTGGCAATATGCTGGCATTCTTTATTTTTAGACGGAGAAGCTAAAGAGCTGTCCACATATACATCCTGTGCTTCCTTGATAGAGGCAGAACTTCCATTTTTCTCGTTCTGATTAAGAGCTCCAACAGCATCACTGCTTGACATAAGATCAAGGCCATCAGACATACCCTCACTACATATACGTGATTCTGTCATTTCAGAGTGGCCAACCATCATATTTTTCTCTGACAGCTTTGAATGTCGCAAACTATTTGAGAAGGTTTCTCTACAAAGACAGAACAAGATACACAAATAGCTGTCCTTATTTATATTTTGGAAAGTGGTGCCAAAGAAAACAGCATGACAATTACCAATAATTTGAGAAACATTCTGTTATGAGGCTCCTGAGCATGGGCCCATAATCTATTACTGCAAATTGTTGCAACTCAAAGCGATTTGTTTAATCAGTATTTCTAATTGTCATTATTATAGTTAGGTTGATAATTCATGGTCACAAAATTTGGTTTCAAACACAGTAGATGTATAAAAGAGTTATCCTAGGCCGTTGGACATATGAACCCCAAGTCAAAGAGCAAACTTGACAAGCATTAACTAAAATGGATCGCTTAAAAACATCCAGATCAATCTAAATTAGGCATTACCAAATGGGAAAGCAGAAATAAACTAACCTAGAAATCCACTCCGAGATTATTTCAGAATAAGGAAGCACATGGAAGTACTCAACAACCGAGGTGACTGTCCAACTGCCAGAACTCTTCTTGACTAAAGGACCTCGTAGGCTATCAAAATAAGAGATATAAAATGGCATGCATAAATATGAAAACTTTGTTAACAATCTGAGTTATTTCTTTTAAGACAATCTTGGAAAATCCTATGTGGACAAATATCCCAGAATTATATTAAGATCAGGAGTACCACTTCAAGAGCAATAAGATGGTGCCAGTCAGCTTGCCACATCTTATTTTATGATCTCTTATAGTATAAAACTATAACAAAAACAGAAGACTTACGATAAATTTTACCCTAGCTAACAAGTAGCCATCAAAAGAAGCCCAGGCAAAATCAAAATAATAAAAAAATGAGTGTTAGTATCCCAGTTACCATTCAAAAATCCATAAATTACAACATAACTTGATTAGGAAGCAAGTAAAGTGAATGTGTCAAAGGCAAAAGAGTATATTTGACATTTTGGGAAGGTTCGCAAATGAATCCAACTGAATGGCAGACATCTAAGCCATTCACCCTTGAAATTCTCAAGTCTCGAGGCTATCCAATGAAAAAAACTAAAATTAAAATTAAAATGAACCTCTCAATCAAATATTTGATAGGAACTTGAGTAAACTCCTGATTGATCAACTGGGAGCACTTCATTATATAAAAGCGTGAAGCTGTCTTTGTTTTGCTATGAGAATACACTGTATGACTTTCCAAAATTGTAATATCAGTTTTATCAATACCTGTATTGTATATGAGAAGCACATTCAATCTTTCAAGAATAAAAAAGCACCCACTAAAGCCAAAATTAAAAGATGGTGGTGCATTAATAACATGTGCAACATGATGCGATAGCATTTTTTGTACAGAAAAATATTTAATAGAGAGAAAAAAGAAAGAACAATCTAAGATCTCATACTAACAGTTATTTTTTACATCTTCAGTGCATATAGGATACTGGTAAATCCTTATAAGGAATACTTTCCCCTGATCTCTGATACTAAAGTTAAAAAAACTAAAACAAAGAAGTCACTAAGAATAGCTGTGGAAACTTTCAGTAAAAGGATAATTACCCGCAGCTTCCTTTACAGCAGAATACCCAATTTGCAAAATTCCATCTTCATCAAAATTTAACTCATTTTTTGTAGACTTTTTAATGATTCTTTTCCTTTTGTACATATGTTTGACTCCACTTGTAATTTCAGAACTTTGGCTGGTGGTTTCCACGTCTTTTTCAACTAGTGACCATACCCCCTCTGTGATGGAACTAAAAAGTAAGAAGTAGTCCTCCTTCTTATCGGTGATTAAAAGGACAGCAACTTTTGAAATGGGCCATCCCTCTATATCAGGAACATGTTTTGATGCATCCAAACATTTACATACATTACATGCATCTAAGATTTTGCCTTCTGTTATGGACAACTGCTTCAGATCAACAAGCCCAGTTTCATCAGGCTTCTGGATGGATTTTGTATGCTCTGATAAAGTTGGTCTCAGAACCACAGCTAATTTGCAAAATTCATCAAAGGACAGAAAAGCGAGCTCTGGATACTGTTTTCTGTGGTAGTAGTTGTACAGTAACACAACAGAATGAACCTGACACAGATGACCCCAAAAGTCCAGAATAAATAATAAGGCAAACAATAACCTCTATACTTGTGAGACTTGCAACTCTTAAATCAAAATGGAATTATGAACTTGAAATTTAGTTGTTTAAGATTGCATTGAGATTGCCAAGGTTTGGGACTTAAGTCACATTGAAAGTATGGAAGTCTAGCATGGAGTTTATAAGACTTGCTTTCCAACTACAACAACTAGCTGTTGTACTTTGTAGAGGGGTCCTCCCAAGGTTCTTCATATCAATCAGTATCATATCTATATTCTATCCAATACCAAGATACGCTGATTTTGACTCACTGTTTGCCAATCTCTAACTCAAAGATATCATCATATCATGAGACATTGCCATAGAATAAAAAAAGACGTGTAGTATTTATTAAAATGCACAGAATCAGACTTGAATGGGATATGATTATTTATTATTACAATGTTTTGTCTTCATTATTAAGAGATAATACCGAAGGCGTGCTATTAAGCACACCAAATACTGCAAGTTCTTCATAGATTTGAAATGTTCGCAACCCCTGAGAATTCCAACATACGTCCATACTTATACATATACACAAAACAGTATCCAAATAAACCACCTACTTTAATCTTTGAACTGTTGTAGTCTTTGTACAAGAATAAAAGAGATAGATGAGTAAAGATGCCTGTTTTGCAACTGACTGCTGTTGTGATAATGGAGGGTTATCTCGTGCAGAAGGTTTTGTTGGCAGCATTGGATCAACCAAGTATTCTAGGAATGCCTTAAGAGCATCCTCAGTGGGACACACATCTGATGAAGCCATGCTTTTCAGTTCTAGTCACCTTTGAGTTCCAGCTCTCACATGCAAAACAGCCTAGTAAAAACACAGATTACAGCTTAAAGAACAACTTGAATTTTAAGATGTGTCAGTGTGCGTGTGGTTGCTATTAGAATCTATGCAAGGAGAAAGAACAAAAACTTGTAAATAAATTTGAAGAAAATGCGACCAAATTGAACGAGTCTCAAGATTTTAAGTGAAATATAGATTTTTCCAAGACATGCATGCAAAATAATCACAACATCCAACTTTACCGGTGAAGAGTTTCGGAAACGTTTCTACATTCTGATAGAAAGTATTGATTTTTCTTTTGTCCAAAAATACAATGAGAGAAACAAGGCTTTAGTGGTCAATTTTGGATAGAAAAGGCGCAACCTTTGGCCAAAGGATTTAAATTGAAAATTAGATTCTGACAATTAAAATTAAAATTCATTAGAAATTGAACATAGGTGAATTTAGTTCTTTGATTGGTGTATTTTACCATGAAAAGCATTTTAAGAAAAATTAAATACTTAAAAAAGCTATATTATAACGTTAAAAGCTACTTATATAATTTATCCAATTTATTAATTAAGAATTTCTAATAAAAAAAGTTACTTATTAATTTAAAAAGTGTGAAAGATAAGTTGAATACCTTTTATTTAAAGTTACTTTGAAAAAACTATAAACACTTTTATATAATGATATCTCATTTTAATAATAAATTATTTTAATTAATTCTTAATTACTAGAAATTTCAAATGTCCTGGATAGAGCAGGGTGCGATGAGGTGATTAATTCAAGATAAATTTCAGTCTAAATTATTAAAATATTCTTTCATTATTTACGTTTTATTTAGTTTGATTTTTTACTTTTTTTTAATTTCAATTTGCTTCTTTGTGTTTGTAAAGTGATTAAAAAGAATTTTTGGTATGTTAAAAATGAACTCCATTGCTAATTTAAATATATTGATGGCTTTAAACCAAAAATTTCTTCTAAGATCATATAACTTCTAAGAAAAATAACACAATAATCATCCCAATAATAATAATAAATAAAAATAAAAATATGTAAAAAGCCTGAACTTCTTTGTCATGATGCCAGTTGTGTCATCAATATACCAAAACTTTTCACTACGAATCTGGAAGTAGATTCTTGCAGACACTACTGCAGTATATTATCTGAACTAGGTAAATTATCCCTTTACAAGTTAGAATTTGGTTTAAGGAAAATCCAATTCTGATTTTGATTTCTGACTCTCTTCTTGCTGGAAAATCAACTGAAGAAAAATATTAATTAAATTTATTGTCTAATGACATTAATATGATTAAAATTTGGATCTGAGAATCAAATTCCGACTAATTATCCTATGCAAGAGTTACAAAAGTAGTGTTCTACTTGATTAAACAAAAGAAGTAGTTTGTTATCTGGGAATATTTTCTTTGGATAAACGTGGAGAGAGAGAAAAAATCCTCATTTCCACACCATTAAACTCCAAAACATAAACATCTCAAGACAAGACAACATTTTTCCTCAAATGTTGGTCGCTTCTGTGTTTGGTTTGGGACGAATCCATGTCTCCCTTTCTGCCAAAACAACTCAATCTTTTTCCTCAAAACCTCATTCAGGTTTTGCAACCTCTCCTCACTCACAACATTCTTCTTATTCTTGTTCTTTTTTTTTTCTCCATCACAAATAAAGTTCCTACTTTCTTTCCTGCTTCAGTGTCCCAACTTCGAGCTTCAGTGGCCAACAAAAGAACCAGAAAAAACTTGCAGCTTCGACACGTTCCCGAAATTGAAACGGAAAACCATCAGAAAGTGAGACTTTCAGCTTCATTATTGTTTGAGCTTTTCTGACCTCCAGAATTTCAATTTTCAATCAGAACTTTTGAATCCTTTAATTGGTCCCAGTTATGAAAACTCTTCCCTTGTGATATGAGTTTGTTAACTGCATCTGCAAGAGTAAGTTTCATTCTAATGACGAGTGATGTCAGTTTGCCCCCACGCAGGGGATCCCAGGATTTGCACTTGCACGCTCAAGAACAGATGAATTGGTTCAAAGTGGTAGGTGCCTCTTGCCTCTAGGCTTTGTCTTTGGTTCAGGAAGCTTAAATTATGAGTTCATGTATGTAGGTGAAGCCCCTGCCAATTGGAAAAAGGTTCTTCAAGGGATTCGCCAAATGAGGAGTTCGGCAGATGAACATGAACCAGTTGCACGCGAGCAAGCTGCTGATAATACTGTACCTCCTAAGGTCTAACGTTGTATCCTGCTACTGTTTATTTCACGTGCGGCAGGAAATTAAACACTCGTGTTTTGTTTCTGTCTTTAAGAAAATGTGATTATAAATTTATAAATTATAATATATACTTTCTGTAGCATTGTTCTCAGTTATCTGATTATTGTTTGGGCAAAGAGAAGACAGTGTCTGTATTTATGCGTTGGATTGGTTGAACAGTTATGCTATATTTATAAATGTAATGATGGATAGAATGAGATGAAATTCAATAAACTTATCCTGACTTTGTTTTGATAATGATGGGAAATCAAGTGAATGGTAAGGAGATTAGAGCAAACTAAGTTGGTTTCAGCCCATATCCCAAAGTGGGGAAAAGAAAGATATAGTAGGTATTAGGTAGAATAGGATGAAATCATGGAGTAGATTTGATCAGATTCCATTACATTAAATTCTACCTTATTTTTAGACCATCCTAACAATGACAATTGATGTCATTGCATTCAGTTCCCCCTTATTTCATCCCTTTCCATTAATTCAGACATCATTTGGGTCAACTATTAACCATTACATGCATTTTTCATTCTCATCAAACTAATCTACAACCTGTTTGCTGTCTCCTTTTAGAATTGCTCATTAGTACAAATTTTGAATTCTGAATTGGTTAGATTGTCATAGGGGCTTTCTATTAACTATTGTGATTATTAGAGCATTATTTTCTTCTAATTTCAGCATACTAGTATGAAGCATGATATTATGGAGAAATTTACTCTTGTGTAAATTCTAATGATTTTAATTAGGAAAGAAGATTTGCTGTCCTGGCATCTTCCCTTTTATCAAGCCAAACTAAGGAGCATGTTACTCGTGGTAAGTATACATGCCATCTTGAGTTTACGGATATAGAAAGTGTTGCTCTCTTGGTTTTCTTCTGTTGTTAGCTTGCAGCATAACCAGATTCATTCTAAGTACAAAGATACTACTATTAATTTTTCAATCATACATGTAGGCACACTATTGCCTCGTCCAAAGTATGATGCTTACTGCATTTATCCCACACAAAGTGAAACTAATATCATCTTAAATTCTGAAAAGTTTATCTTGTATTGAGATGGGAAACAAAGAGAAAGAGATGACACAGATAGTTCCATTAAAAATCAATTTTTCATTCATGCTGAAGAGCAATAAGATAATTTTCCTGTGTGTAGGTTAAGAAATCAACTTGAAAGGTTGATTGATTTTTTAGTTACAAAACTTGTACATCAACATCTTTCAGTTGTCGTTTGTCGGAAGTTTATTTTTTAAGTTATGTGCTAAGTAGGCGATGTGAGAAGTAGTTAAGTGAACATAATACCTGTTGAAAAGGCTTTTACCAAAATGTCTGATCGTGTGGATAATGCTTGAAAGTCATCATAATCCCTAATAAGAAGGTGAAAAAATTTAGAATTCTTGACAACAGAGAAATGCAGAAGTTTCTCACAGTTATGGAGGTTTCTATAATTTTCTCTACACTCAATTGGTTAGACAGAGTGCTGATGATAAAAATGTTTGGGTGGGTTTTTGACTTTGATGGTCACTTCTAGGGAGTGAAGGTTATATCTTTTTCCTGTCTACTAAATAGTGCTTCTGTTTCTATTCCAAAAAAGAACGTTTTGTATCTTCTGGTTCATGGGTGCTACTCTTAACATAAAGAAAGCAAAACACTATAAGAGTAATGAAAAATAATTTATCTGGATAGTTGGAAAATTTATGTATCCATTACAGTACCTTAGTCCTTAAGCTGAAAGATGGAAAAATTAGATACTTCCTATATTCCATGATATTGAAGGTTGAACTATGAAAATTAATACATTGCAAATCAACTGCTAATTTAAGAGATTAACTCCCCCCCAATTATGTTTATCACCTGTTTTCTTAATTTGATTAAGAATTTGCCTCTTGCTATGTGTTATCATATTCAAGTTGCTTATTAAACTGTTCTAAAATTTTGATTACAAGTGTGTACTTTTAAGAATAGGAGCAACTCAACGACTTCATGAAAATGGCCTGCTTACCGCTGAAGCAATGAATAAAGCTGATGAAGAAACCATAAAAAAGTTGATTTACCCTGTATGTTCTTTGCCAAAGTATCTATGGTAGCTGCAGAAACCATTTCTCATGAGATTCAAATAATCTGGATTTGGTGGAAAATGAAGGATGCTACTTTGAAGCATCATTTCCATAATTTTCATGTTAGCATGTCAAATTCTTTTGTTGTTATCTTCATGTTGTACCATATTAATTAAATACCCAAGCTTATACTTTATAGTATGATTTTCCAAGGTTGGATTTTATACAAGAAAAGCCAGTAACTTGAAGAAAATTGCAAATATTTGCCTAATGAAGTATGATGGAGACATACCTAACTCAATTGGGGAACTACTCTTGCTGCCAGGAGTAGGTCCTAAGATTGCTCATTTGGTACGTACAAAATGCTTTTCTATTTCAAACATTATTTTTCCTTTTAATTTTTGTTAAAATAATCATTGGTCCTTATACATAACACTCATTAGGAGTTAGTCCCTGTATGAAATAGCTCAAGTTTTAGTCCTTATAAAGGTGTACGAGGACTAAAGTTTATGTTTTTTAAGAATTAAACCGTAAAATATAGTGAAAACGACAGGGACCAATGCGTATTAATAAGGAAAAAGGAACTAAAACTTACGTATTTTTTTCATAGTAGGACTGATTCCTAAATGAGTGTCACCTACAGTGACAAAAAATGATTATTTATACTTTTTTAGGCTCATTTTATTAATGATAATAGTGTGCGTTTTTTTCCTCGTTAAGTTCACTTTGTTAGTGACAGTATAGGTTATGATTATTGGATGGAACAATGTCCAAGGGATATGTGTAGATACTCATGTCCACCGCATTTGCAATCGTCTTGGGTGGGTTTCGAGATCAGGCTCAAAACAGGTTCAATATAAGTTTGGTGGCATCACATCTTTTGCTTGTTTACTGATTTTCTGAAATTCAATTTCATATTGAAAAATATATATTTATTATAATATTTTTTACTGGTATTACAAAGCATTGCTAGTTTCGTTTCTTATCCCAAACTTGGATGCTGAGTGTTAATCCAACTGTCGAGTATTATTGGCCTTTGGTGTATGGTTCATTGTCTCCCAACATCTAGCCATATCTAGGTTCTGATACACACAAGGCAATTGGGACTTTCCGTGGTTGTAATAAGCTTTCATCTTATTTGCTGGTCAGGTAAAAAATTGCAAAGAATTCCTAAAGATTTCAAGGATTATATATCTGATGTGATCAATATTTATGTTACAACAAGGGAATGTCACTGATTCACTATCATGTCATATCATATCACTTGTTTACCATGATATCTGAAAGTTACTACAGTTATGAATCCGTTCAGCAAAATAAGAATTATTTGCTTCTAATGTCGCAAATTGAAAGATATTAATCCTCTTCTGTTTGCTAGAAAACTTTGACCCCAGAAGAAACCAGACAAGGGCTGCAACGATGGCTTCCGAAGGAAGAATGGGTTCCAATAAATCCTCTTTTGGTATGCTAAGCTCATTTCTTTTGGCTGATAAAAAAAGTTTATTTCCTTTGGCTGAAAAAAAAAAAGCTCATTTCTTTTTACTGTATATCATCATCAACAGATACCCTAAAAGGTTACTTTGGTTGTCATACTATGCATTATTTAAAAGCATGTTGGAGCTTGTTTACCCCTCTATCTTTATATCACAACATTGTATATACATAATCCTCTGACTTGAATACAAACAGGTAGGATTTGGACGTGCAATTTGTACTCCACTGCGGCCTCACTGTGGAGAATGTAGTGTAAGTAGCTTCTGTCCATCAGCATACAAAGAGGCTTCAAGCTTTTCATCCAAGTCCAAAAAGCTTACATTGAACAAGAAGCCTCTCTAGCCTATTGGAGCTGATAAACTTTTTCTGAGGTTCATGTGGAAGGATTTGACTCCATTGAAACAAGAGTTGATAAGAACGTCAAATATTGGCCTTCTAACACATGCATGTACAAGTAATATCAAGAATTGATAGTCTGAAATTATTTATTTTATTTTGTAATTTGAAAGCTGAAATATTACTTTCAAGCTTTAAACAAATGATCTTCTGATTATAAGATAATAACTTTACTATCATTTTAAGACTGCAAAATCATCATTCTACGAATTTTGAAAATAAATACTTATGATAACATCACTGTGAACTTTATTCATGTACTCGATTGTTAAATGTTGTTTTTTTAGATTAAACCTTAATCTTAGTTCCCATTAGAAGTTGGCTATAAAAAGATAGTCCGCTAATTTTACTTCACCTTTGCCAAACAAGACGCAAATATATTTATGACTTCCTATCAGTATGTTGTAAAATATGGTAAAATCTCGCTTTAGTTTCAATAGTAATTATTCATCCTCATATGATTTTTCAGTGTTTTATAGCTATAGACAAATTTTAACAGCAAGTGGGCATTTGGTCTAGTGGTATGATTCTCGCTTAGGGTGCGAGAGGTCCCGAGTTCAATTCTCGGAATGCCCCCATTTTTTTTTCAAACGATTGTTGTAGAAACCTTAATATAAATTGGTTTTTGTTTTAAGTTTTCAATATTTCTTTTAGTAAATTATAATATTTTAGTTTAAGTTTATGAGTACAGTATTTATTTATATTTTGTTTCTACTATTATATTGATTCTTCTAATTTATTCTTAAAAAGATTTAGACTTTTTTTTTCAACTAATTTTATTGCAAGAGTTTATATTTCTTATAATAATTAAAATCTCCATTCTATGTTTGTCATACTGGAATAGTCTTATATTCGCTTAAAAATGAATGAAAGAAGAAGAATAGTAAAACAAATGAAAAAAAAAAGCGAAAGACCTTCAATAGTGATTAAATAATAGGGGGAAAAGGTAAAGTAAAAAAAATGGTATAAACGTTATTAATATTTGTAATATTTGCATAACGTATAATTTACATTAATGCATAATTAATTAATGGAAAATAAAAATTAAAAATATAATCTCATCAATGCAGTTTTTAAAGTACGATTATTTTAATGGCAAAGAGGTTTAAGAGTAGAATTTAAGTTAGAGGCACTTAAAAAATAGAGATATTTTACATCATTCTTAAATTATAAGTTATTACATATGATATGACGAGCAAATTTAGAAATTATTTATCAATGTATTTTTCTTTTTCTAAAAATTATCACTTTCCTCACCAATATTTATCTAGAAACAATATTCATTCACACCGCATTTAAATATTATATAAAATTTTAAACAGAAGTAGCCTTATTAAGAATTCAAATGAAAAATATACTACAATTATGCATTTTATCTACATTTTATAATTCTTTTCTAACTTCACGTCATGTCATAATTAAAAAAAATCAACACTAGCTAATAAAGTCATCTTTTTTCTTTCTCCAGCCACTTTATTTTCATAATCAATAAAATCCCCTTTACAATGGCCTAATTTAATAATGACAAATCTTGTTACTATTTTATTAGAATAATATTATATATTTAGAGTTATTGAGTACAAAATACGTTATAATATACTTAAATCAAAGTTTCAATCATATTTATCGATAATAATATTAGTATAAGATAAAATAAAAAATTTATGGTTAACTTTTACCTTTAAAAATTACTAACATTTTTAATTAGATCGATTTTGGCACTGGTTTTCCAATTTTTCTTCAGACCCATCGTGTGATTTGTTTAAACCAATTACCTTACAGTTCACCGGGTCATCAATCACTGTTTCTTCTCATTTTGTCATAAATTTCCTTTGTTGAATTGCGCGTTGTCAATCTAACAATACATAGATCCTCCAAATTCGTTAATTTTTTTATTTTTAATAATTTAATGTACTCATGAAATTTATATATAGATAAGCTAAGGATGATTTATGGATCCAATTGGAATCCAATCATGAACTACTCAAGTGACATGCATCCCCAAAGGAAAAGATTTAAATTTCATATTGTGCAGAAACTAAACTAGATTTGCCTTTCAATCCATAAACTCAAATAACAGTAACGACATGACAAAAAAAAACTAAATCTGTACTAAAAGAAACATGACAACATAGAAAAAAAAATGAAGCATCACATCCAATGAACTTAGGTACAAATTACACATTACAGTGTTGTCCTTCAATAACTTTGTTACTATGCTGATAGAGGAAGCCTGCTCTTGCGCCATATCCAATAGTTTGTTCTAATTGGATCAACGTGTTCTAGGATAGAACAAATATTTCGTGCTATATTTAAATTTTGATGTTCCCCTCTCCCATCATCATCTAAATCGCGTATATCCATATCTACTGTATTTACAGCGTCAATGGCATCTCTCATGTCTTCATTTGGTTGATAACCAAAGCATATAAGATCCAAAATAGTGCCAAGAGCAAACAAGTAGTTGCTCTTAGTTCTCAAAATCTTTAAACACACAGAAGAAACTTGAGGATCATTTACCCATGAAGTGGTTTCACCTTTATAAAGTCCTCGTAGATATCTCCACGAGCTTTCGTTTTCAGGGTGGGATATAATGGCTTCGATGGTGTAAAGCACTTCAGACTCTCTCATAGCTTTTAGACCCCCCAAGAAAGGAGACCTTGTTATGACAAAATATCTCTGCAAAAATTATTAAATGTTAATTTTCTAATTTAAGAAAAAAAAAGGAAGAAAACTTTTTAAAAGTAAAATAAATTTGTCAAGAACATTAATAACTTTACCCCTGAGCATATTATATGTACACAAGGATTTTACTTCCTCATTAATTAATTGAGGCAGGGTAAGAGGAATAAGGTGTCAAACACAATATGCGGAAGATTTTTCTTTTTCTTTTACCAATTCTAATAGCAGAATTTAGTTAATTCACACCCATATATTAAATTTGAGAGCTCATTCTTGTTTCTCACGAAGTTAAATCATACTCTTTCTTCTCAGCAATTCGCAATGCAGTTTAGTTCCATTCCTTGTTAAAAATACATATGAACCAAACATAAAACTTATATACTATTCATTTCAAATATTAAAAAAATCTGAATCAAACCAAACCAAATTAAACCACTTTTGACGATTTGATTTAGATCAATTTTACGGTTTTATTATATAATTTTTATTAATATATATATTTAGTTTTATCTTTTTGACATGACCGCCTAATGTTATATTGTCATAAATAGTTTCATTCTGTATAAAGATACATGGAGTGTCTATATTTTTATAACAAAGGAAAAACAAAGAAAGAAGGTGTTTATGTTACATTTATACATTTGGCACAAACACTATATAACTCCTAAGATATACCTCTCATTCCTATATATTATTTCCTTTCCGTTAATTTTTTTTATTTTGCTTTAATACTTTTCTCCTAAGACTAATAATGTAACATAAATACTATCGAGGCAACTCTTCCCCAACCTGAACCTGAACCTCATTCATAGGTTAAACATATTATCTTACTTCTAAACATATTAAGTTTTCCTATCACATACACATATTTAGTATATAATATAAATAATATATAACATAATATAATAATATTTAAAAAATTGATTTCGGTTCAAACCAGTTCTTAAGTGTCAAACCATAATCATAACCAAACCCCTTAGTTCTGGAAAAAAGAATTCAAATCAATCCAAAAAATCTTAGTTTTAATCATTTATCAATTTTTTGGATTAATTTTTTTTTTTTTAAATTAGTTCGATTCAGAACTCCCCTACTTTCTTTATATGTAAGTCTTTCTTATTGAGAAACTCCATTTTACATGAAGATATTTATTCAGATGAAATCACGTATTTATTGTATCATTAGTTATTCAAAGAAAGAAGATTTTCACTTTCCATAATTCTATTAATCAACACTTAAATTTCTTCGATCAACAGTAAATAGAACACTGTTTGTGAATCATCATTAAAATATTGTTTTATTAATTAGAATAGTTTACAGATTTTAGAAATTAAAAAAAATCTATATGCTTATTAGATATTATCATTGAAATAATATTTATCAATTAAATTAGTTTTCCACAATTTTAATTTCTTACATTTTTATAATATATCTGTGCATTGAATTGAATCTCAAACCAATTTACTATTAGATATCTTATGTTTGTAAAGATCCTATATGAGAATAACGACCCCCATTAGCTAAAGTTAACAAACTACAAGGAAGATGGTTACTTTTCAATTGTAATTATTGGAACTGTAAGATTAGGGGTACGGGGACGCACGATAGAAGGCATCTGACCTCAATTAGTTAGGCAACAATCTAACAAACTCATGGTGACCATTTATGACGTGCATTACAGGCAAGTTGCATACCTGATTCCAAGCAGAATTATTAAAAATGTCTTCTTCAAGAAGTTCCGAGCAATAATTAAGCTCATCTTCCCATCCTTCAAGTGCTTGAAGAACCCACTGTCCACACAACAAAAGAAGGGTTTCAATAATTAAACTACGCCTCAGACAAACATATAAATGCTAAAATTGTGAGCATTTAGATTTGCGGTGACAATATGAGAAACAAACCTGTCTATGCGACCATGCATGATAATGTTTGGCGTCAATAGAGAGTATCTTTTTGGTGAACTCAAGCTCATCCTTTCTAGCTTCAGGTCCTAACTTCTCAGCAACCCATCGTCTATGATGCCTATAAAACATCTGGCATGAAGATCAATATGATGATGTGTGTACAAAAAGAAGTTATACTCAGAAGTACTTCAATTCAGGACAGCATGAACGCATGTGATTTACAGAAGAAACAATTGCGAAATACCAAACATAGCATACAGAAGAATCAAGGTAAAAATGTTTTTGTGCAACTGGAATGTAAAGTCATTATGAACAACGAAGCATTTCAAAGCACCTGCTTCAAAGACACCACAGTTCATAAATTTTCACATTATAACCCTTATTTTAATAAACTTCTTTATAAGCATTTATTGAAGAAGAAAATAAGAAGATAAAATGAATTGTGCTTCTCGTGTGAGCTAAAATCAACTTATACACCTAACTTTAATAGAACTCTTATTTTTACTTTTGATTTGTCCAAAAATTAAAGTGCATAAGTTGATTTTACTTATGAAGAAGTTCTACCTTCTTATTTTCTTCTCTTTCATAAAGAAGTTTATCAAAACAAAGTTTACCACAAAATTTACTTAAATGAAAAGAGAAATATATATTTATTGGATTCCTAACTAACAACAAAGTCCTCATCAGGTTTGGGAGAAGTCAAAAAATAATATTACGAAAACACTAGCTGCACAAGTAGATCTTAACTTATTCAAATTTTGATTCAACGTTAATTTCTAATCCTATAATAGTTTTTGAACAAGCTAACAGGATTGGCAGAGTAACGAACAAAGAGCAGAGCATCTAACCACATCTGATAATTTTTGGAATTTCCAGCAGCCATACGCTCCACAAACTCCAGTTCACTGTGCAAGTCAACTTTTAGCGACTCAAGTAACAACCGCCGGAAATGCCACACCTGCAAAACAAACCACAGACAAATCCCTTCAATCGTCGTACGCAAAAAGATAATGGGCAGCATTAACTTCAAAAACGATTATACGACACAGATATTAGTGACAAGTGAAAAATGAAGATTTGTACAAGAGGAAAATTGAAACGCGATTTGAATTGATTTAGGTTGTGATATCGAGGATAGATAGCTAGATAGACGTACAGTGTAATTTCCGGAGTTGAATTGGATAGCTTCAGCGGTGAGAGAGAGGGCGCGAGGGGAGCGTTCGTCGGCGAGGTAAACGGCGCGAAAGTAATCCATTACCTCGGCGAACTCTTGGGTGTACTGGATCGGAACGACGGGGCTGGGGCCGTCGTTTTGCGGAAGTGGAGTAACATCTGACCACTCCGGTCTCTCCCTGAACGGCACGCGTTTCTGCTCCTCCTCTTCGCCTTCAACGTACCCAGATTCCATCCTTCGATAATCTTCTTCACTTCGCTTTACTCCCTTGCACGCACGCTCAATTTAGATTGGGGTTTTAACTTTTGCTTTAAGCCTCGTGCTCATGGGCTTGCTTTTTTTGGCCCAAAAGTGTGTGTGACGTGTCATGTGAATGTGGTTCCTTTCTTAAACGAGGGAGGCTTCACTTTTTGCATTTCCTTCAATTTATTTATTTTTAATTATTATAAATTAGTTAATTGGTTCTTATAAAAACACTTCAATCGTTAGCCAAACTGTTGCTTTGCTTTGTCTCCCTTCTATGATTCTACTCATGAAAGTTATTCCTTCCCTCTAATGTTAAGTCTCCTTCTTTTAGTGTTCAAGATTTTTTTTTTATGAAAGTAGTGTAGTAAATTTGAAAATAAAAATTATATAAATGAGTAAATTGTATTCTGAGCATACGATATAGAAGTCGTATTTTTCAAGAACGATTTACCTATTTATATCATCTTTTTTAAAATTCAACCATTTTAATAAATTTTAAAAAAATACTCTATTTTCGTAACTTTATCGGATTATTATACATGGATTATTGCATACTTGTTTAATTTAAAATGGTGTAGTTAATTCTGGTATGCTCTATATATTTTCACTCTCTCATACATATACAAGATAATATAGTACTACTTTTTCAATACACTTCACTACCGTTTTATTTACAATTTTAATATCTGAATATATTTTCCACAAGATAAGTGTGCAAAATAATTAGATGGAGTAAATCCCCAATCATATATTAATCGCTAAAATTTCAAAAATCTCCTATTAGTCTAACACTTTTTACAGATTTTTTATTACTTTAATTTTAGCTATCTTTTTACACTAACATAAACTAAAATGAGTGTCACCTTGTAAAATCAAAGACTAAACTGTTCAACCCAAGCAAATTAATGTGCGAATTTACTCAATTAAATGAGGCATCTTCACGCTGATGATGCACATAAACTGATCATTCAAATTCAGACCTCTATTATTACTAAACTGTAAGAAAAATGGAGAAATTATAGATTTAAAAAACCAAAGAATGCCTGTGATTCATATTATAAAAGTGTATGGTGTCATTAGAATTTTTATCGTATGTTTGCTAAGGTGGTATCTGGTTTTCGAATCTCGTTTACTTGTGAAAGAACTTCCAGATATCCCTGTCAGCCAAATCCTTGACTAGATGTGCTCCAAAAACGCCCTCCTCGTCTACCAGACTTCTTAGTTGTCGTACTCCATTACTGAATCCAACATAGTGCTTCTTGGTAGGAGCTAGATATACCACACCATATGGGGGCCTCAAGCACTGATATCAAAAGGAAAATACAAAAGAGGAATTAAAGTTACGCCGTTACAATTTGGAACTCAATTTAATCTTAATAATTCAGTTAAAATGGAGAAGGAGAAACTTCGGAAATCAGGGAAGTGCCATAGTAATAACTGCATCATTATAAATATGCTCCTGCCCAAGGCTAAAAATAAATCAACAAATGACTGTGGAAGACAACTCACATCCAAGCACAAGATGATCAGATACTTGTCTAATAAACATATGCCACATATGTGATGTTTACCTAAACAACAGAATAAGGAAAGCATATACAAGATTTTCAGTAAGTATATAGTCAACCAAGCATAGGAAAACAAACCTTCTTAATAAGTGCATACAGCTTCTTCAAAGAGGTAATGGAGTAGGGAATCTCTGTCATTAAAATAACATCATAGCCACCCTCTCCTTGATCCGCCTCACTGCCTCTTTCCCATGCTCGACTTCCTGAGAGCTTCCTAGACCGTCTTGAGTAAGATTCATGACCAATGATGCTACCATCTTGGCTACTACATCCTTCCATTAAATCTTCCTCAGAAAAACTCAAACTCATTCCAGGCATAACTTCATATCCATCACTTTTCACAATGGACAGTACGGTTGGTAATTCTTCCCAGTCCCCAGCATAGAAGTTAACCAGTGGCGCCAGAGTCTGTCTTGAAGGAGTAAGAGGAGATTCAGGCTGTCGACTCTGCCTATCACGGGCTTGCTTGAGATTAGCAAGGACATTTGGTACAGTTGTGCATCTTACAGTTTCTGCACTCTGGTCTTGAAAATGCACCACAGAAGCTCCCTGTTAAATGAAGAACCAAATAGAGGACAATCATGTTATTTTCAAAGAGTGTATTTCTTTGAATATGCAGGTAAAAACTCGTTGCTAATTATTCTCCCCAAAACACTACTAGTTTCTCGTCTTGCTATTTACTTGATTGTCTGTAATATTATCCAAAAAAATATTGAAACTTTTGGCAATCGCTCACACCAAGAAGAAGGTGTAATTCAAGCAATCAAATGACAAAGAACCACTGCCTACACAATTAAATTTCAGTCCATGTCTATCAATTGTATAAACAGCTCGCCAAACAGATTTTGGTTTAGGAAAATATCTACCTAATGTATTCTTTCCAGCTTATACATAATAGGCCAGTGACAAATGAACCAGCAAAAGGATTAAGTGATACCCCAATGCTAAACTGCATACCTTCAAACAAGCAAAAATTCCAGGCAGTCCATAGTTGCAACTGAGCTGCAAAATACATGAAAGCAAAGAGATTTGTAAATTATTAATAATAAATACTACCTTTAGTCCTTTTTATAAGAAATAAATGATAGTGCTTTTATAACAATGACTAGTTTTTTTATAATAAGGACCAGAGGGAATAAAACAAACATGATTGGAAAAATACGGATTAAGGAAGAAGAAAAGAAGGAAATCTCATAAGATGTAGCTGACATTTTGAGCATTTCAAAAGTGAGGAAAGGACGAATGCAGTGCAAGAATTGAATACGTTCAAATTAAAAGTATCAAGCAATAAAATGTTCGTGCACAATATACCTCAAGTACTCTTTTCCCTCTGAAAGTAAGTTGCCCATCACGAATCTCATGCTTAAGAACACTAACAAGATCAATGGAACTAGTCCAGGATTTCAGATAACCTACAAAGTCAAATGAGAAATTTGAAAACATCGGTCCTTCATATTTGTGAGACAATAAATTTACATGTATATTGCAAAAGCATAACTGTGGACATTTTCCTCAACAAGAATCTTGTCATTATTTTTTCTTTTTCTGACTTAATACGGATTTGAGGCTTGGTTAAATTTTTTAGGATGATAATAAGCTAACCTTAAAGATTTGTCACTTTCCTTTCATGCCAAATAATATTTTGCTTCAAGCATTATTACAATATAAGGTTGTATGCCGCATTGATTCCTCAACTATGTTACTTTTATGAAGTTATGAACTTTGAAGAAAATGATTGTTCACAAGAAAACATCAATCATGTATCCAATGCTTACAACTCTGAAACATGAACTACATACCGTCAGGTTTCAAGGATATTGCCTCTGAGCCACTGAATCCAACAATATCAGCAACACTAACTAAACCCTGTCAGAGGTTTAAGAAAGCATCAGTGTAACTATAAAACTGACTGACATAAAAGATTAACATCTTTTATAAGACAATATTTATACGAGGAAATTTTCACAAAGAAAATGAGATAATTTTTAAGAAAATAGAAAAATATTGAAAACCCATCGTGTAAAACACTTCAAAAGCACACAATAAACCATGGAAATGTAACCAAAAGATCTTATTTCAGTATGACTTGGCAGACAAATTTTGTTATCGAAGCATAATCTTTATGAAACCAATGCCTCTCGTACATCAATGTCAAGATATAAAACTTATATACATTGTATTGCTACTTGTTACAAAAAAACAATAAAAAAACAATCTGTAACCTTTTTCAATAACACCAATCTGCCATAAAGAATTGTACATTTAGGAGACAAACCATCTGACTCAGCCATCCTTCACAAAACAAATACTATAATACGAACCACATTAAGATGTACCTTAAAATGATCCATATTCTCCCCATTATCCTTGTCAGTGTGAACTGCCTGCAAAGCGCGACAAATTTAAATCAGCGTCACACTTTTTAACCACAGCCCTTACAACATTTTTTAGAGGGTTGAGTGATGATTGGATAGCTGATTGTAGAAACAGGAATTGTACCTTGGAAGGGAGAATCTCCACGGCTGGTGATGGGAGATGAATATCTTTCTCAGTAACGGAGGATACGCTGAGACTTCCACGATCATGAGGCGCTAGGCCAGGTAAGCACTGTGCAAGTAACGCCGGTGCACGCATTGTAGTTGATATTAAAAGCAATTTCCTGCAATAACCGAAAATATAAGCCTATATTCAAAATTTAAAATTAATACATAAAAGTAAAAAAAAAAACAATAATAGCCAATAATCACGAACATTCAGTGCGTTGTACTGCGACGGAATCGGGCAATCATAAAGCAAGAAACAAAATCACGACGAGAAAATAAAACCACCTTTATGCCAATTTAAAAAAAGAGAGAGTATAATTTATAAACTTGAAACACAGTTTGAGGTCGTCAATTACATACAAGGATACAGAGAATTGAAAGTTTTTTCTGTTTATAAGCTAAAAAGAGGGGAAAATTCAGCGGTGGCTAAAAGGAAAAGACAGTAGCAGGTATCGAATTAACACGGAGCTTCGAATCGAAAGTGATGCGAGTGCGAGTAAGAAAAGGAAGTTAAAAAGAAATAGCAAAATTAAACAACACATGAGTAACAGAAATTGGAAGTGGAATCGAAGGAGAGAAGGCAGAATAAGAGACGATCAGGAACAAAAACAAATAATCAATAGTAATACTTCATGAATTGATGAAAAACGAGAATTGGAGTGGAATCGCGCGAGAGAGGAGAATACCTGACGAGAGAAGAGGTCAATGGCAGTGTGAAAGAAGAAAGAGGAGTAGGATTCGGTGAAGAAGGAAAAAGAGCCAAAAAGTTCAAAGTTGTGATTTCTAAAGAAGAAAGAAGAGCAGAAACAGAGAAGGTTCGACGTTAGAGGCCTGCAACGCACGAATTCCCCAAAATACCCTTTCCATGTATGTATGTATGTTTATGGTTGGACAATTAGGAGGTGGGGCCAGATCAGATCACACGCTTGTCTCTAGACTCCACCTTTTTTCACTTTTCTTCTTTTTCCTAATTAAATTAATACTTCCTTCTAATTAATCATATCTTTCATTACATAAAACTGAAATATAAAGGAAATTAAAAAGTTATAATTTTACTCCTTATTTTGGAAAAAATAAATAAACATTGGAAATGGGGGCAAATAATAACTCTTTCTATTTATTCTATAATTTCTAATTAAATTATAAGGTAAACTTATTTATCTCATTCCTAATTCATTTTTAATCCAGGTTTAACATAATACACTTTTAACTTTCTTTTCAGCGCACTCTTTTTATATCTACTATTATTAGAATTCAACTAGTTTAAAAGAGTATTTGCTATATATTTTTATGACTTTAAATTTCACCTTAATATAAAAAATAAAAAAAACATGTCACTGATATTTTTGAAATATTTATATTAGAAAATGACATTGCCATTTTCAAGTTGTTGGTTCTGAGATTCATTGATCATCTTCTCGAGACTCCACATCTATAGTCTATATTTCTTTATCTTCTTTTTCAATGAACTCTCCCATTTTTTAATTTTTCAAATTTAGGTAAGATCTGTATAAGGATCTTTGGGGGCACTAACCACATGATAATCATATATATATAATAAATAAATAAAGTTACTAATATATTGTTTTGGTATAGGCCATGGCTAGTAAGGGCTTAATTAGTTGTTCACATTGAGTTGAGTTTTTGAAGGTATATTTTATTTATGATTGGAAACTTTGACTAATCCACAATTATTTAAAAACTAATAATGCATGGAACTTGTAATCTTTCAGAGAAATTCTACACTATCAAAAACAAATATTCATAATATCAAAGGAATTTTAAATTAATTTTAGGATAGTCTTTGATATAAAAAAATGCATAAGTATAGATTCCCACTTGTTTGCAAATGATATTTTAATTTTTAAATATTATTATGGTGCTTAAAAACTGTTATTTAAATTTGTATACGAAAAGGATAAATAAGTAATGTTTTGTAGAATTTTTAACCATTATTCTATAAAATTCTTAACAACGTCGATCATGGATTTTTAAAATAAATAATTAAATTTATATTTTAAAATATAAAATAGTTTTTAAATAAAAATAAATAAAAATTAAGGACTATAAATACAACTTAATTATTTGAAATATATTTTTATATTAAATGACTAAATATATCCTTTTATATTTATCGATCATTTTTTCAGTTAATTTTATCAAATAATTTTAACTTAATTAAAATGTTAACTTATAAGCTTCCAACTCTTCATGAGCTAACTTTTCAACTACTTCTACCAAATATATCATTAAACATGTTTGATAACTCATAAGTTGTTAGTTAACATTTTTTATGCAAGTTGTTAATTAACTTAATGAGTTAATTTTATGAAACATATATCCTGCTCCCAAATGGTTTGTTATTTTTTCACATTAGTTTATTTGTACCAACCATTTATAAAAAAACAAAATAAAACCTTATTTCTCTTCAAACGCTATATATTTATCATTATTAGTTAGCATTAAGTAGTAGGGACTTATGTCTCATAAATGAGTAACATAAACTTTGATTTTTTTATTATACTACTTTATATATATATATATAACAATAATAATAATAAACTGTATTGACATCCGACAACTAACACTATATATATATATATATATATATATTAAATTTTAAACAAATTTAAAAGTTTAAAAACAATTATAGTGAGATTAAAAAGGCTAAATATAAAGAATAAAGAGGTAATGAATATTTTATTTTTGCTGAAGAAATTAAAAGATAAAACAAGATGAGTTGTTGTAGAGTTTTATTCTTCTGTTTGCATTTATATACCTGCCGAATCCATTCAATAATTTAAATAGTTTTTTTTTTTTGAATTTTTGGGGCACATGACAATGAGTTGACCTTAAAGAGGCTCGTGGGGAGGCGAAGGAACGTTCATTTCCATCTCTCTCGTTTTCTTCTATTTTTTTTCATTTCTTTTCTGTTCATCAAATGCATACCTGTTACCATCTTCATTTGTTTTTTCCATAACAACAATATTTAGAATGCAAAAATCAAAAGTAAAAGCAAAAAGATGAATACATGATCCAAAATGTCAAGCCTGCAAGAGCTAATTGTCAACAATGTATTACGAACAAACTGCTCTAAGAAGGTGCAGCAATAGAACAAAATTAACCCATGAGGTAAAATTAACTGCTGATGATAATATTAGATAAAAGTGTCTCACTGTCTAATGATTTGATAGGACAACAAACGAAAACAAAATGAGGAAAATGTGAAAATACATGGGCATAGTAAAAAGTTTAGCCAGTAACCTAACTATTTCTGCTGGAACATCATGTGACCTATTTGTACAACCGTGTCTAATTACCTATGTTATTCAATTAGGATAATACATATCTAATTAAGACACAGAAAAACATTAGATCATATAAACAGGTAAGATGGGTTAACAGCCCAAGTCTTCTGATATTGTAATTTACTATAGTAAGTTGCAGTCATCTTGCTCTTCACTAGGTTACGGAAGGCCATTTGCTTGCCAGCATAAAAGATCATTGAATTCCGAATCAAGCCCCTCATGTCCATCAAATTCCTTGAGCCCCACCAATGTCTCAATGGGAAGCTCTTGACCCACCATAGCAAAATGCTCCTTTCCCAAATGAAGGTCCTTGGCTGATTCGAAATACTCACACTCTAGAGGTACTATCTTTGCTGAACTTTCAGGCCACATGATTAACCTTGAAGTTTCACAGTTCCCACTGCATAGAGCCGCATCGTCTTTTTGTTTATTGCACTCTTGTATATTTGAAGTGGTTGGTCTAGAGTTCGATGCAAACCTTCTCCTGGGGGAGGTACAAAATGAACTCCAGGGTATCTCAGAATTCCAATTGAGTTTCCCTTCCAATGGCCAAAAAAGTGGTTCATCAGCACTGAACTCTTCTTCTACACCTGCCGTTTCTAATAGATTCTCCACTGAAATGTTATCTTCTGAGTTTCCAAAGTTTTCTCCAGTGAAAGAACCTGTAGAAACTGAAGGAGGAACCACAGTGTCCCAACTAGTTGAATCTGAGAGCCACTCGGAGTCTTCATCTTCAAGAATGAGTAAGGAATGCAGATAACTTACTTTCTCCAAATCAGAAATCTCATAGTAAGAATCACTATTGGAGCTAAGAGGAGTTGAATTCTCGGATGAACATCCATAATAAGATTTACAATTTAAGAGCCCGTCAGAGTTTTCATCTTCAAGAATGAGTAAAGAATGCAAGTAACATTCTTTGTCCACACCTGAAATATCAGAAGCAGCATCAAACTTGTGGCTAACAGGAGTTGAAGGGTTCTCAGATGAACATCCAAAACACTTCGAATCCGAGAGCCACTCGGAGTCTTCACCTTCAAGATTGAGTAGGGAAGGCATGTCACTTGCTTTGTCCCAATCTGAAATCTCAGAGAAAGCGTTACCCCTGTAGCTAAGAGGTGTTGAAAGGTTCTCAGATGAACATGCATAAGGCTTTGAATCTGAGAGCCGCTCAGAGTCACCATCTTCAAAAATTAGTACGGAACGCAAGTAACCTGCTTTGTCCAAATGTGAAATTTCACTCTTGTATCTAAGAGGAGTTGAAGGGTTCTCAGATGAACATTCAAAAGAATTCGAATTTGAAAGCCACTCGGAGTCTTCATCTTCAAGAATGAGTAAAGAATGTATGTAATTTTCTTTGTCCAAATCAGAAATCTCAGATAAAGCGTTACTCTTGTAGCTAAGAGGAGTTGAAAGGTTCTCAGATGAACATGCATAAGGCTTTGAATCTGGGAGCCACTCAGAGTCATCATCCTCAAAACTGAGTAAGGATGGCCAGTACCTTGCTTTCTCCAAATCGGAAATCTCAGAAGCTAAATCAATTTTGTAGCAAAAAGGAGTTGAAGGGTTTTCGGATGAACATTCGAAAGACGTCGAATCTGAGAGACATTCAGAGTCTTCATCTTGAAGATTAAGTAAAGAATGCATGTAAACAGCTTTGTCCAAATCTGAAATCTCATAAGCGAGATCAAACTTGGAGCTAAGAGGAGTGGAAGGGTTATCAGATGAACATCCAAAGGACTTGGAATCTGATAGCCACTCAGCGTCTTCATCTTCAAGACTAAGTAAAGAATGCAAGTACCTTGCTTTGTCAAAATCTGAAATCTCATAGTATGAATCACTGCTGTAGCTAAGAGGAGTTGAAGGTTCCTCTGATGAAAGTCCAAAACATTTCGAATCTGAGAGCCATTCAGAATCTTCATCATCAAGACTGAGTAAAGAATGAAAGTAACTTCCTTGCTCGAAGTCCAAAACCTCATAGTAAGCATCACACTTGTAGCTAAGAGGAGTAGGTTCCTCTGATGAACGTCCAAAAGACTTCGAATCTGAGTGCCATTCAGAATCTTCACCATCAAGAATGAGTAAAGAATGAAAGTAACTTCCTTGCTCAAAGTCCGAAATCTCATAGTAAGCATCACACTTGTAGCTAAGAGGAGTTGAAGGCTCCTCAGATGAACTTCCACAAGGCATTGAATCAGAGAGCCACTCAGAGTCATCATCTTCAAGGCTGAGTAAAGAATTCATGTAGCGTGCTTTGTCTAAATCTGAAATCTCAAAGTACGCATCACACTTGGTGCATAGCTCAGTATAGCTGTTACAGTAAGAAATTCTATGAGAACACTCTGAGCTCTCAGAACTGCTAAGCGTATCATTTGCAGCGGTTGCATCATTCTCTATGTTTGCATTTGAGATAGTACTGTCAGATGAAGAAACTTTCTTTGCATGTTTTTCTCTACAACTGCCAAAAGTATTGACACTTTTGCTCAAGAAGAAGTAAGAGCTTACCACCAAGAATAACCAAAAAGCTAACACATTGTCAAAAGGAAGAAATGAATTAGCCGGATAACATTTGTCAACAGATAGTGAAGGGCATTTCCTGTTGCTGTCTGATGATACTCGCAGGCAAATATCATCCACTTGGTTTGTAAGATTACAAAAGTGCTCTGTCATTTTATGTACAAATGCCATGCAGAAATCAGTCCCATTTGCACTCAAATTCATTCCAGTTGCTATCCTCATTAGGAATCTACGTCACACTGTTACATTGGTTTAACAAGAAAAATAGGGTTAAATATATTTGACACTATGCGGGTATAAAGAGAGAGCAAAATGGACAAGAAAAAAAAAACTGAAGAAAAAATATGACAGCAAAAATAGTTCACTACCCTCAGTCACTGAAGTAGAACTTCGGTACAATTAATGGTTGTTTGAATTCATATTTCATCATCCAGATTCACATTATTATATTATCAACTATCACATTATTATATTATCAACTATAATTTTATTTAGAACATCTTCAATACTGAGAGTTGCTCCCAAACTTGGAAACTCTGAAATATAAATATATAACTAAACACTTTTTATCTAGAGTCAAATAATTGTCAAAAAATTATTATAATTAACTATTAATAACTCATACTATTATATACTCTTAAGTTTCACACAAAGATCTTAATAATAAATCCACTTTTAATATAACTCAAACAAGTTTCGATAGGTTTGTGTTGCTTAAAAGAATATTCCAAATTTTATCATTAATTTTGTTTCTAGACTAAAAACATTTAAGATAATTCACTATTTTAAAATTAATTAATTTAAATCAAAGAAATAAAATTTTCAAAAGCTCTCGAGAGGCACAATGATAAACAGACATCAAAGAGAAAAACTTGAAGAAGAAGAAGAAATTTACAAGACATATTTTTGGACTAAGGTGTGTAAACAAGGGTTAACATGTTTAGATTTTCGGTTAAAGGAACTCGGGTACTTTTTTACTTCCAGATTAAAAAAAAGTCTCTTTTCTTTATTTTGCGTACTGAAATTCTCAATTATGTATTGAAATTTGTTAATATATTTTCTCAACTTAATCCAAACGTAACTTATAATGATCAAGCACAATGATGGTTGACATTCGATTCAACAATATAATTTCATTATTAATATTTAAAAGAGGAACAGACAAAAAGAAAATACCAAATATGTTATTGAATGAGAAAGGCAAATAGTAGGACATCATATCATCACACAAAAAAAGGGCTAAAACCTAAAAAGATTAGACAAAGCTTAAGCAGCAATAAGTTCAGAAGTATATGATACTTTGGATAAATATATAATATAGGTCACATCACGTATGCAATCAGATATATATAATATATCTTTATTTTTAAACACCTTAAAATCTAATAACTTTTCTCTTTCTATCACTTCATATAATATCACTAGCCTGTAGATATGATTTAATGTTTGAGGTATGTCATCTATCTCTTCTCTAAAACATATCGATCCAATTGTGTAAATCTGTGAATTGAGCGAACAAAGCTTCGAGGAGATGAAATGAAAGAGATAACGATGAAGATGATAATCGCAATACGAGAAGAATCGAAAAGGAAAGAGAAAAGAAGACATTGATAAAATAGTGTAAGAAGATGCAGGCACATGAATGAAGATAAGAATCAGAATTGAAAAGAAAAAGAGTTACCTGTGATTACTTTGAAAGGCGCGTAACGCAGTTCTGATCATAACCAAGAGATTTGAGAGAAGCAGAGAAAAAGGGATCAGAGGAATGTATTGCGGTAGAAAGAGCAAATAACGCCACTAAAGTGGTGATGTGTGTACTAAAAGCTCATAATTGGCGTTTAATAAGTAAAATCAATGCCAAAACAAACACGGTAGCTTCGCACTTTGGATTCACAAATTCACTATTACGCTACAAAATTTTGTGATATTATATTACATCTATAAAACTAAACTCAATTAATTTTTATCAAAAATTATTTTATTAAGTTTTAAAACAAAAATGTGTACTTATAAAGTAGCTTGGCCAGATATGTGCCTTTTCTTTCTTCTTTTTTTTCCGCAAAAAAAGTAAAAGTAATGCTATATTAATTATAAATTCTCTAATTATCTTATAAAGAAAATAATAACTAAAAAACTAATGTTTTTATTTAATGTGATAAAAATATAAAATTCATTAATAAGAGTTCAATACACATGTATTATTATAAGTAGCGGTAAAGAGAATTTTTAAAAAAATAAAATTAATAATAATGGCTATATAAAATATAATGTGTTTTGTTGTTGACGTACTTAAGGGGGTTATTTTTAATATTTGGATGGGTTGTTTTTATTTTTTTAATTTTAAAATATAATTAAGCATGAGATTGAAATATGAAATATATACACCTCGTGTATTATTCTAGATATAAAATTTGTTATATTGTTAATCAAATAAAAACAATATTATATTACATAGAAAAATATAATTAGATAATAATATAAAAAAACTACACTATTTTATTTTCATAGTTCATTCAATACCGAGATCGTGTTATTTATCCTTTGATTTATTGCCTTTTTAATCTCCCAAAAATAAATTAAATCCATAAAAGGATACTGCGGTAATTTTCCCTTCGTTTTATTAAGTATTTTTGCAAATAAAAATCATTTCATGTTTTCTTAAAAAAAAAAGAGAAAATATAATGTTTAATTCACAATAAATATATTCTGTTAAATAAAATCATTCTACTAAAACTACATAACTAATATCTTAATTTTTATTGTTTACTATTATTTTAAATAAATTATTATGAATTACTTTGAAATTTTGTACTATATGTATTACTTGAATTATTCATCAAATACATTTTAAATTGATTATTAAATTAGAAAAGTAAACTATAGTTAAAGAAAAATGTCATTTATATAAAGATATAAGTGAGTATAATATTTTCCTTGTATATTTGTTAAAATATGCAAAGCAGATTATTATAAATATTGTTTTATTATTTGTAAAAGATACAAACTAACAATATAAACTAATAATAAATATAATAATTAAAATGTTTATAAATATTAGGTTTGAAAGGTGTTAAGATTGAAGAGTAAACACACCTGGCTTCAAAGGTGTTGAAATTGAAGAGAAAATGTTATCATCTGTGTTATTCTTCTGAGGTTACTGCATAAAAAAAATATATTGCAGATATTGATGAGATGCTAAAATAATATGCTATAAGAAATAAACATTATCTGTTATACATATAAGATTTAACAAAGATTAAGTGTTAGACATGAACACAAATTCAATATTCATAATAATGCACTATTAATTTGAAGAATGTGCTTTGATATCATGTTTGAAATATAAGGAATGTTTGGATGTTGTTTTATACTATTCATAAAATTACAAACTCTAGCAAAGATACATAAGCTAGTGTTAATAAATGAAAATAAAACATATTTAATAGTAATTACACATACATAATAAATAAGAAAAATAATTTAAAATATCCTGACATAATTAAGATCTTTTCAATATTTAATTTTGACTACAACATACATATATAATATTCTAATCATATAATTAAAAATATTATAAAATATAATTAATATATTTTAAATATTTTCATACTTTCTAACCAATATATTAATTATTTTATCTCCTAAAAATATTACATATAATTAAATTTGATAGAATTATTAAATAAATATTTATTAAATTTAATAAATAAATAATATATATATCCTTCACTTTATTGTTGATATAAATCTATATATATGATAAAATTATCATTAAATAAATTATATAAATTTATCTCTTCACTGCTAATTTTTTTTAGAATAAAAACATAACATAAATCACTTAATTTCAAAATTAATTTTAACAAAAATCAATTTTACAGAATATGTTTTTTGTTCAAAATGATTTTTTTAAAATTCATCAAGACACAGATTGCCTAGAAAAATAATGAAAAGGGGAATAAAGGAAAAGAGATATGATATAAAATCTGTCTTTTTTTAATAAAATAAATAAACAAAAAGAAAACCTAAAATATGTGAATGAATGAGAAAACCAAAATGTTGAAACAACAAATAAACTATGAATATATAGTATAGGTTGGATTAATAGGTTAAAAATAAAGGAATGGATTCAATTGAAGACTTAGAATGAATGAAGACACATATATAATTAACCATTATTCATTCATAAATTCATAAGAGATGATAATTCCAAAGCAACATATGAGTATATAAAAAAGTTATTCTTTATTTGAGAGAAAAAAAATATGCACACATTAAAGAATAGATCTGAGGTGAAGCACACAGAAAGCTAAGATGAAAAATAAAAAGAAGATGAAGAAATGATAGAGAAAAATGGTTACCTTGATGTGTTATTTTAAGATGCAAGTGAAGTTGTGTTGACCTGATTTAATTAGAGAGAGGCAGAGAAAAAGAGATTAGAGAGAACAAAATAAAGAGCATAAATTAGGGCATAAAATCAGAGATACCATAGGTCATGTCAAAATAATAATAATAATAATAATAATAATAATAATTAAATTTTAAGTAAAGCTAATGCCAAACTAGGTATTGGCGCCCTATATTGGAATATAACAAATGTGAAAAGAATTACAAATAAAAGCTTAAGTTTGAGCTCATTTAAATAACCAATGTGAGCTTGTAAATTTAATTAAATATATTTTATATCAGTAATTAATAAATTAAATAAAATCATACTTCCAGTAATAAACTTAAAATATAAATCTTATAAAATTCTTATATTAGAATATACATCACAATAAAAATAAAATTTCTTAAATCATATGCTAAATAATAAAATATTAATTATTTATTTTAAATATAATTATAATATAAAAGAATAGTAAATTAAAATATAAATAATATATTATTTAATAAAATTTTATAAAACTCTTATATTAAAAAATTAAAAAAAAACTTAAAAAATATATTATATAATAAAATATTAATTATTTATTTTAAGGATTAAATATGTTTTTAGTTCATGTACTATTTGTCAAAATTGTATTTCGTCCCTGAAGTAAATTTTGGACTTATTTCGTTCTTATACTTTATAAACAGTCATAAATCTTTGATGACAAATAAAAACATGAGAAAAAATGAAAGAGTAAAAGAAACTTAAGAGACGGATGATAGTGAAATAGAAAATAATAAAGAGAAAATAAAAAGATAAGAAAAGAATTCTGACATATCATCAAAAATCGTTTACACGAGTTTATAAAGTACAAGAACGATAAGTCCAAAGTTTGTCTCAGGAACGAAACACAATTTTGACAAATAATTGAAGAACTAAAAGCATATTTAATCATTATTTTAAATATAATTATAATATAAAAAATAGTAAATTAAAATATAAATAATATATTATTTAATAAATTTTTATAAAATTCTTACATTAGAAAAATTAAATAAAAATACTTTAAAATAATATAATGTAATAGAATCCACGATAATAAATTATGACATCACGACTTGTTAAAACGAAAATATCATTAATCTGAAAATAAAATAAATTAATCCAAAAATATAAATTGCACTAATTTGGTCTTTATTTTGTGTTTCTAGAAAAAAATCATATAAAATTAGATAAAAGTAATATAGCATTAAAGTATGATAATTTCTTATACTAACTAATGCATGATGAATACTAAGTGTGAGGGAGTAGATAAGTAGTGGAATAAAATTAACATATGTTATCATACATGAAATAACTAATTAAAACATGTAATAGTTTATTATCATATTACAAAATAAAACACATATATAATTTTTTTAAATAAGTTAAATATAAAAAGGTATTTCTGATTTCAAATTTCTGGAAAAAAACTGTACAAAACATTCTTAAGTAGGTATATGGTAGAAGGAAAATTTATAGTTTTACGGAAATTTTTAAAATGAAAAAACCATATCTAGTTTACTTCACGTGATATTTGATACTAACTTTCCTAACCTAAAAGCAAAAATTTTAATGAAAAATATATTATGTTATTCTTATTAAATATTTTAATATGATAATTAATTAAATATTTTAGTAAAAATAATACCATATATAATTTTAAAAGATTTACATAAATATTTTAAGTAATATTTTTTATTAACTATATAATCTGAATTTCATCATTCTTAAAAGTCACAATTATCGAGATTTATGATTTTTATTAGGGTATTTAGAACCGAATGGATTTAAACAAATTAATCCTGATTCAAAAAATTTGTAACAGGATAAAATTGATATTCTATTTTTTTTATAATCTAATATTTCGAATTAAATTATAGTTTAAAATTTCAATCTAAATCAAATCAAATTAAAATTAATTATTTAAATATTTTATATTACATCATATTTTATCATATATATATAAATTTAATGTATTTAATTTAATTTAATTTATATTTATAAAAATCTAATAAAAAAGTAATATAATATATATAAATAAAATAGAAGAAGAATAGTGATATAAACGTTACATTATTCTTTTAAAAAAAATATTAACAAATAAAAAAATTAATATTTATTAATAAAAAATTAGAAATAAAATTACAACAATTATCCAAACCAAATTCTAAAAATTAATTTAATTTTGTTTGAGTTTATATGATTGTTGAAATTAAATCCAACTGCATATAATATTCAATTCAAATGTGTTTTTAATTAAAAATTAAATCAAAATACTTGAATATTTTTAATTATTATATATAAAATATTAATCTTATACAAAAATTCTTAGTAATATTTTTATAAATATATAAATAAACAAATCTTATCCTTATATCGTATTATTAGTTATCTAATTAATTAATATAATATACAATTAAATATTTGACTTTTCAAAATTATATATATATATATAACTTCTTTTAATATATTACTAATGAGCATATTCATTAAATTGAATATATAATTATATTTAATTATAGTTAAATATAATGTAATTAAATTTTAATTAAATATAATATAGCAGTTATTACATGTATAAACTTTTATATCAATATATAAAAAAATATTTTTCTTCAATTTTATCATGTTAATTATGAGTTATGTAAACATCATTGAAATTCTTAAATACAAGATATAGTTATATTAATAATATAATTAAATATAATGTATTCATTAATTGTGGTAAATGTTTATATTAATTTTGATAAATACAATATGTATTTATTAAATTAAAAAAGTAGTTCATGATAATATGTTTGATTTAAATTTGACTTTTTAGAAGTTATTTATTGGATATTTTAAATATCATGGGCTCAAATCATTTTTGGAAATAAATTTTTTTAATAATCAAGTTTTTGTCACATAAATAAACTATAACCTTATTTTAGATAAGTATGTGAGAAAGGAATTCGGAATTTTCAAGTTTAATATTATTTTTGTTGAGATTGTTGAAAGTTATAGTATAACTAGAGTTTAAATTTTACAATTTGATTATCTTAAAAGTTAGTTGATGATACTCAATTTTAGAGATGTTAAATTGATAAAAAGATAAGTGTATTTTATTTGAGTTGAAATTCGAAAATTATAATGGTTTTAAATTTTCACTTGGAAATATAAAAAAAAATATTTTAAATATCATTTATATGTTTCATGATTATTATACAAATTGAAATTAAATTTGGATTAATAACAGTTTTGTTGAATAAGAAATGAAAAGGATGTGTTTTAAATGAAAATTGTTGAATTTTAGTTTAAATTAAGTTTGTTTATGGTTTTTTTTACTTAAGTAGTTAGGTTATTGTTAAAGCATCTTAAATGGTAATTGATAATTTGAGTGAGTAAGAGACAAAATTAAGAACTTTCCTTTAAGAGTATAATGACTTAGACAAAGATTGTTTGAGAAAAGAATAACTTAATTGAGTCTCTCTCTTCTTGGTATAATGTCACTCAATTGATATTTAAGAGATAAGAATATGATGTCTCTTTCCTACTTAAGAGTATCATTTAACTCAACCCTTTATAAATAGTTTTGAAAGGGTAATTAATGTGTTCGAAGAGTTTTAGTGGGTGATAATTATTTATTAATTACTAATATTGAAAGATCTAAATTATTAAAGTAATATATTAAAATAAGATGTGTAAGATTAGTGTGTGTTTAGATTATAGTTGAAAAAGTTATGTTAAGTTAAACTTAATTTTTTAAACATAAGTTTACTTTAAAATAGGTTAACCTAACTTGAATTTTATTTTAAAAACATTTTTATTAAAATAAAATTTGTTCTTATGATAATAGTTGAAAGAATGTGTAATTACTAAAATAAATATGAATTTTATAATATAATATAAATGTTATTAATTTTATTATCTATAAAGTATATTTAAATTAATAATATATTATTATTAATAAAAAAATATTATAAAATAAATTATAATAATATTAAAATAGTTTGATAATAATATTGATTAAACTAAAATAAAATACATGAAGAGAAAATAATTAATTATACATTCTCTAAATTTAAATACAAGAAAAAATTAAAAAAAATAAATATCTTTTTAAATTATTGTTTTCTTCATTATTTTTGCATTTTTAAAATTTTATGGAACTTAAAATATGTCAAAATAATAAGATAGGTAAAATAATTAAGAGGAGATGAATTGGTTCTTAATAAAAATTAAATCTTTTTAAATTTTAGTTGGATTAAAATAACATTTAATAAAATTCCAAAATAAACTTAAATTTTACTTTATTATAATCAGAGTACAAAACAAATAAATAGAAAATAAGTTGAATATAAAAAGAATAAGGATAAAGAGAAAAGAACACAAGTATTTATACTAGTTTGGATCAAAGTAGACCCTACGTCCGTGATTTTATCCCCTCAAAAGAGAGTGATAGCACCTAATTATCTTAAGTTAAAAAATTATCACTTACAATGCAACAGAATAAATAAGATAGTAGGATTAAACAAGTTTGAACACTAGTAGTAGAACAACTTTCACTTTGATCTTTCTAGGTTGTTTTTGAAAGCTGAGACCCTTTATGTATTTATAGGCAAAAAGAGACACAAGGGTCTATAGAATATGAAAAAAATTTCACAAAAACATTCAAAATAATCGATTATTGCTTAGGTAATCGATTATTCCAGAGAGTAAAATTGATTTCACGAAATAACGCAAGATAATCAATTATTTCACTTATGATAATCGATTATTGTTCGAGATAATCGATTATTTTGATGTTAAATGCTTTTTACGAAAAACATAAAGTTTTTTCAAAGTTTAAGAGAGAGTTTTGCGCATGCTATGATCTTTAATATGATTCCTAACTATTACAGGCAAACATATACACAAAATACAAATTTAAAATTTTCACAAGACTTCAAGACCTCAATCACATGATGTTTTTCTCCTTCTTTTAGAGTCATCATCATCAAAACAACAATCTTTTAGATATTTCTAAAGATTCTTCTTCATTTTTAGATTAACAAAATATATAAAAATTTCTTGAATAAACTTTAAAGTTTATATATAAATCTATTAAAAGAAATTATAAATTAATAGAAAACACGTTAAAAAATTTAGCACTTAAAGAAAATATAAAAAGTATTTTTTTTAATATGAGATTTAAAACTTAGTCTCACTCTTACCATAAATTTTGAAATTATTTTTATATTCAAATTCAAATTCATTTATAAATCTTTCGTTAGTAAAAAGTATAAGGACCCAAATTTTAATGTTGATAGGCAGAAGGATAGATCGAGAAATTATTGTTAAAAATAATAGTTTTAACTTCAGGGAAATATAAACTTGTTTACACTAAAGTAAAAACAAGTAACTTGTTGCTTTATATAAAATGTAGATTAGAATAAAAATTTCATTCAATGCAATTAGAAAAGAAATAACCAATCATAATGTCGACCCAACTTTCCATGGCTCCAAAATGTTAAGGTCTTTAAACATCAATTCAAACATACTCTTAGTTGTTTGTGAGGATGTACTCCTAAGTTGATAATGTTTAGTATGAGTATTAACTTAGGAGATTTAGTGAGATATTACATAGATGATTGTTGGAAAATTTTTGAGGAGAAAATTTAAGACTCATGAGACATCAGTAAATGATATAAAAATTATGACATTATTTTTAACATAAAATTTTAAGGTTCAATGTTTATTGATTTTATTTTTCTTATATAAAACTCATCTTTGTCATTTTTACTCAATATAGAAATACTCTCATATTTGAATTCCAATCAATAATGTATTTAGTGAGAATCATTCAAAGTTTTTATATATCATCATCTAAATGAATATAAACCATCATCAATATTGAGTAAAATATATGAGAGATCACTTACTATATCGAACTTGTAAACATAATTACTATATGGAACTTGTAAACCTAATTAGTACAAGGGTTAATATAATTTTCAAACACATCACAAGTATATGATAGTTATAAGTCTCCAAGTCTGAAATTAATATTATCTTCTAAAAGTCATCTTATAATTAATATATATATATATGATTTTGTAATATTTTTAGTAGATAATAATATATATTTAGAAATGATGACAAACAGGTTTTATTATATTTATTTTTGTCCCTGATTTAAAAAGGTACATATTACTTATATGTTTATGTTTAGTCAATTTGAATATTTTTTTTCAATATTAAGATAAGTTTCAACATTTTTATAATTACATATTTATTTGTCATTTTTATTATGGCTGATATATTATTTATTCTTAACTATTTTTGGATGTGTATTTTTAACCTATATTAAATATAAAATTGAGGAAAAAATAATAGTTTTAGGTTTATATTTTACTTAAAACTATATATCTTAGAAGTTAGGTTATAGATAAACCAATCATATTAAGGGTTAATAAATATATTAAAGTGTTCAAATCAAATTAACTGGAGCAAAATTGTCTGTCATATTAAAAGTATATGTCAGATAAAAGCAATCGTTACAATATTTAATAATAAGATATATTTTAAAAAATCTATATATTTGTTACTAATAGTTATAAATATTTAAATAAAAATATATTGACATATATATTTAAACGTGTGTTAACAAAATATATTTAAATTTATTAATATATAATAGCTTATTTCTAAATTCGATTAATTATATATATATATATATATATATATATGGATTCCTGTTTGGCCAATATATATGTGTCCGGCTAAATTTTTTTAGTATATTCTTCTTTAGAAAAAGAAGCTCGAACACTTTTTTAGAGGATCACATAAAAAAATAAGTGATTCATTTTCATAGGAAAATTGAAAAAATAGTTTTGAAATAAGTTAGTAGAAGAGCTTTTTTTAGTTTATGTGAAGTTTATTTACAAACTCACTTGGTAAACAATTTTGTTTTTTACAATTAGGTACTTTATTCAATGGTTTACTTTTTTTATATGGTTACTTTTTATCTTCTACAAATATTATTGAAAATAATATAGAAATTTGAAAACATTCTATTTTTATAATTAATACTTTAAAAATATATTTATTCTATGCATATATAGCAATACATTTATAAATTATGTTTACAATTAATTTATTTATTTTTAGCATTTCAAAAGTTAAAAATGTAAGAAGATTATCCACAACATGAAATAAGATAATCTTTTGGAAAACAGTAAACAAACAACATAGTTAAATACTAATATATTTTATAGTTTAAACTTAATTTGTATTTGATGTTTTTAAAATTTCAATTACAATAATATATTTATCAAAAACATTTTCATTACTTCTAAATTTATATTTAATATATATCAGTACTATTCACTTTTGTTGATATATACTTTTTATATCATCTAAAAATGTTCTTGAACAATGATATCAAGTAATTGTTAGATGTTTATCTTTTATATTTAATTCTTAATTTTATTCAACATAATACTATATAATATATAATATATATTGTAAAGTATCTTTAAATTTATTTATATTAAATAAAATATATTTTGATGTTGTTGTTTCTGATAGATATGGAAGGCCATGCATTCAAGCACATGGTGTTGCTGTTTCCACAGAGTTTGATTTCATGATCGAATTGAATGCATGAACATGTTTGGAATTTGGAAACTAGGGCAAGTTGGTACACGTGATGAGTGACGTCACCAAATAAGTTGGTCGGAACATGACATGACATTCTTCCCCCCAAACATTGCAACTAGCCAACTTGCTACACATAACCTTAATTTCATCACTAAAATATCTCTGTCTCACCTCTTCAACTTCTCTGCATATATAACCTCAAACAACCATCTCAAGAATCTATATTTCCTCACACCATCATCTCTCTATAACTGTTGATTAATGACTCCAGCAAGTTTCACAGAAGAGATGTATCTTTGTCTTGCAATTTTTATATTGATGGGCTTGTATATGTTTCTGCTAGTCTTGGATTCTCCATGGACCAACAAAGGAGTTTCTTTGATGCTGAAAGATTGCAGTTTTCCGATTCTCACAGAAACTATGTCAGCGTCACTCACCACCAACTCAGAAGAGATGAGGGGCTGAATTCTGGAAGGAAACTGGGGAAGCCACAGATTTGTGTACTTTTCTGAATTACTTCTTTTCTGTAATCTGCGAGATGAGTGTTTATATCTCACATCTAGGGCTATTTATTTAATTGTAACTAAATTTACATTTCTTTTTAGTTTGAGGATTAAACTGGAGAGTTTATGTTAAGTTTCTTAAATTCTACAGTACATGAGAGGTATATGCATGTTCATTTGTTGTGTCGTGCAAACTTCATCTTTAACTCTAAAATAATAATAATAAGAAGAAGAAGAAGAAGAAGAAGAAGAAGAAGAAGAAGAAGAAGAAGAAGAAGGTAAATTAAACTTGGTACGCATACTTTGAGAGAATCTTTCGCCTCTTGTGATTCAAAGAGAATACGTGAACATTAAGGTAATTTGTTTTGAACTTCTGCTTTTGTTGTTGGGTGGAATTGAAAATCATGGTACTATTTTGAATGAGTAATTAATTGAAGATATGAACAATGTTAACGACGTGACATGAGCAGAGAAAACGGAATGTTGACGCTAAAAACAGAGGACATGTGTTGTAACAATGGAATTAGGGTTGAAAAATGATTATGGGTGTTTAACGTTGGAGTGAAGAAAGGGTATTCCAGACAATGAGAAGTGAGAGTGGAGGGGGAAGAAAGATGGAGAAAATATGCGTGTGAAGATTGCTTGCAGAAGGAGAAGAGAAGATAAAAATGCTTCCAACAAAAAACTATTGGCATATATGTTATTATATTATATAAAATTTAAGCAGATTAAAAGGGTGGAGAAGGTGGAGACTAATTTATTTGTTAGACAAAATGGATTTTAATTTAAAAATAAAACTAATTTTGGACTCCTCATTTAGTCATGGGTAGGTCCAAGTCTAAAACCTTCTAGTCAACGACAAGGCGGTCTAGCTTGCTTCCTTCCTGTTAGTGGAATCTTTCATTATACTTCGCTGTGTCATGTCAGAGGATTTGCAGAATCTGAGCAAGCTTGGATTTGGTTAAGCATTTACACAATTAACTTTGGATTAAATTGACTTTGTAAGATAGGCAACATAGTAATATCATATTTTATTACATTGTATCATTACCTTTATAGAAAAAAATTGAATCGTAATATTAATTTTAACAAAATTTATATATTTTTTTAAAAGTAACTATATAAATAAATATTTTCTTTAGTATCAATTTATGTATTATAATTTTTTATTTAACATGTTATCTTGTATGTGTTGTATGTACTTATGTATTTATATTTATAACTATGGTTGCATTTAAATTTAATTTATATTAATTACTGCAATATTGAAAATAAATAATTATTTAAATACTTTTTAAGATAATAATTGCAATTTTAAAATCTTATATAACTTTTTTACAATATAGAAAAATGGTTATATATATAATTTTTTTAAATTTAACTAAAACTATATTTTATAATTTCAATAATTTGAAAAAACAACTAAAAGTCCATTTTTAAAATTTAAATGTAATTTCATTTAAATATAATATTTATTTTATTCTATTATAAATTATATGCACTAAACATTGAATAGATTTATAATTTATTTATTATCCCATCATGTTCTAGTATACTATGAGATCATTAAAGATATCCTTATCGTGTTTGACAAGATAAAAGGAATCGCTACAGACGGTTATGTTAAAAACTACAAATTACCATGTTTCATTACCTTGAAAAAAAAGATACCACCCGAGCAAGGCAAGTTCAATGTTGGCTTTAGATTGACACGATACGTAAATCTGAGTTATAAGTATGCATTTCGGTCTTTATTCGTCGAATTTAAGAAAAAAAACAACTGGAACTTGTACAGAACTCAAGGTAAAACTAAAGAAGCTGCAGAGAGATTTAGTAGAAGAAATCAGGACACAAACAAGCAAATTTGTGTTCATCTCCAGTATGTGCTGTATACGATATTCAGTTACAGAAGCCTGTTGCATAAACCCAACACGGAAAGTTTAAGATAAAACATTATATACATTAAATTGTGATGTATTCAATAGGAGTGCAAGGAGGATAACCTTTCTTACGCGACTTAACCCCCTTTCACATTAAAATAGCCTTACAAAAAGGAGCCAGTATATGATATAACAGTAAGTTAAGACTCCATTTTAGCTTTTGGTGCATTGGCCTTGGGCAGAAGACATTTGTTTCTAATGGAGGATCAAGTTTCATCGCCGCTGTTGATTGCACATTTGGCATGTGGTGGCAGTCCTAACATTTGCATAGGTACAGTGTTCACAAGACCAATGATTATCATCAGTCATTCTGCTGGATATGCTAGTTCGGATAGTTGTTTTTCCTCTTCCTCCTCTCCCCTTGCTGCTCCCTGCTGCATTTTTGGAGCTCGTTGCTTTGCTAGAAGCAGCCCCATTACTGTCCACGTCAGATAAACCATTCTCCAATGCCCTCACCAAATTCTCAAAGTAATTTCTAGTCACACTGCCAAGACAAAATCAATTAGAAAACAGTCCACAGTTTGGGCAAGATCAATACTAATGTCAAAGATATACTATGTTCATTATAACTAACTGCACACTGGAATCAAATCGATAGACCGAGAGAACTGACATTCAGAAAATATATACATTTGGGGTTGACGGATATTTTCAAGAATGTAAACATTGAGATGGGTTCTATAGGTGAATCAGACATATATAATATAAAATATAAAAAAAAAAATGAGCATTGATACAAACAGGGATATCTACCTGGTCAATCCAGCTAGTTTGGTGCGGAAGTCATTGAATTCTCTGGATGGGCCATCGGCATTCAGGAATAACTGTAATTCCTTTTCAGCACATTGATGCAGTCTCTCCAAACCAGATTCTGCCTCACCTGGTGGGAATAAAAGTATCGTTTGTGGGAACCACCACAAATGCAAGAAATTTCAAAATTAAAATTAAAGTTGACGATCAAAACCTTGTAAGTACTCAAAGAACTGCTTTTTAGCATGTTCATGCTCCGGTAAATAGTACCCATAGGCATATGTCCATTTCAGTACCCTCCTGCATTCAACAATCTGCCAACATGAAATTCAAATTAGGAAGCCCTCCAGTTTACAAAAACATTCTCATTTTCAGAAAACAGTTCAAGTAACAGTGAATCATTAGTCCTAAAACTTGTCCGGAAGAACTTTTCCATAAACACTTCTAGGAGAAAAATAAGAAAAAATAAAATTACTTAATGCATAAGCCAATTTGTGAAAAAAATTCTCATATAGTTTCTCTTAAGTCTGTATTTTTAAATTGTGCATAAACTAAATTTTGCTTCGTATTTTTCTCCCTCAGAAGGATTTATAAAGAAGTTTGTCCAAACATGTTCCTAGTAAAAAATTACTACTACTCACAGTCCAAAATCATTTGAAAGCTTCATAAAACAATCAACAAATTTTACAATTTATTATACCAAGTCCAAAACTACTAATATTCATTTACCTGTAACCAAGCCTCCGTTATGAACTTAAGCTGTGATTCAGGCTGGCACTGTGTGTCACTAAGCTTCTCAATCTGCCAAAGGAAAAAAGGACAATTACTACACAATTTTTCAGTTCCTAAAAACTCTAATTATATGTAAGAAAATGCCAGAGCGATACAGCGGAAGCTATTTTTTTTTGTTTCAGTGTTTAAATTGACAGACACCTGACAGTAAAATAATAAAAAAGGCTAAGAAAAAAGCAAAAAATAAAATAAAAAATTGAAACCATTAGGAATGCTGGAAGGACTACGACTTTGGCTAGTTATTTTCAGTCTGTTATATAACCAAAAATTATTCGAAGGTTCAATTCTTTATTATTGTACAAAGGATGAATAACTTCATATTTCCCTTTGCAATTTTCACTTTCCATTATTCCTAAAAGTTTCAAAACATGCTTAAAAATCAGCTTTCCCTAGTGCAGATAATTATATTTCACTTCAGTTGTCAAAATCACATGCAAGCAAATTAGAGGGGGGGGGGACGAGGTGATAAGATGGGAGGGGAAAAAAAGTATACGTAACGTACATGAACAGTTTGCATCTGGTGCAGATCTGCAAGAGCTTTTTGCCTTGACTGATAGTTAAAAAAAATAAAATTAGTTATATATGTCATTAACCCAAAGGAATTCAAGAAAAATAAAAATTAAACTGTGGACGTAGAAATTGAAGATAAAAAATCATAATGATAATGAACAGAAAAAGTGTGGAGTAGTGCATACAGATTGATTGCTGGCCCACCGCTCATAATAATGTGTGTACCTCTCCAACGAATTCTTTGCCATTTCTCTTCTTCTTTCAGTTTCATCATACTACATGCAACAAGATTAAGCTTATAAGCGGATATCATTAACAAAACATATGCCACGGGTAGTCAGCTAATGGTACCCTGAAACCTGAATCAAGAAAAGTAGAGTATTCCAAGGTCCCTTACCACTCCCTCTTGTTTAGCTGCTTCATAACGATTGCAAGCATAAAAACCGCCAGTCCTTTCACCATGGTCTGACCATGCACCAAGGCATAGCCTATGCAAATAAAAAAAAATCAAGTTTAGTTAAAATTCACATAAGCTAAAGTTGTTTGGAAATAGTGAGACATTAGCCATGTTAAATATGCAAATATAAAAGTATCATTCATACTAGTGAAAGGAAAAAAAAAAAAGAAAGTGGAACCGTGCAAAATCATGACGTGGGGAGAGAAAGCATACCAGCAAAATTCAAATTTACAAGGTGGAGTGCAAGTCATATGCATGCACCCTTGGTTTTTTTCAATTGGTCGCTTGCACTTTGGACACGGCTTTGAGTTAGCAAGTATCCTGAAAGTCATTAATTAATAGTTAGTCCGGTGCATCAAATATTGAGTCTCCAAAAAATGACAATGTATTAGTGTGTAAATGGACATTAGTTATCATATATAAAATCATAATTCAACCTCTGAATCAAGAAGCAAAATTTTTAATTGTGAATCGTAAATTGTAACAGATCGTATGATTCAGAGAAGCAATGAAGAATATGTATAGTTATACATTATAAACAAAATGTTCAACATCTATCTCTCAAAACAAAATGAGGATTTATGGAGAGAATGAGTAGAAGAAAATTAGAAAGCAAAAATTCATATTGATTTGATGTGCAAGCTGTAATCTAAATTTTAAAAGGAAAACGTTGACCCCTATTTATACTCTATAAGACTATAACCTGATCAAATAAAATAAGGAAACAAATAATGAAGAGCTGGAAAATATGAAAGTAAATCCTAAAAGATGACCTAAGATGCTATACAATATTTTAAGATATATTGATAAGAATATCTCTCATATACTCTTAGCTCATAACTAGTAGGTAGCCTAGTTGTCCAAGTCTAAACCCTAAAGTATGTTCCTAGCTCTGCTCTCAGGTACAGTTGAGGAAACTGCACATTCTGCATATCTGTCCATTTTTACTTTTAGTTTAAGTGTCTTTTCATTTCATCATATCCCCTTGACCCAACTGTGTGGCCCACAAAATTTACAAATAACCTAAACAATGAATCAGTAGTACAAGATAATTCCAAACTTCTGAGCTGCATCAAGCACATCCATCAAGGTGTGGTGCAATTTCAGTTGCCATGTGATTGGCTCCTCAATTTGTATCTTTTGCATCCGCATCCCAAATCGTATTGAAGCATTGAATAAAAATCATGAATAGCTAAGTTTCTACACTATGAACTTCACTGCATAGAGCAGTGCAATACATGAATATTCCATGGATTAAGAAGTGATTCAGTAAAGTTGTAAATAGAAAAAGTAAAAACATAAATACACTGTTTTGTGTGTTTCACTTTTTTCATTCCTTCCAATGACGTAAGGGATTAACACTCCTCCAGCTATCATTTAACCTAATTCGAGTATAAAAATCAAATATTCACAAGGGATCACTAGTTTCTCCATTTAAAGTGTATATAAAACATTTGTAGAACGCTCTCTAGTTTTGTTGTGCAAAACCATCGCAAATGAATCATTTGCCAAAAGCAGGAAAGTTATAAGCAATCAATTAACTTCAAAATTGGTTTTCCAGTTTGAAAGTGGTATCCTTCACTACCAAGACCATCTCTAGGACCATACATAATCGCTGGTTAATACATAGTCAAATATCTGCTGCAACCAAACCAAATTTCTTGACATTCTAGATACTAATACTGGTCCAACAGGAGACAATAGAATAAAAAAATTCTGGACATAAATAACACTGTTCTAAAAATTAGACTAGATTGGTTGGTTAAACTGGGTACCCAGTCATAGAAGACCACTAAACCAAAGCACCAAAAAGAACGGATAAAAAACTGGAGAAAATGGTGGTTTCCGATTCAAAATGGACCACTTGAAGTTTGAAACCAAATCCTCTGTGCTGTATATTGATTCACTAGCCAATGCCAGTGATACTTCTTATCATTCCCATCAAGAGATCACCTTCCTAGCTGGCTGTTTGTCATTGGATAAAGCTGCACCAAGCCTTTCATTGTTGTACAAAGATGTTGTGACATCTCTACTTCAGATATCCAAGTCTACTGAATCAGTAAAGCATGAAACAAGAAGTAATACTCAAGAACAAGAATTTGTGTGCTGTGGTACAGTTGGATTCCCCCAAAAACAATCTTTCAAACTAAGGTTATCAGACTCAAGAGTTTACGTGGACTTGTGGGAGCTAACTAAACTAAACTCAACTTGTAGACCCGACTCAAATTCATGAGTCTACATATAAAAAAATATAATACCACACTAATTCAACGTTCCAATGTCATAATTAATCAAAATAGTAAACAATAATATCATAATTTTAAAACAACTAAGTTTAGTAGTGCACATGACTACTAAATTTTTGCAACTAAACATGAAATAGAAAAAGAAAAACTTTAAAAACAAAACAGATCCCAACAAACAGGAAAAATAAATAAAAGCAAAGTCTACCACTAATATTAAAATTAGCAAAAAAACAGAAAAATTAAAAACAGAAACAAAAATATAATAGGACAACTTAAAAGAGGACGAATGGTTGTGGGGGCAAACTGATGAGACAACGGTTGAAGACACTGCACAGAGAAGACGCAATGACAAAGCTATGTGAAGTTATGCAGAGAAAATATGACACTAGAAGCTATGTGAAGAAGACGCAAAAAGAGAGGACATGACTCGACAACAATGGGAAAGCCAGTGTAAAGAAGACCAAAACAACACTGGAGAAGACAAAATGCAAAGCAATGGCGGCTTGAGATTAAGCTTGAAATTTGATCCACCCATGGAGGTACGCTTTTTGTTAGAAGTTGCAACCCAACCCTATTGTTCTCTACAATATGGGCTTTCAAAAATGCAGCGTTATTCTTGTTCTCTGCAAACAATGACACTTTGTGTCATTTTTGCACCCAACTACAGACTCAATGACTTGAACTCGTGAGTCTACCAAGAGTAAACAAAGTCTAGCCATGTCTGCTCCTAGTCCACCAAGAAACAAGTTGGGAGACAAGTTGACTCGTGGGCAGTGACCAAACTCATAGTCGCATGAGCTTTTGAGTTGACTTGTGAGTTTGATAATCATGCTATATTAGAACAGTGCAGTATAATGTTGCCCCCCCCCCCCTTGGTGTTGTGTAATGCGTATAATGTTTTAATTAAAGGGAAATATGACTGTCACTAATTAAAAAAATTAGGAATATAAATGTCATTTATTAAAATCATGAAAGAGGTGAATGGTTATTTAAAAATGACAAGGAGTGTGAGTGTCATTTTATCAAAAACATAAGGGAGTTAAGTGTCTATTTTAAAACTACAGAGTACAATTTGCCCTTTAATTAATATAACCTTAAGGGAGGTAAGTACAATTTGCCCTTTAATTAATATTCTGTTATCAATTTCTATACAAATATATATATATAAAGAGAGAGAGAGAGAGAGAGATTTTCAATGAAACAAAATGATTATAATTAGGCATTAGTCTTCTCATAAATGAGCCCCAATGAATATTATTAATCTATTAAATAAAATTATTATAATTAAAATACTATATAGATACCAGTTTGAAAATTGTTTCAACAACAAATCAGGTTTAAAAAATATTGAAAAACACACGTATAAGAAGGCATAGATAAATACACACTTATAACTAATCATAAAAACTCACTAGCCTCGACATAATTAGGCATCAAATATTATAACTTTCATTGGCAACTACATAAACAGTATACCACAGCAAGAAAATAATATCTACAGATTTCAAAATATATTATGTACCAGTTCATGTTTTCGGATTCTGCACTGTTTTTTAAAATCCACTTTGACACAGTGCCACAGTCCACTGGACGGTGAGCCTCCTCTGTGCACTGTAGACACAACAACACACCAGTTAGTGGAATGTGAAAATTCTAAAATGTAATGCTATAAAAATCTAAAACAAAGTATACATAACTTACATTCCAGCAAAAGCTATATGAACAGAGGCAAGATACATCATAATTTCCACTTCCAGCATCAAAAGTAACTGCATACTCACAACCTGGAGCAGGACACCACTTGGTCTACACAAAACAGAGTGCAGAATTGGACAATGAAACGGAGAAGGATGTCAAAAAAGTATAGAACATCAATGGTCATAAAAAATAAGCACGACTTAAATAAGAAAGGTAGGGTAACATTATGTGTTAACTAAGGGACCATTCATCACAAAATGTAGGAATATATAGCCATATGTAGCCGGGTGATAATAATATTGAGACTAACATCAACATTTGAAGAATTATGAATGCATAATTTGGACATAAAACGTCAACAAATTAATACAAGATTGCAGTTGGCAGTACAAAAATGTATATATTCCTTTACTATCATTACCAATGCCCAAATTCATTATCTACAACATACCTTCTTATTGTCTTCAATATAAGACCTAAGAAGGTACCGGTCATACTTCTCTTTATCTTCATCAGATGCTAAAAGATTAATCATGTCTTGACCCACAGCGGCACCACAAGTGGGATCAGGACATCTCAGCCCCAAACATCCCGGACCATCATTAATTGATGTGCCAATATATCCTAGCATGTAAAAAAGAATAGAAGAAAGTGCTTTAACAAAATTTTAAAACATAAGGAAAGGATATTAATGATACATGTATATGTATTGACAATATACCAAAGAAAATAACAGACAACAGAGCAAGGCATGATTTAATGACAATGTCAAGACAGACAGGTATTGGTGATCACCAAAGAACAGAAGGATGGTACACAGGTATACCTGCCCAGCACAAATAGCAGTAAGGATGACCACATGCAGCAGATTCAACCCGTGCACGAGGATACATTTCAAAACAGATGCCACAAGTAAGCTGACCACAAGAAGGGGTAAATTTGAGATAATAATTGATGCAGTGAAGATAAAAGAAACCCAGGCAGCATATAACAAGAAAATTCAAAAGTAGTTGACCTGTTTTAAACCCCAAACAACCATGACTCACCTCTCTAGCATTAGAATTCTGGAAAACTGGCGAATCCAACAACCCAACTGTTTTTCGAACTTGATCTTCATCAGCAAACCAAGCATCATGCACCTTACTAACACTCCTGCATCACGAATTCACTCTCCTTCGGTATATGAGTAAACAATAAAAACAATACCTTACATATCATACAAGGCAGCATCCAACTATACGTTTAGACAAAACTGCAACAGAAAACAAAACCAAAACAAGGTCAAAAGGTAAAAAAAATTACCAATTATAGTGACGAAGTAGGATGCTAGCAGAAACCCGCGGTATTGAAAGAACTGTCGATACTCTTGTGATGTCATCTTCCTGCCTTTGCCGGATGTCGATTTCCCTCAGTATGGTAAAATTTTGCTGAAATCCAAACAGGGATCCATCAATCGGACAGGGATAATACGATTGCAGAAACAAAGAGAGACACGAGTAACAGAATAGGCCTTGAATTAGAAACTAGAGTACTCATGATCGTATCCATAAGACAACCAAGAGACTGCATGTCATGATTCATTTGATATTTTTTATTTAGAAGAAAACGGCAGTGAAATTCCACCGTTTAAACCAGCGTCCTCTCGACATATCAACCGATTGCAGTAATTGATTAATACTGTCAGTCATCGAGATCAATTGAGCACAAATTCCTGCCCTACCAACCACACATTCTGGTGTAGTTCCAGAATTTATTAAAACCAATCACGTATCGTAAAGCTTGAACAGTATCCTTTTCATCTCGATACATCGACGCTTGAGTCCAGCTATCAGCCTCCATCACTCGAATCACTTGATAGTTCACAGTTGGTAAAAGCAGGTGATAACATCATTAGCAGCTGGAAAACAGAAGTGTGAGTGGAAGAATAGACCTACCTCGGGGCGACGAGACTCAATCCGGTCAGAATCATCAGCGTCTTCGAAGTAGTCGTCGGCGACGTCATCGTAGTCACTGTAGTAATCCATGGGAGCGTCCTCGGTATCGCCACTGTAGAAATCCTCGTCGAGTGACTCGATATCGTTGGCGTCGTGCATATCGTCTTCGGAATCCATAGGAACCCTAACGGAAGGTGAAGGGTTTAGAATTTAGGAACGATCGAAGGGGTTGAGGAGCGGATAGAGAAAATCTAGGGCACAGCAGAGAGGATTAGAGAGGAAGGTGAAGGAGAAGGAAAAAGTGTCCTGCTTTATGGTTTCTTCCTTCGATCCTTTCTCCTCCTAACTAACGAGAGGTTTGGAAATTGGAACAATAATAATATAATTATATCTTTATCTCTATATATATTTTTTAAATAATAATATTATTATTATTATTAAAATGGAGTGAAATTGTTTTTGCAAAATGTGTAGTAATTTTTAACTGTGACATTTTCACTGTTGAATAATATTAAGTAAAACTTTGTCAAATTGTGCATCCTATTCTTAACGTTATGTCATTTTCTAATATATGGTGGAATTTATGTTAAAGTAAGGACAAATGACACACTGAATGTTTAAATAAATTAACCGTTAGGAGGAGTTTTCTTGTTCATAAATATTAATTATTATTCATAAGCATTGGTAAAGTGAAGTTGGGTCAGCTAATCACACCCAAAAAGTAACTCACACCATGCACTTAGCATTAGGCAAATTCCTAATATACTTTTATTATGTGATTATAAAAAAAATTGTAAAAATTAGTTTATTGGAAATATAATTAATCTAGTTTGACCTGACTAAAATTTCGGTGATTTCAGTTTAGTTGTTACATTTTTTTAGAATATTTATCTTTTAAACTTATTTATGGAAGTGTGTTACTCAATTTTTTCTTATTAAAAAATTTATTTTGAATATTAGTTAGTTTATTATGTTTTAAATTTTAACTATGAAACCATATTATTTTATATACTAATACTTTGTTATATAAAAAAATTAAAATTAAATTAAAATTTTCAAATTATATGAAGTATGTATAACATATTTTGATTTTTTTTTTAAATATATACATGGTTAGCAGTCTATTTTATAAACAAAATGTTAAAGCATGTAGATTATTGTTTTGGTTAATAATAATTAGTGGTTACCAATTAGAATTAAGATCTTCAAGATGATCACACCTTAATTAAGCTAACACATTCAAGAAGGTTAAACCTCAGGTGGAATGTAGTATGTGTGAAATCATTATTGTATCCTTAACAAGTTAATATTTACTTCAAAAAATATCTCTTTTAATTTATGAATAAAACACTTTAGTATCAAAGTGCCCAAACAAATTTGTTTTTCATATTTTACGTGTAAATATTGCTATATAATTTGGTGCTTGAATATGTTAAATATATTGAAAATTCATTATTTAAATAACTTTATCAAATTTAAATGTTAGAATAATATTTATTGATTCAAAATAGAGTCATCATAAAAGATGTTTTATGATAAATGTCATCCAATAAGATGAAGCTATCTAATTTGTTTATATTAGTCCAGTATAAATTCATTATTTTTTTAATATGTTAAATTTAATTGTTTCCAATGTATATAATTTGTTAATTTGTTAATTATGGTAAACAATTATAAGAATTTGGAGATATATGTATTTTTTTTTTTTCATCAAGTTTTATATAAAACATTTTCACAAAGAGGTAGGAGCCTAAATTTTTTTAATAGCAAAAGTAAAAAAAATTGGCACAAAAAAAACAATTTTACTATTATTAAATTATTTAATGCAGTAATAAAATAAATTAATATTTTAAAAAATAATTTTAATTAACTAAATATAATTTATTCACTCATAAAAATTATAATTTAAAAACTAATAATTCTTATAAGTCGTTGTTTTCGATTATAAAGTAACAAACGTTTTCCTAGTATCACAACACAAACAACTAAGTTTGAATGTTCTGTTGTTAGTTTTAATATTTTAAAAGCAAAATGATGTGACGGTTTTAAAAAATAAAATATATTTCCTTCTATTATAACGGTTTAAAATCGTTACAAACATCTTTTAAATATTTAAATTATTGACCCTTTTTTTTACTTCAATTATAATTATAATTATAATTATAATTATAAATAAATAAAAATATCCTCCATATTTTCCTTTTCCTATCTTCACCCCCTTTGCATCACCCTATTTTCTATAAAACACTGTATAGAACGAAAAATTTTAGTTCTCAGAACCTCAATTAAGATTGCTATTATTTTTGTTGGTTTTATATTTTAAAAGATCATTATCAATTATACTTCAAAATAAACATGTTAAGTAAGTAAAATATCCATTCAATTAAAATTACATATACATTTTTGGACAAAATTAAAAAAATATTTTCAAACCAAAAATAACAAATATAGTAATATGGCCTATCAATTTATTTTTGAAACCGATCTAATTCAACAGAAACTGAACTTTTACATATTTATATATTTAATTTATAATTTATAACATCGTCACTCATTTTTTATATTTCTATCTATTATATATTCATAAATTATGAAAAACATATTTAATTAAATCATTTTACTGACTATTTAAATGGTACATAAATATAATTATCAAAAATCTGTAAATGAGATATTTTTCATATTAATTCATTTTTTATTATGTTTACTATACATCTTATTACTTCTCTAAAAGGGATATATATATATATATATATATGGATATTATATTTTTTTAATGCTGTAATTCAATTATAAATTAATACGAATGGTGAATTTATTAATTTTGACGCTAATCATCCCAAAAAATCAAGCCAAAATTGATTAACAGTGCAAAATTAAATACCAACTTTTTATGGAAAAAAAACGAAAGTCAATCTATTTTAAACCATTTTACATTGAATTTGATTCCATTCAATTGAAGTTGTGAACAAAATTGATTGAACCAAAAACATATACCTTCACCTAATCTTTTATTTTTTTTCATCTGTTGACCTGTTCTTGAGGAAACGTGAACAAGAGTTGGTAAAAGAAAAGTAGTGAGAACCACATTCAACTAAAATAATAATAACAAAAAAAACACTTGCAAAAGCTAAAAAGAATAATTGGTCGTGATGTATCATGACAGAAGAAACTGGTATAGAAAGGGACCATGAAAATAAAGTTACTAAGAATTAAGATCCCATTGAAACTTTTGAAAGGATTGAAACACCATATTATAATTATTAATTTGACAAACTCTTGCATATTATAAGTTGAAATACAATATTTGTGTTAAAAAATAATTTGAAGAGTGTGAGGAGAAAGTGTTTAACTAGTAGAATGATTTTTATAATTTGAATCTTGAAGTTGAAGATGTAAGTGGGATAAATTGGTCTGATGCATGGAAGAATATAAGTTGGTGTTTTCCACTATAGTTTTGAAAGCATATATACATGTGGGCATCAGTGTTATCTGAGTGAAATGGATGAAGGTTGCTTTGTAGAGAGCATAATGGAAGGCTTTCAGGTGTCTTTGTCGTGGACAAATATTCCACCATCCTTGTGTCTTGATCAAATGGTTTTAATATGTGGTTGATTTCAGCATATAAACATTATTCTAATGATTAGAACAAAATGATACTATAGTACTATTACATGTCCGCAATTGCAAACCCCTTTACACTCTAAAGAAAAGTATAATCTAATTGATTTGTGTAAAACATTGTTAATCTTCTAATCGTGTGTGAGGGGTTAAAACTCTAAAGAAAAGATTGAACCTCTCATCCTTCAAGCATCACACCATTATTTGAGGGATGTAATTTGTTTTATAAACCACTAGTTTTCATAATACTTTCTAACAATTCTAACTTTAAATTTCTTAAACAAAGTTCCTTGAAAAGTGAGAATTTTAAAAAGTAAAAAATCAATTAAGGTTATTATGAATAAAAATATATAATAAAACAATATCTTAGTAATTTGTATTATTTAATATTATTTAAAAAAATACAGTATTGATAAATATATATTTGATACTAGTGAATCTTATTTTTTTACTTATTCATAATATTTTTGGGAGTGTTGGAAATGCACATAAACCTTGAAGTTCGGAATCTCTAGATTTGATTATGAAAGTGGGTCAAGTTGTAGGATAAATGAGTTTTATCATCTTGACTGAATTTAGGTCTATTATGGATAGTTGAGTTTTTGCAATAATTTTTTTTAAAGGTTGGTGCTTGCAACCTTCTGTTTGGAATCAAGTTTCTTAGATATTTTATGTTGTTTACTTTGAATGATTTGTTTGTATTTACTGAATGACTTTGATATGATATTCATTTTTAACTTTTGAATGATTTGGATTATTGATAGATTGATAAATGTAAGAGTCAAATTTACTTTAATTCCATGTTATCCAATGTGTAAACCATGGTTTTAGATCATTGAAAATTTAGATAAATTGTAATAATCTCATCTTAAAGTTGTTGTCTTAAAATTACTTGGATCATCGAGAGTAATATCATGTGTAAGTTAGAAAATATATATATATATAAGCCGATTTAGAATGATTTATTAAATGAGTAATATGATATAAGTTATTGATTTTTTATTCGACTTGGATTCACTGCTAATTTTGATAAATGTGTAAGCCACAATTTGGGGCAACCTAGATTCAATGATTTTTAATAAATGAGTAATATGATACAAGTTGTCGATTTGGTATAACTTGGATTTACTAAAAATTTCAATAAATGAGTGATCCTATGTATCCACGATGTTAGGTTGACTTGAATTCCATTTTAATAAATGAATGATCCAATATAAGTCGTTGACATTAGATTGACTTGGATTCACCAATAATTTTGACAAATGAATGGTCTAATTAAGTCGTTAGTGTTAGACTGACTTAGATTCATTGATAATTTTAATGAGTGATCTAGTGTAATCCTCTATGTTAGGACAACTTAGATTCATTGATAATTTCAACAAGTAATTCGATGTAAGTCTCTATGTTAGAACGACTTGGATTCGTTATGAGTGGTTCGATCAAGTCACTAAGCCGACTTAGATTCACTTTTAATAAATGAGTTATCTGATTAAGTTTCAATGACTGACCAAATATAAGTCTTCATGTTAAGACAATTTGGATTCACTAATAATTTTAATAAGTGATCCAATGTAAGTCTACGTGTTAGGACAAATTGCAATCACTCTTGGATCAATTGATAAATTGATAAAATATAAAATTCAAGTCTACCTTGATTGATGAGAATTTTCTGACTTGTTAATTTGCTATTGTGGTGATGACAATTATCATGTGTAGGGTAGTTGATGGGAGAGTAATATGGGAGTAGGCTTACTAAGTTGACACTTCAAATATATCTTTTCCTCGCAACCTCCACCGACAAATTCACCAATGATTGTATTTATTGTTCCTCCGACTTCATTGTGGTTTTACCGAGGTTGCTCCATTTGCTTTGACTTAACCCATTATACCTCTTGGTTCTCCTATTTTTTTATGAGGATATGACAATAACGATATAAGAAAAATTTTACTTAAGTCTCACGATTGATGTCAAATATGCTTAAAAAAAAGTGTGATTTTCCTGAGATAAAAAAAAATAGTGTTTTTGAAGATTGGGATTGATCTTCCAAGATATAAAATTTGAACTATTAATGACCAATAAAAAATTCATTTACATAAGAATATTCTAAACTTAAATTAATAAAAACTTAAAATATCATATTTATATGAACAGTAAAAAATTAAGTAAAGTAAATAATTAAAAAAAAATTATATTGATAGGATTTTTTTAAACTTTTAATAAATAAAATTATTTTAAAAATATATACAATAAAATATTTATAAATAATATCTCATATGTAATCTATGATAGATAATTTTTATATTAATGAATATATATTTAATATGAGTATATTTTTTTATTTAATATTCTTAAGATTATGGAGAATGTACAATACGTAAATTATGTATCAAACAAGTATTTGATGTAAAGATGAAGGTGTTCCAAATTTGGTTGAATTTAATAAATTTTTTTACCAAAAACGTAGTGAAATTTAATTGGTTTGAATTAAATATTTTATTTAAAAATTCAACTTAACCCAAATATAATTAAGTTGGGTTACATTATTTCATTGAGTAATTATATATATATATATATAATTGATTAAAAAACATTTTAAATAAATATTTTCAATGTTTCTTAGTAATTTAAAGGCAGCAATAAATCTTATAATACATGGAAAAAATACTCATATGATGTAACATAAAAATTATTTTATAATAAAAATATCTGACAAATAATATTTTTTTTGTGTCATTGGGTTGGTTCAAATTCATTAGTTTTAGAATTTATAAATTTATCATCAAACCCTATTCTAATTAAGTATACCAAATAAAATTCAACTCATCCTTAAAATTATAATTTGATTTTTCTGGTTAGATTGAGTTAGAGGAATTCGTAGATTAAACGTAATTCATCTGCATTCTATTTGATTTTTATCTGTAAGTGAAAATTTTGTTGGACTAATATATTAGAAATAAAAAAAAATAAGAGTTGAATACGAAGTGAAAACACACATTTATGAAAATTTACAGCATCTCATTAGCATTGATGCTTCCTAGTTTCTTCTTATTTTCCTTTGTTTGTTGTTGTGGTTTGAGATAAGGAGTAGAGTAAGTTTGAAAACATGTAAAAGGTAAACATGCATGTTTACACTTTGTGTGTCATATTAATACCTTTTTGACTTTTTTAATTACAAGAATGAAGTAGAAAGTTGCCCATGTACCTTCTTTTCCTTGCTAAATATTCTGATTTTCCGCACCAATGTTTCTTCCCATCATGTTTTCTTATACTGTCTCACTTGAATGAGGTAACTTCCATTGCATTTCAAATTTTCAATTAGTGTGGGAACATGTGAGAGAGATTAGACACAATAATGGAAGATTTAAATCAAGGATTTTTTAACAATTTAGGATTAATGCTGTCATCATTATCTCAATCTCATCATATATCAAGGTCTAGATTGCATCTTTAACACATAGATAACTTTAAGTTAAAAGAATTCTAACTATCTAACCACATTCTTTTATCAACACTCAAAACAATTTTTTCCAAACCAAAAATATTACCACATCTATTTTTCACTAATCAAATCTATTTTTCACTAATCTTTATCATGGATAGGACATGATTTGACAACTTGTTTTAAAAACACATCACAAATCACAAATATATTAGTTCATAAAATATAATTAGAGTTAGTATATTTATTTTTTCCAAGCCATGTATAATATACACACAATATAGACACATGATTCATAAAAAAAATACATGCATATATACAATAATACTAGAAAGAAAATAAAGTTTTTTAGCTTTGTCTTATCTCTTCATTACTATTTGTAATATTGTTTCTTTCTCCTACAAAGTATGATTATAATAATTTACATCACATTTATAAATGTGAACTAATAATTTAATACATTCACACAACATGATGCATCATATAATACATACATATATCAATCATAGATTATGTTCTCACTTTAGAGAGTACCACTAAAAATTACATGAATCACTTACATTTAAGATCATGAGAATCTTCAACACATCTCAATGATCCAAAGTACTTTGTTACATTTGATGTCTTATGGAAAACTTGTATTAAGCATGTCTAGTGGATACTAACATTTAATATATCAAAGACACATTGAAAAATTTATCCTCAACTTTTTATGTTAGAGAGGTTTGTTGCACCTACTTTGTAATTGTTTGGTGCACAAACTTTCCTTAGTTTCTCATAGTCTTATTCTTAATCTAGGTTATCTAAATCATCAATGAAATTAAGATAATTTCTTTTGGTAATGAGTTTCTTAATATTACGAACCTTGAGACCACAATATTATCTCAAGTATCCCTCACTAGACCCATTAAACGATCATAATACCATTTGAGTTATCCACATACAATGTATATCACCAAATGTATCATATAGGTGCACATATGTCATATAATGATCAACATACACACACAACCACAAATGCATCTCATCTTTTAAATACATGTCATCGTATGTATGTTGCTTGGGCAACTTTACTCCCTCAGATATAGGAAGATTTTTTTGCTTGAATAACCTTAGATTGTTTAGGTGATCTTGCTTTTTCAAATATAAGAAGACTTATTCACTTGAGTGACTTTAAATTGCTTAAGTGACCTTAATCGAGTGATCGTACATCACTTGAGAGTCACCAACTTTAGAGGACAAAAAAGTAGTTTGAATTTTCTCTTGCTCGAGCATCATCTCATGGCTTGAATGACCATTATTCTTATTGTATTGATCAAGTATCACATTAAGGCTTAAGCGAAGAGACTGGTTGAATAATCGAACAACTTTCAGAAACACCACGCACCACCTTTTTCTCAACTTTTGAATGATAATTTGTCGCTTGAACAAAACTACTTTTCGCATGTTCCACTGGGTCCAAGAAACACCATGAAACACCGCTACACCGTACCATTTGGGAGTCTACTTTACACTTTAGTGATGAGAGTTTCAAAACATAGATAATTGTCTTAATCTTTCTCTCCCTCACTCAAGTCTCAACCACAACTTAAACAATATGCTTACTCACTTAAGTATCCATGTTAACCCTTCAACAACATTAAGTTATAGATATAATTATTATTTACTATTTAAAAAGTAATTTATCACGGAATGATATACATCCAAAACCACAACATTTTTCTTTTCCAACACATAAAAACTACAAAATAATGTATAAATTATTAAACAATCCCTTCACACCAATTATACTTACAAGAATTGATATATTATATTTCAAATTTTATTCCAACATTTTGATTATCCAATAGTTATATACAAAATGTATATAATAATATTTTAAATAACATAATTTTAACATATATGCAATTCACACTTAAAACACTATCCAATTAAATATATGTCAGAATTAACTTTTTTTACCTAAAAGTAACATGCTTACTAGTAAATTTGTTCTTGTACACTTTCAAAATCTAAAGTTTCCTGCTATAATCTCGAAAATTTAACCCTAAAGTACTAACATCTCCCATTAATCAACACTTTAAAAAAAATAATTATAAAAATAGAAAATTAAAAACTTATTATGATAAAAAATTATTTAAGATATATTGATCTTCCACGTGTCACCTCCTTAAATATATATTATATTTGAAAAACAAATAACTTTAGAACTCAACATTCTAATTTAAAAAAAATTAAAAAACAATTTATAAAAAATGAAATTCTTATAAAATAAAGAAAATTTTTGTCATGGATTGTTTATAATTTTTATTTGTTTTTTATGCATTAAAATTTACACAGTAAGATAATGTACATTCCTTCCCTTTTCTACACGTCTTTAACGTTGTAACGTTGGTGTGACATGAAAAAACTAAGTATGTTAACACTTTGTTTTTCCTTTAAGATGAAGTCATCATAGGAAAACTTGAATAGGAGTACTACTGATCATAGAAAACAAAATAGAAATATATTTTGAGATAGTGAATTTGAATTGAAATGAATATAATGTTTAATATAGTGTGTGAGAGCGCGTGGTCCACTTAGAGCATGTTGTACACAAAATGAAATGCGCTGTGTCTTAAGGTGCCATGATTGTGTTTCTATATTTCATCAAACTTGGTTGCAACAATATAAATACACATCTTTATGCTGTTTCATATTTATTATTTAATTTCATAGCTACTTTTAATAAACTATTTTGATCAGTTTCTTTAATAATTTCACTAACCCACTTCTAAGAATTCACCATTTTAAGTGAAGTAAAGCTCAATAATAATACGTCTATATATCTAAAATAAAATATAAGTAATTCCTATAAATTATAAATAAATCCTACTCTGTCACGTTATTTATAATATAAGTAATTTATATGTAATTTTGTAATTTTTTTTCAATAAAAATTGTTTATAGCTATATCTACTCGTTGTCAATTTATATTATATTTTTAATACATTAAAAAATAATTATTATATATAATATATAAATATAAATAACAAATAAAAGTGTAATATAATAAAATCATATAATTAAAAAAATTACATAATCAAAATGTGAATTCTAAATTTTTACTAAATGGTATTTAATTTTGTAAATAATTAAAATAGTTTTAAAAATTATATTTGTTGGGATTCATATAAATTTTTTTCTTCAACACAAAAAAAATAAAAATAAAATAATTAATGAAATTTTTTTAAATACATAGTTTTAATAATTTTAATAAATGTATAAATTATATTAAATATTTTTATTTAACAATTATAAATAATATTAATTTATTAAAATACTCCTAAACATATCTAATTATAATTATAACTATATCTGATTAAAATTAAAATATATTATAAAATGAAATAAAATTTTATATAAAGATAAATTTTTATCTACAGTAATTTATCATAAAATATTTATAATATTCTTTGTACGTAAAAATAAATATTAAATATATATTAATTAAAAAAATTTATGAAAAAGATGTTAATGAGTCTGAAGAATCACTCTTTCAAAAAACAACCCAACCAAATATTTTTTAAATTTGTCTGGTCACGTCAAAGTTCCAATTCTAATTTTTTTTAAGCTACAATTCTTATTTTTAAAATATATTTTAAGTTTCTTTCAAATTATATAATTAAATTAAAAATGACATCATATTTTATTTTATTTGAACTTTGTGTCGTATATTTTTAAAATTTTTAACCTTTTAAGATAAAAAGATTTTATAAAGACTAGTAAAAAATATATCTCTAAATTTATTAATTCTTTTAAAAATAATTGTTACATAAAAAAAATAAATGGTTATATTTTTAAAAAAAAATTATTTTAAAATATAACCAACGTAAAATAAGAATATAAAATATATATATATATATACTAAAAATGATTGTTATAAATTTATTTTAATTTTAAATATAACTAATAAAATAAAAATATAAAATATAGATGTCAAAAATAAAATTTTTATTATAAATTTATTTTTATTTTAAAATATAACAAAAGTAAAATAAAAATATAAAATATAAAAAATAAAAATCTTTATTATATACTATTATAGATGAAAAGATAAATGAATATTTAAACAATTCTTATTTTATATTTATAAAGACGGTTAGAAAGAAAGTAATATAATTCTCATAATTATTTCTTAAAATTTTAAAATTAATATTTTATATTTGTTATATTAGTTCTTTTGGTCTACAGGATTAATTATTTATTCCAACACAATAAATATTTTAGGTTGAGATATTAATGATTTTATACGAGTGGAAGAGGTATTTCATGTTTATATTTTTTTAGTAATAATGGTTATATAAATAATATTTATATTTTATCAAGTATTTATAATTATTTTTAATGTTTAAATAATTTTTTTTATTTTTAGTTTAAATAATTTTATAATGATAATTACATAAAAAGATAAATAATCATGAAATATTTATGATTACATTGAATTTTAAATAATTTTATTTAAAAAATATTAAGAATAAAATAGTAGCAAGAAAAATATATAAACAAAGTTTTCTTTATATATTATTATAAATTTTTATTTTAAAATATATTAAAAATAAAATGAAAATATAAAAGAATTACATTAAATATTCTACATCTCAAAGTTAAATGATTCAATAGAGGGTTTATTTTTTATAAGATTCCAATCTTAAATATAAAATCATAACTATGGTTTTAATACGTATAACCTAAATTTAATTTTCTCATCTTATAAGTATAAATTAAGAAATTTATTCAACCAGAATACATAACGACTTTTATTATCTCAACAATATATTATTTTTATTTATAATAAGTTAATTATCTTTTTTTTCAAACATTATGTTTTCATTATAAAAAATACAATAAACACCAGAGTTCCTTTAAACGTTTAAAACCACATCCACAGTACATTTAATTGTTTTATTCATAAAATAATTTATAATAACTCAGCTACTTGAAATTTCATCTCAATACCACTATATCATCATATTTTATTTTATATAAAAAATAAAGGACATTTATGCAACCTTAAAATTACGATTAGTGATTCTTTAGATTTAATTCAAAATTCATCAACTAATTATAGTGAGTATAAATTATTACAAGAAAATATAAATTTAGCGTTAGAAAAAAAATCGACGTTAATAAATAAAAAATCAATATTAATTAATTAATACGGTTATGTGAACTCTAAAATTATAATATCAATTTAATACTATTAGATTTTTTAATATCAATTTTCTAAAAGATCTATGTTAATAAGTAAAAATCATCGTTACTTAGTCAATCACATTAGAATTATGTTATATTTACAGTGAACTCTATTATAAATATTAATTTAATATTATTGAATTCTTGAATATTACTTTTAAATAATATTGATGAAGTCAACTCTAATATTTTTTATTTTTTATTTTATTTAATTTAATTTAAGGTCGGCTTAAATGATTTTACCGGTAATAATTTTAAAAAAATATTTTTTTATAATACATTTATTTTCATATGAAAAAAGTAAATTTAAAAAAAAAACTCATTAATTTAATTAAATGAAGAAGATATATGCAAAGAGATATGGATATGAGAAATATGGTTGTGAAAAAATGAATATAGATAAAAAAATTAAGAATTAATAAAAAAAAATTGTGAGTAAATGGGTCTAGATGAATAAGATTGATTTCAGAAAATATGTATAGAAAGATGATCTCAGAAAATATGTATAAAAAGATAAAAAAGATGATGTGATTTGATTAATTAAATCTAGATTTTTAAATTAAAAAAAATTACAGTTAATATTTTATCTCATAAAAATAAATGAATTTATATAATAAAATTAACATGTTAAGTTATATAATAATTGTGTTTTTATTAGTAAAATTTAGATTCTTAAATTAAAAATAATTTAAGTCAACTCAATTAATATTAACTTAAATAAATATTAAAAATATAATATATTAGAATTTGACTAATTAATACTAATTTAAATAAATATAAATATTAAAATTAAATAAGACACTAATTTAACATTAAAAAATATGTTTTAAAAAAATAAAAATAGTTAATATCCATTTAAAATTCACAATAAATCAATTATATTAGTGTCCAACATTAATAGATTCTATTTATATTTTTAGTTTTTTAAATTATTTGTTTGTGTAAAATTAAAGTTTAAATCGACTATAATGACACCTATGTTTGAAAATTAATTTAATATTTTCTTATGATATATTTTAATTTTTAAAAGATAGTATAAGATGGGGTAAAAAGTAAAATAAAACCCTTGTCTTATCTCACATTTGTTAAACATGCCATTTCGTTTTTTAAAATCGTTAATTATTAATTTTGTCAATAAATAATTCACACAATAATTCCTAAAGTTTAGCTAGTATATATATATATACACAAGATGTGTGTTGTAACTAATAAATGGAGTTTCTCATAGACAAACAAATAATCATAGTAAACACATGTAATTTAATCCACTTGTCGACAAAAATATTTTCTTTATACGAAACTTTCTTTATCTGTTATCTACAAACTTCATAATCTTCTCGATATAAGGAATATTTGAAATTTTACATGTGTATATATTAATAGTTTGTTTCTTTATTTATTTTTTAAAAGAAATAAACTCGTTTTATTTTATGTCGAATATAAATAAGACTCAAATAAACTTCCTTGTGTTGACAAAATAGACACAAGTTTCTATTATGTTGATTTTAATTAACGAAAACATTCTTTTTGCCGAAATTATTTTTAACTAAGTACCAAATTTTTTTTTTGTCCTTTTTTCACTCTGGTTAAGAGTTTAAAACAATAACTTGGGGTGTCAATAGCAGGGTCCAAGAGTTGATTTTTAATTGGGTGTTTTTTATATTCAACCAGAAAAACAAACAAAAAGCTTGGTCACCAACTTAGGAATTTTTGTGTAAGATTCACTTTAATTTATTGTTATTTAGATTAGACTTGATATAATCACTTTATTCTAATAAAATATTTTTTTTTCACATTTGGGTTGGTAAAACTATAAAGAACAAAACTACAATTATTTCAGATGAGAAACACTCATACCAACCAAAGAAAACTGAATTAAAAGAGATATGAATCACCAATTCATATTTCCATTTCTAGTTCTCATTCTTAAAACTTTCTACACCCATAATGATTTCTCAAGATTTTTTTATTTTAATTCTCAATCTAAATTTTGTTTGGTGAAAATTCTTGAACTTTTTTTTATTGTCACTTTTAGTCTTCTTCATCAAGTAGTATATATTAAGTAAAACTAGTTACTGAATGAGTTAATAACGTATTAACAGCCCAATAATTTGTAACGTTACCCTAAACCCTAAAAATCTGTTACATGTATTTTTTATTTATAAGCTTAATTTATAATCATCCATGATCACAGTTGGTGTAAAATAGCTCAAAACAAATATTTAATAGCGATTTAATTTTTGTCTCATTATATTAATAGTTAAGTTTAATTTTTGTCTCATTAATTTAAATTTAGTCTGTTTTTATATAAAAAGAATATTTCATAATATTTTTGTATCACGATACAAAGTAAAGCAGTTTCTGAACCCTATTACATCATATTCTAACGATGGTGCAATGCAATAATCTATGTCCCTAATAGCAAGAGAATGTCTCATTTTCCAATTACCTAGGTTTCAGTTATCGTTGTTGTTGGAACTTGGAAGACACCACAGATTCCATGCAATCTGCACTTGAAAATTCGACATGCATTGAGCTAGGTTACACAAGTGCACAACACACGTAAGCACCAAACACAACAACTAACGGTTATTTTATGTAGGTAGCTGCTACTGTACACAGTTTTTTATCTGGTTTGAAATTACGACAATGGCCCTGACGATTTAACTTTGTTCACGCTTCACATTGAGGGATATAAGCAATAAATAAATACACCCAAGTGTACAGAGTCACAGACTCATGAACCAATAGACAAATATCTATTAACGCTTCTTTCTTTCTTTCTCTCTTTCTATCCCTACTTCGCCTCTGTTTCATTTGGCCCCTTGTTTCTCATAAGCCACACTCTTCAAACTTGGAACTCTCTTAAACCCAATCCTCATTTTGCTCTATCAATCTCTCTCAATGTTTCATCATATGGGTATTGCTTATTTCTTCTTCTTCTTCTTCTTCTTCTTCATCTTCTTCAGATCATTCTGCCCTTTTCTTTATGTCCTTTTGATTTTTTTTACATTTTTTCAGTTTTTCACTATTCGAATCTACTTGCTTCCCAATAAATAATAATATTAACTCTCTGGGTGTTGCTTGTTCTAGAGTTCTTCTTTTGACGGCTTTAGCAGATTCCATTCCTTGAGTCTCATGCTGCCTGTGCCAATCTTTTCATCCTCATTTCCGGTTAGTATTTTTTTTAATTATTTCTTTCTATTTTTGTTGGTGTTGTTTTTATTCTGTTGGTTGAATTTGATTAGGATTAGAAATGCGTTTCTTTTCCCTGGTTTTGTTCTCGGTGCTTTTCGATTTATGGGTTTCGAGAGTTTAAGGTGATTCTGTGGATTTCGATTGTTATCAGTTCTCTCCAATTACAAGCTTATAGCTTTCATGGTTTATTATGAATCTTCTGGAGATTCTTTGGGTTTAGATTAGAAGCTTACTTTGTTCATTATGTCGCAATTGATTTACAATTTCACTGAAATGTCAATTTCTCTTAGTTTTCCTATATGCCCTAATCTATTTTTTTTATGTGTTTTGGGAAGATGCATATATATTACCTAGTTTTCTGATTATTAAAGACCAATCTGAAGTTTTTTCCATACTGCTAAAAGTTGAAGTATTTAGTAATTGTGTCGTCGCACTGAAAATTCAAGCCCCGGAAGTATAGTATATTGGTTCAATCCAGGGGAATAAAAGTGTGCAAAGTGCGAGCAGAATTGGGAAGGAAAAAGTCTTTTTCTTTCTAAATAGAATAAAATGGTGGACTATATTTCTTTTCGTGGCTTCTCTTGCCCTGTAACAAATCATAGCTATGACATTATTTCAGATCAGATTTTCGTTTTGTAATGCTGTAGAGGTGGCTCATAAGCTTGTGTTTGTGCTACCCTTTTAGTGATGGCTTTATCTCTTTATCTCTCCCAATGAAGCTACTCCAATCTGTCTAAATTTAAGCAGATTAAGAATCCTATTATTATATCTCTATTGAACAGAGTAGTGTGTGTGCCATTGTGCCTTTTTCTCGCAGGTGTTATCCTTGTTTGCATGAACACGTCTTTTCTGAGGATTTTAAGACCATGGGTAGAGGTAGAGGAAAGGGTAAAAAACTAACTGTTATCAATCATGAAGATCCTGCAAGTGGGGAGGATGAAAAAGTTCCCATGCAAAAGAGAAGAGGGAGGCCACAAAAACCGCTAAAGGATGACTTTGATGAAGAAGAAGCAGAGAAAATAGAGGATGACAGTGACAACAATGTGAAGAATGGAATCTCTAACAAAGAGATGAAAAGTCCCACTGCAACAGAAAATGGAAGGAAAAGGAAGAGAAGCTCACAGGTAAAAGAGAAATTAGACTCAGTTGAGGAAGAAAATGGCATTGGCAATGGATCAAGCACCACTTCTGAGTTGACAAAGTCCAATGGTTTTAGGCATAATGGAAGCAGGCGCAAAAACACACCTCGTCGAGCTGCTGAAGCAGGTGTGCAGTGCAAGTAACCATCCATAATCAAGGTTGTGCAATAGCTTTCTTCCTTTTCATATTACCAGTTACAATGATCAGATAGGAAGTAAGGCCTAGTATCATTTATTTTATTTACTTGTTTTGTTTAATTGCTCTCATTTTTAGTTTCCTTTTTCCTGGGTGAGTCTGATTTTGAGGGGTTCCATTAGTTGATACCCTATCATTATTAATTCCTTCTTTTTCTTTATTTCAATCATGAATTTGAGAGTTTACAATGCTACCTGTTGTCTTATAATGCTATAACACTTCGAATTTAAACCTTTTCTACTTTCACTCTCAATTTGATTTTCTATTCTCCCTCTTTCATCATCAGAGCATGCCCTGGTCCCCAAACATGAAATCATTCCTTTGCTTCTAATTATAAGTCTGGTGACAGTGAATGAATTGCTGAGAAGAACTACTCAACTCTTTACCTTATTTTCTGTACTACTCTCACATGTCTCGAAACCGTTTTTGACTTCTGTGTTAGCATTCCTTCTATTCTGTCTCAAGCTTGAAAGATAAAAGGAAAATTCAAATGACATTCACGAGTCTGAATTTCTGAATTTAAAGTCATTTTGTAATAATGAATTTGGAATATAACCTGTTAAAACTTAGAACGGTTTAGCACTCTATTATATGCTTCAAAGGGTGTTTGTAGTTTTAACAAGTACATGTTAGTATTAACAAAAGAAATTTGGTGCATAAAAAGTCCATCTCATGCTAAAACTGTTTTACAGGTGTGGTAGTTCTATAACAATGGTTGAAGGTGTTAGATTTTTTTGCAGTTGTGTTGTTTAGTTCAATTTTAGGATGTGAAGAGCAAATTTTTTCCTCAACCAAATTTTGTTCTTCTATAATGTTGGAACATTGTATGAGAAGAAGGATTTAAACACCGAGTTTAACATGTATATATGGCTATGTATAATAGTTTTTGTTGTCATCCGATTAAAATTATTGTTAACACAAACTTAGTGCATTTTTTTTATCAATGAAGGCCATGAAGACATCTGGTTATTTTCTCAAATACAACTCAAATGTCTATCAAAAAGTTCATACTTATAAAGAAACCAAAAAACATTGGCTTGATGAATCATATAAATACAGAAAAAAGCACCTCCATTGCAAAATTTAGTATAAGAGTTCCTAAATTGAAAATTGTGGATGTTTTGTAGGACTCAAACTGCCACGTAGATTTAAGTAATTTAGGGTTGAAATAACTTCAATGTAACGTTTCTAAAAATGGGTTCCTTCTTTTTTTAACGGTCATTTCTTTCGAAACGCCCTGCTTCTTTCTTTCACTTTCTCATCACTCACCTTTCTCTCATCATTCCATCCCTTTCTTCATTAAATTTGACCTATGTGTAGATGAATTTTTTGCAATAATTACATGAAAAAGAAGTAAAAAAGTCAAATGATTTTTTAAATGGTAAAATTACTTTATTCATAAACTAATTTCTATAAATTCTCTTAGATATAGAAGTTATATGTGGGAGGGATAGTTGGATATTTTAGAAAAAAGAAAAGAAAAGAGTATGGGAATTCGTGGTTCGGTTTGAAAAAATAAAAAAAATCTAAATTAATTTTGCAGTTTGGTTTCGATCGGTATATACTCTTTAATTTATAATTTTTATTAAATATTTTTTCATTTTTTTTATCTTTTTAAATTAAAATATAATAATATAATATAAAATATGTTACTCAAAATCTAATTAATATATTAAATAATAATAATTATAAAGGCACACACAAATTCATTCACAATCGAATAAGAAAAATATACAAATTCTTACTATAGATTCTTTTAAAATATTTCACTCATACAACATTAATATAGATTTATAAACCAATTAAAATCTATGAAACTTAGTTGTCTTCAATGTTGGGATATTGGAACGCTCACACACACAAGCAATTACTCAAACTGACTTACGTCCACGGCTGCACTAGATGGTATTTCAGATTAGATTGTTTAGGTTTACAATAACATGAGTATTTATAGTAAGAAAAGTAAATGGGCCAGGCCCAATAAAACTTTCAGACTCCACCTACTCAACAATCTCCCACTTGGAGGCTGATTTCATCAACTGCACTCCAAAGTATCTAGTAAACCTCAAAACTGTAACATCTCCACACTAGTGCGATGCCTTCTCAACAATCAACCATGAAGGTCAGTTGAAGCTATGCAAAGCTTCAACTTCTCAGTAGTAACTACCTTGGTCAACATGTCTGCAGGATTCTCTGACCCAGGGATCTTCTCCAAGAGTAAAATACTAGCATTGATTAACCCTCTAATAAAATGGTATCTCAACTGGATGTGCTTTGTCTTTGCATGGAATACAGGATTTTTAGCAAGATGAATGGCACTCTGACTATCGCTGTAGAGAGTGCTATCACATTGTTTCTTTCCCAACTCCTCAAGAAAATTCTTCAACCAAATCATTTCTTTACAGGCTTCTGCAATAGCCATGTACTCTGCTTCTGTGGTTGAAAGTGCAACACTTTTCTGAAGTCGAGACATCCAACTAACTGCTGTTCCACCTATTGTGAAAACAAATCCTGTAGTACTCTTCCTTGTGTCTAGACAACCTCCTAAATCTGCATCAGAATATCCTTCTAGGATAACATCATTCTTACTGAAACATAATGCAATTTTTTTAGAGGTACCTTTCAAGTAGCGTAGCAACCACTTGACAGCTTCCCAGTGCTTCCTTCCTGGATTAGACATGAATCTGCTAACAACTCCCACTGCATGAGCTATGTCTGGTCTAGTGCATACCATTGCATACATCAAGCTACCAACTGCAGATGCATAAGGAATCTTAGCCATTGTTGCCTTCTCTTCATCTATCTTAGGAGATTGCTCTTTGGTGAGATTAAAGTGAACTCCCAAGGGCGTATTTACGATCTTAGCATCCTGCATACTGAATTTCTCTAACACTTTCCCAATATACTTCTCTTGAGATAATAATAGAGAACCATCGGACACTGTTCTCGCTGATATTCATGCCCAAAATCTGCTTTGCGGCGCCCAAATCCTTCATCTCAAACTCTTCGAGACAATCTGTTTCTTCAATTTATTAATTTCATCCATATTAGAACCTCGCAACTAACATGTCATCAACATACAATAGTAATATGATATAGGATAGACCAAAATTTTTCATATAACAACATTGATCCATGGCACACTTCTTGTACCCTTTCCTGCTCATAAAACTATCAAACTTCAAGTACCACTGTCTGGGTGCTTGTTTCAACCCATACAAACTCTTGGTTAACTTGCAAACCAAGTTCTCCTTCCGGTCACTTGGAAACCCTCCGGTTGCACCATGTAGATGTTCTCATCAAGGTCACCATGTAAGAACGTCTGTCTTAACATCTAAGCTGCTCTAGATATAGATCCTCTGCTGACCACAATACTCAATACAAGTCTAATGGTAGTCATTTTAACTACGGGAGAGAAAATCTCATTATAATCAATACCTCTTTTTTGTTGAAAACCTTTTACCACTAACCTTGCCTTGTATCTCTTGCTGCCATCATGTTCTTCCTTAACCCTGAACACCCACTTATTCTGCAATGCTCTCTTGCCTGCTGGTAAGTTAGTCAAATACCAAGTTTTATTTTTCTCAAGTGAGTTCATCTCCTCCTGCATGGCTAACTCCCACTGAGCTGCATCATCCATCTGCAATGCCTCATGATAACACAAAGGCTCCCCATCATCGAGTCAACAATAAGTAATTTGTTGAAGGAGAGAATCTGTGAGGAGGCCTAATAACTCTACTGGATCTCCTCACTTCAATCTGTTGGGGTGACAGGAGTGATCTCCTCAACTCGTCATTTCTCTTAAGCTCCCACTTTTTCTTGCAAGATCATCTTACGTAATGTCCTCTAACTCTACCTTTTCCTTCTCTGTTGGCTTCTCTTTAGCTTCAATGTTTATCTCAAGTCTGTCCTTGTACATTGCATTTTCATTGAATGTAACATCTTTGCTTCTAATGATCTTTCTATTTTTGATCATCCCAGAAGCGATATCCCATATCATCTGCTCCATAGCCAATGAAGATGCACTTTCGTGCTTTCGGTTCAAGCTTGTCCCTATCAACATCTCTAACACGAACATAAGAAACACAACCAAATACTTTCAAGTGAGAAAGACTTACATCCTTGCCTTGCCATTCCTCCTCAGGAATCTTGAATCCTATAGGAACTGAGGGTCCTCGGTTAATGAGGTATCTTCGTTGTGCCCACTGTTTACGCCCGGAATGTCTTTGACAACCCCGCATGAATTCTCATACTCTTTGCCCTCTCATTCAAGGTCCTGTTCATTCTTTCGAGCAACACCATTTTGCTTGAGGTGTCTCAGGAATAGTTTTAAGCATTCTAATTCCATTCTCGGCACAATAATTAACAAATTCAATACTACTATATTCACCACCATTATCGGACTTTAAACATTTAATTTTTAATCCTGTCTCATTCTCAACAGCGACTTTCCACTTCTTAAAGGTATTAAATACTTCGATTTTTGCTTCAAAAAATAAACCCATACCTTTCTAGTGGAATCGTCAATGAAGGTGACATAGTATCGAGATCCTCCTAATGATGAGAGCGATGTTGGCCCATACACATCTGTATGAACAAGCTCCAACTTCTCAACCTTGGGTATCCTCCATGTCTTGGCAAAAGTAACTCTTTTCTGTTTCCCAAACACACATGGTTCACGGAATCCAACTTCTACCTTTTTCAATTCGGAATCTTCCCTTTGAGACAAGCAACTTCATACCCTTCTCGCTCATGTGACCAAGTCTTTGGTGCCACAAAGTTGAAGGATGAACAATATCATTTCCTACTGAATTTATTTCTTCTACAGGTAATTCTACCATGTAGAGGGTTCCTTTCTTCCAGCTCATGAGCAACAACTAGATTACCCTTTACCACCTTCCACTCGACCTTCTCCGAATATGACTCGATATCCCCGAACATCAAGCATACCCACAGAGATTAACATTCTCTTAAGTCCTGGAACATATCTTACATCCTTCAATGTCCAGACTGGAACATATCTTCATCATCTGCCAGACGAACTTTGCCAAAATTTCCAGTTCTGAAATTTTCCATCAAGTCCTTGCAAGGTGAAGCATGGAAAGATGCACCAGAATCCATGACCCAGGATTCAAACTTGCTCTCAACACAACATATCAACGCATCATCAATGTCTCCTTGTGCTTGCATTCACCGTGTTGTCATGCCTCTTTTCTTTAGGAGTAACAAGAGCGACGAGTGCATCGGCTTTTAAAATGACCTTTTTGTTGACAATTCCAACAGGTAATGTCCTTGCGAGTTTTAGACGGTGCTCGCTTTCTGGACTTTGATCTGCCACGCACAGAACCTTGCCCTCTTTCAGGCCTTCTGCCTCTACCTTCAGTGCTTAATAAGGAACTTGTTGATTCTCCGACGTTCCTTCTACGAACATCCTCACTAAGGATTAAATCCCTAATTCCTTCAAAAGTTAATTTTGTAGTTCCAGATGTACTGGCTACTGCCGTGACAGTTCCTGACCAACTATCAGGCAACGAAGATAACAACAACAGGGCTTGTACTTCATCATCAAATTTAATATCCACTGAAACTAATCTCGACAGTAAGGAATTAAATTCATTCACATGATCTGTAACATTAGCACCTTCTCGCATCTTCGTATTTACTAACTGACGAATCAAGAATACCTTGTTTGATGCTGACGGCTTCTCGTACATGTTTGATAATGCCTTTATCAAACCATATGTCGTCTTCTCGTTGACGATGTTGTAAGCAACGTTCTTCGCCAATGTTAATCTGACGACACCCAAAGCCTGCCTATCTAGCAACTACCAATCTTCCTGAGACATCGTTTCTGGTTTATTCTCAGACAAGGGCTGGTACAGCTTCTTCTGATACAGGTAGTCTTCAATCTACATCTTCCAAAATCCAAAATCACTTCCGTCGAACTTGTCAATCTTTACTTTCCCGTCTTCTGCCATTGCTCCTACTCGCGTGAAGAGAACCTAAGCTCTGATACCAGTTGTTGGGATATTGGAACGCTCACACACACGTGGTTCAAAAATCCAAAATCGCTTGATTTACGTGGTTCAGTCAAACTGACTTACGTCCACGGCTGCACTAGATGGTATTTCAGATTAGATTGTTTAGGTTTACAATAACATGAGTATTTATAGTAAGAAAAGTAAATGGGCCAGGCCCAATAAAACTTTCAGACTCCACCTACTCAACATTCAATTTGTTTAACAACTCTCTTCTATTCCTCTTTTTGGCTAGTCAATCTATTTTTTTATGTATATAATTTTGTTGGAATCAAATTTTATCTAATTTTTATTTATTCTCTGTCAAAATATTCTCCTTTTGTCTTAATTGTAAGCACTCTTGTTCTAAAGATTTTTTGTTTACTAAAATTAATGATATTAACATAGTGAAGTGATAGTGACACAGTAACGAAGTCAAGCGAGATAGTGGAGTTGATAACACCTCAATAAAGTTGACAACCTTGTTAACGGTGAAAAGTAATCCAGAAACTCACAAATCAAAATCTATGAAGCACGTCAAACAACTCTATAAGGAGATTTATGTTAAAATGTATTGGGATTTTTAGGATTTTTGTAAATATGTTTTGGAGATATATGAGATATATTTTATTTTATTCATGTACCCTATATATAGAACAAAAATATAACAAAATATCAATCTTAACTCCCTAAATCTAAATAATAATTGAATATATTATTATTTTTATGAAAATATATTCTAAAATAAAAATTAAAAGATTTCCTAAAAATTAATTTAAATAAAAAGATATCACACATATATTCCCAATATTACTTTTATTGTTATCATTATTATTATTGTTATACTAATAATAAAAAATATATGTTGAATGTTTATGTAATTTGATTTGGTTTGGATTGGTCTTGAAAATTCAAACTGCAAATCAAACTGAACGTTACAGTTTCTAGAAAAAAAAATCTTAACCCATTCAAAAGTTTATGGTTTTTTTGCAGTTTAGTGTTTTTTTTAGATTAGTTCGATTTTGAATATCCTATAAGAGCATGAGTATTTCTTATATGATTTTGCTTTTTTAGAAGTAGTAAAACAAGTTAATTAAATTTATTTTCACGTGGACTCAAAATCTTAACCTACCTCTGTTTTTTAATTTATTTTTTTATAATTTTTATTTTAATATATACACTTAGTTATATAAATTTTTTGAAGTTTTTAATTGATTAATTAATGTAGATAAATTAAAATCTTTGTTACTTTTTTATATTAAATTATTTTATTAACTAATAAGTAGAAATTAATTGGTAAATGTTAATAAGTTTAATTATAATATAATTGAATATTTACATATTTTAAATAATGTAATATTAAAAATAATATTTTTATTATTTATTATTTTAAAAAATGTGGATTGATACATGAGTAATTCCATCCTATTTCTAACTCGTTGACGAGAGCCCAAACCCATTTTGCAAAACCCACACCATGCTCTCAAAGTGTTGCAAGTTCTCTAAGTCTCTCATCCACTCAATTATTAATATAATTCTCTTCATAAATTATAACTATGTATATCAATTATGTATCTTGATGTTCATTTTCAATTTTATTTTGTTATATAATTTTTTACTTTACAACCAATTCAAAAATAAATAAAATATATTACGGATTGTCAAATCTATAATTTATAATTATGTTTTTAAATTAGATATTATATAAACAGCTTATAAATTTTCAATAAATAAATTGCAAAGTTTTCAATCTAGATTTTAAGAAATATTATTCTGCATTTCACAATTTAAAATAATTTTTTTAACAATGTTTTTTATGTAATCTATAACATGTTCCATTCTAAATATCGATTACATCCTTTAAAAAAATATATTTAATTTACTAAATCGTACAATCCATCATAACATTCAAAATTAAATTATCATTATGAATCGTTGAATCTAAAAAGTTTGACAAATAAATAAAAACTTCGAAAACTAGTGTCAAATTATTTGTAACAATTTATAAGAGAGATTCCCTTTATGTGTGTGTATATATAAATATATATATATTATATTTTTATTTTATTTTAATTATATTTAAAATTGAAATAAAAATACATTATTAAATTCTAAAAATAATCGTTAGCATCTAAAAAAATGTAACTATTTATTTTTTACATAACTGTTATTATTAGTTTTTAAAAAATTTCTATTTAAAGTAAATTAGTTACTATTATAATTTTTTTAAGATATAAAGTATATCTTTTCCTTTAGAAATAAAATAAAAAAGATAAACTAGTCATTTTTGAGAAAAAAAAAAGAAGCAAGAAGAAATCATGGAAGCATAAACAATAGCCCTATTTTCTTAGCCCAATGAAAAAAATGAATGTCCAATCCCCTTAACAAACACGGAGCCGCAAGTTAGCAAATGAGAAAAAGAAAATTCTTAGCATAAACAAAAGCCCTATTTGCTTGGCCCAACGAAAAAATGAATGTCCAATGACCTTAACATTAACAAACAAAGAGCCGCAAGTAAGCAAATGAAATGATACTTCAGTACGAATCCAACGTTACAATATTTTGTTTTTTTTTTTATAAATGAAAAGTGTATGTATTAATTGTAAAATTAAAGGTCAAACATCAAAATATATAAAGTGTAAAAAAAAAAACTGTTATATAACAAAAAAAGTAAAGTAAGAGAATTTTATTTTATATAAGAAAATAATAAAATTTCAAACTTTGAGTGAAAGGTGTGTTTGATTAGATTTAAACACAATGAATTTTATTTGTTTTTTTTTCGCTTTCTGAATAGATGTTGAATTTGTTCTTGATTAGAAGTAATTTTTTTTAAAATTAGTATTAACTAACATTTCACCCGATTTAGTTTAAAAATGTTTATTCTACGATAACATATTTTTATTAAATAATATTTGTTGAAATAAAAGGAGAAAAAAGGTTTCTTAAAATAGATATAATATATAGGTTAAAAGTTATATGAATCTGAAATATTAAGTTTTCATGTGTAACAATGAAGCAAAACTTTTTATTGGTTCATTTGATTAAACTATTACACCTCTTACTATGCTGCCAATGCACCCAAAATCAGACCTAATTATGTTACAGATGCAATGTCAATCTTTCATGTAAGAACAACTTTATCTAAATGATTACATAGTAAAATTTACTCTCTTCTGAAACTACTGTATCTTCAATCTAAATAATTTATTGATAAACATTTTATTTTTTATTCATTTAAAATTTATTTTTATCAATAATGTTGATGTGTTACCATAACAATAATGTTGATTAAAGATTAAATGTCCATCAATCTCCTTTAACAAAGTAAGGCTCCTTTAACAAAGTAAGGCCTCATCGGAGACTGATGTTATGGGAATCCAACATTAACATTATTATTATTATTATTATTATTATTATTATTATTATTATTATTATTATTATCTTTGATATATAAAATTTAGAAGATGATTGTTGGAAAGAGTAAAATGAACACGGTAATGAATGAAATTAGGAAGGCAAAAAATATAAGTAAAGTTATATTTATGCATTAATAATAAACATTAAGGTGAAAATAATAAAAATATTAAAAAAATGGAAGCATGCTTTTAACGTTGGTAGGTCCGTGTCAATAATGTTGAAGGTGTATGAGTGTGGTCCTTTGTCTACAACCACACCTATAATTGAACATGCATTTCTGAGTATGAAGAAAAGTAAAATTATTACTTAGATTGTTACAGACATTTATGTCTTTTAAGATTAACAACTTCACATCTTTCTCCTTCTGCTGTCCATTTTTTTGAGAAAGGTGATTTTTTTAAGTCCTGACTTTTTGTCGAGTTCATATCTTAGATGTTTGAGTCTAAGTCACTCAAAATAATAATAGTAATAATAATAATAAATGTGAGAGATATCAACAAGTACACTAATCTCATTTTCAAAATAAGTTTTATGTTACTCCTTTAAAATGGGGATAAAAGGAGATTAGTATATTATTATAAATATAAATTTCAATTAACTTAAATTAATTTACAAAAAGATTATATATATATATATATATTAAATTTATGTATCAATTATAATATTAATTTATTAAGAGGTTTTTGTTATTTTTTATTTTATTCAAAGTTGCTTCTCGAAAAGATTTTTGAAATTCACCTTAAAATTCAATCTGTTATGTTATTAATTTTGAATGTAAGTTGTCTTTTTAATGTTATTATTAAATTTATTTTTTGATTAAATTATTAATTTATATAACCTTTTATTAAAATTAGAAATTTATTCTCATAATAGAGATTATAGTAATAAAAATAAATATTTTATTATTTCAATGTAAAAATAACTTGGATATATATATATATATATGTATATAATAAGAAATTAAAAAATAATAATTCTTTTTTACATGATATTATCATAATAACATATTTATTTTATTTTACAGATTGCTGTTTCTATTATCGCTTAAAAATAAAATAATTAAAGAA